>JBBMOI010000014.1:6807500-6917500 GCA_038088405.1 Porites divaricata
ATATCTCAAATTAAATATATTATTGCAAATCCTACCAGCCGAATTATAAAGACCCAGCAGATAAAGGGTGCGTTTGTTTGCGATGATCCGGATGAGGATCAGTGATCTGAGATCACTTGAATCATGGTAGATCAAATGAGCTGATGAATCCACCCTAGACAAGGATTCATCAGTTCATTCAAGCTACCATGATCCGAATTATTAATGATCTCGGATCACTGATCCTGATCCATGTCATCCCAAAGGAATGCACCCAAAATGCCAAAGACTATCATTTGAAGCTGATGGCCTGCTATACATATCCATTAGTTAGAGCCTTGGAAACTTAAGTTAAAATATTAAGTCTACTTACAAAGGACAGCCTGAAAATTGACAAGGCATGCGGCAACTACTACCATTTGAGTTGCGACAAGAGCAAGAGACAAAGGTATTCTTCTACTGACTAGTTTGAACTTTAAGCGTTCATTGAAACACTCTACATGAATCCTAGTTTTTGCAATGCGACGTGTTTCCAATTCCTCTGCAGCACTAAGACTTTTTCTACCTTTTAAAAATGATGGGATTTTTAATTCCACTTGAAGAGGATTTAAGAGATCCTGCACAGTGAAACCACGATCTGCCAAAACCAAGTCATATGGTTTAAGGTGTTTCAAAAGGCCACTTTCCTTAAAGATGCGAACAGCATCAATATCTCCACCACTGGGGGTTCAGCAATAAGACACTTAAATGTGTTGGTGTGCTTATAGGAAGAGAAAGTGTTTCCTTGCCAGGCAAAATTCCTGGAGCATTCCACTCTAAATTCAGTACAATCAACAATACAGCATATGTTCTTCATGGTTTTGAATACCTTAGGGAGGAACCTGCTAAATTGGGCTCTATCTGGAAACATAAAGTTTTGCATGTCTCTAAAAATCACATACATCAACTGAATATATGTTGTAAAAATCTTTCCAATATAGGAAAAGTTAATTTCCCTGTTTGGGGTACTTAAAGAAGATCTGCAATAGTATTGAGAGTAAAACCCCTCTTCAGTCTTAGAAGGCAAATGAAAAGTTTTTCTCTTGATGAAAAATCAGCTTTTGGGCCAGTTCTTGCATTCTCCGCTACTGGGCAATCTTTGCTTTTCCAGTAGTTAATTGTCTCCAAAGGGCGAACATCGTCAAAAAAATCATGCAAAACTTCAAACTGGGAAGGCCTGAGGCCGTTGAAGTGTTTCATTAGAGCTACATCTTGCACGATATTTTCGTTGGATAAAGTACTCACTATTTTAGGACCCTGTAACTGCGTTGTAGAGACGTCGTTTTTCAAAATCATAGTTTCGACCTTTGCAGACAACTCGTATTTTGAATATATAGTCTGAGAGCCTTGATCGGAAACCAACTTTCCTGAAGGGTTAACGTAAGTGTATGTATCGATCACGGCACATTCTTCATCAATAAAACTGCTTTCGTCGACTGTCGGTTCAACTTCTTGTGACTACTGATCATGATCATCAGAAACTGTAATATCGTCAAATAATTGTTCCTCGTAGTTGTCATTGAATAATTTCTGTTTCTTTGACGCTGGATTTTCTCTTTCTTTCGGTGCTTTTCTCTTAGGAGCATGTGCTCGACTTACTTGCGCTGGTCTTAGATTTAACTTCAGTGGATCGGGAAATTCGGCTGTTGGACCTTTTTCGCCGGGCCAGTGAAGAACACAAATATAAGTGTTTCTTGTTATGTTTTTCTCCGTAAAAAATTCACGCGAACAAGCCACTAGCCAACGCTTGCACTTTGCCATGTCTCGCGAAGGTTTTGGGAAAGGAATGAATACTTTCTTCCCCGATTCCTCTAACTCTTTGAGTCATTTTGACCATTTATCTGCATATCTTGAGTCTGTCTTACACTCACCCCAACAGTTACAGTGTTTGGTACAAACCATGCCGCTTCCTTTTAGAACGCTAAGTAATTTTTTTACGAAATTTTACGTCGTTTTGTTTCAATTTTACAGCTCTCGCTCATACATTTCCTTTAAGCTGGTCGCAATGTTTGTCTGAGTCTGTGCGGGGCGTCTCATAGGTTATCACGTAACAAAATCTATTTTTAGTAATAGTATAAAGCGCTATTGTTTCATGTACTTTGTCGCCAAAAAGCAAAACCGTACCTCAGCGTTTTCTAGAGCTGGACCACGACCAAGACGGCAGGGAGTAATTCGGAGGTTAATCTGGAAGTACATTGGAACCTCGGCATAACGAGGGACCAAGAGACCCGCAGAATTTGTCCGCTATATAACGAAGTTTCGTTTTATAGAGGTTCTTTTCCATACATTTTATTATTACTGGAGTAACGAAAATCGTTTGTTATACCGAGGACTTTATTTGTTATATAGAGGTTCATTAAATCAAGGTTCCACTGTAGTAAACGATATCTGAACAATTCACGCCTTTTTGTCGTGGTTGACGACAAGTGATAGCCTGTGTACAGACGTCCCCCCTCCTCAAAAAAAAATCAGGAGAAGAGACGTCTCTTCTCCCGATTTTTCTGAGGAGGGGGGACGTCTGTACACAAGCTAGATAAGTGAATATTATTCTGCGATTTATTATCGCTATTCGTAATATTGTTGTGTTTAGCTTTTCAAATATGAACCATTTTCTTTGTTCCCAAATTAAATACTTTCGTAAGAGTAGTTTAAGACCTATTAAGTGTCATTGTCTGAGAAAGTGTTCCAGGGGCCACAAGTTGTGGTCAACTGATTTGGCTGAAACTTGGCACAGAAGTTGGGTGTGATGAGATATTTCAAAAGCCACTTTGGCTCACTTCGCTGACTTTTAGTTTTGGAGTTACAGGGGGTGGGGGAGGGGTCTAATTTTTTGCCCTTTTAGCACCAACAATCTAGCCTTCCCGGGGGCATTTTGAAAGTGTAATAAGACCCCACTGGTAAATTGTAATGCCAAATGAATCTGACCATGAAATCTGCTATAATAGAGCTTTCAGTTCATGCATGTAACTTTGTCCTCAAGGTATTGCACAGAGAGGAGCCTGAGGCTAGAGTTTGGTCAAAATTGATGTTAAAATTACAACTCAAAATAGGCATTTTTCAAAATTTCACTTTATTCACCTGCCTTCTTGCACAACTTCCATACCTATAACATTGTTTACTTTAGTCACTCAATTATCAAAATCTGTTGAGAAAAATTGGCTTATTATAGCTTATTATGGTTTATTGAATTTTTGGAACAAACACTTCATGCCCCTCTAAGACGATGCAAAATGGAATTTTGAGCATAATTCAGGCCATAAACAAACCAAATTGTTGACAAGAAGCCCTTATTCTGTATTTGGTAAGTGAAAATGAATTGTCAAAGCCAAATCAGTTTCGTTGTTTAGAAATACTCCGATTCTTACCTTTAAATTGATCTAAAACGGGCCTCTGATTAGCACAAAAAACACATGATTTAGCAAAGCAAAGGTGATTTTATTCTTTGAAAACCTAGTAACCACCAGATAGAAGACAAATGAAAATGTTCTGACGTAGATATAACGACCTTTTTACAAGATGCTTAAATTTTTCTTTGATTTGTATTCAGTTTCACATCATATTTCTAAGAATTACTCCAAGCATGTTAAGTCTCCGTATTTTGTCAGGCCCATTTTTTTATATTTTTACCATACAAATTTAGCTTATCAAAAGGTGCGCTAACATATAATCTTCGTCTGACCTTGTAGTAGCCTGAATAGTTGTTGTAAATACCCATCAGCAAAGGAGTAGGAACATACATACTGGAACTTAAGGACACTTCCACATCATCTACTGAAGTGTGTTATCTCGACACGAATATCAAGACTGGCGACAACACATCTTTCCGTACCAGCATCTACGATAAGAGAGAGGACTTTGCATTTCGGATTGTCAACTTTCCTCATATGGACAGCAACATTCCCGCCAATCCAGCTTACGGTGTTTATATATCTCAACTGGTGAGATATGCTAGAATCTGCATGTCCAAAGTTGACTTCATCAATAGACTCCGTGGACTTTCATTACGACTCAGACAGCAGGGCTTTGAAGCCAATCTACTTCAGAAATCATTTAATAAATTTTGCAGTCGCCATGGTCTTATCGTCGGGAAGTACGGTGCAGCCCTGCGGGAGATGAGATTAGCAATCCAGGCTTGAATTGCACCATCGCATCCTAACATTACTTATTTATTGGATAGTGTTGTATTTCAGTTGTATCTCGGCACGTGTGCGCGTTCAATTTTATTTTGAGCGCGCGCATTATTTGTTTATTTATTTAATTGTCGTGTACATTTAGTTCGTTTAACGTCTTAATTTTACTTTGCGTTATTTTCCTCACTATTGTCCGTGACTGTGCTCACATGGTGGGTGGCTCCTCTTAAAATGTTCTGCAATTGGTATAGGATTTAATGGAGCCGAAACCAATTGTGGAATTGCACGCATCTTAGGCATCCTACTGATGAACAGTTGCGACACGTAAATATATATTATTTAGCAACTAAGAAAATTTGCAGTCTGTCTACTTTGAATACGTAGATTAAGTCTGGTGGACATGCAAGAATGGACAACTACAGACCAATCTCCATATTGCCGGTTATGTCGAAAATTATGGAGAAAGCTGTCAACGTTCAATTACAAATATGTTTCATAATGTTGACAGGCCATATACGACTCCCTTTGGCCAAGTTGTTGTATATCTTTGACCTTACAGCAGGAAGGCCTTTGATTCTGTTCCGCACAAGGAACTCTGACTTATCCAAATTGAGAAGATTTGGCTTTGGAGAAAATTCGATTAATTGGTTTACAAGCTATCTATCCGACAGATTTCAAGATGTTTCCCTGGATAACGAGTTGTCGAGTCTCTTAGCTGTCCTAAGGGAGTATCCCATAAGGGATACTCCTCAAGGGAGTATCCTTGGTCCGGTTTTATTTACGTTGTATATTAATGATCTACCTTCTTGTGTTGATACAGTTATCTTTTTCTCGGCTCCGCTAATATCGGAAATTTAGTTACAGTTAAATTTGGAACTGATTAAGCTGTCTGAGTGCCTGTCTACAAATAAACTGATTCTCAATTTAAAGAAGACCGAGTTCATGGTTCTTGGCACCCACCAGAGACGCCAAGACATCGATGGTGCTCATATAACGTTGGGAGGAGAATCTGTGAAACACTGCGATGCCTTTAAGTAGCTGGGCGTAGTTTGGACAACAGTCTTTCCTTTAATTTGCATATTGACTATGTGAAGAAGAAAGTTTTTAAAACACTGGGGATGTTCATTAACAACTGAATCGGTGTATTCAAAAAAGCTAAAGAAAGACGAGGATACAATTAACCAACAGTGGAAGCTCGGCATAACGAAGGATCAAGAGACCGACAGATTTGATCGCTATATAACGAGGTTTCGTTTTATCGAGATTTTTTCCATATATTTTACTATAACTGACGTAAAGAAAATCATTAGTTACATCAAGGAATTCGTCATACAGAAGTTCGTTATATCGAGGTTCCACTTGGCTGAAGTAAACAACAACTGAAAATTTCAAGCCTTTGTATCGAAGTGCGGCAAACTGAATTTTATTGTGCAATTTATTGCTCTTTTCAATATTTTTGGCGTTTAGCTTTTCAAATGAGTACCATTTTACTCCTTTAAAAGTAAATACTTACGTAAGAATAAACTTAGTATTAAAAACACACTTTTCACGAGACTGATATCTGCTACTTAAAAGGGAGTTGAACTGTACTATTAACAGTAGTATCAGTACATTTTCTTGTCTGTATGAATTAGAGTTTTTGAACGAAGTCTTTGCATTGATCATCCTTTTCATTTCTTATTTTCTCAACAGGTTTTGGCTGCCAGTATCGATATGATCCCCAGGCATTCGTTTTCTCGCTGGTTAACAAGCCTGGATGGGCGCCTGTGAAACTGCCTCAGACAGGGCCGTATAGTTATTACAATGCCTACTCCATAAAAGACTGCTGGTCTTATGGACCTATTTTCGGAGACGGCTGGGACATTTCCATTTACGACTATGCGTCATCTAGTAGCAGTTCCTATACCAACTTTGGCAGTACTTACAGCCCACCAAGTGGGTACAGCTATGGAAGCACCTTCACTCGGACATTTCTGGCAGGCACTTATTATTTTACTCCAGACGAAGTAGAAACATTTTACGAAACAACCTAAAAACTGTTGCATCGTATTCAGCTTCAAACTTGACAGTCTATTTATATTACACTGATAAGCCAGGATAATAATTTTTATAAACCGGGCAATAAAAAAAGAAATACATTTCAATTTGTCAATTTAATATTGTGGCCTGTAAGTTACAGTACAAAACTTGTACAACCTTATTAAACTGATCTTTAAACCAAATGTTCTTATTTCTTTTCAAACATTTCTCCTCGTCTGATTTGCAAAATTTGTGTTTTTTGTATCGAGCTGTTTATAGTCAAATTTGGAATATTAAGCCCATATTATTTTGCCCTTTTCGTTTTATGTTTTACCTGGTTTTCATGACCACGAAAGACTATTGAATTGATATTTGGTAACCATGGTGCGAGCGCTAGGTGAATATGATGATATTCCTCTACTGTGGTGCTACGACTGAAACTGATGTAACTCGAAGAATTTTTAGAAAGTCTTATGAGCATGGGATCATTTCTCCCAGCAAAGAAAAAAATTATTTGGGCAAATCCTAATTAAACGATTATAGTTAACAATTATTCCACGAGTGCGCGTTGGATATGAGTTGGCTATAATCATCTCATATCCAACAAACGCGAGTGGGATAATTGTTTTATAACGCCCACAAAATCTCGATGAATCTCACCCAACTTTATTTTGCTAGAACAAACCAGAAAAGACAAGGGACTTCCGCTTTTCACCTGCCACCCGTCTATCAAAACTGTCAACGCGCGAATGGACTGGATAAATGAATAATCAAGACATTATAGCGATGAACACGTTTAAAGCTCATCGCGGTTCTAGGATTTTACACAGCAGGACAGCTAAAAAACTAGCACTTAATGAGAGCAAAAAGAATTTTGAAGTGCAGACATTGAAATTACCGTAAAGTTGGATTTTTGGTCTAGTTGCAAACGTATGAACAATAGAGGAAAACTATTCCCTATCTTCGTCATTCAGACTGAAACTCATTCAAAGGCTGTTATGAAGTTGTTTGAAGCCGCCAGCTGGCTTTGCTGAACGAGAGAAAAAGCTATACTTACGCCTGGACTGTTGTAGTTAATGGCTGCTTAGCCTGTATTGGTGGCTAGTTACTTGTGTTACTCTTTTTGTCGGATGAACGTTAACAGGCTGTCTATCGGCGAGTGGCTTCACGATCATGATGAAACAATACTTGTCTTCTTTCGTAAGACTCGTAGGTGGTCGAGGTATTTTAGTTTCATGTATTTTCGTGTGTTTTTCGATAATCTTTCAAACAAACTCTTGTGGTTTTTTTGTTTGTTTGTTTTTTTTCCCGGTGAAATTACATTCTTTAATATTCTAAGAATTAAAACGATCTTCTTCTGGCGCCATTCTATCTTTTGCGAAAAAAAATCTCAAGCTTCCAATTTTGAATTGACGTGTACAATGACCATATATGGATAGCATGGTATAATGGCTCATATACCCATGATGGCTAAGCCAATCAAAACGATAGAATTGCATTATCCAATGATTCAGTAATTTAATATAGACCTGCATCAACAGCACCGTAGATCAATGAGGGTAAAGGCGGAATGAATTTTCGGAATGACACAATTATGCGGAATGTAATATATGGAAATGGCGCAAAGAAATAAATAAAACAGAAAAGAATACGTGCGTCTTTGCAGCGCATTTTTTTGGAGGCACAAATTTCAAGGAGCAACCGCTTCGCTGGCTCAAACCAACAAGGAGTAGAAGCACGTTGGACTTCACGAGGATTAGTATGTGTAATCAAATGGTGACGAGTGAAATTAGGGAATAATTTCACGCGCGTTTTGTCCTAATCCTTATAATTTCCCGAGCCTTTAGGCGAGGGAAATTATTAGGACAAAACGCAAGTGAAATTATTCCCTAATTTCACGAGTATACCATTTGATTACCTATTAATATCATGCGTGACGAATTACGTTAGCAATCGAGGATTTTTGACTTGTTTATCATGGATCGTATCGATTGATCGTGAACTCCACTCTCTCAAACGTTTAGAGCTGAAATTTGGCTTAAGTTTTCGGAATTTTTCGACAACATACCTCTAAGAATCCTTCTTGATGTGCTCTTCGTGTGTTCAGGTTTTCTAAAGCGTCTTTTTATGCCCTGACATCTTCATTCATGACATTTTAAAACTTCCTCGCCATCTTGAAACGGAGGCGTATGGCAGGTGAAATTACAATTAACGCTGAAATTTCGCGCCAAAATTAAGGAGTAATTCGTCACCTATGATATTATGGAGGAAATCATTTCTAGTAGCGGTAAGCTCTACGGGGCTGCTAGGAAATTGTACACTCGGTAGTCCCAAATAAAATAAACAAACAAGACACTACGGAGAGTACACTTCAGCGTCGTGGTTGTGGAACTGATTAAGTGTAAATGCGGAGGAATAGTAAGAAATGAAATATGATAAGAGTAAGGTGTCAATTTGTGAAATTATGGGATTTGTCAGGATATTTTGAAAAGAGCCATATCCAAAAGGCCTACCTGCCAAAAAGTAGCATTTCGGGAGCTGTTCGATACCTGGATGATACAGCTTTTCAAAGGTAACTGGAGAGATTATAGATGAAACCTGTGAAGATGGTTTTGTGCTTAAAACAAAATCCGCATTCAATTACCGTACTGGTCAAATGTTCCGTATATGGATTAAGGTTTTGTCCTGCACATAATCACACCGAAGATCTCAAGGTAAAAAAACTGTTTTATCTCTTATTTTCCAGAAACATGTCATTTATTCATCAATATTAATTAGTTGCGGTGGGATCGACCCTGCTGATGCGACCACCGTTGGGCCACAAAATCCTGATCGCGTCAACGAGGTGGTCGCATTAACGGGTTCCACCGTTATGAAATAAATCAGTGATTTTTTACGTTTGGGTCGAAAGAATATGTTCGTGTAAACAAGGTGGTCGTATAAAAAGAGTGATTATAAACCGAGGTTCCACTATATTGCTTGCTACTGTGCTGCTATCGATTACATTAAATTATTTTTTATATCAAGCCATTTTTTCGGTAAGAAGGACGCTGAAAACCTTGCATTGCGTGACCAAGGCTCTGCGTGGCGGCGCACTTGTTTGCTGATGAGATAAACACAGAGTCGGATTTGGTTGGAGAAAATTTGGCCACCAAAGGTGACGAACTTTATTTTCAAGATCTGCCAATATATAATAAACTAAATATCTCTTCAGCAAAGGTGGGGGAAAAAACCGCCACCCACTAAGACAAGAAAGAGAAACACACTAGGAATTAATTCGCAGGCAGGCGGAAGGGGAGGTGGTGGAAAATGCTGAAAATTGGTTCAAACCAGCGATGTGAACAACGTGATGGTGAGCGATCGAAAGGGGGCGAGCACATGGAAAAGCGCCCCTAAGAATGATATTGTCCGGAACGCCCTAAATTCTGATTGGCTGGAAATAAGATAGGCTTGGAACCTGCCGCCTTGGCCTGCAAACCATTATCAAATGCCTTGCCATAAAATCCCATTATGCTGTCGTCATAACGGTGTCTTTTTATATCAAGCCATTTTTTCGGTAAGAAGGACGCTGAAAACCTTGCATTGCGTGACCAAGGCTCTGCGTGGCGGCGCACTTGTTTGCTGATGAGATAAACACAGAGTCGGATTTGGTTGGAGAAAATTTGGCCACCAAAGGTGACGAACTTTATTTTCAAGATCTGCCAATATATAATAAACTAAATATCTCTTCAGCAAAGGTGGGGGAAAAAACCGCCAAAGAGCCACAGAATGTGGCACCCCCACCAAGACGCCAGCAGAGCCCATAGGCAAGTAGGTCGGGAAGTTGCAGCCCTTGCGTGACCAACTTCACCAACCGACTAGAAAGCTATTTTAAAAAGCTTAAAACATGAATCCTGGATATGGCGGGAAGAGATAAAGCAGCCCCCGTCTGACCATCACTCTTTCTTGCTACAGCGAAACAGACTCTGCAATGAAGAAACGCAATGCAGAGTCCTTGTATGAGATGATGCAGCCCCTGTCTGACCATCATCGCATACATACGCGGCAGTGTGAAATGTTACGATTTTATAAAGTACTACAAACACGTCATGGTGCAGCCCGTGCGTGACCACCGAGTAGGTAGAAGAGCCCCTGAGTGGAGCGAAAAGTTCTACATATGACAGACAAGATGCATGGCAGCCCATGTCTGACCCATGCGAAATTAAAGTCCTTGTAATGTAGAGTTACGAATGTAAAGTTTAAAGGCATCAGACTTCCATCGGCCAAGAGCGCGAATCTGGGCGTCAGAAAAACCTTTGTCTGCTGCGAGACAGGCCGCGCCGATGCGAAAGCTGTGACTCTTATAGCGTTGGGCATTCAAACCACAGAAATGTAAGCAGCGCCTAAGTTCGGTGTTAAATTGGTTAACCGTAATGGGTGTATTGTCTGCATGGCAGAAGAGGGGATCGGGCTTGTTACCCCGGAGATTGCAATAACGCAGTATGAACTTCACAGGACAAAACGGTGAAGATTCATCACCAGGAATAACGAGGTCAAAAGGGCGATTGCTTGTATTATGTTTGAAATGAGTGATTGTGATCTTAATAGAGTGGATTTTCCCACCGGATGCGAGGAATAGGATGTTGTCGTACGAAAGTACGGTAGTGTGACACGCGCTCCTGGCCGCTAGTTCACCGATGCGAAAGAAACCATAGAAAGCTGTGAGAAACATGGCTGAAAAACGTACACGCTGTGCTGCCGAAGAGTTGGTGTGCTGGAGAGAGCTTACGAGGTCATGCAATATAGGTTTAGATATCGGTAACCTGACATCACACGATTTCTTACGACTGAGCGAGGTCAAAATTTTTTGAATAAGGAAAGCCTTTGTGGGGTCATGCAAACCTTTCATCTTGTGGATGTAACCAATGGCCGATAGATAAGAAAGAATAGTCGAAGGCGAAAGATTTCTACCGTCGAGAAAAGAAATAAAAAGCGCCAAAGACGCGGTGGTTAACGGTAAATGGAAGGTTTTCGACTTGTAAAATTTCTCGTGAAATTCACGAAATAGTGTCCACGCTCTACGGTATGACTGACCCGAACCTGACGCCAATACAGAGCTCAAGAGACTTTCTAAGTTAGCGACCAACTCTTCGGCAAAAGAATCTCGGGCACTATTGTTGGCAATTCGTCTGCTTGGGGTGAAAGTTCCTTGAACCGTGCTATCTGAAATCGTGAAAGACAATCGGCCCGGGTATTATTAAGACCTGGTATATGTCGAGCACGAAAGATAATGTTATAATTGAGAGCAGTTAGAACCAAGTCACGGATCAATATCATAACTAATTTGTGTTTGGATGTCTGTTGATTGATAATACTGACCAGCGCAGCGTTATCAGTGACAAACACGATACATCGGTTAGCCATCTGAGAACCCCAAATACGCACTGAGAGGGCGATAGGAAATAGTTCGAGAAAGGTAATATTGAAGGATTGCCACTGATCCGTAAAAGAGCCGAAGAACCAGCGAGGGCCAAAGATAGCACCGTACCCCTTTGATCCGGCCGCATCAGTATACAATTCGAGAGGAGGAGAGGTGTTCCACTTATCATCCAAGAAAAAGGAACGGCCATTAAATTCCCTCAGAAATTTTAGCCATACCTCCATATCGTGTTTGGTTTCTTTAGTGAGCCTAATGCGATGATGTGGGCGTCTCCCCCCAATAGTGAGGTCAATTAGGCGGCGAAGAAAAGCACGCCCAGGGACGATTACAGAACAGGTAAAATTTAATAGACCTATTAGGGACTGTAATTCTCGCAAAGTAACTTTACGACATTTGCAAAAGGATTCAAGTAATAGGCGGCATTTTTGAAGCTTATCTTCCGGCAAACGAGCTTCCTGATTAATTGAATCGAGTGTGATACCCGCAAATTGTATGACTTGAGATGGTCCACAAGTTTTTTCCTGAGCAATGGGCACGCCGAGATAATCACACATACGAAGAAAATTGCTTAAATCGGTGCGACATTGCTCTTCGGTACGCGCAATAAAAAGAAAGTCGTCAAGAATGTGAAGAACTCCGGATGCGTCAAATCGGTGCACAGAGATCCACTCCAAGGAAGAACTAAAAGCTTCAAAAATTTGACACGAGGATGACAGTCCCATAGGAAGACATACGTCAAAGTAAAACTGATTATCCCATTTCATACCTAGCAAAGGAAAATCGGAGGGATGAATTGGAATAATCCTGAAAGCCGATTTAACATCGGTTTTGGCCAAAAAGCAACCAGCCCCTAATGTTTTAAGTACCGCAATGGCATCAGAAATAGAAGCGTAGTGAACAGAAGAATGTGCGTCCGGTATGTTATCGTTTACTGAGGTGCCCGGAGGGTACGATAGGTGTTGAATTAAACGGAATTCAGAGGGGTCTTTTTTGGGAACAATGCCTAAAAGAGAACAAACAAAGTTTGGAAAAGGAGGGCAAGTAAAAGGACCACATATCCTCCCGGCCTTACACTCTTTACGTAGTTTGGTCCGAACTATTTGCGGTTGGTCTAAAGCGCTTTTAAGGTTGGGTGAGTGCAACGTGCAGCGTTCCCCATCAAAACCAACGCGAAAACCAAAAGTAAACCCATTAACTAAATAAAGGCGGAGAGAAGTTTCATATCCGCTAAGAAGGAAATTAAGCCGATCCACCTTTACGGGTGTTACTGGCTTGTGCAGCGACGGTTGAAAGGCCTGCTTTGACGGGGTGTGTTTTAGGTTGGCTGGAGGAACACTGTGCGGCAGGGTGTTTTGAGCCACACTTATAGCAAATGTGTTCGAAACGGCACCCGTTGCACACTTTCCCCGCATGAAAACGCCAGCATGTACCTCTGGGAAAGGACTGGGAGCGGGAGCGCAGTGGTCCCTTGTCTGAGGAAAATTGGGTTTTCGGACGAAAATTTGTCACAGCCTTTAGCCAAAGTTCCCAGTGAATAGCGTCCCAAGGGTATTGTGCAGGGGCTGATTGCCGTATAAAACGAAATTGTTCGTCATAATACAACCAGTCACCTGGTTTTGCGGCGATATCGCGGACAATTTCACAATATTTCATCAGTTTGGGTGTGTCCGTGGGTAGTTTTTCCGAATAGATCGCAACAAAAATATTAAAGGCAGAGAGCCACTGGTTGATAGTTTGGATCTTTTTAACTGGTTGGCTAGGTTCTAAAGTTAAGTGAGGGCGGGTGGTCTCACCATCCGAAGAGGCGAGAGACAGAGAATACTTTTGATTATTGGGAGAAAACGAGAGGAGAGTTCCAAAATCAAGATATTCGTTGGACCAGATTTTGGCCTTGACTTTGGAACCCACCCGACTGCTAAGAGAAACAGCCACGCTAGAAAAAATTTGTTTCGGAGCCGGCGAGTCTAACCCAGGCTCAGCTAAAGTGACAACGTTTTCGCTACGTGATGGAGTACCTTGGGTGATCTCGGCCAAGGAAGCGTTCACTATATTGACCACCGACTGGTCCGTGGAGGACTGTGTCTCCTGGCTGGGTGCGGCTGGCCAATGCACTTTCACTGCCTCCGCGACAGCTAACTGTACTGCGCTAGAAATGGAGGCCGAGAGGGCCTGCATGTTGACGACCATGAGAGGCTGCTCTGTTGAAGTGGCAGGTTGTTGTTGATCACTCGGTCCAGGGCGGGTTTCGGTCAGTTCTGTTACACGTGCCCGCTTTGCAGAACTTCGCGTGCGTGTTTGAGACGTTCGCTTCGGCTTAGGAGGCATAACTTAGATAAGTAAAAGTAATTAGATTAAGATAAGGCTAAATGTCATATGTTTCCGCTAAGATAAGATAAGAGATCAAAAACGGTATGAGTCAAAGAGGAGCAAATTAATTAAAGGTCTGAGCCGGGATGTTTATTGTTCCTTCGAGTTTCGTTTTGTGTTTGTTTGCTTGTTTGTTGTTGAACAAACGGTAATGTGGCGAATCTACGCCCACATAATGGTGACGAATAACCGAACTCTGCTGAAAACCAAATGGCGAGCCATATAGCAAGAATTGAGTGACATAAATGCCTGGTAAAAGAATATCAAAGTGCATTGAGGACACGCCCACATAAGGGCGGTCGAATAGGATTGCACACTCATAATATTCACCAGGACACAAAGTATGGATAATGCCAACGCCAGCAAATACAATCTGTTATGCACGAAAGGCAAACAACAGTTCTGTATAACTGTAAGAACAATGAGTGCAGCCAAAAGATAATGCGCCCAATTAAATAAAGGCGGCAAATCAGTAACATAAACGGCTGTCACTAAAACAAAGGCATGGCGAGGCAAGTACGTAAACTTTAAAAGGCTCGACTGGGAAATGAAACGCTGAAAACTCAACAAGACTAAATTGTGCTGAACAGGCTCAAGGACCTTAGGATTGCTCCCCTAAGACTACGATGGTATTTTTCCTGACCCAAGGAATTGAGATGCACACCATCACGTGCGTAAAAGTTCTGAGTCGGGCGCCAAAACCCCCTATGGCCCCAAAAGATAGCATAAGGTATAGGCTCTAAAACTACCCGAAGGTATTTCGTTAACAGCTTGGCCTTACGATTAAAGACCACTGCGCCCTGGCGCATGATGGTCTGGCACACGCAGACAACCTTAACACCATAGGTGTCATGCAAGAGCCTAACAAAATCTTCAATAGCTGAGCCAACATGTAAAGGGTCAGAGTCTGTTAAATCATTGGAACCCAACTGCATGATAACTATCTGCGGTCGAAAGGACTCGATAACATTCAAGGCAAGATGTAGCGTTTTGGAAACCGTACGGCCACCGACTCCGTGCCATTTTATAAAGGCCCGGTGAGATAACTTGAAATCAACGCTAAAATGGTAAGAATCACGGGACAGAAAAAGGCGCAAACGGCGAATAAAAGAATCGCCCAAAACTAAAACACGGGACTCAGCCATTGAATAACAGGAAAAATAAAAGGAAAAGAGGGTACTTGCCTAAAAAATGCTGAAAATTGGTTCAAACCAGCGATGTGAACAACGTGATGGTGAGCGATCGAAAGGGGGCGAGCACATGGAAAAGCGCCCCTAAGAATGATATTGTCCGGAACGCCCTAAATTCTGATTGGCTGGAAATAAGATAGGCTTGGAACCTGCCGCCTTGGCCTGCAAACCATTATCAAATGCCTTGCCATAAAATCCCATTATGCTGTCGTCATAACGGTGTCTTTTTTGCGAAGCTCACGCAGCGGGGCACCATGGGTAAGAAAATCCATCCATCCCGGAAAATAGACTGATTTAGCAACAGGACGCTAACACGACGCGGAAGTCGATGTCTCAACTTCTGACCGTGCGGGACTGAAATCGAGGGGACGACTTTGAAAGTGATTTAGAACGGGAATTTTAAAGACGACGGTGGTCGCGTTCACTGTGATGTTTTAAAACATGGCGAACTCCCTTCTAGGTGTCAGAGAAGCACTCGCTTTTGCTTATAACGACGGTGTTATCGATGATGCAGAATTCGCTATTTTATACGAAGAAAATCTATCAAGAGAAGTTTTCCCTTATTGGAATGGAAGTTCAACACATTTAATTTAGATGAAATAGATGAAACCGAGTGTAAAGTAGAATTTCGATTTGCAAAAGCAGATTTGTTTCTTCTTCTTCGTGCGCTGAGATTCCCTAACAGGTTCAAGTGCTCTCAGCGGACTGTCTGCGCAGGAATTGAAGGTCTCCGTAATCCAACCTAGTTGTGCTTGATTTTCAACCATCAATCAAAATGTTGTTCTACCCACTGGACTTATAGCAAGTCTTAATGGGCCATATGAATGGAGAAGACATGACAGCACTATTAAAAGGACTTGCAAAGAATTGCTTGGATACATGGTCAGCCTCTATGTCTCTATGGAGATCCAGCTTATCCCCTTAGTTGTTTGTAACCTGAATAGATATAAGGAAAACAAGGTGATAGTGTTAATTCAAGCTTCAAGCCAAGTGTCAGAGTTATTCATTTAATGCAAATTCATGAAATACAAACTCTTTTACTTAAATAGTTATTAATAAATACTTCTCTGAACAACCGGCTCATTCTTCGTAGATGTTGTGGTTCGATTTCATCCTACATTTAAATTTCGTTCCCTTTGTTTTAAACTCATTATCATGCATTGCGATACCTAAGACAAAGGAAAATAAAAATTAACCAAGGATCAAATTAAACCACAACATGGAAGCCTGGATGAAACAATGTTTTTAAGCTGTTACATAAACTTAACAATAAGCAGTCCGGGAGCCGATATCCATTTCTGGATATATAACGGTTATAATGACCCCGGGAATGATCACTGACATTCCGTTATGTAACCGGGAAAGGTACATAATACAATTTTTTTTTCAGCAAGTCTTCCTTGTCTGTGAATACCCATACCAAATACCCATACCCATTAAGGATTCTTTTAAATTTTTATTCAAAAAGCTATAACATGAAATGCCTTTCAGAATTGTGGCGATATTATTACTTTAACTTAGTATGGCCCATGTACTGTACACGTTTTAGCTACTCGAAAGTAGTGACCTCCCAAAAGTAGCAATATGAAAAGAAAAATCCGAAAGTACTCGTTACCCTCGGAACTTTACGGTATTTGATAAAATTCGATGTTTCAGTCGGAAAATTTTGCACATTTCCATGAAGAATAGCTTTCCGCTAGTCATGATCAGAGCATCGGCATGGAGTGGATGTTAACTCAATATTTTTAATAAGGAATCTCTATGACGAAATCCTTGGTATTATTAAATAACTTGTGACCATTTTTCGCAAGGGAACTGCTGAATGAGTAGTGGTAACCGAGGCCGAATTGGAGCGCCGACCCAAAAGATCCAATACAACCCCTCAACCTTGTTGTTATAGACAAACCCGTTAATACGGATCACGGGCGGCCGGAGGGGGTCATAAAAAGTGTCTGTATTAACGGGGTGCCGGTATTAAGCAAGTTAATGTTATTTAATATAATTAAATAGTACATCTTTATTTGAACAAAATGCTAAAGGAATAAAACAGGACATTAGGATCGCCAAATTGAACTTCTCCTAGCTTTCAACAAACCGTGATCATGGAAACACTTACTAGAATATGTTGAAGAAGGAAAGTCTTATGCACGCAAATGAGAATGAAGTGCACGCATTAGCGTGGTTGGCTTTCTACGCCGATAATCTATTGATTGGGCAAGAATCATATATCTGTTGTCCGCATTAACGACTGTCTATATTTAACATTTTTAAGAGGCCCTCTCAGGGCTTCAGGAGGGTTACGTACGTCCCTAGTCTGAATTTCAAAAACTGTTGTTTCACGTATTGAGGAGGTAGCCGTGTCACTGTCGGTATTTCACTATAATTGTATTTTCGCTTTTCGCTGTCGCCGTAGGAACGTAGGAACGAGCGCAGAAATTGCATACTGATGATATGTCACTACGCAGATCTGGACATGCAGTGCTTCTGATTGGTTAAAGAAAATTTATCTTGCAGCATGACCAATCAGGAGCCCTAACTTGATCTGGAATTACACGTCATCTGTATGGCACTTCTATACTCGTTCCACAGAGGTCTTTTCACGGGAAAACCAGTAATTGCGTCGGTAAACGAGGTTTTCCTCACTGGGAAATATTCTTGATGGTAATGTGTGGTCAATGGTCATGAACAGGTATTTTTTCAGTGTCTTGCTACTTTATTGTATTCGACGCTTGAACTCTCACCACACCTTTGAGATCCAAAATACTCCTTGTTCAATCAGGGGTGGAGAAGCAATTCGTTTATCTAGTAAATTGAGAAAAGGCCTGTGAAAAGGCACAAGAAACAAATAATTTGGATCTGATCCATATATATTCATGACTTCAAGGTATCGTCGTCGAAATTTAAAAGAAATTATGGATTTTCTAGTAACTGATGAGTGCTATCACATTTTGCTATAGGAAGTTGGATTAGAATCTATGAAGTTATGCGTTAAAGACTTCAGTGGATTAGGATCGAGTCATGAAAAAGCATAACAGCCGTTCAAGCACAAAGCGGACCCCTGAGGGAACATCATCTGTTAGTCGGAATAATAATGAGGATCGAAATGCAACAATCACAGCGAACCAACGTCCATAAATAGCGACACGTAAACAATCGACCTCATCGCCTGATGAAGACTAGTAGTATTGCAGTCGAAACGTCGCGATCAATATCTCAAAGTGATTCTATCGTGAGACAAACGAATAAACGTTCATTCCTATCTTACACCACGATGAACAATATTCACATCTTTAATGACAAAGAAATGAGAACAGTTGGTTATGTTAAAGATCAGTTTAATAAGGTTGTGCAAGTTTTGTACTGTAACTTACAGGCCACAATATTGAATTGACAAATTGAAATGTATTTCTTTTTTTATTGCCCGTATTATGAAAATTATTATCCTGGCTTAATCAGCGTAATATAAATTGACTGTCAAGTGTGAAGCTGAATACGATGCAACAGTTTTTAGGTTGTTTCGTAAAATGTTTCTATTTCGTCTGGAGTAAAATTATAAGTGCCTGCCAGAAATGACTGGGTGAAGGTGCTTCCATAGCTGTACCCATTTGGTGCGCTGTAAGTATAGCCAAGTTTGCCGGAAGAGCAACTGCTTCTAGATGCCGCGTAGTCGGCAATGTAAATGTCAACGCCATTTCCGAAAGTAGGTCCAAAAGACGAGCAGTCGTATATGGAGCGTCCGTAATAACTATACAGCCCTGTCTGAGGCAGTTTAACAGGCGCCCATCCTGGTTTGTTAACAAGCGAGAAAAGAAATGCCTGGGAATCATATCGATACCGGCAGCTGGAAACTGTTGGAAAATAACAAATGAAAAGGATGATCAATGTACAGACTTCGTTCAAAAATTCGAATTCATACAGACAAGAAAATATACTCTGATACTACTAGTAGTAGTTTAACTCCCTTTTAAGTAGCCAAGATATCAGTCTCGTGAAAAGTGTGTTTTTAATAAGCTTATTCTTACTCAAGTATTTACTTTTGGAGGAATAAAATTGTACCTATTTGAAAGCTAACCGCCAAAAATATTGAAAGGAGCCATAAATTGCACAATAAAATTCAGTTAGCGGCACCCCGTTGCAAAGGCTTGAATTTTTCAAGTTTTGTTTACTACAGCCGATATAACTAACGATTTTCTTTACGCCAGTTAAGGTAAAATATATTGAAAAGAAACTCGATAAAACGAAATCTTGTTATACAGCGATCAAATCTGTCGGTCTCTTGATCCTTCGTTATGCTGAGGTTCCAATAATGTTCGGTAAATATATTGTATCCTCGGTCTTTGTGTAGCCTTTTTGAGTACACCGATTCATACTGAAGCTTTTCACTAATCAGCCATTATCATTACCATCGTCATCATCATTTCTTTCATTTCACTAAAGGGGCCCTGTAAAAATGATTGCGATTTAGAACTAAAATGAAAAATAAGGATAAAATTACTTTTATTACTGTCTTACAAACTACAACACCCTAAAACGAAGATACGATAAGATTCTAATAAATGAAAAAGACACAATAAGATATAACATGAATTTACATTAATCACTTTTAAATAATTGACTACAGCATTTAAAACATAAAATAGTTAATTTAAAAATAGAATATTTAAAACCAAGGTCAGAGTACCAGGGCATCAACTGGACTGAGTGTGCGATAAAAAACAGGAAACGCAAGTTTCCATGCTGTTATTCAGGTTGATATCAGTATACACTGTACGTAGCTTTGATCAAAATGCTCTCTCAGTTTATTTTTTTGCGTAAACTATATATTAACAACAAACGACTTGATTACTAAGTGGTAATTGCCCCATCTAATTTGCACTTTTTACATACAGTTTTCATTTTAGTTTTAAGAGCCGGAAAGGGAAGCCTTATAGGAACTTTTAAAAGCCTTGATCAATTCAAACTCGTGTTTTAGTCATTTTTACTGATTTTTTAAACTACAACGGCACTCGAGACAACAGTGCAGAATACTTTGCCTGAAAAACACTTTAGAATAGGAACAACTCTGAAAAGAAAATATGTCGGCACAGAATTTAATATTTAACTGTCGGCGAATATTAAGCAGCACGAATACGACGTAAAACATCCCAATTTTAGTTTTATGGGTTTCGTGAACACAAGACAACGATTTTCTTTTTCTAATATTTGGTAGAGACTTCGAATTTTTACCCAAGATAATTCACCTCCATTTGGTGAATTAACCGAAATGGAATAAGCGTGTAAGTTGTGTGAATTCCTTTTTTAATTCTCCTCGTTGTAATAACATTTTCTACCTAAAATACTTCTATAGACGATTTTGCATGCTATTAATTAATATAATGACCAGTTTTCGAAAGACCAAACCACTTACCCCATGAGAGGCTGGTGTAGCCTCCAAATATGTATTTCCCGCCGACTCTTATGATTGTTACAGTTGGTCCTTTGTTGTCACAACGGCTATGAAAAGTACTGACAGCCCAGCCGTCCACGGACGCACGCCAACAACGCTTCCATCGTGAAGATTTGCTCTGAGCAACTGGTTTGAGCCAGGTGCTTAAATATTGTAAGTAGTTAACATCATTCCCCACAATAGTAGAGTGTTTCAAACCCCCTACAAAAGTTAGAGACAAATGTATCAGTATTTTATTTACTTAGGTTCGCCTGTGAATTCTTGGCAGGGTCACCGCAACAGCGCGTGGCGCCTATTACACCGGGGGACTGCTTCCCCTACTCTTTACGGACAGAACGTGGGTTCTTTAGTGTCCCACAAAATCTATGTGTCTGAAGAGTTGCGAGACGGGACTACGGTTTATCGTCCTTATCTGAGAAAACTAAAAAGTCTAACCGTTAGCGGATGCATGCCTTTTCAAAGGCAGCAATTTCTCCTCAATAATTTAATGAACCCAAGTTGGTGGCCTTTCGGTAGGCACACCGGCGCTTATTCAATTGAGCTAATCGGGTAGCGGCTAAAAGTGAAAGTGAACGAGCAGACCCGGGAGTTTAAAAACTCTTTTTCAGTGCGAATCGGATTCTTACCTTGCAAGGCAATATTATCAACTCTCGAGTAACTTCCCTCATAACAAGCTTAGAGTCTTAAACTAGGGGTAATAATAATAAGGCCGATTGTGCAAAAAAATCAGGGCACCGAATTAAACAGCAAACTTTAGACTCGTAAGAAGGAGAAGGATACTCTTCACTAGTTTGGAAAATCATAAAAAGACACTCCAAAATTTAGAAGTTACATGTAAGCAGTGAAAGCTACTGAATAATGGCCATTGAAAACATAAGAGCAAGTAAAGTTCTCTCCCAGCTATAGTTCTTCGATGTTTAAAACGATAAATAAGTTGAGGTGATGGTCATAGGATAAAAATGGGTAGCATAATGCTTGTCTTAATGATTGCTTTGAAACAAGGCCGTGTAAACTGTGAAAGAATTTAACTCAGGAGTCATTTCATAGGTAGGTGGAGCATGATCGTCTGGGTCAACATAGCCCTGATAGTGACTGACAGTGCCTCAGGTATCGACGATCTGTACGGTGATTATGATCTTCAGAGTCAAAGTGAATTGTGTCATGTCAGTTGATGGTACTAAACTCCGGCTGACCAGTTTAAGTTGCTCATTGTAGCATTATAGTCGCCTTTTCCCACTGTTGTGGAATGTTTTCTAAAGGAGGTTTTGGAGACCAAGAAGGTGTACTGTTGATATGAGTACCATTACCAGTTCATACCTGAACTCCTTATGTAGTTAAAGTGTTTTCCTTCCCTATATCTATAGGTGCTACCTTCCATTTCTTTAGTTATTTATTTTATATTTTACTTACCATTCTTTTGCCGACTTTAAAGAAGAGAATTATTGCATTGTTACCCACTTAGAATAGCTCCGCTAAGTGTGGGTGACATAGTATTAAATTATTTGATAATTGAATAAACTGTTGTTGTCAGAGGATTGCCATTGGTATTTCACCCCAGGCCATAGTATTCTCTCCGAGCAATAAAAGAGCGTGATACCAGCACGCCGCGTATAGCCCGTGGCTATATTTCTATACGTATCTGTGCATGGCGGGCTTCCTGTATAACGCTAGTTTCTCTTCCCAATTAATAGCTTGCTCAATCATTTCGGTGTTTCCTACAGTTATTTACACGCCTCACTCATTTCCCCGCAGTGATGAACCAGCTCTTTACCAGAAAGCTGACAGAGTCTCCCATACCTTATTTGAAATACGGGCATTGTTTGCGGATGGCCCCAGTAAGAATAGATTGCTATAAATAAACTTGCTGTTTATCATTAACATGCAGTGCTGCAATTTTATATGTGGCCATACTTGCGAAATTGAAGCACTCAAAGCCGTCCCCAAGGTAGCCTTGATCACAGGTGCAATTAAATGAACCACGATAATTTGTGCAGCTGGCCACCTGATGGCAGAAATACTTGTCCCTACTGCATTCATTGAGATCTGTTCAAAATGAAAACAAACTGTTTATCACAATTAACAAACCAAAATACGATTTGTTAAGAGGAGTCGTAGCTTAAAAACAACTGATATCATTGAAGTTTTTAATGACAATTTTGTCTGTTTTTACTCCTCGTAAAGGGCTTTTCCTTTGTGAACTTGCAAATCCTTCTGTCACCCCTATACCTTATATCACTTTCAATGGGAAATCCTTACAAGTACAGTCTTTCCATTTCACGTCATTTGGTGGTATGAAATATAGATTTCTAATAATATCATACGCTTCATGGTGTTGCCATTTATTCATTCTGCTTGAACTTTCTTCTATCTTGTGCATTCCTAAACTTATGCATGCATCTCATCTTACCTTTCTTGCAAGTATACTGATGACAGTCACTGCATCTCACGTCATTCCATTCGTATTTGTATTCAACACCAAGTGTATGTACACAGTCTTCATCCCGAAAATTATTTGGTTGTTTTTTGGCCCAAGCTGCAAAGTTCCCAGGACCACGATCTGCCCAAGTAAAGGACCCCTCTGTGGTAATGTCATTCAATCCCAACCAGGATTTTGCTCCATTGTGAAGATGCTGTAAAAACACATTTTCTTCATTGTTTTGGACATCAACAAGAACCGAGTTTTCTTGTCGGCATTGGTTTAGTGCTGTGGTCCAATTTTGACAAGTCTTACTTGTGAAATAGCAAAAGCCATTGAAATAGTTCCAACCAGGTTCACAGATGTCTGCAAATTAAACGTAACCCCACAAAGATAATCATTATATGAATAACTTTAAGATTGTTAGATATGGTTTATCGTTAGCAGCATCTCATTTGTAGTGCTCTTATCACCGTGTTGTTCTACATAAAGTGATCTAAACAGAGCTGATGCGAAAAAAAGGGGTCGCGCAGAGAGAAGAGATCACTTTTTCTATAACTTGTGTTAGTTTAGGGCATTTCCAAAGTACAGTATTTCCAGATAAATCCAGTATCAAAGAAGATTTTCCGCTTTCCTTTGCTAAAAACTACATAAATAAACTCGGTAGTACACTACATTACAGACCTATGAGCACAGCATAACTGACGGACAAGGGATCATATCTGGTCCCGTATAATTCCTTGACACAGGCTCTGAATCCAGAGGTATTCATGTTCTGAAAAAAAAAATAAAATAAACACTTAACGTAGTTGGCAGAGTTGAAACTGTAGCCATAAACAACCGGATTAACATGAAGTGAATGTCAGAATCATAGTTTGGAAACTTTTCTCCTACGTCTTTTTAAGTTCGAACAGATTCGCCGTAACTTTTAAAACTCCTTGGTTTGATGAAAGCAAAGACCGCTAGAAAATAAAAAGATTGGAAGGTTTAGAAATAACAAAGTTATAAACGATAAAAGAGTTAATATGTGGTGTAATCAAAGGTTCGAAATGTTATCCAAAATGTCACTTTTTATCCTAATAAGGGACATGACGGTAGCACAAACTAGCTATGAGGCTCTGACGGACGGAGCTAAATATCTCCGTCGATGAAGAAAGCAAATGAATGGTCAGGAGCAAAGTTTCTTGTCCAATGAAAGAACACTACAGTAACGTTGAAACCCGGACCGTCAGATGTAAAGTTGGAGACCACCTCGGCTCCTGAGTATTTAAAGATGTTATTCTCACTGAAATGAATTGCTGCGTGACTTACAATATGATTTTATTCGAAAACGTCACGAGTTAGCCAACAAGCAATCTTAACTTCACTCGGCACATTTTTGCGCCACAACTATTATCGACCTACATATCACCTTAATCGTGTGTCTCTGTTCAGTTTTATCTTTCGTCGAGTTTTGGTTTGAAGTTTGTTTGCCAGGAAACCCCTACAATACGCCCCAATTAAGGAAAAGGTTACCTCGATCCAATTTGTAATTCCGTTGTGGATCGGTGCTGAATTCCCAGATACTGTTGTGCTGTGATTGGCTGAGACAAGCACTGTCGGAGTCGAGTTATAAGCTCTCGTGAATGAAACGAACTGCCATGTAAGAGAAACATAGTAACAACGTTTACTGACATTGTTTCCAAATCATAAAAACTTTAGTTACAGTAAATTTTTTAAGGAAAAATTTGACAAGCAATTTAATTTATGACATATCTCATCAAAATGAACTGCCAACCTTATTTGTATATCTATTTTAAACATTGTTTTCTGGACCAGCTTCTTGGTTTTTCTAGCTACTTTATTCGAGATTTTTTTGTATCTACTGCGTATATGACTACAAGTGTTTTGAAAATATTCAGTGATGTAAGTCAGCAATATAATTATATATGTTTAGGAAAAATGCTGTAAGATGTAGATGCTTTTGCAAAAAAATTCTTTTCTCACCTCACAATAAGCATTGTTCATTTTATCCAACGGTGGGTTCGCATTTGGAAAACTTATGTAACCATGTTCCGTGAAAAAAGGCTTGTGCAGTTTGGAGAAGGCAAACCAGTTCTGTGAACATTTAAGAGGACAAAACAAAAGTGATGCCACCCACTTGTAACAGTCTCGTATCTCACGCACAGAACATTTATATAAATTCAACATTTTTTAGACCTCTTTCAGTGAATCTAAGCATTTTGAACTCTATGAAATTGTGACCACCACCACTTGTAATGCAATTCAATCTATGTCTTTCTTCTTTTCTTTTCTTTTTTTTTTTTTTGTTCTTATTATTTTTGTAACTATTTGATGGAGACATGGGTATTTGCAGTGGTGCGGTGTTGCTAATATTTTTGTGTATTTCGGTGAATAAATTCCATCTTGCAGTCTTGCAGTGATCTCAAACCGTACGGAGTGCGGTGGTTTTGATTTAAACCTACTATACTCGGTGAAACGAATTTGTTCATTGACCGTAGTTAATATCAAACGAGTAACATTTTGAGACCTGAATAAAAATCTTCCTCTATAGTTTGTTTACAATGGTTAGCTCATCCAGCAAATGCGCTGAGCGTCAATGGCTGCAACAGAGTGCATAAACGCTACCATTCATTCTTCATATCTACATGACTGAAATAGAGTTCTTAGAATCTTGAGGTCAGTCTGAGTCTCTGCAAAATCAAAACCAGCTCCGAGATCCTCCTTCCCCAATTATAGGGAGATTAATGGATTACATTAATCATGGGACAAAAATTAAATTGCGACGTCAGTGTTTCCTTATCTGTTTTGTTTTTTGGCTGTAATGAGGTGTTGCGGTGTTGAAAGTCTCCCAACTTCCCCCTCTTATTTCCGTTTATTTTTATGTTTTTCTTTCTGCATTTCCTTTCTTTTGACTGAGCCATCAGTCACTAACGATCTTTTGTAGTTATCAATGCTTTTCATCTTAAAGGCTGCTATGGTTAACGGATGTTACTAAAACGGGGAACGGGGAGCGGGGAGCGGGGAACGGGGAACAGAAGTCTGGGAACGAGTAGTCAGCGGTAACCTCCATAAAATCCAATATGGCCAATGATCGGTGAAAGAGAACCGTCGAAACAAACTTAAATAACGTCGCTCTTTTACTTGAACTAATTATGCTCATGAGGTGTTTGAAAGAATACGGAGGTAATGACATTTTTCACCTTTTTGCGTTGCGTTTTACTAAACAATTATCCTTAGAAAACAAAACATGCTCCAACAGCAGTTGAAAGAAGCCAATCGGGACAAAAACTCCCAAAGCACATGTACAGCTTTATTTGGAAATCAAGCGAATCTCTATTGAGCCTATCCCACAAAGCAATGAACTACTTTTCCATGATAGATAAGAAACATCGAAGTAGCTTGCGTGCAGACTTCTCCTATTTCCTTTGATAGAGATGTCTGCTTTGAAAAATGTTATTGACCATGTCATCACATGATTACTAAGACTACTTTAACAATCTGGTTCTGCTTTTAATATTATTAGATCTACTACACTGCAAGCATTCACGATATTGAAGTGTTTCACTGATCCATGAAAATAAAATAATATCATTTTATTATTCTGTGATGAAACAATTTGTTTCAGGTCAGTTCGCCCAGTATAGACCAGTATAATGACCCTAATGGAACCGAATTCACTCATTTTCCTCACCCTAATTAGTAAACTTCAAAGTCGTACGGTGGCCATTTGTCTTTCTGCAAAATACCCCTGACGACCCTTTCCTGAATCAAACCATTGGATTGCATTAAATGCAAGATTCTCACTCACTGCAGATCCTCGATTAACCACCCCCCACCCCCCGCTAAGAATGATATCCCAAACTCTTCCCTATCTTTTGAAGAAAAATGAAAATTATCTTAAAATAATCAAAGTACCTCTTCATGGGCACAAACGTTTAGTGCAACTCATACCATACAATATCACTGTATCAAGTACTGTCCTCGGTGCAGGAGGTGGTACTATCATGGCCTAAATAGAGAGGCTCCCCCCCGAAAAGGTTACCTTTTTCAAGCTTCAGGTACATGAAAGGGAAGGGTCTTTTTTTTATAGTTGAAGTATATGAAAGGAACATCTGTGATTTCAGTCAACTGAAGGATCAAAATGAGATCAGTCACAGGTGCACTTTATGGATGTGAGAGACAAGAAAACCTGTTTTAGCGATTTATTCATATTGTAAAGATGGTCTATTTACAGCACTCAAAAAGGGATGCAGCATTCGAAATTAGATATGTGAAAGGTGTACCATTTGTCACTGCAGGGTATACAAAAGGGGTACCTTTACTGTCTAAAATGGTACATACAAAGGGTAAGGGGTTGGTCCCTGGGCCTCTTCGTATAAAACTAAAAGTTAGAACTCCCCCCCCCCCCCCCCCCCCCACCTTACTCCCCTCTGGGTTACTGTTACTGTAGTCTGATTCTTCTCTTTAATTTCTTTGATACTGTGCTTCATTAAATGAATTTTTATTCATTTAAAAGCTTCAATCCCCCTTTTTTTTTTAAATCTCGATATGTTCATGAAACATTGAGTAAGTGTAATGCGGCCACTATACACGTACAGTCGCGCGTGTTTACTGAAAAACATATTCGCACTCCAATCTTTTGCCTCCCATCACTTGTGTGAGACCTTGAACTCTTTATTTCCAAAACTACAGACAGCTTTCTTGAAGGCTTATCAACCACCTTCTAATAAGCTGCCAACCTCTGCAACATTGATGATGTGATGCTTGATGGTAGGGGCAAGTTGCAATATTACTGAATTAAGCTAATAAAGCAGCTTGACAATATTAACTGGTTTAAGTCACTGACACATTCAGTTTTACACTGAGCTTGAAATATTTTTCTCCACAGTAAAAATAACGTTCATTAAAGAGAAGTGGAGCTCCCCTCTGCAAAAACATTAAAGGACTCCCCCTAGAAAAAAAAAAGAGGCATCCAGAGGGATTAACAGAGGAAGTATACTTCCCATGCATATTTTAACAGCTAGCCTTTAGAAAGTACCTTCCAACCAAAGTACTTCCCCATGTACACTAAATTGAATTGAATTGAATTTTAATCTCTTGTTTTTGAACTCATTATTACAAAATTCATATTACCGTACCCCCAAACAAAGGGAAGCAAAATTTCAACCATGGTTATAATAAAATAAAACCACAGCATAGCCATTTGCTCTGAAACAACTGTCATCTTTAAGAGCAAGGTATGGTTGACATTCCTGGCACATTAGATGTTAATATGTTTAAAGTTGCCTTTTATTGAGGTATTAAATAACCTGATCCATCTTATCTTTTCACATAATACAATTTGCACTTACTTCTCATCATAGGTTTGTAAATATAATATTATTAGACTTACAGTTTTATCTCCTCGCCAACATGTTTTAATTTGGGCCTGAAAAATACGATTCAGCTAGGAAGGAGCTCCACTAGTACTGCCACACTATTACTGTCGAGGAAATACACCTGACTGCTTCGATCTACGTTATCTTTCAGCATGTATTTAAGACAAAACCCTATGAAACGCGTCAAGCAGAAGTAGTTCATTGCTTTGTGAGTTAGACACCGTATAGATTCGCTTGAGTTCCAAATATGGCTGTGCTTTGAGAGTTTTTGTCCCGACTGTAGCTTCTTTCAACTGCTGTTGGAGCATATTGTGTTGTTCAGTAAAACGCAAAAAGGTGAAAATGTCATGAAACTATTACCTCCGTATTATTTCAAGCACTTCATTCATGAGCATAATTAGTTTATTAGTAAAATAGCGACCTTAAGTGTTGTTTCGACGCTCCTCCATCATCGATCTTACCGGGTTCTTGATCGGCCATTTTTTTGATTTTTAAAAAGGATGCCGCTGACTACTGGTTATTTTACTTCTGTTCCCCGTTCCCCGCTCCCCGTTCCCCGTTTTAGTAACATCCTATGGTTAACAGACCAGCATTCCTTACAAATTTTGCAGACAGTCGCGTTCCAGTTTCCAAGAAAATCACTAAGAACATACCACAGTGATATCTTGGTGTCTACCGTCAAAGTTTTGCATTTCACGAAGACAGATTTTCACTGAGTCCTTAGTTATGTCTTCAATCCAAATGAGAGCAGCATCATACTCTCTACCAGTCCTCAGGTGCTCTGACGTCACAAGGACTATTGGCGCCTCAGCAAACTTTCTCTGAGGAAAAAGGAAAAAAAACCGCATTAACAACAAGTGAAGTCATTTTAAGATGAATATTGCTGCAAATTACACGCAACTAACCACTGAGTAAGTTCACCTTCTTACCTAATGTTGCTTTTGTTGTTAACGAAGTCGCTAAGAAAGATCTAGCAATCGTCATTTGTCTTCCCAGTTACCTCGTAATTATGTTTTTTTTTATGTTTTTTTTTTTTCAATTTCAAGACGTGGATTAAAGCTGTAGGGTGAATGAAAGTCTAGCATTCATCAATTAATCTCTCACCGTAGGAAAAGTTACATCTGCGCAGTTGGTACCAGACCACCATTTCTGCAACTCAACCGTACCCGTCAATCCTTCGGGTGGTGCTCCTTGATAAGCCACCCAATCAATGGTGGCAAATGGATTCGCACCTTCCTCTTTCCTCCCGGTTTGCATGACACAGACGGTGAAGTTTTTTGTGTTGATACTTTCTGTCCATGAAGTAACAGCGTCGTGGACTGTCACAGAGTCATTCAGCTTCATATGGTTGACTGTTATTTGAACATGAACTTGTTTATCAGGATAGAACCGGTATGGAGGAAATGCGACTGTCTGACAGTTAGAATCTGACCATTTTGGAACGTGTAGCAGGTCTATACGGCCCCGTACAATTGGAAAACCTGTTTTATAATAAATTAAGTACTTTATAAGGAAGCATCACTGTACTATTTAAGAGCGGATATCAGTAAATATCGACCGAAGGTCTACAAAAGTGAAAAATCGAAAATTCTCAAAAAAATTCACAAAGTAGCACTGGGTAGGCTATTAAGATAAATGTAATTTTTACTTCGATCCGATAATTATTTTCTACGTACGGGGGGGTTATTGGTTTCGCGGCTCTCGGACCAGGTTTTCAAGGCCCGAGACCATGTGTCACAAAAAATTCGTTTTAAAATTCAAATCCACTATAATGTGGACAACAAATAACTTATTCAGAAGAGTACTTAATTGCACACATTTTAAGTGGTGATTTACTCAGTTTGAATGAAAGTGTAATATTTTGGAGATTTTTCATTATTTTCAATATTTTGAAAGTTTTCGTTCAATGAAAAAATGGCAAATTTCAAAGCCCAAAATCGTCGACTGGTACCTCGATTTCAGTAACGAGTCTTATACCACTTTAAAGAGCGTTATCTCTTCTTTCAAAATCTGTTTTCAAAACCATGGGCAACTTGAAAGAAAATTTTTGAGGCCAAAAAATATAAGTAGTACTTTTCTGAAATTTGAGCTTTCCAGACTCGGCGGGCCGATGCTAAAAACTTGGAAAAATATAGTAAGAAATCAGTTTGAGCAACAGTGGTTTCATGTTATCAGCTTTCAGAAACCAAGACGTGTTTATACAGCGATCTGGCCCCGGTTGCTCGAAAGATGGTTAACTCTTAACCAATGGTTAAACACGCTAAGGCCTGTTTCAAACGTCGTGCTACTGCCGTGCTAAGCTGGCTCGACTGTAGCTCGACTGCAGCACGACACTAGCACGACTTGGTTTCAGACGTCGAATTTAATTCAGTCGAATAGAACGGCTGTTGCCGAAACCAAAACACAGTAATAAAGAAACGGTTCAGGAAACTTTAAAATGTATTCTAATGCATTTGTAATTTATGAATTGAGTTCGGCACGGCGGTAGCACGACGTTTGAATCCAAGTCGAGCTACTGCCGTGTAGCACGGCAAGGCTTGCCGTGCTACACGGCAGTAGCACGACTTGGTTTCAAACGTCGCGCTACTGCCGTGCTAAAGTCGAATTTAATTCGATCAATTGAGTTCGACACGGCAGTAGCACGATGTTTGAAATGGGCCTAACCGATGGTTAAAAATTAACCGTAGGTTAGATTCGGTTGCTCAAACGCTGGTTAGTGTTAACCCTGGGTTAAATTTCTTCTAACTAAGCGTTAAATTTAACGTACCTCGCCACGAGTGTTAACTTGTTAACCATCGGTTAAAATGACGTGCGCTGCAAAATCAGCAAAACAACATGGTGGTTGATTTGCGTTTTCGCTTCATTTGTTAGTGGTTGTTAATCTCGGAAATGTTTACTGTTGCTGAATCGTAAATGATTCTCCTCAAGTAAACACCGAGAATCGCAAGCTGCAAGCTTCCCAATGTTTTGCGAGACACTTGTCGGCCATATGTTCTTCAAATGCGACGGAATGAGTTAAAGTACGGCTTTTACTGTCAAAAACATGCTTGTTTTTCTCGAATATATCTTTCAATTCTTGATAAATAAAGCTCTACTGGCTTCAAATGGCTGGCAAAATATTTAAAGACAATAAATTTACATCTTCATTCGGTGCTGGCTTTCGTGGCGCAATGGGTAGTGCGTCGAGTTACTTTGTCGGAGGTCCGGGGTTCAATACTTGACTTACGTAATATATTTTTCTTTTTTTTGGGTCCTTTTGATTTTTTTTGTTGTTTTTTTTTTGGGTATTTTTCGTAAAACATGCTTTCATTTTTTGACAGACTTAAAATATACCGGTAGACTAATTGCAGATTCATTTTCACATTTCATTTCTAAAGTACAGTAACTAATAATTAAAACTTGCCAAACCTGTTTGGAGATGGTTAAAGTCTGGCATATTTTATTTAACCATTGGTTAGCTAACAAAGGATTAGCGTCAGCTTAACAGACCTTCGAGCAACGGGAATTTAACCAACAGTTAGTTAACCCACCGTTAGCTAATTTAACCAACCGTTACCAACTAACATATGGTTAAATTAACCATCTTTCGAGCAACCGGGACCTGATATAAATTAATGCCGTTTGCTATCAAGAAAGGCAGATTTAATTGTCAACTCCTGCCAAGTGCACCAGTCACGTGAAGTTGTCAAAGGGAGGGGAAAGCACTAATATTAAAAAGTCTTCAAATTCAAAACGTTTTACGTCTATGAAATCAGATTTTAGCGTACAAAACAATGTTGTGAATGTCTGTTGTTCGTACCTTAGCATGGTGTTTCCATATATTGGAAATGTCAAGTATCCACACGAAAGAACATGTTTTAAATCCAAGCGCCGAAAGATCGTAATTATAAACGGCAAAGATTGCGTTACATTTCACAGAACGACCGCTTACCACTGTTGTCACTCCCTTTTTCTCTGGAAGCAACGAGGAGTTTTCATTCCGTCATGATTGATTCTTGATCAAGATGATAACTGAGGACGTTTCGTCAAGACTCCTGTTGTTCAGTTTCAGGCTTTAGCAGGTGCGTAGTCAGGATTTTTCCAGAGGTACCCCTCCCCTCACCCCAAATCTCAACATTTTTTTAAGGCGCCTTTATTAAAAGTGGGGTTAACGGTTGTAAGCAAAAGCATTCTTGCTATTTATCAAATGACTCAACCTCTAAAATTCTTTAATTTTGTCGGTTTGTTATGTTCATTGACGTCAACCGTTTATCATTAATTCAGCTATTAAAAATCAAGCTTGTAGTACCTCCGACTTTAGTTTACAAATGACTCTTTTTACTCCTTTTTGTCACATTATTTTTGACCGACAAAAGCACCACACATTGACGTAATTGTGCCCTACTTCGTCTAATCCGAAGAAAGGTCGTGGAGAAAACAACGCGTTCACGCTTGACATCATCAAGCTTGCTATATGAATAAATCATCCAAGATTCGGTTCTCCAATTAATGTCGTCGCTTCTCTGGAAACCGATTTTTTTAGTTATGTTCATTTCATTCTATTTTTTTTTCTCAACGTTTTCGGGTACGCACGTGCGAACCGTGCGCACAAGTAACTACGCCCCTGTTTAGTCTCCTTAGCCCTGAGCGTTCCTCCCTTGCGGTTTTCGCGGGAGTTCAGGATGTGGTCCACCCAGTATTTCACGTTTCTTTTAAATGAGAGGCAGCACTTCTTGTTTACCGTTTCGTTTTTAGACAGCGCTTAGACTCTTAGCCTTTCATTTAAGGTATCAGCCACCCTTAAAATTGCCATTTTCCCATATTTGAGGTTTCAACGTTTCAAATAGATACGCTTGAGTTTAATTTTTTAAAAAAAAAAAAATCAGAAAATATTATTTCTGTCGAAAGATATCAGGGGTAAAAGATTTTTTCTCGTTAATTATCTTAATTGATCGTTGACAAGATCTGTCATAGGTGGAAAGTGTTGACAAGCCAAACACGACTCATTAGCTTGTGATAGTGTGATACGTGACCTTATAGTTTTGCTCTAACGAGGATATCTCCCAGCGATTTTGCTCTTTTATATGAAATGATAGGAGGCTTGTTGTATATTTCTCTTAGTAGTGGTTGATCTTGAATTAAGTGCCATTTGCTCATTAAAGTGTTTTTAAGGTTCGGCAAAGCAGGGTGGTACGTGGTAACGAAAGGCAGAATTTTCTTTCACACTTCATATTGACAACTGTAACTTCACTTGCAGTTTCTGCGGGGTCTGCTGTCCGCGGCCTTTCGTTTGCTTTTCGCTTTCGTTCGTGTTGATTTCGCACTGGTTTTCGGCATCTTTACCAACCTAGGCAACATTTCAAGAAATAAACACAATATATTTTTATTGTTATATGCACAAAATAGTTATTTCCCGCTGCTTGCTGCGAAAGTTTGTTCCTGTTACATATTACCTGTCAAAGTCCTATTGTTAGAGAAAATTGATCCCTCTCTGATATCAATCAGAATAAACATTTAGGTGTTACAATCTCATTCCAGGTAGGATGCCGCCAAAAATGTATTTTCTATTTTATCTCCGAACGCAAATTTTGCCGATCGACTCGTATGTTTTGAACTCCAAGTCGGCAGCCTTTCAATCAATTTGGCTAAAATTTGGCCAGAGTGATGCCATATATCTCTTCTACAAAACCGTGTCAGCGAATTTTAATACTCCTTTTCATTTTAAAGCCAGAGCTTTTTTTCAACAGGGAGTGGTGAGTAAGTGCCTTCCCCATCTTCATTTGCTAATAAAAGAAAAACAAACGCACTTGTCAAAAACCTGAGGAACGTGTTGAGAAGCGAATGCGGTGTTAATTGTTTTCTTCCGTTTATTTCCAGCGGGAGTGGGACCGAGTGGAACATGATTTATAGAGACGTGTACTTTTACACAAAGCGTTCCAATTTCGAAACACATTTAAGTAAATCCTTTTTGTTAGTTCAAATCCATAACCTGAAATTATTAAGCTTTTAAAATATATATGGTTTATATGGGTTTTTATAAAAACAACTAACGCCACAGCGATCCGCGCGCGGACAGTCCTGAAGGGTGGCTGATACCTTAATTTTGATCAAATTTTTATAATTTAGTTACTCAGTATACGTTCAATCCTGTCCTTGTAAACTTATATTTTTATACTTTAAGGGAGCTTAATACCTATGTTAATTTTTTCTTCGTCTGGTGTCGTCCAACAGACCCAGTTTTATGGCATTTTTTTAAAAAAGCAAGAAAAAGAAACGACAAGGTTTCTTTTTTGGACGTAGATTAATTCTTTTAATCTAAAAAATTAACATTATAACAGCATTTCGAGGCATAAAACGTTCGGTGGTGTATTTCCCTTTTTGGGCTTTTTTTTTATGAAATTGACCATCACATTTTCCGCCATATTGAGTTTGTGTCGATTTGGTGACCATGTCTTTTTGTTTTCAGGCTCCACGGCAATGGTGCTGGTGTTTCAGGCCTCCTGTTCTCAGTTTTCTTGTGATTTTTTTTCACCCCACCGACCGACCGACGCACCCAAAACCAGGAAACCTACTCGACGCTAAACGAACGAAGAGGGGATGACCTAAGCCTTATGTTTTCTTTTTGGGCTTCCTCACCACATTGCTTCTGCGTATTTCTGTATACTTGTCTTTTGCTTTGTTTTGTTCTTTTTTGTCGGTAAATAAAATGAAACTGCACAGAGGCCCTCAAGATTCCCTTTAGAGGTTCTCGAACGCGCATAAAAAAATTGAAAAACGCGATGATTTATTGACCGCAAGGGCAATGGGGTGGGGTTAGGGCTTATTACTGCGCTCCGGTTCACTCGTGCGCTGTCAAATGGTCCCAAAATGAAAAATGACTGTGGACAGACTATTCACGTCTAGACATCAAGCATCTTTTAAGATGGGACTTATCGCCTCTCCCTATTCCTGGAGTTGATTCAAGGTGTTAACGTTAATTTCGTGATGCCCTGCATGTTGCCAGGACATGTTTCAAAAGGGCCTTTCCACAGGTACGAAGTCCGCCGTCACCTTGTCAACCGTGCGAGAAATGATGTACTTCACAAAAACAAAGAGAAGTTATTTTCGATTTGCCCCGTCCCCTACCCCCGGAAGTCCCCGACAGGCCTAGGACAGCTTCAAAGTACTCCCATCCCCGGGCCCAAATGGCTGGACGTATTCCTTTGGTTGCGCGGGGGATAGTAACAGGTCTACCTAATTGCACCGTGCATCAATGATAGTTTAGCTCAATCAGAAGCCCCTTTTCCCTGGCTAGTTCAAGGTGTGTGCACCTCCTTTAAGCTGTTGTTTTCGGTTCTTACTGAAATTTTTGATCTTGAGGAAATTCACTACGACAGGAGCAGGTTATGGGCTTTTTGCCTAGCCCTAATCCTACATCTGTTAGGCAAGAATTCGATAATCATTCCATAATCATCCATTTTTTCACCGCGTGAATCGGGTATTTTTAGCTTATTTCGAGGAAATACTTTTTGCTTCAAATCCAGGTTGGGCTTTTAAACACATTTTTTAAGCCAAATGGTTTTTGCGCGAATCTGCTTACCCGAACTTTTTGTATAAAAAACGATAAATACCCGAAAAAAGCTCGTGTTGTTGGTGGTGGTAGTATATTTCCGATAAATTCAGTTCAATGTTTCGTTGAAGAAGAGTTCAGATCCGTGCCGCGCGTCTCTCGAAGCAAGCGTTCCGTCGAAATGCGAGCCCAAAAACAGGTGATAAGCGGTCAATCTGTGAAAAGTAACGTAATCTCCGTTGTTTGAGAGCAGCCGACGATGCTCTTGCCGATGCTGTCCTTGATGTTTTTTTATTTCCAGTATCTAGGAAATCCATGCTAAGGTAGGAAACATACACTCGTAGGCATTGTTCTGTCCGCTAAAGTCTAATTCCTGGACGCAGAAACGTTGTGCTTTTTGAAGTTTATTATTGTACTTTGCCCTTTGGAAACCTTACGTGACTCGTGCGTTTGGTAGCAGAACTGCCAGACGATGGCTACACTCTGCTTTTCTGGTTGGAAAACGGCTTTAAATTTTATCAGATCGCTCGATAAACACGTGTTGGTTTCTGATATATAGCTGATAACGTTAAATCACTGTTGCTCAAACTGATTTCTTATTGCATTTTTCTGAGTTTTTAGCATCGGCCCGCCGAGTCTGGAAAGCTCAAATTTCAGAAAAGTACTACTTATATTTTTTGGCCTCAAAAATTTTCTTTTAAATTGCCCATAGTTTTGAAAACAGGTTTTGAAAGAAGAGATAACGTTCTTTAACATGGTATAAGACTCGTTACTGAAATCGAGGTACCAGTTGACGATTTTGGGCTTTGAATTTTGCCATTTTTTCATTGAACGAAAACTTTCAAAATATTGAAAATAATGAAAAATCTCCAAAATATTACACTTTCATTCAAACTGAGTAAATCACCACTTAAAATGTGTGCAATTATGAACACTTCTGAATAAGTTATTTGTTGTCCGCATTACAGTGGATTTGAATTTTAAAACGAATTTTTTGTGACAGATGGTCTCGGGCCTCGAAAACCTGGTCCGAGAGCCGCGAAACCAATAACCCCCCCGTACGTGGAAAATAATTATCGGATCGAAGTAAAAATTACATTTATGTTAATAGCTTACCTAGTGCTACTTTGTGAATTTTTTTGAGAATTTTCGATCTTTCACTTTTGTAGACCTTCGGTCGATATTTACTGACATCCGCTCTTAAGAGCGAATGCACAGAAAAATCGAGCAAACCGTGGCCACAGCTCAAAACCTAACCTACCCTCATTTTCAGTCTGTAATAAGGTTTTGATGAGTTTATAACATTGCTGAGGTTTAAATTTCAAAATGCGGACGAATTTGGGAATTATTTGAGATTTTCGATTTCAACGGTCTGCGGGCCTAAAATTAGCCGCCGAACACGGGAATATAGCCCAGTGACAGAAGTGAGCTGACTTTCATAAACGAGCGAATATATTGGCAATCTTCCACTTAAAATTCACAAAACAGATATCTAACAATTTCTAAAAGGCACATGTTTTAGATTTAGAGAATAAAATATCGACGAACGAGCACAATTTTGAAACGTAATTTGCATAATGCTTATAAATACAACAATTTACCGCTAAAACCAAAATAGAATTTTCTATATGGGGGAATTCTCCAAATCAGCCCAAATCCCGGTTTCTACCCAATAAGTTATAGTACTTCAACATGATCTGAAAGTTAGTCTGGTGTTCTTGCGAACGCTTGTAAAATAGATTGATTATTTTGAGGTTATTTTGCCCCAAACAACGGCTAATTGACCCCAGGGTCAATTGACACGTACACGTCACCTTAGTTTTATGCGTCGATTTGAGCTCGTTAAAAGGAAGAAACTAACAAGATTCTTTTCATATGTACCTGTTTTAATGAAATGCATGCAATCTTCAAAAGGAGAGGCCGTTCAATGGGTAATTTCTGTTCTTGAGATCTTGTAGATTGTAGCGTGGCGTCTGCGAGCGGACCTGAGTCTACGTCTGTTTTTCCGTGACTGCGAAATCAGAATAACCTCATGAAATAATCCTCGCTCGAACCTTCGTAAATGAATCATCTTTGCAGTGCCTTACCCGAGATACAAAGTGGGCCGAATAGGAAAACATTCTAGCGCAATTTGGAACCTTTGCAGCTCGTAGTGCATTTGCTAAGCGGCGTAGTTATTCACCTCCGATTGCGTGACCAGGCAATTATCGATTGTCTCCTGCGAAAAGTAAGTGCACGGGAAACCAAAGCTTTCGAGATACAGAAAATTTATTTTCCTGTATATGACCAGTTGTCCTTTTGTCCTATTTTAAAAGTGGTTAACTAAGTTGGTTAGCAAACATACTGTCCCACTTTTAAAAATGGTACAGTAACTGAATGTTCTGTTCTTCTTATTTTACCCCCAACCCTGGAGTGTTCAGAAGATATATTTGCACTATGCATGAAAGGCAAATGAATTAAATTAAGGTTCAAGGCGGTTTTAAGGCATGGGCTACCAATGGATTAGTCAGACCTGTCATAAGGTGCATTGCACAGAAAATTGCAGGCATGATATCATCTGCTATTATATGTCCATTAAGTGATTTTGCAGTAAACATTTTGACTTTTTTACCCCAAAAGATTTTTCCGTTCGATTCTTACAGGTCCAAACTTTAATAGTTAAATTTCTATAATTTGTTGTTATTAAAATGCAATTCTGCAAACAACTAAGTATTTAATTTTGCGTAAAAGCTACATGAAATTGTATTGTTTAGCCGTAAATCATTAAAAAGAGAAAGCATCATGCTTTCTCTTTTCAAGTCTAGTAGGACTTAAGCAGTGGCATTGCTTAAGTCGTACTAGTTGTTATCCATGTCTGCTAAGGAGGAAACAGTTTGCTCTTTTCAAAAAATTGTTCTTGCCCATTGCGGTTTCAAACCAAGGATAGCCGCAAGTCTGTCGTGTTGTCGTATACCGCTACTTCAGTACAAGCGAAGCATAGGCGCACAAGACAGCGCTTGCGTTTAGGCAGGTGCCAAAAATGAAGTGGAAACTTAACCCTAAGGGCGTCCATGTTCGCTCCAGCTCGAAAAGGTAGAATCCAAGATAGTAAAGCAGTTGTGTAGTAAAAAGTAATGCGAAAAACCTGAGGGGCTGGGGAAAGAAAGGCGTCTTATTTTTCTTTGGCTTGTCCTATTTTCGCAACGTGGTACAGGCTACGAAATACTGACAAGCTCAGTAAATGTCTTCACCACCGAGAGTCGCTTGCCCTTGGCCAGACAAGCCGTCACGTATCATATTTCGTTCCTAAAGTTATTTCAAAGCACAGCACCAAACCTACTCAGCGGCAGAAGGCAGAAATGGGGGATGAGCAAACGAATGTCACATCATATTTTGCAAGAAACCGGTATCCTTGTGCCTATCGGCTCAAGAACGATTGATTAATACTAGAATATCAGGGTCAGAATTAGAGTGCTAGAATGGGAGGGAAGGAAGAGAAGGAAACCGCCGCGCACACCTGTTAAGTCTTTTATAAATGTCTCGTCCTGATGAACGGCTATAGCTTTGGTATATTCACAAAGGCGTTTTGTCCAGTGAACTGAGTTCGTAGTTTTTCTTAACGAAGGGATGGGGTGGGTCGAGTGAATAGTTCGGGGAAAGTTTTCTCTCCTTGGCGAGGGGGGGGGGGGGGGGGGTCGGGGTGGGTTATATTTGTTGATATCAGGAGTTCTGGCCTGGATAGAGTCGTTGTAAAGCTATTTTTTCTTTGGGGTATCGGTTTACCGGAAGCTAAACAAGGAAAAGTCAATGGTGCATTTATGGAATAATAGAGATTCTCATGGTCTGGCAACGATCAAGGCCCACATTAGAATTCATGATAATTGAAGGTCATGATGTGGAAAAAGAGAGTCAAATGGTGGATGCCATGCAATCCTCGCAGGTGTGGGCGGCGTACCTGGCCTTAACGGTTGCCCCTGCGACAGAAGGCAAGCATGCCAAGATTGTCCAGGGGTAATGCTAATGAACCGTCCCTTTCTTAGTGCCCGTTCCTTGTCTTAGACCCGGGAAAATTTCTCGAGATTGCACCATCATTTTGAGCCTAAGGCTTGCAAAGTCCAACCATAATAGCGCATGTTCGCGACGGTATTTTTAAGTCAGTCAAGTTCTTAAACCAGACCTTAAACGACCAGTTTTATGTGTCGATAACAGTTTACAGGCATACAAGCCTCATGCAAAAGACAGTGGGAAGGAAGTGCACGTCGGTGATGGGGAAAAAGGAGTAGCCCACAGTTTTTTTAGGGGTGGATCTTTCAAAACATTCTTATACTCTTGGACAGATATGCATTGTTTAAAGTTTTAGACAAACCAGGTGTAAACTATAGTAACAAACTGTTAAATATACATCAGCAAGATTTTTGCGAATCTTTCGCTGGAGACTATCGTTTACTGGCTGGTCACGCAATCAAAGGTAACGTACTTTCCCAGGTTTATTTACTCACCTTTCGCTCAGCAATACGCTGCGTTTTCCTATTCGGCCCACGTTTTATCTTTGGTAAGGCACTGCAAAGATGATTCACTTACGAAGATTCGAGGGAGAATTATTTCTTGATGTTATTCTGATTTCGGAGTCACGGGAAAACAGACCTAGACTCAGGTCCGCTCGCAGACGCCACGCTACAATCTACAAGATCTCAAGAACAGAAATTACCCATTGAACGGCCTCTCCTTTTGAAGATTGCATGCATTTCATTAAAACAGGTACATATGAAAAGAATCTTGTTAGTTTCTCCCTTTTAACGAGCTCAAATCGACGCATAAAACTAAGGTGACGTGTACGTGTCAATTGACCCTGGGGTCAATTAGCCGTTGTTTGGGGCAAAATAACCTCAAAATAATCAATCTATTTTACAAGCGTTCGCGAGAACACCAGACTAACTTTCGCATAATGTTGAAGTACTATAACTCATTGGGTAGTAACCGGGATTTGGGCTGATTTGGAGAATTCCCCCATATAGAAAATTCGATTTTGGTTTTAGCGGTAAATTGTTGTATTTATACGCATTATGCAAATTACGTTTCAAAATTGTGCTCGTTCGTCGATATTTTATTCTCTAAATCTAAAAAATGTGCCTTTTAGAAATTGTTAGATATCTGTTTTTTGAGATTTAAGTGGAAGATTGCCAATATATTCGCTCGTTTATGAAAGTCAGCTCACTTCTGTCACTGGGCTATATTCCCGTGTTCGGCGGCTAATTTTAGGCCCGCAGACCGTTGAAATCGAAAATCTCAAATAATTCCCAAATTCGTCCGCATTTTGAAATTTAAACCTCAGCAATGTTATAAACTCATCGAAACCTTATTACAGACTGAAAATGAGGGTAGGTTAGGTTTTGAGCTGTGGCCACGATTTGCCGATTTTGCTCGATTTTTCTGTGCATTCGCTCTTAAGCATTATCAATAAGGTACCTTTACTAGCTGGCGTTCTAGAGCAACTTTTTAGCATTGTCTAAAGGCCTCTTGATATGGAGGTGGGGGACCCCAGATAGGTGAAGTAACATGTGGGTCACCCCACCTATCATGTCAACGTGATTGAATTAAAATGATAGAGTAAGTGGACAGGCAGGCTACCTCACCTACGTTCGGGTCCCCTACTTCCATGTAAACAAGCCCTAAGTAGTAACTGTAGTAATGGTTGGTGATACAAAAATGCGTGGAAATGGAACTTAAACTAGGCTATAACTTGCAATTCCTGCTACCTTTCAACAACATAATGTATATAGGCTACTTATTATTGCATGCTGGTTTCAGTGGCCAAGATAAACATATGACAATATAATATTGGAGAAGAACAACAAACAAAATATAAATGACATACCATACCATACCGTACCATGACATACGATACACACGTGCGCCACTGCACGAAAAATCCGATTTACATCAAATTTAATCAGTACAAAATATGGCGCAAAAAGTGCAAACTACGGTTAAATCAAAGGCAAAGATGGTAAATACTGCATTTGCCCTCAAATTTACAACCCACGTATAAACTGGTACGCAAATGCGGTATTTATTGATTTCCTCCCCGTTTGCCCTTTATTGCACCCTATTTGCCCCGAGCAAATTTGTGCCAATCTATTTTTTCGCGATAAAAATTAGGTTGCAAGACAAATGAGAATAAAAAATTTAATACATATCAAACATCGGCATTAGTCTGGGGTCTTATATGTTTGATTGCTAAAGTAGGGAGACGACATAGCTTGTTACAGTTGCTTGATAAATGATCTCAAAATGAGTTAAAAGCGAACTTAAATGTAGCGAAAAGTTAAAAACATCCTAGCTAGAGGCCAATACAACTTTGAGCCAACAACTATGATTCCAGACTATTTAAAATGGAATATGCAGCCAAAAAAAATCATTAAAATGATTTATTATTACCTTCACAACTTCCTGGGTGATAGACCAGATTATTTTCAAGTCCTCTGCAATAGCTTAACTTATGCCAGCATCGATTGTCGTAAGTTGTTCCGTTCGCAGTGCACACTGGGTCTTCATATGAGGGGCATTGGTCATCGCACTCACACCGAGCGTCATGCGCACTGTAGGTCCTGCAGACTCCAAACCGTGGGCAATGCACATTAAGGCAAGGATTAAGGTCTTTACCAAGAAAAATGATAATAATGAGTTGTTATCCGTTTGGAAAAAAACATAGATGGCTAATTTTATTTTTATACTCAAGTTAAAACTAAATAGTAATAACATGTTTCCATACAGGCAACTCAACTAAATTATTTTTATCCTCTAAAGACCCTATTCACGATACTCGCTATCTTTGCGGATTGATGGGATAAAAATAAATGCCACGTGGTTTCTCAGGAGGTAAACAAGTGATAAAATCTGCAAATACAAAAATGCGGGACCACGAGTTTGTTAAATCTACACAATAGAAAATGGTATACAACTATCCCCCGAAGGGGAGGTGAATAGTGAGGGACAAATCTAGCGCTGTTTACCGACCCTGAGAGGATAGTCGTTTTAGTATTTACCAAATCAGTTGGATCAAAATGAAAACATGGTACTTTTTTGTAGATTAAACAAGTCCCTTGGTAGGAAGTTTGTTTACAATTTACAAACATTTCGGGGATTTTGTCAAGTTCGCTTTTACGAGTTTGTGGCAAATTCAGCAAGAAAATAAACAATGACAAGCCAAAGTTCGTCGTTTTCGTGGTATTTGTTTGTATGACTGCTTCATTTATCGCTCAAATTTCGTCTTTCGAACATGTCTCGAAAGGAGACGCCACCTTGGCTCCTGTCGCAAAACAGTTAATAGCCAAGGATATTCCGAGTTACGGGAGCCAATAAAAATGCGCGAAAATTACTATTCACTGATTTGGTAAATACTAAAGAATTTTAAACCTTATTTAAAAAAGCGATAATCGCAAAATATGGGTGATCACTGGTACGTTTTTAAATGCAGTAGGCAACAGCAAAAGTCCTCATAGCAAGGAATTATGACGTAAATCGTCGTTTTAATTTGAGGGAATAAACAAACTTGACCGCGAGTATTCGTATTGGCAATTTTATTACTTGTCTGACCTCTAAAATACCACATGATATTGCTTTTATCCCATCAATCATAAAGTGACATGAACAGGGTCAGTGTTTGTACTCCAGCGTTTTTTTTTTATTATTATTATATCATGAAATGTTTCCCTATATAGTAGCCTGAATTTCATGTGATTACTTGTCGTTATTACTCCCTCAGTAACGTCTGAATCAAGTTGCCGTTGATGCCGTCAAGTGACATCACTCACTACCCGAAAACCGGGTAGTGATTTTGATTGGTTGATTGTCTAAACATTCGCATAACTATGTATAATTATGAAAAATTTTAGCGGGATTGTCGCTTGATATCCAGCGGATCGCATCTCTGGCATTCTTTCGTGTAGTTCAATCATTTCGATAAGCTTAATCTTTATCTTAAACAGAAAAATTGCCCTTGTCTTCGAAAATGAAATGCTAAATTGAACTGCGAATGAAGAATCAATGCGGGGAGTTGGTAGATTTTTCATTTAGAGCCACTTTGTGGTTTCGGCGGCCGGTGATTTTGTTTACTCGAAGTTTTCTGAGATTAATGTTATAATTTGACCTTCTTGTTATTTTCACTGTCAATTAAATGTAATGATTCTGTTAGCTTTTCTTTCTTGTTTCCTTGTTTTTTTTCTTCGTTAAGAACCAAATAGCTTCTTTTCAATTAAAGCAAATCATTGTATTTTTGAACTAAGTGTTCCGTGTGTGAGTTTATTTCATTGCGTGATTGTGACTGAGTTTGATTATAGAATTCAGTACAACCAGTTCAGAGTTGCACTACATGCAGTTGATAGTTTGAACGTTAAACATGAATTACGATCGAAAAAATAAAGCAATTCTGTATCATGCAGACATTTCCAAACGATATTTCTCGGTTTGCCACTTGAAAACCTTTTTTTACTTTTTGCATGAATTAAAGGTCAAACTAAGAGTAGTGACGTCACTAGACGTTTCTGACAAAGTAATAACGACTTGAAGTAATCAGATGAAATTCAAGCTACCTATATAGAAGACCTTACAAAAGATATCAATAATAATAATATTAATAATAATAATGATTCTAGAAATAGTAATCATTACAATAGCAAAATTAAGAAACAACCTCCAATAACAGCGTAGCTGACGATCAAGGGATCATGACTCGATCCTAATCCATTGAGGTCTTTAACGCATATCTTCATAGATTCTAATCCAACTCCCTACAGCAAAATGTGATAGCAGTCATCAGCTACTTGAAAATCCACAATTTCTTTTTAACTTCTACGACGATGCCTTTAAGTCATGAAATTTATGGATCAGATGCAAATTATTTGCTTCTTATGCCTTTTCACAGTCCTTTTCTCAATTTACTAGATTAAACGGATTGCTTCTTTCCACTAACTGAACAAGCGGTATGATTTTTTGGGGGTCTCAAAGGTGTGGCGAGAGCTTAAGGAAACAATCGAATACAATAATGTAGCAAAGCACTGAAAAAATCCCTGTCCACCATTGACGTACATTACCATCAAGAAAATTTCCCAGTGAGGAAAACCCCGTTTGAAGACCCAATTACTGGTTTTCCCGCGGAGAAAGGTCCGTGAAACAAGTGTAGAAATTCCATACTGATGACGTGGCGTTCCCCAGATCAAGATAGTGTTTCTGATTGGTCGTACCGCAAACGAAATTTTCTGTAACCAATCAGAGGCACTGCATACCCAGATCTGCGTAGTGATACATCATCAGTATGCACTTAATTTCTGCGTTCGTTTATCAGACGTCATTTTGTGGGAAGACTAAAGGTGGCGTCGCTGTAAATGTCCGCTGTTTTCTCATGCTAGAACAAAACTTTAAACCTACCTCCACCCAGGCTGATATTATATTGTTTTCTGGAAGACGACTTCTCTTGACCTTAATATTATACTCATGATTTACGGAAAGAATCACAACTGGCGATTTGTACAAGGTCGTATTGAAAGGTACTTCCTGTGAATGAGTAAACAAGTCATGTAAGAAAGTAAGTGAATATGTGAACTTGCTTTTCCCATTTTTTTCGCCCATTTTTTTCCATCCTTTATAAAGTCCCCACTTCTACTGAATAACCGCCCAATCTGAGATGCCAAAACATAACTAAGGATCACCTCGCACCGGCTTTCAACTGGTTTGTTCCGTTCACACACAACTGACTTGAATAACGGTAACAAAATTAAGACAATTAGCCGTTAAAAACTTGAACGCCAAAAACGAGGTCAAGCTTTTAGCCAGTACAAAAATTTAACCGGCGCGGTGTGAACACCATAACCGTCTAAATTTTGCACGACAAAGCCGTGCTTGCATGAGCGTTAATTTCGCAAATTTCGCGATACAAAAAAAAATGGCGAAATTAAAGTGATTGAACAATAATTGTCTCGAACATAACATGATGCGAAAATTAAGTGTCAATAATCAAGACGGAACGAGTTTATTACCGCTGGAACGTTTCTGATTCACTGCCTTTATGACGTAATGAGTACGTCACGCAATTTGCAATTCGTTTGCCTGCATGACGTACTCAATAAGTCAAAAAATAGAGAGTAAAAGTCAAATCCCCAGCACTGGAGATGTAATATAACCTGGTCTCTCAGCTAGGCCCAAAAGAAGTTAGTAGACTGGTAACTACTAGTGCCTAGTCCTACATTTAGCAACACGGGTCTAAGATCGGAAACAGACATAAACACTTTTGTGCGCCGTCCGCCATATTGCTGTCAAGAAGCACGTAGTTGGAAGAGCAAAATAAATTTTTCTGTTCGATTTTGAATATGGTGAGATGCGAACTTGCTCAACAGCGATTTCAGTGATTTTGAGGAGAACTCTGGAGCGAACGAGGATGAGGAAAGCATCGACTCTCATGATTCAGAGGGCGCAGATTCCTTTGACGGTGAGCTTTCTTTAGGTGAAGGCCGAGAAAGCAGCAGGGGCCAAACGCGAAAAACTAGGCCAAGACAACAGCAGCTTGTCCTTGTTTGGCGAATAGCAAATGGTACTCAACCGAATAATTTTATTATTTTTGATTGTTTTACATGTGATTGTTTCAGTATGATGATTATTCAAAAATATATTTATTCCAAAACAAAAAAAAATGTTCAAAAAGATGTTCTACACGGTAGCGGCACCCGTGTTCCGCCCTTTTTTACATCGTGTATGCGTCGCGGATTTCTGCCCATGCGCGCTAGTTTGGTTATGTTTTCGACCACGCGGTCCGATTATAGAGCCCGGAAAGGCGTAAGTTTTTACCTTTCTGCTTGCTGTTTTCCTGTTTTTTTTTTTGTATACCAACTATATCTGTATTTCTAGTTTGACAGATTCACTTCTTTATTATGTTCTGTTCAAGTCAAATGGGCGTTTTTTTGGATTTCGGACCCGCGCTGGCATAAACACTATTCTGATAATATGAGTGAAAACAATAATTTGACTAAATAATATGTACAGAACTGATTTATTAGGAAAACTTTTCATGTTAATGATATATGAAATGAATCATATGTGAACTGCGGAAATGAAATGGAATGAAGAAATGATCGTCGCAGTTAACGCAATTTATGCAATTGCGTAGAGAAGCCTGAAAAAAAAATTCAAAAAAAAATTTTTGGCAAAATAATTATTTTGAATGACGTAATATAATATCAAATTTCAAAAATTAATACTTTATACAAGTTGAGAATAAAGATTTTTTATTGAAGTTCTGAAATCTATACTCGTTGTGTGTTCCTTTTTAATGCTTGGGTGTTGTTGGTACTTAGGACGGATAGGGGCTTGCACGGTCTTTGACGATGTTTCCATTCTTAATGTCCTCTCTACTGGAATTGTGAAACTTTCTTGTATAAGTGGTGACCGTCTAAAGTTTGCGTCTTTTATAGTCACGAAGACATCAGCGCCTCTTGAAATTAGAAATCTTGTAAAGCGGCTTACCTCGCGTGTCAGATGACCAAGCGTTACACTTAATAATCGTCCAGGAAGCAATTTTGTCGCAGCTATATATTAGTTGCGGTTACACTTACCTTCTACCCAAGGGTTCCCATTGGGTAATTGGCTTGGGTTGGGATCAGCTTGGGTTTCCGGTCAGGCGATATTTTCCGGTTACACTGCAAATAATTACCCAAGGTCAACTTTTGACCTGGGAGCGTTTGGCGGGAAAAAAACCATGCCGCACTAAAGGAACTCAGATAATTAGGGTATTTGGAGCAAAGACGTGCAAAATATACTCACTGCGAACCTCGAATTCGAAAGTTCGCCATGCTTGTTGCCGCGTGTCTTGAATTAGGTACGTGACAGGGTATCTGCCGCGAATTCAGCGCAGCATGCGCTGCGGTTTCCGGTATTTACAATTTTCTTCCACCCGATTGGTTGAACTACTCTTGTGGTTAGATAAACCATAGATAAACCATACAACTTGGCTCCGGGAGTGTCATGGGTTATTCTTTTGTTCTCTTTGATGTATCCCTAGTGATTTCCCGTGGGTACTTTCACTGTTTTTTTATAGGTCACACACAAAACATGTACTCCCCTTGGGCAAAGTCCCACTTTCCCGTGGGCAAAAGCTCTAGTGGAACCGCAACTAATGCTTATCGATCGTGTTGGTTATTTCGTTCATAGACGCAGGAAAGATTAATGTATCCGATTTTGGGTTTCTTTTGTTTGACATTTAGTCCCCGGTTGCGTTTTTCATAATTTTGACGTTATTGTTCCTTTGACATAGTCATTCTATTTAATTCAAGGACATGCTAAATAACATTGCCAATGAAACGTAAATTGTGTCTTACTCAAAAACGCGAAATATATATGAAAAAAAAAAAATCACAAAATCGCGAAATAAACTTGGGCTCACCATTGTAAACTTGGGTTTGCTACACATGTAGTAAGTTTTCTCTAGTGTGACCTCAGCCACTGAAAATGTTATTTGGCTTGCTAAATGTTCTTGTTAGAATTAAAGTTTTCACCTGGCAGAAGCCGTAGTTGTTTTTGGCCGATGGATTTCCACTGTTTGGAAAGATTTCTTCTCCAGTTATTGTGAAATTAAGTTGACTCCCATTTCCAGTGAATGCGAACCAGTCCTGCGGACAAGAAAATAATGCTTAATTTGCTACTCTTTCTTTTATAGGGACTACAAGACGAGTTGCGTCAGGCTAAGCATAACATTTTTCCAATCACAAGAAATGACTGAATGAGACACGTGAGACAGGTCATTGACCTTAACTGCGTCACGAACGCTCTGCGGTAATTAGATGTCTGATGAAAGTGGAAAAGTCAAGTTATTTTTCACCGATACTCAAGCATTCTTCTTCACTTACCACAACTGCATCTTGGTGTTTTCCATCAAAGGGCAAGAATTCCCTTAAGCACACTTCAAATCCTCCAGAATTGACGTTTTCTAACCATGCGTACATAGCATCATTTGGCTTTGTACTGCGAGTGTACTTAACAGAGGCAAATACACGAGGCTTGGAAGCAAAGCTCTGTAAAAAAAATTGTTAGATATATGAAAAAAAATATTGACTGAAAAATAAAAAAGCTTCTCGAGAGATAAATCAAAAACGTATCAATGAATTACTCAGCCGCACTTCAATGAAATTAAGGATTTAATTACAAAGGCCGAGGGAAACGAGGATTAATCAAATCTACTTGTCTCTTCAGGTTGGCCAGCTCAATTTTTAACCCCTAATTTTCACCAACACAATATCTACGAAGTGCTAAAACGTGAAATGGCTTATATCTAAAGGCGATGGAAGGAAAAGTTTGAAACTAAATCCGAGATGAATAATCAGACTTTTAGCAATGCACTTTCCTATGCCCGATTATCCAATAAGAACAAATTTCGGATGTTGAATTCGAACTAGTAATCATTTGTTTTAGAACCACTTTCTGATACTATTTCATTTGTTTCTATTATTTAATTACGTTTTATACCTATATAACAAAATTATTATCTTGTCATCAATTATTGTTACCTGAGAAAAGGCCACCTTCTCACACTTGGTTTCTGTTGTCCATATTCCGCTAAAAATAACGCTTCCGTGCGTCAACATGGGTTTGTCCTGAAACGCTACCCAGTTGACTATTCCAGTGTCATTTGTAGATCCTATTGCACGCGAACATAACTGAAATCCAGCTTTACTGACGGACTCTGCCCACACGGCGGAAGGTGAATGACCAACTGATGACTGATCTTCGTGGCTTAATGACACAAAGACTCGAACCTGAATGCATTAGGTTAAGATAAGCATCAATGAAAATTTGCAGGCGACAATTAAACCCTAGACTACGAGCTAGACTAATCCGTCGAGCGAAACGCGCGAGAAACGTAGATAACCACGCGCGAGACTTAAGGGGCGAGACTGTTTCCCTCGTTTCTCTCGCACGTCTGGCGGCTTCGACGCTCGTGCGCGGGTGCACTCCTCTCACTAAATCTGATGAAAGAGTCTAATTCCACCCGAAATCGACCGCATCCCCCTCCTCCCCCACCCCCCAATCCCGACCCCATCCCAAGGATTAAAGATCTTCTAGCTTATTTTTATTGTCAGAATTCTCTGGCTCTTTTTGTTTTGTCTTGTTTTATCTTCTTTGAAAACACGCACATCCTAGGGATTAGGGAGCACATGAGCATACCTATACGCACTAAATTGTCTGAGGTCATAACATTACAAAGGCCACGCTGATGGCAAATCAAAATTTGTTAAAAATATTAGTTTCTAAAGAAGCTTATTGTGGTCTGCTAACAAAAGAAAGTTGGCGCCAACCCTTAAGATTAGACAACCATATTTCCTCGAAAAACAGCCGTTCCTCGATTAATCGCCTCCCTCAAATAATCGCCCCCCACCCCCATCCCTATTTCTTTTATCACCTCCCTGTCAAGTTATAAATTGACACCTTGGATAACAAACAAAGCTGAAGGGGAATCTCACCCAGCAAAACTGATCAGTGAGGATTCAAGCTCTAAAACCAAGGATATTGACATTGAAAAATAGCCAAGTTACAGGATTGCTCCTGGCAAGGAACAATATTTGGATAACCTATAAAGCCAGTGTTAGAAGTATATTTGACGTGATTATTTCTTTATAATAATTATTATTTAACGGATAATAAAACAAAATATTTAGGGAACGACTTCCAGTGAACAATATTTGAAATAATCGCCTCCCTCGAATAATCGCTCGCGGCTGTTGTTTGAAAAAATACTGTAACAGTAATTTTTAAGTGCTTAGGGTTTACTTACGGTTCCAGATCCACTAAACGTTTGCGGAAATACCACGTTAGTACAGCGTGGCAATGTACAATGTTGTGGCGCCTCACATCAATCCTTGGTGCGTGTCTGATGCGTTTAGTTTTCCAACCTGATAGGAAATGCCTGTAGAATAGAAAAAAAAATGTCTCAACGTAGTGTAAGTATGGGATGGAACGAGACGGAGTGTTGGTTGAAAACAAATGAAGAGAGGATAGGGGTGTGTCTGTGTTTATTTGAAAGTTGAGGAGAGATATTAGGAACTTTTTGTGTGTTATTAGAATGTGAAGATAGAAAATTAATTTTTCATTCGGTGAAGTTCAGTTTGAAAGAAATACAACCGAAAGTTGTTCTTTTGCAAGGATATTGTGAAATTTCTTTTCATCAAAATTGCGCGGTAAAAACGTAACTTGGCCTATGGTTGAAAAGTCTAGAAGGCACTCGACTCTACTGTGGCGTTGTAGGGAACCGAAAGATGAGCTTAAAAAAACGTAGCCTTGCATTTTTCACTTTTCAATACCAGGCAAGGCGTAAAATCTTTGTCTTGTCGTTATGTGAAGAAAATTCAGGAAAAAGAATTTTATTTATACAGATTTTTTTATTTATTTCAATAACACTTAATATACTTTTCTGAAATTGTACTAAACGATTTGGGAAATGACATATCTGGCCAGTTCGATCCAAGTGCTTTCTCGTCTTGGAGGTAAACATGCATCTTTTTGCAAATTTTGATATCATCTTCTTTTTATATTGTTTTTGCTTTGCTTTTATCCGTGATGTCTCAATGTTTCACTCTTGATTGAATAAAGATAGCAACGGGCCAAATGGCAAACTCAAAGATACTAAATATAGCTACTGTAATAACTCTCTTTAGGCTTATTTTAAGTCCGATTTTGTCACCCCTCGTTCCTTTTTCGCTCATGTTCAGTTACTCCACTTGTTGAGAGCAAAGCGAAATGTCTAGATAACCTTTTTGCTACGCACGCACACACAATGTGTCGAGTAAGCTCAGTTCCTGGCACCAAAAGGGTAGCCCGCAATGACAGTTATCTCTGATTGGATTAAAACAGAGCTGCACGAATTAGGAAATTTGAACATCGATAGAAGGGTGGGATTGACTAAATCGAAAATAGGAAAATGAAAGACCAAAAACTCATTTAAGGTTTTCTGTAAAAAGCGGGTTGATGAACTGCCTCCGAAAGTTTGAAAAGGATTAAAACTTTCGCGCTGCGTCAGAATGTGGGTGTGGAGTTATTGGGACAGGTTTAATTTGATTTCAAAGATCTCACCCAACATGCAAAATCTAGATCTGAAATCTTCAAAATGTAGGTCTTCTGAGGATATGAAATATCGTATGTATCATGAATCGATCATCTGTCTGTGTTTACAATTTTGTTTCGTTTTCCTTCAATGCAAGTGGTAGCCCCCTGACTGAAGAGACTGTACTATTTTGGCTAACAGAGTTGCAACAATCAAATTAATCCATAGGAAACTTTGTAATATAATCATTTCCTCGAGATCGTAATATGCATAGAAAGTGACACATTAAATCAGATGGAAAAATGCATCGATAAGAGACTAAATGACCTTTAATACTCTAGTGTCGAGTTCGAGCACTGAGTTAGTCACTTAAACGAGAGGGAGGGGCTTGTTGTGTTCCCCAAATTTGTAAATAGAACACTAAGAAATTCAAAAATATAAACTGTCAGACTGTATCTTTATATGAGGTCTAAATAAGTACATGCATGTTCCTCAAAATAATAAATCAAAAAAATATTAAAAAGTCTTCGACCGAGATGAATTACTTTTCAGGAGATGAAATTTTAAGAATTCTAAGATATGTTACGAGAAAAAAAGTAATATTTGCCTTTTGTTTGGTATAAGAACTTTCAAATGCGGATTGCAACGGCCTACTATGGAAAGAAGAGTGGCATACCTTTTACTGTTAGAGAGAGAATCTCGAGGGTTAGGAGAAAGACAAAAGATGCAAATTTTCTGAGGCCCATCTGGCTGCTGAACTAAGATGTAATGGCCTGTCGATATCTGGATGGGTTGTTTTATAGCCAACGTTTCTCGGTTCATGTTTGACAAATCAGTTATTTATGCCAAATCCCCTTAAACTGATTGGGTACTGAAAGTGCAATATGATGCAAATTTTAATTGTTTTTTCATTAATGGTTTGAGTCCAGGAGTCATTTCAACTGACGTAAGTGCAATGTGATCGTCTGGGTGGGTGTAGTCTATGAATAGGGTTGTTGTTAAGACGTTAAACCGACGTTTCAACAACCTTTGTGGTAGTCATCTTCAAAAACAACATTTTATTTGGCTTTTAACGGTATGGCAAACTTAAGTAGACGTGTACTCAATAATAATGTTTCCTTTAATAGAGCGAATTGAATGTCTTGCAGGCAAGAAGAACAAAAAAACACACGAACAGTGATTTCTGCCAAGTATTTAATCACTACATTCAGATTAATGAAAACCGGTTGTCTTATGGAGCTAAGCACACTGTTCGAATAACACCGACACTTTGTTTTTTGATTGATTTCCTGTAATACGTAAATTTAATAGACAAATAAAGGCACGCTTTTAGGAGCTCAACAAAAGGAGTGTCGTATTGGTCCCAGTGTGCAGTGGGAGAAGGTCCCATCTGTGACAACAGTTTGTCAAAATGTTTTGTGGGCCAACTCTTTCTAAAGCAACTTCATAAATGTTCCTAGAATTAACAATATTTATAGATATTTTAAGAGCAACTATAATCTATAGCCCTCTTCCCTAAACTCTGGTTATTAATGATAGGGGCAGCTTAGCCGGCCAAACATGAGATACAGTGTATGACCTTCTTGGCAAAGCGAAGCTGATTTCAACCGCTTAATCTACGTGCAGTATTCCACCAACTGGGTTTTAGAAGGTTTTATTACCACCTAAACATGCATTATGTTTCCCGAAAGGGTTTAAAAACAAATGGATCCTAGCTGGAAACTGTTACTAGATCAACCCTCAGCTGTTTTCTTGATCATTCACTGCTATTATCGCATACGCAAGTTGTTTCGTGATTTGACTTATTAAATGGTTCAGTGAAGAAAATTATTTTAGAAAACTGTCACTCCTTTAAGAAAGCCAAACAAATGTTAAGGGTTTTTGCTGATGACCCGTACCACCTCGACGCGGCAAGTGTGGATTATGTCCAGAAAGTGCGTCCGCTTGTTGCATGCAATTACTTAATTAATGGAACAATTAGGAAGTATTTCTCTCTGCAGCCTTGAAGCAGTCAGTAAAGAAAACAGGCGCTAACATTGGACTTCAAGAAAAGTGCATTGGATTTTCGGACGTCTTAGAAGAAGATGGATATGTCACATTATTTTGTATCAAATGTAAGCCAACCTTTTCAACACTACTAAAAAAGAAACTGAAGGCTTATTTATAATAAACCTCCTGATCCTACATTCCATGTCGTACTACCGCATATCAAAATAGTACACTGCACGCATTGCAGTCCAACTTAAAAAAAAAAAAAAAATAGGCGATAACTTCTTCTCAGTCCCAGCTAAAACTTTGCGAGGATAGGATTGATTCCGAGATGTTAGTTCTCCCTGAAATCCACGGAGTGTTAAGAGAGGTAAGCATCACGTTTACGTCAAACGGCAAACGCATATATTACAACTTTCATGCAATTTTCTATTCATAAGAATTGCTTTGAACTGCTTTTATCTTCTCATTTTCTGTTTTGAGAAATTCTCAACTTGAATCTGACGTTTGCTGTTTGCCGTAAAAACGTGAAGCTTAATGTCACTTTAGACTTTTCATTCCGACACGAATTTAGAATAATCTAGCTAGCCGCACCGAGATATTTTTCTTGCGAAATCAGAGCGCTCAATAAACAAACCCACAACGGCAAAATCCAGATTAAGACAAATCTTCTTGCATTGGGTGCAAGCCAAAGTAAAGAGTACAGAAGTTAATCCCTTTTTAATCGCTTGCTCAGCAGAGCAGTGCGGACAACATTTTTTATTCCACTTGTTGATTTATCTTCAACAAGTGTTTGAACACACAACAAATCAATGGCAATAATTTGGTCCTTTTTTTACGGCGCCTAGTATACAAAGAAACGTTATCTACAAGAAGGACTGAAATCTCTTTTTTATCTTCTCTGTCAGGCCAGGTTGAACAAGATGTTTTTATTTTTACTCACGGCCTTCTTGACAGTGTATAAGTACCGCTGTATCCATGGTATGTACACACTTCTAAAGAAATCAAGCTCCTAGGACTAAACACAGGAGACCACAAAATGTTTTATCGATCCTCTACTGATTTTAGGTCGTTTTAGGTCTCTCTCCTTGCCGCGTTTCGCCTTTCACGTGTGAGGTGATTTCACGCGCGTCCGCTTTTCGCTCGCTCTGCTATCCCTGATGAAAAATGGGGGCTACTCGTAGTCTATCGAAAGCTTTGAAATATAATAATTTCCTCGAGATCGTGAGATGTTTAGAAACTGACACATTAAATGAGATGGAAAAATGCATCGATAAGAGACTTTGAACTTAGTACTTTAGTCGTGAGCTCGAGCACTCACTTAGTCACTTAAACGAGAGGGAGGGTCTTGTTGGGTTCCCAAAAACTTGTTAATAGAACACAAAGAAATTCAAAAATATTAGCTGTAATACTTTCCATCTTTATATGAGGTCTAAATAAGTACATGCATGTTCCTTAAAAGAATAAATAACAAAATATTAAAAAGTCTTCGACCGAGATGAATTACTTTAATTTCAGGATATCAAATTTTAAGAGTTTTAAACTACTACGTCTGGGTGGGTGAAATCCTGAATAGGGTTGTTATTGAGACATATAGCCTACGTTTCAACAGCCTTTGCGGTAATCATCTTAAAAAAAAAATAGCACCTTTTTGGCTGTTAAATGGTACGACAACTTTTAGTAGGCGTTGCACTTAATATGTTTTGCTTTGATAGAACGAATTTAAAGTCTTGCATATTAAAGTTATTAACAACACTCACGAACAGCGACTTCTGCCAAGTATTTCTTTACTAGATTCAAGCTAATGAAAACCGGTTGTCTTATGGAGCTCTTGGCACACTGTCAGAATGACATGATTTCATATACTATGTATATTTTTAAATAGACAAAGGTAGGCGTTCAGGAGCTCAACAAAAGGAGTGTCGCTTTCGTCCCATAGTGCAGTGCGAGACGGCCTTGTCTGTGGAAATAGTTTATCAAAATATTTTGAGCGCAACTCTTTCTAAAGCAACTTAAAAACCCTAGAATCAATAGTAATTTATTACAGATATTTGTAAAAGCAACGATAATCAAAGTTTGTTGCCAAAACTCTAGTTGTTTACCCTGCATAGGATCAGCCTAGCCGGTCAAACATGAGATATGACCCTCTTGCATGGCAAAGGAAATTAAAGCTGATTTCATCCTTTTAATATGTGTGCAGCATTCCACGTGCTGAGTTTAACTAGACTTTATCCCCACCCACAAATGCATTACGCTTGTTGAAAGGGCGAAAACCAGTGGATCCTGGAAACTTCCCTCAACTCTTTTCTTGGCCATTCAATGCTAACATACACACGTTTCGTGGTTTAAATTGTTAAATGGTTCAGTGATGATAATCTTTAAGAAAACTGTCAGTTCTTTCCGTAAATATTAAGGGAGTTTGGCAATGACCGTGGCAAATATGGATTATGTCCGCGTCCGCTTGCCGCATGCAATCCCTTTCATGGAACATTCAGGAAGTATTTTTTTTTTTCTGCGGCTTTGAAACAGTCAGTTAAGGATAAGCTTTTCGGACGTTACAGAAGAAGATCTGAAATATATTCATTCAGTAGAAGTAGCTTATTATAAATTAGCTTTCTCTTTAAAGCCTACCGCTCAGGTTTCTGTCAGGTGCAAGCCAATGTACACAACCGACCGAAAACTTTTCGAAACCACGTGCGCTTAAAAGTAGACAGGCTTAATTAGAATAAACCCCCAGATCCTTTCCATGCCATTCTACTTTGAACTTCCGAATATGGAATGCCGCACCGAGATATTATTTTCCTTGTGAAATCAGAGAGCTCAATAAACAAACCCACAACTGCAAAATCCAGGTTGAAGACAAATGTTCTTGTACTGGATACAAGCAAAAGTAAAAAGTACAGAAGCTCAGGTCAGGTTTGGCAAGATATTTTAATTTTACACGGTCCTTTTAACAGTTTACAATTAAGTACCGCTAAATCCACGATTATTTTACTTTATAATAAACTAAATAATTTAAATAAATTGAATTAAATTTGTCGCTACTAAAAAAAGTTCCGGAGGAGACAACCAAAAGCGATAATGCACCATACTAGGGATGCCCCCACTTATTAAAAGGTGATTTTCTTGAAACTGTTTTACTCTCCAAATTTTTTGGAAGCTTGGCATAATCAACATTCATGATGTGAACATTTTAACAATGCAATAAAAAGATGGGGTCACCGTGCTTGTTTACGCGTCAGCAGGCTCTTAAACTGGGGTATTTTTACTGGTTGCACGTTAAAAATTCGAATCACCTTCTTACAGAATTAAGTTTTTGTTACTTGAAACGCACATAATTTTATCTTGAACATAAAGCTTCTTTTCTTTTATTAGCAGTATTGCTTTATTTAATTCGTTTTTGATTGCCCGGTTGTGGGGAGATTGCACTTTTTCGGACAGTTCTTTGGTTAGCCTGAAATCCTTGCCTTGACGCAAATACACCAAAATACACCAAATACGGAAAATACGGAACTATTCCCCCCCCCCCCCCCCCCAAAAAAAAAAAAAAAATCATGTACTACTATCAAACTTTTTTTCTTCTTCAAATATGTTCTTTATAGACTGTAATCTTAGCAAATACCTGGAAAAAAATCGGGGGTCACCGTGCTTGTTTCCTCACGAACTGCTGTGAAAGGTCGACATAGTTTTGAGATCGCAGTCAGGATAGATATTTTGCACGGCGGGGACTTTAATTATTTTCCAAATGGAGGATGATATATCGCCGACTTCGTTAAACGTCACCGGAGAAAGCATTTCAAAATTTAAACTGGTAGTGAATGCGTATGGATGCTTTGTTGAGTCCGATGGACACAATGAAGGTCATAAAATTACGAAATGTCTAAGCACTAGGTGAGATTTTCCTGAGGCCCGATTCGACAGTGAAATGTTTTGATTCCTCAATGTATTATTTTGTGTTAATTCTCAGGAAGCTTAAGTATGCGTTCTCGAAAAAAATAAGCGAGAAGTTGTGTTTGCAAAGCGTCGAATCAGCACTGCGCACAGTCTTGTCGTTGTAATCGCTGCGTTACAGTTTCTTTAGGTTTGGCTAAGGACTGGTTTGCTATTTAATGCAACCAAATTTCCCCACCCCGGGATGTACATTGCTGTCAAATATGCCAAGGCTGGACCCAATAAAAGGCACATCTTTTTAATCTTTATAGGTTTCTGCATTACCAAAGATACAGTTTCCTGTTGCAGCTGCCATTATACGTTTCAACCATTCAATCCGTGTTACACTGCGTAGAATACAGAAAGTTTAAATATACTGTTCTTAGTAAAGGGTACAAAGAAAGTCAGTTTTATAAGCTCAGAGTGCTTGTAGCGAATGAGCCGTACACTGATTAGCCCGCATGACAGGCGCTTTATGAGCCAAGTGGGGCGAACGCGAATCAGTTGTATTGCAAAAATCGACTTGGTTTCTCTTTCTTCCGTTTATTTTGATCTGACCGCAGTCTCTTAAAAGGTTCAGTTGATCAAAGACACTCTAAAACAAAGAAATTTGAAGACAAAACAGTGAGATCCACTTAACTTTAGCTTGTTGTCGTTCTCCATGATTTCCAGATTTTTCCTGACTGTGCGCCATGCGTGAAGCGTGTAAGCGGGGAACATATGTTCGGTCTCAGTCTCTTTCGTCCGAGTCGGCAGTCAATATATCCCTACGTCGGGCGAAGAAAGATTCCAATATTCCCTCCACTGGGAGATCAGATCCGTCAAATTCCCTACCTCAGCGCTATCAAAAACAGTCAAATCCCACCCCCATAAGCTTCAAATTCCGGTCTGATAAGCCGGGTGGAATCAGTATCGCGAAATCTTTTTATTTGCAAAACTTAGTGTGGGTAATAAACATCACTAAGAACTTATGTGTTTGTTGTTTGATGTTTAATTTGATAGATGGAGTGGAAACCCGAGTGCGATTTGCTTTTGTTGCAAGAGATAATAGTTTCCGAGAGAGAGAGGGAAGATTTGGGAAGACATAACGGAGTGCTAAAATGCCAGTGAAGCCTTTGCACAACGACTGGGCCAGAAGAGAGCTGTTAGAGACCGGTATGCCCTTCTTTCGAGGAAATACAAAAAGAAAATGACGGAGGAGGAAGGAGCAAGCGGGATTTCCCCTGAGATGTCAGAAATCGACAAGTTGCTGGAGCAGATTATCGAGAGATTTGAGGAAAGCGACAAGGAGACAGGAGATAAGGGGGGACAAGCAAAAAGAAGTAAAACTGAGGATAGGAAGAAGGCAGAAGAAATGAGAAAGCTGTCGATGGAGAAACTGGGTGAGACCTTGAAAAGAAAGGGAGAAGAAGATGGTGGAGAAACCCCAAGAAAAAGGGCAAGTGGATCAGAAACCATTGTGTATCTGAGAGAAAAGGCAGAGAGAGATTTTGACTTAAGGAAAGAAGAGCTGGAAACAAGGAAGAGGGACCAAACACAACAGCTACAAAAGTTTCAATACATGCAGCAACAGGTGCAACAACAACAAAAACAACAACAACAACAAATGCAGCTCCAACATCAGCAGCAGCAGCTACAAAATCAACTACTACTGACACTTGTTGAAAAACTCAGCAAGAATTAACATTTTTAATTTCAGCAAATTCATGTATTGCAAATGCTTTACAAGTCTCATTTATTCATTTAAAAAAATAGTTTTTAATGACATTTATTTAATATTTAATATTTACATTTTGTTGTGAAAACATCCAATCTTTGTTGAGCTGAAAAAAATGAAAAAATGAAAAAGGAAGAGCATCATCAGCATGTAAATATGTTCCAGTTTATGCAGCAGCAACTGCAACAGCAACAGCAGCTGCAACTGCAGCATCAACAACAACAGCTGCAGACTCAGTTACTGATGGCACTGATTGAGAGCCTCAATAATAATTAACTTGCATTTTATTGAAACTCTTAAACTTAAGCTACATTAACTGCTGAGAATCGTCCTGTTAGTCAGTCATAATTCTTTAGGCGCAAATACAATCCATTGTTTTTCTTGAGATATTAAAGTGGGTCTTAAATGGACTGGAGGGCGATGTCACAAATTCCTCTTTTAGCAAAGTACTTTTGAGTTAGCTTTACAGTCGAGCAATTGTTCTGTTCTGTTCCAATTTTCAAGTCCCAGTTTTATCAGGCATCACTCATAGCAATACAAGTCAGTTGTAAAAGAAGACTATAATTTCTGATTCCTCGTTAGTTGCTACTTAGGTCATCGCTTTTGCACGCGGTGCCTCACTGGCGAAATCCACTCCACGGTGATTACAAAAATCAAATGATCCTGGCACTTTTTCGGCGCTTCTCATCGAAAAGTTCCAAATGGTCCACAGGATCCTTAATCGTCGACTCTTTTCGAAGTGCGCGCTTACATGTAGGATGTATGACGGCAAAATAAAATTACTCGCAAAGATAACCTTTCAGCGATCCTCAGTTCGCTGCCTTTGTCCCATCGCTTCGTGCTCAGTCTCAGTCGGGTGATTCATTAACTTTATTTCATGATACCCAGATCCCGGCGGCTGTAAAATAGTAAAAAAGGAAAACGGTCGAAGGACGGGCTTCTGAGTTCAACTTCGTCCACCTTTATTTTTTTCACGGTGACATACGAGACTCACGGAAATATGACACTTTTCGCGGGAAACAAGCCGTTCTATTTATAAATCTACTCGGGAAAGGGGCTCCATTTGATGGGCTCCTGACCAATCAGATTGCTTGAATTACCAAGATCACTGAGTGTGTATATACTTATGTTAAATACCCCCTGCTCAAAATATTATTCAGTCCGTAGCTTTAATAAAATGCTCGTGAATTCAGACGCAAAATCTTTTTCAATTCTTCACTGTAATATTAGAAGTTTATCTAAAAACCTAAAATCTGTTAGAAGAACTATTATGCTCCCTTGACTCCAAGCTCAGATATACTTGGAATTACAGAAACTAAATTAGGTTAGAAGTTTATTTCTAATGTAAATATCAAAGGCTGTAGTTTTTTTTTTTTTTTTTTTCACACGGACTCGTCAACAAACGCAGGTGGAGCTGCTTTAATTATATATAAGCTGATAATCTTAAAGCTGTACCTAGGACTACGTAGCGCTAGTTGAATCCTGCTGGGCAGAAATTGCAGATGCTGGTGAAGGTAAAAAGAAGATTTTAATAGGTTGTATCTACAAGCATCCCACTTGTGATTTAGAACAGTTTCGCAACCAACTAAATGATATAATCAAAAAAATTAATCCCAATAGACACGAAATTTACGTCTTTGGAGATATGAATATAAATTTCCTGAAATTCAATGAACATGCTCAAACTGAAGAGTTTTTAGATATGCCTTATGCCAATAACATCTCGCCGATCATTACTAAACCTACGAGGTTTACTGATCTCACAGCAACACTCGTTGACCATACATGTATATACCTGATTGAAAAAACGTTGTCGGTTGAAAGCATAAACCATTAACTATGAGACCCAAGGGCTTTATGGGAAACCTCTGAACTATTCACTTATTTGCGTTTTATGAGCCTGCATTTGCATTGAAGATTAATCAACATGCCCAGAGCGTACTCTGAAGACTTGCGTTTACGGGCCGTATGGCTACATTTCTTCCTTGGTTATGATACTGAAGAAACGGCAGGTTTACTTGCAATGTCGGTACGGTCAGTAGAAAGGTATTTGAGAAAGTATGTACGCCGCGTTATTGATGCAATCAACGCTTCGGGTGCATTACTTATATTCCTTCCTCCATACAGCCCACATCTTATGCCTTGTGAAGGAGTGATCGGACAAGCGAAAAGCTGGATCAGAGAAAACGAACTAGTTTGGGAGCAGTGCGATGAACTGGAGACCATGGTCTTTGAAGCTTTTATGCAAATAACTGATGAAGAAATTGCAAACTACATCCGCCATTGTGAATACCTTTAATTCAAACATTTTATTCCACTTTTACTAGCTCGTTAACGAGTTTTTCCCTTTCTTTTCCAAACTGATCTCTCGTCAGCATTTCTTTGTCAAAGAGATCCTTTAGCTGAGCCACTTGACTATAAATCATTCCTCTTAAGCGGAGCTGTAGAACAAAAAAAATTACATTAGTAATGCTTGCAGTTCTGCATGTCTTGCTCAGAAAACTTGACGTGTGGCCTGTCAAATTCATGGATCTCACAACGTACGATTTTAAAAGGCAATTAATCGCAGCAATCACAGCGACAACGAAAATCGTTTTCCTTAATTTTAATTAGATGCGCTCTTTTCTCGAATAACGGAGTAGCAACTTAGAGAATTATACCTTTTCCTCGGCACCTGAAACTGTTGCCGTTGAAGTTGCGGAGCAGCTCGCTTTGTTCCTCCCTGTGAAAAAAGAAACTTGTGGCATCTCGTCCTCGCTATGGTGAGTTTTATTCACCTGTATTAATAAAGAAACAATCAAGTCATGAAATATTATTTTCCGTCCGAGTACGATGATGAACAAAAGTGTTAATTAACTGAAAAGCAAACGCACGCACGTGCATTTAAAATCGGCAAGTTTACAAGCGCGAAATCAAATATTAGAGAGCAATCATTTTTCTTTATTATCACAATTCCTCTGTCTTTATCTACAGTTAAATGTCATGAAATTTTAGCGTTGATGTTATATTTTCTGAACTTACCAACATTCTTGCCCAGCATTTTAGTTTAAAGTCCGCTATGCCTCCTCCATGCTTTTCTCGCAGACGTGCTAGTCTTTTTTCGTAGGAGTCTTGATCGTCATCCTCCATACTGTCTCCGCCGTCGATAGGGTCGCCTGCATTATAGACTTTGGAAAAAAAAAACGTTTACGATAAACACAAGGTTAGCAGTTTTGTTACTAGTGCAGTTTTGAAATGTCAAACTTCAAGCAAGCAAATTAGTTATTAAATCATACCTGAAGTTTTCCTCCTTTTTGCTTGACCTTCCCTTCTTTCTTTCTCGTCCTGTTTGCGTTTCACGACACTGTGCGGATCCACCCATAGAGTGATCCACCCATTTTTAATACTTTTGTAGGCGTCTTCTAGTTGTCTGTCTGTTTTTATGTCGCACTTTCGGCGTCCTTCACTCATGTAGCCGATAGTTAAAGAAGACCAATTAGAAGCGGGACTTAACTCTTCGGAATAATTTGCAAGCAAATATTTCTTAAATTCGTTGACTGATACGAACTTCGGCAAGTCGCGTATGGTATACCGTTCAAATTGGCCCTTGTTGGCCAATTTGGACACCTTCATAAAAGCTCGGATAGTTTCCATAGTTCACCACGTGCAACACACACAAGAGAACAAAATATTATGCAAATGTAATAGACTATTTTCGATAAATTAAAATTCATACTTGGCTCCAAGGGCTTGAGGTAAGAAAACAAAAGAAATGTATTATTCATTATTGAGCCTCGAGGTGACTTCTTTTGTTTTACTCCCTAGTCCTTGTATTGGTCTATTCATTACATACTTATACCCATAAAGCCCTTGGGTCTCATAGTTTATGGTTTATCCTTTCAAGCGACAACGTTTTTTCAATCAGGTATATACACCTATGCATGATACATGTTTCATAGCCCGCGGTGCATTATTGTAGCAAGTCTAGTAAATAATGTGCCTAGAGAAAAGAACAGCGTTGATTTGCTCTATTGAAATAACCAGCATTCTGGCCCATGCAAAAACAAGCGCAGCTTACAGACGGTAAAACCCTATTCATTCAATGTTGTTAAAAGAAGAGGCTTCCAATATCTTACTATGAGATTTTAAAAATGAAATTTTTAAGCTCGCTCATGCTTGAGAATTTTAGCAGCCATTTGACTTGAAAGCTCTCTTGAACGCCTTTTCACAAATGGTCTCCTTTAATTAATGAACGTGAACAAGACTAAACTTCCCGCTATACGGGTTTTAACAATAGTGCATGCAATGCAGGCTATGAAACATGGTTCACGGGAGCAACCTTAATTGAAATAGGTGTATACAAATTCTTTACAAAATTTTATACCAGGAATCCTAACAGATGATATAACAGATCATCTTCCGATTTTCTGCTTAGTCAGAACCCAACCTAAACGGGTTAATAGTAACAAAAAATATTTTCGAGACTACTCTAAATTTAATAAAGATCTATACTTAGATGATATAAAACTGATTGATTGGCACGGAATCCTCAACCCAGGAAAGAATCTAAATGAAAAGGTACAGGAGGCAATGAATACACTGAATAAAATCCTAAAATCGATAAAAAAGGAAACAGAAAATGTACCGTACGCATTTCTTAAGCAAGGACTTACAAAAAATCGGGGAATATAAACATTATGCAGCTATTCTTTCACATCTTAAGAATAAAAGTAAGACAGAATACTATAACATGCAATTTGCAAAGTACAAAGACAACCTTAAGCAAACTTGGAAACTTTCCCCACGAGAATAACTCACAACAACACGACTTTTTCACAAGAAAAGGACATTGCTGAATTATTCAATAACTTCTTTGTAAGTATTGGGCCAACTTTAGCAAGGGAAATCAAAACTGATCATACAGACCCTTTGCAGTATATATAGAATCCACGCCATCAAACAGTTTTTACTTTGCTCCAGTTACCCAAACACAAGTATTTACATTATTTGCTGGGCTAAAAGAAAACAAAGCATCCCTTATTGTTCCTAACAAACTTATTAAACTTGCAACTGAACAGCTCTCTGCACTCTTTACTGAAATATATAATGAATCAATATTATCAGGGGAGTTTCCTGAAATCTTTAAGATATCAAAAGTAGCCCCAATATTTAAAAGTGGTAGTCTATCTGAGTTAGGGAATTACAAGCCAATAGCAGTTATTTCTCCCTTTAGTAAAGTACTGGAAAGACTAGTATATGACCAACTAGTGTCCTATCTGGAAAAAGAATGTCTGCTATTTAACTTCCAATTTGGCTTTCGAAAAGGATATTCCACTGAATATGCCATTCTAGAAACTGTGGAAAAATTAAAGGCAGCTGTTGATGATCAAAAAATAACATGTGGTATCTTTTTAGACTTTTCCAAGGCCTATGATACAATTAATCACCATATTCTCTTAGAAAAATTATATAAGTATGGGATCCGAAGGCTCCCCCATGCATGGTTCTCAAGCTATATAACTAATCGTAAGCAATATGTCAAAGTTGGTAACACAGAATCTATCCTGAAAACCATCACATGTGGTGTACCCCAAGGCTCCACACTAGGTCCACTGTTGTTTCTATTGTATATTAACGACTTGCCCAAGTCTTCAGAGAAATGAACTTTTAGGATTTTTGTAGCTGATACAAATATGTTTTATTCTTCAAAAGACCCAGAACAATTACAATCAGTAATCAATGAAGAACTTAGAAAGGTCTTAAAATTCTGTGCAGCAAATATGCTGTCCATTAACTTTAAGAAGACTAATTACATGATAATTACTTCTCCAAAGAAGAAACCAAATATCAGAATAACAGCTTGTAATATAGAGCAAAAGCCCCAGATTAAATATTTGGGTGTCTTTATTGATGAACATCTAAAATGGGATGCTCAACTCCGGCACATTAACAACAAAATAACAAAAAACAGTGGATTTTTATTAAGCTTAGGCATTATGTGCCTATAAGTACACTCAAACAACTGTACTATACTCTCATATATCCGTATCTGACGTATGGATAATGAGCTGAAGTACCGCATACCAAACTAAGTTAAATAAAATCAAAGTAAGTCAAAATAACTGTATTCGCTGCATCTTCTTTGCAAATAAAAGAGAAAGTCCCACACCGTACTTTACACTACTAGAAATCTTAAAGTTAGAGAATATCTTTAAATTAAAAATTGGTGCTCTTGTGCATAAAATTAAATTAAAAAAAAAGGATACACCTCCTGCCCTCTATGACTTAGTTCAACCGGCTTCAGCTGTCCATAATTATAATACTAGGTATGCCACTAATCAAAACCTGTGCAGAACGTTTTCCAGAACTAATTATGGCCTAACAAGGTTTAGTGTAGTGGCATCACAGACCTGGGAAGCAACACCTACGAAAATTAAGTGTCTCCCCTTGAATAGTTTTAAAAAAGAATATAAACTCTTTCAACTTGACAGTCAGCCATCTTGAACAACTCTAATCTGTTTCTTAGTTCTACTTACTTAATTATTTGATCTAAACAGTTTGATTATTATTATTAGTAGAAGTAGTAGTACGTAGTAGTACTGTATAACCTCCACCCACTTGTAACCGCTATGTGGTAGTAGCCAACTCCTTAGGCTGCTACACACACTTTTCATTTGTTATGTTTAATTCGATGTATATTTAGCTCTGTTTTGTTTTTGTTTTTGTTTTGTTTTTTTATCTCTTTTTTTTTTTCCCCTTATTGTTGTTGTATTGTAATTGAATAAGTGTCATGATAAATGAACTTGAACGTGAACTTGAACTTGAACTTTTGCAGAATCAAGTCATTGGGTGTCCCTGTAATGAGATCTAGTCTAACTTCGGGCCATTGCGCATTTCTTGATCATGAAGCCACCTGAGCAGCTATGCCATGTAGCAGGCAGTTAACCAAATATGGTCATACTAAAGGACTGAGGAGCTTACCATTCGTACAAATTGTACGAATATCGCAAGGCTTCTTTGAAAAATCGAATTCCTTTGCCAATGGTACGATTGGTGTGGGTGTTTTGACGAATCTTATCCGTCTGTGCATACTCAAGACACTTGTGTTACATACCAGACCGATTGACGCACAGTTGCTGTGCAGATTTCTTGGCATTGTGAATATGCCATTGCCGAGTTTCAGAAACTCTCACTTTAAAAACGGGGATACGTGCGAGACCTTTGCGGTGCAAATGAGTTTTATTTGCATGACAATAAAATGTCATTTTCATATCAATGGCTTCACACTTAACCTCGCTTTGAAACAGAGGCTTTCAGCAACCCGGAAATAGCTTATTATTTATCAAAATTCCTCTCACGATTACCAGGAGAAACAAAGAGCGGAGAGGAGTTCGTTGTGACCTTGATTGCAGTCAAATTTTACAGTTGAAGGTGCGAATCGCCCTTGTTTACTGAGAATCGAACTGTATGAACTTGACTGATCAAACCGTCATGTGATGTTGTACATACCTAGTAAAATATCATCCAGTGCTCCAGAAAACCGCAAAAGGTAATCTAACGTCTAATAAAGAGACTTTTTTCTCGGCACTTTGTGCCCCCCTTTACCGCTCACTGCACAGCATTACCTACTAGTCTTTCAGACACCTATCTAGGGAATTTGCCACTCGAGGAGAAGGCTGAAATTCAGGCTACACGTTGGGAGGTCATGATCGAGGCCGACCTGTTTCAATGATCAATTTTTTTTCTGTGGTTACTGTTTTTGACAGGAATTTGTCTCTGATGAGATGCTCTTTAACCTTTTCTTTGGCTCTGGGTGGAGGACCAGGATATATATGAATTTGTTCTGCAAAAAATCGATCTACTTCACTTTTCCAGAGTCTACAGATGTGTGTATGTTAAATGTTTGAAATAAATGAATTGCATTTCATGCTATCTTTCCTTGCAGTGTTTTTTACCTATTTTTGTTCGGCTGATTGCCGCATTACAAATGGCTGCCATAAAAAAAAAAATGTTCAACTTCTGTTTCTAAGAAGAAATGTTGTGCACAGGTGTTTCCTCTCGTCAGGTATTTCGCAAACCAGAACGCTCTCCTTTTGTGGTTTACTTTCCACGAAGATTGCCGATTTACTATACATGTACGGAATAAGCTAATTGCAGCTAGCAAATGTCTTTTTATACTGAGATCGTTAAGGAGGGTTATACTCAGGCAGAATTAGACCATCTGTTTCAAAGTGGCTAGATCCCTAATTTGACATATTGTCTATCGATCTACGGTGATGTTAATGCAGAGCTAATGACTGTAAAGTGTTTCCTGGACCAGTTTCACAGTCGGAGAGTTAACATGTAATCATGCTCTTTTAGAAAAACAAGCTAGAAAAATTTTCGACAAGGTAAAACAGCAAGAGAAACACCCTCTAAGAGACGTTAATATGCCTAAACTCAGCTGTAAACTGAAGGTCACAGAAAACAATCTAAGTTACAAATCTAGTCACCAGTCGAAATTAAACACGGATCGAATGAAAAACTCATATTTTAATCGCCTAGCTTTGTAATAGGTATTTTGTAAATGAGTCAATAACTTTTATATTTTTTTATTATTTAAACATAATTTAGCTCTGTAATTATTACATTGTAACTTAGTTCAAAATTGGAAGTTTAGTAACATAAGATACGTAGTTTTTATCTTATGAATTAGTAAAAAATATTTTCATTATTTCTATTTTTACTTCTAATCCGAGTTCTTATTCAGATGCGATTTAAAAAAATGGCCGGACCCGATTTCCCAGACACCAATTAACGTCCTATACTACTATTAATAAATCCTTATGGAGAGTAACTTTTTAGGATATTTATTAAATATTTTCTGCTAATCTTTAACAATGACGTCCACAGATATCAGTATCGCGTTCCAACTAATTCGTTTATGTTTAGATTATACAAGTTTTATTTCAGACCTAAACTCCCTGGTACTTCATTCTATTCAGAAAAAAAAAAAAAATCTATAATTCTTTAATTAGGATTTGCCGAAATAGATTGCTTATATGTAGGAGAACTAATCCCAAGCTCATAAGCCTTTCTTAAAAAATTCTTTGAGTTACATCATATCGATCAGTTTTAGCCGTAAAGCACTAGACTACGAGTAGTCCCCATTTTTCCTTAAGGTTAGTATAGCAAGCGAAACGCGAGCGCGCGTGAAAATCACCCCACGCGAGAGGGGCGAGACGCGGCGGAAGCTCATCTTTCTCTCTGCCCGCCGTTTCTCGCCTTTCTCGCGTGGAGTGATTTTCACGCGCGCTCGCGTTTCGCTCGCTCTACTCAGCATTAAACACAGCAGAGGGATATAATCGAATTCAACTAGCGCTCGCACCAGTGGTTGCTGCTTCTCAAATATCATTTATTAGTAAAATCCAACTAGTGGTCTATTATCAATGCTGCATTCTGATTGGTTGAGCTACTACTAGGCTATATGTTATAGCCTACTAGTGGCGAAAAGCGCTGACTTGTTGGCGGCAAAAAATGATTTTTTAACTAGCTAAAGTTGTTTTGTCTCGATATTTTTGACCAACTAGTTGGATTTTACTAAAACAATTATTCCTCTCGCCCTCATGGCCTCTCCCTTTTATTGCGACATTCTCCATTTATATAATATTGTGACTGCTACATGAGTTCAGTAACATCTGTAAACCTGAAGAAGGCTGGTATTGCCAGCCGAAATATTGTAAGTTATAAAAAAAACAATATACGTTGTTTTAAATCAGCTTTGCAGTAGTCTTTGGACTTCTTGTGTTTTTGTTCTTTATATTTTGGCTGATTTGATCTCTTTTCTAGAGATCCAACGTTTACAACTAGCAGGATCTTCGTCCACGGTTTTTGCAGCTAATTTAATCCTTTATTTCTGATTCAATAGCCCATGAGCCTCATATGCCATGAGGCTATTGACTCAGAGCCCATTCGGGCTCGAGGAATAATTGTTGAATAGTCTATCGTGATCAAGAAAACCCGGTAAAGCATAAAACGAAAAATGCAAAGTAATGTAGGCTAAATATTCCAAATTTGACTAGACAGCTCGATATATAAAAAAACAAAAACATTAACAGGTGTATATTTTGCAAATCAGACGGGGAGAATGTTTCAAAAGAAATAGATAAGAACATTTATATTAAAGATCAGTTTAATAAGGTGGTGCAAGCTTTGTACTGCAACTTAACGACAGACCTCAATATCAAAATGTATTTATTTTTTAATATCATAGGTGACGAATTACTCCTTAATTTTGGCGCGAAATTTCAGCGTTAATTGTAATTTCGCATGTGAAATTACAAAATTGCCATGGCAACCTGCCGTACGTCTCTCTTTCAAGATGGCGACGAAGTTTTAAAATGTCATGAATGAAGATGTCAGGGCATAAAAAGACGCTTTAGAAGACCTGAACACACGAAAGAGCACTTCAAGAAGGATTCTTAGCTAGAGGTATGTTGTCGAAAAATTCCGAAAACTTAAGCCAAATTTCAGCTCTTAAGGTTTGAGAGAGTCGAGTTCACGATCGATCGATACGATCCAGGAGAAACAAGTCAAAAATCCTCGATTGCTAAACGTAATTCGTCACCCTTGATATTAATAGGTAATCAAATGGCGTACTCGTGAAATTAGGGAATAACTTCACTGGCGTTTTGTTCAAATCCTAATAATTTCCCTCGCCTTAAGGATTTGGACAAAACGCGCGTGAAATTATTCCCTAATTTCACTCGTCACCATTTGATTACACATACTTATTGCCTGGTTTATACTATTAAATGAGAAATTTCTGAAATTTGATTGGCTTAGACCAGTGGTATTTCAGTGTAATTGGAAATACCTACATGTGAAAATTATGAACCTTTTGCGGATAGTAGCATAAACAAATAATAGCATGATTTGTACGTGATATTTGGCATAAATACCTCTCGTGATATTTCAAAATTGCCTCAAATTTCACTCGTCTAACGGCTTGTGAAATTTCGTATAACAATTTCGAAACATCACTCGTGGTATTTAAGCCAAATATCACTACAAATCATGTGTAATATTAATTGACTGTCAAGTTTGAAGCTGAATAGCATGTCACAGTTCTTAGGTTGTTTCGTAAAATGTTTCCATTTCGTCTGGAGTAAACTGATAAGTGCCTGCCAGAAATGTCTGGGCGAAGGTGCTTCCATAGCTGTACCCACTTGGTGGGCTGTAAATATATTCAAGGTTGGTATAGGAACTGCTACTAGATGACGCGTAGTTGGCAATGTAAATGTCCCAGCCATTTCCGAAAGTAGGTCCATAAGACGAGCAGTCGTATATGGAGTATCCGTAATAACTATACTACCCTGTCTGAGGCAGTTTTACAGGCGCCCATCCTGGTTTGTTAACAAGCGAGAAAAGGAATGCCTGGGTATCATATCCATACCGGCAGCTGGAAACTGTTGAGGAAATAAGAAAGAAAAGGATGATCAATGTACAGGCTTCGTTCGTTCAAAAATTCGAATTCATACAGACAAGAAAATATACTGATACTACTACCAATAATTAACTCCTTTTTAAGTAGCAAAGATATCTCTCTCGTGAAAAGTTTTTTTTTTTTTTTTTTTAATACTGAGTTTATTCTTACTGAAGTATTTACTTTTGGAAGGAAGAAACGGGTACTTATTTGAAAATCTAAACGCCAAAAACACTGAAAAAAGCGATAAATTGCAGAATAATATTCAGTTATCGGCACCCCGATATAAAGGCTTGAATTTTTTAAATGTTGAATACAGCCGAGTGGAACCTCGATATAATGAACCTCTATATCACGAATTTCTTTGTCTAACTAGTGATTTTCTTTACCCATCAGTTATTGTAAAATATATGGAGAAGAATCGCGATAAAACGAAACCTCGTTATATAGCGATCTGCCGGTCTCTTGGTCCTTCGTTATGCAGAAGTTCCTCTGTATTTGCAAATTAACTTCCGAATTACTCCCCGCCGCCTTTGTCTCAGTCCAGCTAGCTTATATACGCTAAGGTACGGTTTTTATTTTTGGCGACAAAGCCTCCGTTCATGACATAATTGTACAAGGGACACTTGAATGGGTGAAACAATAGATAAACACTGTCTTGTAAAAGTTTACACTAGAGAAGCCCCCGTTCCGTATTTTGTTGCACATAGTTAATCGAATCCTCGGTCTTTGTATAGCTTTTTTAAATACATCGATTTATACTGAAGCCTTTCACTCATAATTCATTATCATTATCATCATCATCAACATCATTTCTTTCATTTAAACACTAAAGACACGTAAAGCTCAATTCTTGAGGGGCCGTCTAAAAATGTTTACGACGTAAAACTAAAATGAAAAATAAAAAAAAAAGTACCTATTAATAAAATGTACGACTACAATAAAAACCCTATAAAGATACTACAAGATTCTAAATGAAAAAGATACAACATGTATTTAAAAGATATAAAATGAATTTAAGTTCATCATTTATATTAAGTAATTGACTACAGTATTAAGAGTGGCTTTCCGTAAATATCGATCCACGGTCGGCACAAGTTGAAAATTTGATTTCGCTCATATTTTGCTCATCGATAACCCTTAATGAGTAATGAAACATGCTGTAGTTAGTTTTCCCAAATAACGTGCTCTTTTGTTAAAATTCGAGAAAACGCATTTTGCCCGCTCAGAGCTCAAAATCCACTTCCGGTAAAGCGAAATTTTACGCAAATTCCATTGACTCGTACGTCAAACCACAACGATTTGGCAGCCTTTGAAGAACATGAATAGTTTTTATGACCCTTTCTTTCTTATAAGACGATAAATTTGTCAAAGCTGTAATAATTTTGTGGCCAAAAAGGTATTGTTAAAAATAGGCCCTTTTGACAATTTCTACCGTTCAAAATTAGAGAGTTAAAATAATGTAAATTTTTTCAATGCGCTATAACAGAATTTCGCAAATTGACTTTCTACGGCTTAACTAGGCCTCAATCTATCAGAAAATCGAAACAAATCTCTGGGCAAATGATTTTAAGTAGCCCGCAAGACGTTGAGTTCAACCCTAATTTTTCAAAAAAAACCGCGACATTGCCGTCGTTAAAAATAGCGTTACACGGCCCGTCACGCCAGTGTTACCGACAGATATGCTTTAAACAATTTACTTAAAGGCAGATTAAAAGCCAGTTCGAAATTAAATCTTTCAGTAAACCTATTATTCTCATTGATTGCAGCATCTTCTTCAGATACAACATTTAGAGTCCCTGGGATAGCGTCACACACTTCCATGTTCAGTTTCAGACTGGCGATTTCCCTCAAAAAATGGTATATAAACAGAACAAAATCTAAAAACTAAAACTGATTACTGAATGAATTTTTGCATTGAGAGATATTTGCGAACTAAATCATCGCCAATCAATGCCATTTGGTTTATAAAAACTAATTTCCTTGAAGCAATTTTAAAGAATAAAAATATTTTACACTTAGTTTGGTCAAGAGAGAATTAGCTCATTCTCTCTTGGTTTGGTGCAATAGTTCTTTTCGAAGTTTTTACCCTTGCGGGCTCTCAAAACTGAAAAACGTGGATGCACCAAGAGGAGCAAATAATATACTTGTATGACAACGTGTATGAATCATGAAGCTACTGCACGACTATGACCCATTAAAACAAACCAAGAGGACTCTTTGCTTTGCCAGGCTTACCATAAACTCAGTTTCGGGTTGCTTTCGACGTTTCAGTGGAAAATTCCTGAAACAAACGAACGTCTGAAAAGGCATCACCTATTTTCCTGGTTGGAAACGTTCAGGCGGAAGTTCGGATTTCATGTCTTCAAACCTTTTTTGAATATTAGTTTCACTATGAGGCTTTCGCGGCCGTTTTTCATTAAACGAAACTGACTTAGGAAAATGGTAAACGCGATTACCGAACGGAATCAAAATTAATCAGTCATGAATTCTCCTCACCATTCGCCCAAACCGTGATGTGACCGGTTTACCAATGTAACTAGTAAAAAAGCCTTGATGCCAAGAGCCTACGATAAATCTTCTTCTCATCGCTATCTGCCGCCAGGGACATTTCGTCAAAGAGCAGTGAGAGGCAGGTGTATCGCAGACTATGCGTCATATATCGTAAGTACTTTGAGGGGCCTTGTTAAGTGCATAATAGTTCGTAGCAAGGGCAGATCGTTGCAATATCTCTAATTACTTATTAAGAGACACCAACAGAAAACTCGCTGTTCCTCTACCCCAGACAAATGTTAAGAAAAATAGTTTTTTTGGAGCAGTTCTTTGGAATAGCCTTCCTATATATTGATCAACAGCAGGCGAAGTCTCTTGGGGTTTTGAGGGCCGGCTGCAAACAATTCTTCTGGAGATCTACGCGGTACTTACGTAAAGCGGACTAAGGCTTTCAGTCTTCTAGTATTCGGTTTGTGACAAAGACATAGGTAAGGTTTTGGAGGCCTGCTTAGGCGTCTAAGTTTCATGGACTAAGGTTACGGAGGATGAGGAAAGTCCTTAAGTCTGTCTTTTCTCTTTAGGTGTTCCCATTCGTTCGTTACAAGATTCTTCTTAGGTTTAGTATTATACTCTATTTTGTTTCCCTATTTTTATTTTTATTTTGTTTTTTTTTTTTGAGGAAAAGACGATGTTCTCTTTCCAAACGCTGTTGAAAGGAACTTTCAACAGCGTTTGGAAAGTTCTGAAGTTCAGTATTACAGCTAGCTCAGTCGCAGTACTCTTGCAAGGTTGATACAAAATTGTTCGCAAATTAAAACGTTTCCCGAGCAGTTGAAGTGGTGCCACCCAGATGGAAGAAGGATCACTACGTAAAGTGTGTTCAATGCATGACGTTTTTAATTTCGAGCAAAGTGTTCTATCAGTCTTTGCCGGTGAAATATTCTTCAGAAAAAAAAAAAACACAAGTGAATCAAAAGACGAAAAGCAGAAAAAAAATAGCGTGGAAAGTCTTTATAAGAGGTGCATTTTCTTGAGTAGCAAACCATCAACAACAACTTAATATATTAGTTTTAAAAGAATTGTTTTCAGGTTAATCTGGTAAGAAATGTGATTTGTCCTCTTCGCTTGTCAAAACATATAGTGGACATACTAAATGAATGAAGACAGTAGTAGTAATTAACATACCTGTGAGCACAGCATAACTAACGGACAAGGGGTCATATCTGGTCTGATATAATTCCTTGACACAAGCTCTGAATCCAGAGGTATTCATGTTCTGCAAACATAACACAATAACTGGTTTTACATAGGGCGAGATACAGATTCGTTTTAAAATCTTTGTCTAGAATTATAATTGCTTTTGATCTCGAAGAAGTCAAAGCACTGCAGCAAAAAGTTTCGATAACGTCACTTGACGATGGTAATGGTCTGTGTGAATAATTAACGCTTTTCAGGACCTCAAACTGAGTGATTGAAAAGGGGGTGAAACAGGGGCACCCAACGACGATTTCCCCCAAAACTAGTGACATTCACAATTCTTTTTAGGCTATCCAGAGTACTTTTAGATCTTTAGAAATGCATTTTATGCGGCGCTATAAGCTTTGTATCTGTTCGATCATCCTAGGGGAATTTGAGTCTTCGAATTACAAAGGCTTCAATATTATTTTTCAGAAAATTTTGGATGCGATTTAATATTTTACGACAGTAAGATTTTGTCTTAATCCTCTCTCCATCGCATTCTTGAATCCGAAAACTTTAGGTCTCCTATTTCTACGAAAATTAGCCCATCGAGAGGAGTAAAATATGAGAAGTTAAACTTCAGAAAATCGTAGGACATTTATTAGATAAGCTTCGAAAATTGTACCTGAATGTAAAGGTCATCTGGAAATTTCTTGTTGTCCTATATTTTATTATTTATTCGTTTTCTTTTGCACAGATCTCCATTTAAACCAGCTATGCTGAACTGGAATTTCTGTATAAATAATGTTTATAAATAAATAAATAAATAAATAAAATTCTAGGCAATATTTGCTTCTCCGAACATATAATTTAAAGAAAACAGTCGTTGGGTGCCCCTGTTGAACATTTATGTCCAGGTATGCAAGCAGAAGCAAAAATTGCGATTTTTCGTGTGTTGCGAAAAATCGCAAGTCTAACGATTTTTTGCGTTAGTTGCGATTTTTCACATTCTTAGTCATGTTAAAAATCACTGAAGTCCAGAGCAAGTTGTCGATTTAACAAAATTTGACCATCACGCCTCCTGAATTTAACCCACAGACGTCCGACACTTTCAGGTTTTAAAGTGATTTTCTACATATAAACAATCCATAAGATTTCGCGAATCCATAATTGGGGTTACCATGGCTGCCTGATGAACATCATTAAGCGTGACGGTAGCTAAGAGTCCACTTTGTCAAAGAAGCGAGTAAGGTGATGACCTTCGTTTGCGAATTTTGCTTGTTGCTCTTGTAACTGGCATGGAAAAATAACGGCCGCTCCGAAATGAAGTAGCTTTGGGACTCGACTACTGATGTATTTCTTGACCTACCACGTCATATATTTTAGAATTTGCAACCACTGAAAATGACAACAAGCGCGAAATTTCTGTGTTAGGTCAGAGTGGCAGTAGATTTTGCACAAATATGAAAACAAAAATAAAAAAAATCCTGGCTATTTCCTAGCATGCAGTGCAGTCGTGATGTTGATGTTTCCAGGAAACAAAGGAAAACAAAAAAGTCACTTCTAAGGTTAGAAGCTTGTGTTGGCGGATGCTGTGTTTTAAAGCTCTGTAAAGGCTATGTTCCTCTGGTAGTAAACTTCCTTGTGGTGATCAGGCATCGCTGCAGGATGATAGTCGGCGAATAATTATCCTCAAAACATTCAAACTCGTAACATTGAGTTTTAGCCAATTCCATGCTGAACGTAATTTACTCCTTATCCATGCCTTACTTATCTTTAATCAGTACATGAGACTGCTATGCCGTTTTTGATCAAGCCTGATGTGACTAAGAAAAACAGAGAATTCTTTTTCCACTGTTTGTTTGGTTAGACTTGTTATTCACTGCCAGTAACTTCATATTTTGCTTAGGTCTAAACGTTTAGACCCAAGTCGCAAATTTAGAAAGATTTGTATGGAGTCATCAGAGCATAACTGAGCTACTATCGCAAAGACAATTTGTCCCGAAATGCTAGTTTTTGGTAAGTAGGCCTCTTGGATATGGCTCTTTTAAGAATATCCTGACAAATCCCACAAATTCACAAATTAACATTTTACTCTTACCATATTTCATTTCTTACTATTCCTCCGCATTTACACTTAATCAGTTCCACAACCACGACGCCGAAGTGTACGCTCGGTAGCGTCTTGTTTGTTTATTCTTTTGGGACTACCGAGTGTACCATTTCCTAGCAGCCCCGTAAAGCTTACCGCTACTAGAAATGATTTCCTCCATAATCCTCGTGAACTCCAACGTGCTTCTATTTCTTGTTGCTTTGTGCTCAAAAATTCGCCTTCCAAAAAAAGGCGCGGCAAAGACGCGCGGATTCTTTTCTGATTTATTTATTTCTTTGCGCAATTTCCATATATTACATTCCGCATAATTATGTCATTCCGAAAATCCCTTTCGCCTTTTACCCTCACCGATTGACTTATGGCCTATCGATCTACGGTGCTGTTGATGCAGGTCTATCTTAAATTACTGAATCATTGGATACTGCAATTCTAGTGTTTTGATTGACTTAGCCATCATGGGTATATGAGCCATCATACCATGCTCTCCATATATGGTCATTGTACACGTCAATTCAAAATTGGTAGCTACTTGAGATTTTTCTTCGCAAAAGATAGAATGGCGCCCGAGAAGATCGTTTTAAATCTTAGAATGCTAAAGAATGTAATTTCACCGGGAAAAAAACAAACAAACAAACAAAAAAGCCACAAGAGTTTGTTTGAAAGATTATCAAAAAAACACACGAAAATACATGAAATTAAAATACCTCGACCAGCTGCGAGTCTTACGAAAGAAGACAAGTATTGTTTCATCATGATCGCGAAGCCACTCGCCGATAGACAGCCTGTTCATCCGACAGAAAGAATAACACAAGCAACTAGCCACAAATACAGGCTAAGCAGCCATTTACTACAGCAATCCAGGCGTAAGTATAGCTTATTCTCTCGTTCAGCAAAATCAGCTGCAGGCGGCTTCATACAAATTCATAACAACCTTTGCATGAATTTCTAAATGGCGAAAAGAGGGAATAGTTTGCAGCTAGACCAAAAATCCAAATTTTCAGTAAATTGGATGGCTGCACTTCAAAATTATTTTTGTTCTAATTATCTGCTAGTTTTTTTAGCTGTCCTGCTGTGTAAGATCCTAGAATCCCGATGAGTTTTTAAAAGTGTTCGTGGTTATTGTGTTTTAATTATTCATTTATCCAATCCATTCGCGCTTTGACAGTTTTGATAGACGTGTGGCAGGTAAAAAGTAGAAGTCCCTTGTCTTTTCCGGTTTGCTCTAGCGAAATAAAGTCGGGGGGGATTTATCGAGATTTTGTGGGCGTTTTTAATGAAAACAATTATTCCACTCGCGTTTGTTGGATACGCGATGATTATAGTCAACTCATATCCGACGCGCACTCATGGAATAATTGTTAACTATAATCCTTTAATTAGGATTTACCCAAATTAATTTTTTTCTTTGCTTGGGAGAACTAATCCCATGCTCAGAAGACTTTCTAAAAATTCTTCGAGTTACATCAGTTTCGGTCGTAGCACCACAGTAGAGGAATATCATCATATTCACCTAACCAGTGGTTACCAAATATCAATTCAATAGTCTTTCGTGATCAAGAAAACCAGGTAAAACATAAAACGAAAAGTGCATAATAATGTGGGCTTAATATTCCAAATTTGACTATAGACAGCTCCATACAAAAAACACAAATTTTGCAAATCAGGCGAGGAGAAATGTTTGAAAAGAATTAAGAACATTTGGTTATGTTAAAGATCAGTTCAATAAGGTTGTACAAGTTTTGTACTGTAACATACAGACCACAATATTAAATTGACAAATTAAAATGTATTTTTTTTTATTCCCCGGTTTATAAGAATTATTATCCTGGCTTAATCAGAGTAATATAAATTGACTGTCAAGTTTGAAGCTGAATACGATGCAACAGTTTTTAGGTTGTTTCGTAAAATGTTTCCACTTCGTCTGGAGTAAAATAATAAGTGCCTGCCAGAAATGTCCGGGTGAAGGTGCTACTATAGCTGTACCCACTTGGTGTGCTGTAATCATGGCCAAGGTTGGCATAGGAACTGCTACTAGATGACGCGTAGTCGGCAATATTAATGTCATGGCCTCCACCGAAAGTAGGTCCATAAGACGAGTAGTCGTATATGGACCAGGCATTGTAATAACTATACAGCCCTGTCTGAGGCAGTTTTACGGGCGCCCATCCTGGTTTGTTAACAAATGAGAAAAGGAATGCCTGGGAATCATATTGATAAGAGCAGCTGGAAACTGTTGAGGAAATAAGAAAGAAAAGGATGATCAATGCACAGACTTCGTTCAAAAATTCGAATTCATACAGACAAGAAAATATACTGATACTACTACCAATAATTAACTCCTTTTTAAGTAGCAAAGATATCTCTCTCGTGAAAAGTTTTTTTTTTTTTAAATACTATGTTTATTCTTACTGAAGTATTTACTTTTGGAAGGAAGAAACGGGTACTTATTTGAAAATCTAAACGCCAAAAACACTGAAAAAAGCGATAAATTGCAGAATAATATTCAGTTATCGGCACCCCGATATAAAGGCTTGAATTTTTTAATTGTTGTTTAATACAGCCGAGTGGAACCTCGAAATAACGAACCTCTATATCACGAATTCCTTTGTGTAACTAGCGATTTTCTTTACCAAGCAGTTATTGTAAAATATATGGAGAAGAATCTCGATAAAACGAAACCTCGTTATATAGCGATCTGCCGGTCTCTTGGTCCTTCGTTATGCCGAGATTCCACTGTATTTGCAAATTATATTAACTTCCGAATTACTCCCCGCTGTCTTGGTCTCAGTCCAGCTAGGTTATATACGCTAAGGTACGGTTTTTATTTTTGGCGACAAAGCCTCCGTACATGAAATAATTGTGCAAGGGACACTTGAATGGGTGAAACAATAGATAAACACTGTCTTGTAAAAGTTTACACTGGAGAAGCCCCCGTTCCGTATTTTGTTGCACATAGTTAATCGAATCCTCGGTCTTTGTGTAGCTTTTTTAAATACACCGATTTATACTGAAGCCTTTCACTCATAATTCATTATCATTATCATCATCATCAACATCATTTCTTGTATTTAAACACTAAACACGTAAAGCTCAATTCTTGAGGGGCCGTCTAAAAATGTTTACGACGTAAAACTAAAATGAACAATAAGAAAAAAAAGTACCTATTAATAAAATGTACAACTACAATAAAAACCCTATAAAGATACGACAAGATTCTAAATGAAAAAGATACAAAATGTATTTAAAAGATATAAAATGAATTTAAGTTCATCATTTATATTAAGTAATTGACTACAGTATTAAAAACATAACTGAAATAGGTAAAAAAAGAAAAAGAACCATTTAAAATCGTGATAGTGCCTGGGCATCGACTGGATTGACTGTGCGCTAAAGTAGAATTAAGTGTGCGTCATACAATACTGTAGGTGAGATAGAAACAGAAAACGTAAGATACCATGCTATTATTCAGGTTGATATCAGTATACGAAGCTTTGATTAAAATACTCTCAGTTTATTTTTTTTATTTTGTAACTATAAGAAGAAAAGGCTTTATTAGAAGTGGTAATTTTCACCATCTAACTTGCACTATTTACATGCAGTTTTCATCTTAGTTTTAAGAGCAGGAAAGGGAAGCCTTGTAGGAACTTACAGTACTGTGCAAAAGAAATGCAAACGAAATTTGCCGAAATCAGCGAAACTACGCGAATTTCGGCACTCAAATTTCGAACTTTCGTTTCAGACGAAAATGCGGCGAAATTTCGGTTCTTCTATTGTTCTAATGTCGGCGAAATTTCGCAAGCAATGTGTGAGTCGAAACGAAATTTCGCGGCATGAGACGAAACTTCGTTGCGAAATTTCGTGCCGGTCGAACGAAATTTCGCGTCATTAGAACGAAGTTTCGCTTCGACGAAGCGAAATTTCGTTTCGACGAAACGAAATATCGTTTAGGCTAAACGAAATTTCGCTTCCACGAAAAGAAATTTCGTTTCCACGAAACGAAATGTCGTTCAGGTGGGGCGAAATTTCGTCTGCAGGAACGAAATTTCGTCTTTGAAGAATTTTTAGCTGACTACAGAATGCAGCTGTAATCATCACCTATGTATAAGAACATGAACATGTAAGTTCCATAATTATTTAAAAAAGAAACCTCGCAACGATTGCTACAATTGCGGAGAGAATTTGAGACAGAAACGTGCTATTTGACTCGTCTCGTCTCGCTTGCTAATACATGTATTTCTGCAATTAGCTTGAAGTTATCCATTGCATGCTGGTTCACATACATGTAATGCAAAATAAATAAAGAAAAAGATTTCTGTCTTACATGTATTTTAATTCGCGCGTAGTCTCCCCCTCCCGGCCGCTTTTGTACGGTGATAAAGGAAAACTCGTCAAACTATAGTGAATTTTTTGTTGCGTTGTTTAATTACTTTACATGCAAACTATTTCTATCCCTTTATCGAAGACTAGACGTGGCAGATGCACTTAAGATCGAGACATTTGCAACAAATGCTTGCATGCGCGCACTTGCTTTGACTGTTCTTTTGGAGTAAAGCGTCATAGTAGTAAGTTGCTTAACAAGCAATTATCGAACTAGCGTTCCCGTTCGGAAATTTCTGTGATGACTTAAAATCCCGCATGAGGCGATCGAGTCATAACAGTCCTAGTAACGCAAACAACACAAACGGTAAGCATGAGTCATAATATTTAACGTTCTGCAGTTGGCAAACGATTAGGCTTTTTGTCCCGGTAGAATACGTTCTTTTACCACAAAAAGCGAGAAGTTTCTTCCTCTGTAAAGTTCATGCACAAAGAATTCAGACTCAGTATTTGCTCAAGAGTTGTTCCTCTTCAATCAATTAAAACATGATATTCATGACGGCAAGCACATGTTACCGTTAGCGGATACATTATGTTTACCCGTGTTTTCGTAGCTGCGTTTTCAGCGGAATCGTATCACTTTTTTGTACGTTTCCGTCAAAGTAAACAGGTGTTTCCGCAAGCGTAAATGCATGGAATCCTTGCGTAAACACGCGAAAACGTTCCGGAAACCCTCTTCTGGTAGCGTGTTAGTTGGACCATAGGTTAGTGCCTCGGCTTTAACATCTTCCAATGTGTCAGGTAGTGTCTTGGGCCTTACGTCTTCTAGCGTGTCAGCCAGATTATATCGAAAAGTCAATTTCATGTTTCCGTCAACGTAATCGGATGTAACTATTGCGGAAACACGAGTTTACGAGTCGGAAACCGGTGTTTTCAAGTTATTTCCATTTTAAAAAAAGAGCGTTTTTCATTATCTTGGGGTGGTTTTCCCGCCATCTATAGTAACAAAAACCCATTCTCTCCACATTTTTATGACACAAAATAATACCAAAGCAACCTTTCCAAGTACTTTCTTTATTCTTCTTGCTTCCTAAACTGACAATCAGTTCTTCTTATAGTATTATAGTAGTCCCAATAGGAACTATACTAACCTGTATGATCATATACCCTACTTACTTATATGACCATTCTGCATCAGGATAATATAAAACATTGCGTCAGGAAATATTCTTACTCATCTAACATGCCATTCTAAACGACACAATTTTCTATGACCAGTGCAAAGATTCAAATGTAAAAAAAAATACATAAAAAAAGTATGGCTACAGTTTTACATAATACAAGTCTGCTAAAACTGTTTATGTGTTTCATATATACTTTTTAGGTCACTTCTATGCTGAAGTCATTACTTAGTGTCTTTACCCATACACAAAATGCTCGACTTGAAGAGTTATGAAGATACACGTACATGTATTAAGCCAATTTCATCACGAAGCACAAACCCTAATAATTCTTGGTGATTTATGCAGTCATGGCATTTAAGCCTGAAGTTGGCCAAATTTCAATCCATGTTCATCCTTGTCATACAATGTACATACATACATACATACATACATACTTTATTGCAACTCCCTAAAGAGGGTTTTTCAGTTACAAAGTTACTAATCAACTAATCAACTAAAATAGCTAAATAAATTACCAAATACATAAGATTAATATATATACGTTAAAGCAAGAGGTGACGGAAAACAGTCCCAATGCCTTAATTAAGTATTACATAACAAAAGTGGACCATTATTTTTGGAACTTAATTTACACCAAGACACATTTAAGCCTCTCAAAGAACAAAATATAGCATAAGCTAGCCCTTTTAAAGCAATATGAAATGCCTTTCTGGAAAAGATGTTTAGTAAGTTCTACGGATGTAATAATTATTATTGTTATAAATGATTATGCCTTATTGACCAACATTCGGTCAAGATGGCTGTATATTGGCCAAGCTCTTTTTTGCAAGGCCAATACCCAGCTATCTTCACCAAACAAGCTTGGTTGGTTTGCCCACTTGAGAAGCCAATCAGAACACAGGATTTGCTTCATCTTGCCCGCTCGCAGATTCAACCATAAAATTACAATAAATATGCTTTATTGACCAGGTGTGAGGTTAAGGTGGCTGGATATTTGCATTTTTATTGACCTTGCCTTCCTCTTGGCCAATAAAAATGCAAAAAAGAATGAAGCCAATATTCAGCCATCTTGTACGAACAAACCTGGGCCGGGTTGTTCAAAGCTTGGTTAAGATAACCCGGGGTTAGTGCCAAATTTGAATTTAGATATGAAAGCTAAAAGAGCAAATTCACTTTAATCCTTTTTGTCTATAACTTGATGAATGGATGCTCTAAAAAGTAAGAAAAGGTTTATCCAAGAAAATGCTTTTAAACAAAAGAGAGAGGAACCCAGGTTGAAATTTAACCCCAGGTTAACGCTAATCGGCCTTCGAACAACTGGGCCCTGGTCAATAAATGAATTATTACATGGCCAAGAAGAGAACTTTTACTTGTGGGACCAACATGGGAAATCCCAAGTGGACAAAATGGCCCAATCTCGCCTGCTTGGGTAGCCAATAAGAATGCAGGGTTCGCTTTATCTTGCCCACTCGAGGTAGCAGTTGGACATTTTTTGTCTTTAGCATGGAAGTAGTATTCCAAGATTTACATTTGCAGAACTTGACTTGTTTGACTAAGCATACAGCACAGTAACTTGAGACTGAAATTAAGTTCCATGATCCTGCTTGCTTTGAGAGAACATTCTGCACCAACATCACATACCAAGGTGATCTGACTGTTGTATGAAAAACAAAACAAAGTGCTATATAAGTAAAACACAGAGCTATTCCCCAGGCTATCGTGGGGGTGGGGGAAACCTTTTAGCTGTAAGAACTAAGCTGAACTTTACTAATGTAGATATTCTCATAAGAACAAAACATACTAAATAAGTAATATCCAAATCATAATTTATCACATTACATTTACATATATACAGTTGTGTTTCATGATAGTAATAGCCCGTAAATTATCTTGCCTGCACACTACAAAGTTAAGACTGTGGACCAGGGGTGAAATGCAAACGAAGGCTGTCTATGATTCCCGGTATCAGTAACAAAAAGCCCATTTTCCAGGGCACAATCTCCCTCAGGTTACACATTGTCATCTACACGTACAGGGTCAATACCAGGGGAGGCAGGGGAAGGTAAGAAGGTCTGGGAGCAAGACATGATGTCCTCACAACTTGTAAAGCGATCACTGTAGTGGGCAGCAGATAATTTATTGCAGTAAATGTATACTTGCGGTGTATAATGTATTACACAAGACAAAATTGCCATCAAACTCTTCCGAACAAAACAGATTGGCCATCAAATATCAAACCAGCTTTTTTGAGAGTTTGATGCCTGAACAAAATCAAAACAAACCAAATTATATTGAAAAAAAAGATCAAAATGTGAAAACTGAGTCACCTTTAAGAAAGCAACAAGCCAGGGAAATCTTACAAGTGCTGGATTCAGGAAGAATATGCTACAATTGAGGCCAAGGTGTGAAGAGTAATAATTGAAATGATTCCCAAGATGATTTCAACTTGCAAATTTCAAGACTTTTTCCTTGGTAAACAAAATTAATAAACATATTGACATTTTCACAGAGAATGTTTATTTTGAGAATTTGACTCTGAAATGGAAAGTTGCAAGGGAAACTAAAAAACAGAGTGGTAGTCACCGCAACAATGTAATGTCTTAACTGGCAAAAAATCTATGCTGAGCTACAAGTGTGGATGTGAGATTACTATAGTTATGTTGCTGATAAAAAAAACCAGAGAAAGTATCAAATTTAGTCAAACTAAGTCTATTATATAGAGCTTATATGAGCTTATACATTTGGATAAACAAATTCACTTCTCAAAGTTTCACTCTGTTTATTACCATCAGTTCAACACCTTACAGTGGTTACCACTAACAAATGCCCTTGAAGGGTTTTTTTCTGTCTGTTTAAACCTGAGTTTTCATGGACATCAATCAACTGTTTCCATGGTTTTCCACACACTCTGACAGAGAGGGTTCCCTCATCGCTGGCAAGAACTCAGACGAGTTGCGAGAGTGTATTGAGAAATCTTATGTGGTGGTAACTTATAGTGTGTAAATATGTCAATAATTTGAGTTTCCTCCGAAAAACACTCAACAAATATACTCCTCGTAGTCTTGACATAAACCGGTTTCAGTTCCTGCAGCATAATATTTTGAAACCGGCTGAAATGCTGACATATTCTTCCGAGTGCTCGAGAAACAGAGAAAGAATCTTCTCTAGGCCAAGGCGTGAAAAACCATGGTAACAGTTGATTAACATCTACCAAAACACAGGTTTGGTATAAGGGGTAACCGCTGTAAATTCAAAGTTAAAATTCAACACCCCTAGTAAACAAAGCAAAACTATTCCTGAAATCTCAGTTCCTTGAATAATTGAAATGATCTTAAAGTGCCTGTGTCACAGTTGTGTACTAAACTGTTTTCACTTGTCTATATTGCCAATAATTTGTCCTTATGTGGTACTATGCTATGTCTGAAAAGCTACATTAAATCAATACACTTGTGAATAACCAAACTTAATATAGAGAAATTTTCCCACCTTCAATTTCCCTTTTTCAGTTTTTATCTCAAAACCACCAGTCTTTGGTTATTTACTGTATGATCAGTAAACAAATCTGCTGGTTGCTTTGCAAGTTGTGGGAACATTGTTTGGATTTCATTTAAGAGAACATATAAGGAGTAGCCCCCTTCCCCTTGGTCAATATGATGCTTGCATAGAACCGCTGGGTAGTACAGGATAAACAAAAGTACTTTTACTAGTTTTACTCCACTGCTGGTATTGCTGTTCACTGAAATGAAGACTTAAAGGGGCTGTGTCACAATATTTAGTATTGTCTGGATCACTCTGTTACAGTCGATTTCACATTATTAATTTTACTGCACCACTTTGAGAAGTTAGTTGGGAAATTGGGTACTATGTTACAACTATGTTACAATGTTTAACTGGGACTCACTGGTTATGGACAGGAACTTGTGACTATTCACAAGATGAGTCCCAGGACTAACCCTATACTATTTGTAACAAAACCACTGGAACCCTCTAACCATTTTTCTACAATCATTTCACAGACCTCACAGGGTAGTGCCTTGCCCTGTTTAGTAAAAGGATCCGGGTTCATTATGTTGCAGTGTCCTGCTTTCAAACAAAGATATGAAGTTCAGTAGCACCAAAGTTGACGTCTTGAAGTTCTGTTACTTTGTAACGTACTGTAGTACCCAATTTGCCAACAAACTTCGCAATGCAGCGTAGTAAAGCAATGTGAAATCAACTGTAACAGCAATGTCAATTACACGTATATGTCCGTATCATATTTGCTATGAAACTGGGGAAATTACTTATCAATCACAGCTTCGTGTCAACAAATATGTCTACCAAGCATTATATCAAATGCTACAGACCACAAAAATGAATATGGAAAATTGTTAAGCTTACCTCGTCTTTCGTCTTACTATCTGTATTCTCCATCACAATCCTCCGTCTTGGATAGCCTTAGCACAATCAAACACTCCAACTTCCAAATTATACTTGCACCTCAAGAAGCTTTTGTCTCACATTCTGCTCAACTGTGTCCAAAAAGAGTCGCTTTACGAGGGAAGCGATCGATTACTGAAGACCGATGGGTCGATAAATATACATAACAACCCTTAGATGTCTTGTCGTGCCAACAGAAAGCCAAAATATACCGACTCCATGCTCAGAACCTACAGAAGCTTTCAAAATGGACGCCAAAAAGAATGACCACAATGAGCATGAGCAAAAGAAAAGTCCGCTGACCAGCACTCCACTCTTTTCTACGTCTAAGATCATTTTATTTTAACTCCAGTACCGATTGAGATCAATCTGGCAAATATTGAAAGCTGTTGGTATTCTCTACGATTTTTATCACTTAGAATCAAAAGCAGTGGAAACCTCGCACGCTTCAAAGCCTTCTGACATTTCTTTTTCTTTCTTTTTTTTTTTTTTGTCAAGTTGAACTCTTTGACTAGGGTAGCTTTAACGATTACCAACGTACTTGACCTTTCAATTTGAAGACTTCGCTTTAAGCAATTACATGTACAAGTACAGCAAACGCAACAATCAACAAGAGTTTTCATCACAACCGGCTTCCATTTCCAGCGAAATTTCGCTTTGTGGAAATATCGCCAATGCGAATTTTCGCCCTCGCGAAATTTCGCGGGCGCGAATTTTCGCTATGGCCAAATTTCGCTGGTGCGAATTTTCGCTATGGCGAAATTTCGCTGGAGCGAATTTTCGCTATCCCGAAATTTCGGCAAAACGAAATTTCGCTTCAGTTGATGCGAAATTTCGCCAAGATAACGGCGAAATTTCGTTTGACTCAAAGAAAATTCGCGAGCGCTTTGACGAAAATTCGTAGCGAAATTTCGCCGAATTTTCGCGAGAACAAAGAACGAAAAACACCGAATTTCGTTTGCATTTCTTTTGCACAGTACTGTAAGCCTTGATCAATTCAAACTCGCGTTCTAGTCATTTTTACTGATTTTTTAAACTACAACGGCACTAGAGACAACAGTGAGGAATACTTTGCTTGGAAAACACTATAGAGAGGAACAATTCTGAAAAGAAACTACGTCGCCACAAAATTTAATTGTCACAGCACGAATACGAGGTAAAACGTCCTAATTTTAGTTTTATTGGGTACGTGTACACAAGACAGCGATTTTCTTTTTTTAATATTTGGTAGAGACTTTTCGAATTTAAACCCAGAACAACTAACCTCCATTTGGCGAATTGACTGAAATGGAATAAGGGCGATAAAGTTGCATGAATGCACTTTTTAGTTCTCTTCGTGGTAATAACATTTTCTACTTCAAGTACTTTCTTAGACAATTTCACTTGCTAATATATCCAGTTTTAGAAAAACCAAACCACTTACCCCATGAGAGGCTGGTGTAGCCTCCAAATATGTATTTCCCGCCGACTCTTATGATTGTTATAGTTGGTCCTTTGTTGTCACATCCGCTATGAAAAGTACTGGCAGCCCAGCCGTCCACGGATGCACGCCAACAACGCTTCCATCGTGAAGATTTGCTCTGAGCAACTGGTTTCAGCCAGGTGCTTAAATATTGCAAGTAGTTAGCATCATTCCCAACAATAGTAGACTGTTCCAAACCCCCTACAAAAGTTAGAGACAAAGTTATCCCTAATTCATTCACTTAGGTTCACCAATTCTTGGCAGGGTGACCGCAACAGCGCGTGGCGCTTATTACCGAGGGCCCATAACAGCCCCGCTCACCATAAGAGATAGACGACAACACCGGAGAATGCGTCCCCTACTCTTTAAGAACAGAGGGTGAGTTCTTTAACGTCCCGAAATAATGTATGTGCAACGGTTATGAGACAGGGCCTACGGTTTATCGTCCTTATCTGAGAAGACTAAAAAGTTTAACCATTTGCAGATGTCTTTTCAAAGGAAAAAATTTCTCCTCAGTAATTTAATGACCCTGATTTGGTGGTCTCCCGCTCGGCAGACCTGCGCTCATCCAATTGAGTTCATCGGACGGTGGTTAATAGTGAAAATGAATGACTTCCCTCACAACAAGAGTCTAAAACTAGGGAAAATAATAAGTCCAAATATGCAAAATATTGACCGGGCCACCAAATTAAACAGCAAACTTTAGACTCGTAAGAAGGAGGTCGAGGATACCATGACGCCTGGGCAGCTACTATTTTCCATAGCGTGTCGTTTAGTATGGTAGTTTGGGAAATCATAAAAAGACACTCGAAAATTTAGGTGTTATATGTAAGCAGTAGAAGCTGCTGAATGATGGCCATTGAAAACATAAGTACTCCGCAATAAAAGAGCGTGTTACTAGCACGCCGCGTATAGCCCGTGGCTATCCTATACGTATTTATGTATGGTGGGTTTCTTGTATAACGCTAGTTTCTCTTCCCAGTTAATAGCGTGCTCAGTCTTTTCGGTGTTTCGTACAGTTCTTTACGCGCCCCATCTATTTCTCCGCATTGATGAAATACTCAGCTCTTTTCCATTAGCTTTCCGCTCCTGCCGCCTCCGGCTACGTATTCCATATCTTATTGGAATGACGGGCATTGTTTGCTGATGGCCCCAGATGGAATATTTATCATTAACATGCAGTGCTGCAATTTTATATCTGATCATACTTGCGTATACGTGATTGAAGCACTCAAAGCCGTCTCCAAAGTAGCCTTGATCACAGGTGCAATTAAATGAACCACGATAATTTGTGCAGCCAGCGACCTGATGGCAGTAATACTTGTCCCTACTGCATTCATTAAGATCTGTTAAAAATGAAAACAAACCATTTATTACGATTAACACAACAAAATGCGTTTTGTTAGGGAGACGTAGCTTAAAAGCAACACAACTGATTTCATTGAAATTCTCAATGACAACTTTCTCTCTTTTGAACCTCGTAAAGGGCTTTTCCTTTGTAAATTTTCAAATCCCGCACCCGTATACCTTCTACCACGTTCAAAGGAAAATCCTTATAAGTACAGTCTTTCCATTTCACGACATAGTTGAGTGGTAAGAAATGTAGATTTCTAATAATATCATACACTTCATGGTGCTGACATTTGTTTATTCGGCTTAAACTTTCTTCTATCTTGTGCATGCATTCTTAAACTCATAATCACACCTTACCTTTCTTACAAGTATACTGATGACAGTCACTGCATTTCACGTCATTCCATTCGTATTTGTATTCAACACCAAGTGTATGTACACAATCTTCATCCCGAAAATTGTTTGGTTGGTTTTTGGCCCAAGCTGTAAAGTTCCCAGGACCACGATCTGCCCAAGAAAAGGACCCCTCTGTGAAAATGTCATTCAATCCCAGCCAGGATTTTGCTCCATTGTGCAGATGCTGTAAAAACACATTTTCTTCATTGTTTTGGACATCAACAAGAACCGAGTTTTCTTGTCGGCATTTTTCCAGTGATGTGGTCCAATTTTGACAAGTCTTACTTGTGAAATAGCAAAAGCCGTTGAAATAGTTCCAGCCTGGTTCACAGATGTCTGCAAATTAGACGTAACCCCACAAAGATGACATATGAATACGTTACCGGATTCTTAGATATGGTTTATCGTTAGCAGCATCTCATTTGTAGTATTCTTACGACCATGATGCGAGAAAAAGGCGTCGCGTAGAAAGAAGAGGTCACTTTTTCAATGAGATCGCATCGTATTTTAAAGAAACACAGACCTCTAACGATTGTTTTAAGTATGATCATGCTTTTGATTTCCAGTAGTTTCTTTTATCCTCGTTATTCATCCTTTAAGAAACTTTTCAGGAGTGTATTCCTTGAAGTTTATGAAAATCGGCCTGGAATGTTTTTATATAAAGATATACATGTACAGACAGATGAGATTCACTTTCTTGACTCCATCAGCCTGTGTTAGTTTAGGGCATTTCCAAAGTATTTCGAGATAAATCCGGTAACAAAGAGGATTTTTCCGTTTTCATTTGCTAAAAACTACTCTTAGATGAACTGGGCAGTTCACTGTATTACAAACCTGTGAGCACAGCATAACTGACGGACAATGGATCATATCTGGTCTGGTATAATTCCTTGACGCAGGCTCTGAATCCAGAGCTATTCATATTCTGAAAATAATAAACATTTAACGTAGTTAGCACAGTTGAAATTATTGCTTCTTCTACTGGTTGGAGCAACGTTTTTTGTCCAATGAAACGACACCGCAGTAACGTTGAAACCCGGACCGTCAGATCAAAAGTTGGAAACCACCTCGGCTCCTGAGTATTTAAATGAACTGTACCTACACTATAACTGTTTTCGATAACGTCACGAGTTAGCCAACAAACAACCTTAACTTCACTGGGCACATTTTTACGCCACACTTATTAATCGTGTGTCTCTGTTGAGTTTTTTTCTTTCGTCGAGTTTTGGTTTGAAGTTTGTTTGCCAGGACACACCCCTACGATACGTGCCAATTAAGAAAAATGTTACCTCGATCCAAGTTGTAATTCCGTTGTGGATAGGTGCTGAATTCCCAGATATTGTTGTGCTATGATTGGCTGAGACAAGCACCGTTGGAGTCGAGTTATAGGCTCTCGTGAATGAAACGAACTGCCATGTAAGAGAAACATAGTAACAACGTTTACTGACACTGTTTCCAATCATAAAAGACTTTAGCTACAGTAAGTTTTTTTTAGGTAAAAATTTGACAATCAATATTTATGATTATATCTTTTGATCAGAATCAACTGCCAACGTGGTCATTTTGATATCTATTTCAAACATTGTTTTATAAACCAGCTTCTTGATGTTTATAGCTAGTTTATTCGAGATTTTTATATCTACCTCGTATATGTCTACAAGTGTTTTGAAAATATTCATTGACGTAAATCAGCGATATATGTGTTTAAATAGAATGCTGTGAATATGTCGTGCTAATTCTTTTGCAAAGAATTCTTTTCTCACCTCGCAATAAGCATTGTTCATTTTATCCAAAGGTGGGTTCGTATTTGGAAAACTTATGACGCCATGTTCAGTGAAAAGAGGCTTGTGCAGTTTGGAGAAGGCAAACCAGTTCTGGGAAAGGGGGAAAAAACAAAAGTGATATACCACTTATACTTGTAGCAGTATCGTATCTTACCAACAGAAAACACAGTGCATAAACTCAACATTTCTTAGGCCCCTTTGAATCTAAGCATTTTGAGCTGTATGAAGCTGTGACCTAACAAAGAGCACAAGTTAAGTCAAGAAAATAATGCAAATCAACAATTTTTTGAAGAAATTAGGCGAATCACGTAAGAGCGTGAAGGGAGACATGAGAACAAGGCAGACCAATTTGTGTGCTATTGAAAATTTACTCCCTGCAAAAAAAAACTCAATTTCTTTCTTTTTTTTTCTTTCCATGTATTTCTTTCTGCAGTTCCCGTCTTCTGGCTGAACCATCACTCGCTGATGATCTTAAGTTATCCACGCTTTTCATCTTGGCGCCCGCATGGTTAACAGACTAGCATTCCTCAAACATTTTGTAGAAATTCGCGTTCCAGTTGCTATGAAAAATACGGAGAACGTACCACAGTGATATGTTGGTGTCTACCGTCAAAGTTTTGCATTTCACGAAGACAGATTTTCACTGAGTCCTTAGTTACGTCTTCAATCCAAATGAGAGCGGCATCATACTCTTTACCAGTCCTCAGGTGCTCTGACGACACAAGGACTATTGGCGCCTCAGCAAACTTGTCCTAAAGAAAAAGGAAAAAGAAAACGCAATAAAAACAACTGAAGTTATGTTAAGATGAATATTGCTGCAAACATTGCTTGCAACTAACCACTGAGTAACTTTCCCTTCGTATCTATTACCTAATGCTGTTTTGTTAACTAAGGTGTAAGGTGAATGAAAGTCTAACATTAATTCATCAATTAATCTCTCACCGTAGGAAAAGTTACATTTGCGCAGTTGGTACCAGACCACCATTTCTGCAACTCAACCGTCCCCGTCAATCCTTCGGGTGGTGCTCCTTGATAAGCCACCCAATCAATGGTGGCAAATGGATTCGCGCCTTCTTCTTTCCTCCCGGTTTGCATGACACAGACGGTGAAGTTTTTTGTGTTGATACTTTCTGTCCATGAAGTAACAGCGTCGTGGACTGTCACAGAGTCATTCAGCTTCATGTGATTGACTGTTATTTGAACATGAACTTGTTTATCCGGATAAAACCGGTATGGAGGAAATGCGACAGTCTGACAGTTTGAATCTGACCATTTTGGAACGTGTAGTAGATCTATACGGCCCCGTAAAATTGGAAAACCTGTTTTATAAAAAAAATAGGTACTTTATAAGGAAGCATCACAGCACTCTTTAAACATTATCATTAATTAAAGGTAACTTCGCTTGCTTGCGTTTTAGTGCAACTCTAAATGGTGAAGGTTGGTGATATAAAAAAGCGTGGAAATAGAACTAAACTAGGCTATAACTTGAATGTCGTCAACCTTTCAACAACGAAATTTATGGATACTTATTATTGCATTCTGGTTTCAGTGCCCAAGATAATATTGGAGGAGGCCAACAAAAAAAATTGTAAATCAAAAGCGTACCTGGTGATATGCACGCGTGCGTGCCTCAGCACGAAAAATTTACTCAGTGCTAATAAGATGCAAAAATAGGACAAAGATATCAAATAATGCATTTGCCCTCAAATTTTCTACCCCGTGTAAACTGGTATGAAAATGCGATATTTACTACCTTTGCCTTTGATTTCCTCCTCTTTTGCACTTTTGGGCATTTTTGCTCCGAGCAATTTTGTGTCAATCTAATTTTTCGCGATAAAAAATAAAGACAAAAGAGCTGATAAAATATTGCACAGATAAAACATCGGCTATAGTCTCGGCTGTTACATTTTTGCTTGCTAAAGTAGAGAGACGAAGTAGCTTGTTACAGCTACCTATTATACGCCCGGTAATATTATTGCTTAACCTGCGTGGGGACCTAAAACAGAACTTAAAAGTAGCGAAATGTCATGAACATATTAGCTAGAAGCCAAATACAATTTTGAGCCAACAACTATAATTCTAAGCGACTGAGAGCTTAACTGCCAGACTATTTTATGTGGTATATACAGCCAATAAAATCATTGAAATTATTTTTCGTTACCTTCACAGCTTCCTGGGTGATAGACCATATTATTATTTTCAAGTCCTCTGCAATAGCTTAACTTTTGCCAGCATCGGTTGTCGTAAGTTGTTCCGTTTGCAGTGCACACCGGGTCTTCATATGAGGGGCATTGGTCATCGCACTCACACCGAGCGTCATGCGCACTGTAGGTCCTACAGACTCCAAATCGAGGGCAATGAACATTAAGGCAAGGATTACGATCTGTACCAAGAAAAAAAAACTCGTAATGTTGAGTAGTTATCCATTTGGATTTCATACATTTGAATTAAAACTAAATTGCTGTAGTAGTAACATGTTTGCATGTAGGTACCTCAACTAATTATTTTTATCCTTAGTAGACCTTATTAACGATACCCGCCATCTTTGCACGCGCTTTAGGACTGATGGAATGAATTAAAGCAGTGTTACGTGGTTTCTTAGGGGGAAAACAAAAGAATAAATTAGCAATTACAAGAATGCAGTCGAGTTTGTTTTATCTACACAATAGAAAATTAAGAAGTTTTAGTGTTAAAAAGGAAATCGCAACATATTGTGTGGAAGTGATTTTGAATGCAGTACGCGACAGTAGAAATCTTTACAGCAAGGAATTATGAAGTAAAACTTGTCGAAGCTTACATTTTGCACTTTGCATAACTAAAATCGTCGTCTTATTTTGAGGGAATAAAAAAAACCCTACCGCGGTTACTCGATTACTCGTATTGGCAATTTTACTACTTATCTGCCCTCTAATTGCCCTTACCCCATAAATCCTAAAGTGCGTTCAAAGATACATGTAGAGTGTAACATGAGTAAGGTATATCAGTGTTTGTACTCCAGTGTTTATTTAATTATATCATGAAATGTTTTCCTACATATAGAAACTTCTAAAAGATATCAATAAAAATAATAGTAATAATGATAATAAAAAATAACAATAATTTTAGAAATAGTAATCATTTCAATAGGAAAATTAATAAACAACCTCCAGTAACAGCGTAGCTGACAATCAAGGGATCATGACTCGATCCTAATCCATTGAGGTCTTTAACGCATGTCTTCATAGATTCTAATCCAACTTCCTACAGTAAAAATGTGGTAGCACTCATCAGTTAATAGAAAATCCATAATTTCTTCTTAATTTCGAAGACGATACCTTTAAGTCATGAAATTTATGGATCAGATCCAAATTATTTGTTTCTTATGCCTTTTCACAGGCCTTTTCTCAATTTACTATATTAAACGGATTACTTCAGAATCTCCCCCCCCCCCCCCCCCCCCGATTGAACAAGGGGTATTTTGGATCTCAAAGTTGTGGTGAGAGTTCAAGCAAACAATTGAATACAATAATGTAGCAAAGTACTGAAAAAATCCCTGTTCATGACCATTGACCACACATTACCATCAAGAAAAACCTCGTTTCACGACGCAATTACTGGTTTCCTGTGAAAAGACGTCTATGGAACGAGTGTACAAGTTCCATACAGATGACGTGTACTTTCCAGATCAAGATAAGGTTCCTGTTTCGTCATGCCGCAAGAGAAATTTTCTTTAACCAATCAGAAGCACTGCATGTCGAGATCCGCGTGGTGACACATCGTCAGTATGCAATTTCTGCGCTCGTTCCTCAGACGTCCTCGTCGTCGCGCGAGATGTCGGCTATTTTCTCAGGCTAGAATAAAAAAGCAAACCTACCTCTACCCAGGCTGATATTATATTATTTTCTGGAAGACGACTTCCCTTGGCCTTAAGATTATACTCATGATTTACGGAAAGAATCACAACTGGCGCTTTGTAAAAGGTCGTATTGAAAGGTACTTCCTGTAAATAGGTAAAAAAGTCGTGTAAGTTAGTACAGTAAATGGAAGTGAACGTGCTCACTTCTCCCTCTATTTTTGCCCATCGTTTGTAAAGTCCCCACTTCTAATATCCGCCCACTGAAAATGCGAAATTGAAGTGATTCGAAATATAAAATTCTCCCAAAAAGTAGGGAAATTTAAGAATCGCGAGAAACAATGTCGCGCTCATCTGGGAACTGCCATTTTGGATAAAGTGTTGATAACCATGGCTTGATAAACTTGGGTTTACTATATTAAGTTTTCTCTAGTGTGACCTCGACCACTGAAAATGTCACAGTTTGGTGGCTTGCTAAATGTTCTTGTTACAACTTAAGTTTTCACCTGACAGAAGCCGTAGTTGTTTTTGGCTGATGGATTTCCACTGTTTGGAAAGATTTCTTCTCCTGTTATTGTGAAATTAAGTTGACTCCCATTTCCAGTGAATGCGAACCAGTCCTTCGGACAAGAAAATAATGCTTAATTTGTTACTCTTTTCTTTACAAGACGAGTTGCTTCAGTCTACGAACGACACTTCCCTTAACATAAAGAAGGCTGCGCCTTGTGAGACAGGACATTGACTTTAATTGCGTCACAAACTTTCTGGATAATTGGTTGTCCGGGCTACCGGGGTGCGGCAAGGTCAAGTTATTTTTTTCGTCAATACTATAGTTTACTCGAATATTTTTCTTCACTTACCACAACTCAATCTTGGTGTTTGCCATCAAAGGGCAAGAATTCCCTTAAGCACACTTCAAATCCTCCAGAACTGACGTTCTCCAACCATACGTACATAGCATCATTTGGCTTTGTATTGCGAGTGTACTTAACAGAGACAAATACATGAGGTTTGGAAGCAAAGTTCTGCAAAAAAATATATTAGATATACAATGTATGAAAAACTATTGACTGAAAAATAAATAAGCTCCTCGAGGGATAAACTGTCGGGGAGTTTAAGCGAATTTGAACAGAGAACTGGAAACTAGCTAGAAGGCCTGGTTGGAAGCCTGAAGGTTTGGCTGCTACGAAAAAAACTGTGAATTGAAAAACGTTAATTGTCGAAGCGAATATAGCCTCTTTGCATGACATGATCACATGATCAACTTTCGTTAAACACGAATACCGTTCAATTTGAAAAATTTTCTCAGTACAAGCTGAAAGAGCATATTAAAATTAAGTAATCTGAGAATTTTCAGCCATGTATCTCAAAAGTAATGATTGTAACGACCGCCGAAAGTTAGAACTATTTGTATGAGAAAAACAACTTTTGCCACCTAGCAACGCTTGCCTGGTTTTCCGTACAAATCCTTGTAAATTCTAAAATTCTAAACTGTCGTTAAATCTTTCCCTTACGCATTTAAGGGCTCAAATTGCCTGCTAAGAATAAAAAGGAGATTTGAGCCCTGTAATGCTCAAGGAAATATTTTATGAAAGGTTTGAAAATTTTGAACTTCCAAGGATTTGTATGAAAAACCATGCAAGCGTGCCTAGATGGCAAGAGTTGTTTTTCTCAGACAATATGCTCTTTCAGCTTGTGCTAACAAAGTTTTTCAAAAGTGAACTGTTTTCGTGTTTACCGAAAGACAGTTAGTTGGTCAAGTGATCAAGTCATGTAAATAGCCTATTGGCCATATTTGTTTAATGTTTTGTAGTGGAAACAAACATTTAGGGTTAAAACTTTAAGTATTCGCATCCTTGGCGACATGTGGTAGCAGAGCGAGCTCGAGGTTATCAAGTTTTACGTGGAACATGAGCGGACGTATTCGTCAGTGTTTAGGTCCGACGAAGAAGCGACTGAAGGATCGAATTGAACAAAGTCGAACCTTCCTCCAAACAGGATATTACTCTGGATGAAAGTGAGCAAAGCCAATCAATTACTCCTCAAGTTCGAAGGAAACCTCAAATCTTATAAAGATTTACTGGAACAGCTGCAAGAAGCATCCATTGGCAAAGAATACGAAGCTTAAAGCCAGCGACTGGAAGATGAAATGAAGCAGTTCAGTATTCTCGAGCTTGATGGAGACGAGGGCTATTTGCGATCTTAAAACACTTCTGATAAATATTGCTAAACGAAATCAGGAGACAACTGAAAAGGAGGAAAAACAGATCGAGGGCAAGAACTCTTGAAAGAGAATTTAAATAGAAAAACTTCAAAAAGAGAAGGACCTTCACCTGGCAAAACTTAACCAAGATAAAGACATTGGAATGGAAAAGATGAAGATGGAATTGGAAATTTTAGTGAAGCAGAATGAAATAAACAGTCAAACAGCGTTGGGAGTTTCGTGCAGTTGAGGATGGAAAAATCTAATGAGCAAGCGTGAACTTTTTTTTCCCAGAGCCCCTGGCCGGGTTTGAAAAAATGACGGGATTTCAAATATTTTTTTGCCTAATCATTATCATTATGTTTCCACTCATAATCTGGAAAGAAAAAGCAATTTGTCTTCAAAAGTTGCAAGTTGTGGCTATAACCTTCTTGTTATTTAATTTTCTCGAAGAATACCTCATAGTAAAACGGACTTTAACGACACTAATTTCCTTGCGTTGTACTGGAAATGTGCATGCGTAGGTCCATGTTTTTGAAGATGCATTCACCAGTTGTGTTCATTTAATTATAAGGCTAGACTATGAGCAGTCTCTCTTGTTTCTAGTCTGTCGAGTGAAACGCGCGAGACACGCGACACCTTCTGCGTGACTGAAGGCGCGAGAATGCTCCCCACGTTTCTCGCGTCTGGCGGCTTCGCTGCTCGATACTCGCGCATGCGTGCACTGCACTCACTAAATCTGAAAAAAAAGAGGGTTTTTCTATTTGTTTTGCTCTGTTTTGCTTTGTTTAAAAACACGCATCCTAGGGATTAGGAGGTATTGAGCATATGTATGCGCACCAAATTCGCTGAGGTCATAGCATCATAAAACCACAAGTACTTTGGCAAATCAAAATTTGTTGACGTGAAGAACATTAGTTTTTTAAAGAAGCTTAATGTGGTTCACTTACAAAAGAAAGTTACTCCGAACCCTGAAGATTAGACTATAAGTTTTAATTGCTTAGGATTTACTTACGGTTCCAGATCCACTAAACGTTTGCGGAAATACCACGTTGGTGCAGCGTGGCAGTGTACAATGTTGTGGAGCCTCACATCCGCTGTTGCAATTCCATCCTTGACGTGTCTCTGACGCGTTTAGTTTTCCAACTTGATAGGAAATGCCTGAAAATGAGCAGATTGTGGCTTGAAAAGAAACGAGAGATGAGGGTCGTGGCGCATAACGTCTCTGTTTATTTGAATGGTGAGAAGAGATTCGGGACTTAATTCCTTGGGTAATAAAATGTGAAGATGGAAAATTGGTTCCTCTTAATTTATTTTAGTGAATTATAACCCTATTTTTTTGCGAGGATTTTGTGAATTTCATTTTCACTTAAAAAAGGTGGTAAAAACGTAACTTGGCCTACTATTTAAGTGCAAAAATACACAATAAACAACTCTACCGTCGCGTTGTACAGGACCGAAATATGCGCTAAAAGAACGTCTTTTATTTGTATCATAAGTTTATTGTTGTTATGAAAAGAAAATTCACGAGGAAGATGAAAATCGAATTTCACGATATATACTGCAGATAATTTAGATCTGAAATACCCAAAATGCTGTTATAAAATGGTAATAAATAAGTTGGCGAATGGCATATCTAGCCAGCTCGATTAATAGGCACACTCTGAGACATTTGGAACCAAAAAATTTTCAGCAAGGTAACAACTACCTTTTTTTTAAAAAAAAAAATAATGCAGATTTGGATACCATCCTAAGATTGTCTTTGTTTTGCTTTGTTGTTGTCATCAAGCTTCAATGTTTCACTCTTGATTACATTGACTTAATTATAATCAAGTCAATATCGATTCCGAAGTCTATCCTACTGGCAAACTCAAATTACTTGGCAATTCTCTTTAGACTTGCTTTTTTAGTTATGTTCAGTTATTCCACTTGAAAGCAAATCTAAATGTCTAGATTCTTGGCACCTTACACGTGCAAAAACACTATCAGGTGAGCTCGGTTCCTAGCACCAAAAGGGTAAGGGGCGCTGACAGTTATCTTTGATTGGATTAAAACAGAACTGCACGAAGTTCGGTACCGAGAACTAAGTGCGGGAATCATGGGAATGACTAATTCAAAAATATGAAAATCAAAAAAAATAATAAAACTTGTTTAAAGTTTTTCTGTTAAATACGGGTCACTGCACTGACAGAATTCACTACTATCCTTCGAAAATTTCAAATAGCGATTAAAACTTCCGCATTGCGTCAGAATGTGGGTGTGGAGTCTTAAAGGCAGGTTTTTCAAAGACCTCACCCCACTGGCAAAATTTTAAGTTTTGGAAATCTTAAAACTGCAACTCATCTGAGGATGTGAAACATCGGATCAATAATCCCCTGTCTTTGTTTACTCTTTTGTTTCGTTTTTCTTCAATCCAAGTGGTTACCAGACTACAGACCTGCCTGTAATATTTGTAGAGATTTTAACAGAGTTGCGACAAACAAATTAATCGACTGAGAGCTTTGAAATATAATCATTTTCCTGAGAACATTGGATGTAGAAGATTCGCAAATAACAAAATGATAACTACGTCGCGTAAGAGTCTTTAACTTAACAATTCGTCAGCTCGAGCACTGATTTAGTTACTTAAAAAGCGAGAGATGGAGTGGCGGTTGTGTCTCCCAAATTGTAAACAAATAAGAAATTCAGACGATCTAACTGTCAGACCCTCTTGTTTTAATTGAGGTATGAAAAAATTATATTCAAGAAAATTGTTAATGAAACAAAAAGTCTTCGACCGACTTGAATTGGGTTTCAGGAGATTAAATTTGAAGAATTTTATAAAACAATTGCTACTAGAAAAAGGAATATTTTTGTCAGGTATAAGAACCTACACGTGTAGATTGCAACGGCCTAAGATGGAAAGAAGAGTTGTGTACCTTCTACGATTGCAACGAGAATCCCCAGGTTCAGGAGAAAGACCAATATGGCACATTTTCTGAGGTCCATCCTGCTGCTGAATCTAGAGGTAGTGGCCTGTCGACATGTGGGGGTTTTGTTTTATGCGCTCGTGTTTAAGAAATCAAGGCTCCAAGTATTCCAGATCTTCTTACCAAGCAAAAGCAAGCTGATTGGGTAATAAAAGCGCAACATGATGCTTATTACAAAAACAACATTTTCTTTGGCTTTTAGGGGTAACAAGTAGGCGTGTGTTTTATGATAATATTCTTAGCTTGTAACTAGCTTAGCGTAGCTTGATTAAACAAGAAGAACAACAAAAGCATGACCAGTGACTTTTGTCAAAAGTATTTCATCACCATATTCAAACTAAAGAGAAAATGCGGATACTTTTTGCCTTTATTTTGACTGATTTCATATACAATGTGAATTTAATAGAAAAGGAGTTTAGCTTTGTCCCAATGTGCAGTGCGAAATTGACCTGTCTGTGAAAATAGTCCAGATTATCAAAACGTTTTTTTAGGCGATATTCTCAGTTTTAAAGCAGTTTCATATAGATATATATTCCACCAGAATTAATTTATTTATATTGCAACGGCAGCGATAGTCTACAGTCTGTTTCTTAAACTTTATATTCCCTGTATATATGGACAGCCAGGGTGGCCAAACCGAAATGTAACTGACAGCTGTGGTTTCCTGAGGTTTTAACACGTTCGGTTTGCCGCTTCAAGCATTTTAGAAAGTGTTATTACATAACGTTTTCCGAAAAATAAATAAATAAAATAAAGACACTGCAAACTGTCACTAAATCAACCATCTGCTGTCTTCCTGGTCGTTCAAAGATATTGCGTTTGCAGTTTGTTCGTGATTTAACTTATTAAATAGTTGATGATGCTTTTAGATCTTTTACTGGGCAAACGGTACCGTGTTTCAAAAAGCCAAGTAAATGTTAAGGGCTTTTGGCGATGACCCATCATACCATCTTAAATTGGCGCGGCAAGTATGTATTATGTTCAGAAAGCGTCCGCTCGTCACATGCAATACCTTTAAAGGAACATTAAGGAAAAATTTCTTTCTGCGCCATTCCGAAACAGTCAGTAAAAGGTAAACTGTTAGTGGACTTGAAGAAAAGCGCATCTAATTTTCAGATCCATGCCACTTTTCAGATCGAACATCTAAAACATTCATTAAGTAGACTGAAGTACCTTAAATGGGCATTCAACTCTTTTTAAATCTTCCTATTTTTTGTTGTTGTTATGGATATGTCGTCACATTTGCTTGCAGTCTGTGTGAGGTGCAAGCCAATGTACACAACCGCAACCTTTTAGAAACCACTTAACAGTAGAAGGTCTTAATTAGAATTAATCCCCTAGTAGTCTGCGTAGCAGCTTTAAAAGGGGAAGGGAAACGCGGGAAATAGGCGCGTGAGAGCGCGAGAGGCGCGCGAGGAGGGGGAAAAGGTTCCCGTTTTCTTCATCCTCGGGCGCCAGAATTTCTGCTTTCCCTTGCCCTTTATGAAACCCTGCATTCCAACTTCTGCGAGAAATGAATAAACTGCACGCTGTCAAACTTTAAATCAACATATGCATGCGTTAACGTCTTCTTACTGCTACTGAAGACCTTGTATACAGTTTCAGACTTTTTAATTCAACATGTTCACGAAATACGAACAACTTACCCAAATTTAGAAAACATTTACCAATCAAATAGTAAATATTATTTGTTATTCTCGGTTAGGCGGCCAGATTTGACCAGATATTTTCATTCTGCAGCTTTTTGGACCGAGGTACATTTTAATACCGCTTAATCCTCTATTAGGAAGTCTTTAGACTGAAGGAATCACGCTCCTAAGAATTAGCAGAGAAGACCTAAAAATAAAGAAAACTAACTCAAACACTTGCATTGTTTCTTAAATTTAAAAGGTCTTATTGACCCTTTATTTTAGGTAATATATTTTGTGCAAGTTTTATGCGTGACCAGAGAGAATAGTTGACAGATGACAACGGCTGCTAAAGCTCTCTTATGATGTTTTCAGGTCTCCCAAGTGTCTAACACTAATGGAAAACTAAAGATGAAGTCCCATCACGACAAGGGTAACCAGTTAGAAGGAAAAAGGAGAGTGAAGAGATTGCCGACTTACGTTATTTAGGTGAGCTGAATTTGTCTCTTCGGGTATCTTTTTTTTCTTAGGGTGGTTGATCAGTATGATCAATACATTTACTTCCTTATAAAAGATAACGCCGTGGCACTCAAAAGGTTCTCCTAAGATTTAATTTAAGTCTTTCCTCCTTATCTGATAAGTTATTTATACCTATTTAGACCTTTAGGGTTACTTATCGAATGTGATGTATAAGCCGCTAGTCGAGACAATAACTCTGCAATGGTCAGATTTAAAAATACATACAAAATATCCATTCTGCTGCTATTATCATCCACGTATAGATGCTTCCCCTGACCAGGTTCAAACTGCTTCACCAACGCAAAAAACGACGACGACAACAAAACCCAGTACAGTACAGTATCTTTATTAAATCTCCACTACGTGGCTCTTCTGATTTAATTTACAAAATGGAAAAAGGAAAGAAGAAGAAGGAGAAAAAGACTAATAATTTACAAATCTAATTATTAGTTAAATGATAAATGGAAAAGTAGGAATAAAATTAAATTAAGAAATAGCTACGATAATATATCGTATATACTATATACATATACATATACTTATTATTGACTTAAAAATTCTAATGCTCTAATTATGGCATATAAAAACTGTTTTAGTCAATAACATGCGATCAGTCACCTCGTTCTCGGTGTGAAATAGCTCCAATTTTGTACCGCGCTTAAAGCTAGTGAGCGCTTTACTATTTCTTGTGCTTGCGCTTAGCGAATTCCAAGTGTTGATAGATCGATAGTGAAAGGAACGTTGTGCAGTGGCTGTCCTGCACATAGGAACGTCTAGGTTTTCCCTGAATCTGGTAACCGAATTAACGCTAGTAGGAGAACCAGTCAACTTTTTCTAAGAGGAACACCTTCGGGGCGCGCACTGAGTGTTTGTCTAAGACTGATGTCCGTCTTATAAAGAGTCAAATAAAGGGATCAGAGAAAGGAAAGGACCAACTGTAGGTGTCCGTTTTACCGAGATACCCGTATAAGAGTCTTATAGAAAATTCCGCTAAGAGAGAGTCGACTGTACCAGAGACAGAACAAAGGCCACCTAAATTTAGAAAAGAGTTTACATGGTAACAAGAAAATCATCCCTCGAATCATTTTTATCCATTTTATCTTTTGTAGAAAACTGTTTAACGTCATTACTTGTAATTTTATTTCATTTTATTTAGTTAGGCGTCTTGCGTGATGGCAACCCCATTGCAGGACTACAAATTTTTGAATAAAAGTTGAATAAAGGTTGAGGACTCCACCCGGCGATCATAGCCATCTTTTGTCTTCTTGATCGAGGAGGAGAAAAGGTCAGGCTATGTTTTAAACGCGTCAAACTTTTGAGGCCGAGGTAGCCCTTTGTATTTTACTGCCTTACAAGATATCAATAATCTTGAAACTTAAGGTCATAGAAAAAGACGCTTAATCTAGAGAATCTGAGATTTAAAAAAAAATCCATCGAGGGGTTTCAAAATTATTCGCTTATTTGTTTAAGAAGACAGTGCTTACAAAACAGCTAAGTAGTCACCGCCTCAGTACATACTAATCAAATCCTTCTTTCTACATCGGCCAAAGCCATCCCCATGATCTTTCACTTAAAATTTCATTAATTTCAAAAGCGCTTCGTTTTCTACTGATAACGGCCGAACATGAACTATTAAACTGTGCATGAGACGGCATCCAGAATTACGAAAATGATACGATGTACTCAACATGTCCATCATCTATGTCTAACTTGATTGACACAAAGAAGTAATTTGACGTCACTATGATATACGGTCAAGTATTTCACTACAATTATAGTGAAATACCGACAGTGACACGGCTACCTCCTCAATACGTGAAACACTACATGTACAGTTTTTGAAATTCAGACTAGGGACGTACGTAACTCTCCTGAAGCCCTGAGAGGGCCTCTTAAATGTAATATAGACACTCGTTAACGAGGCAACAGACACATGATTCCTGCCCAATCAAGAGATTCTCGTAGAAAGCAGCCAACCACGCTAATGCGTGCACTTCATTCTCATTTGCGTGCATTAAGGCTTTCCTTCTTCAATATATTCTGAGTGTTTCCATGATGACGGTCTTTTGAAAGTTAGGAAAAGTTCAATTTGGCGATCCTAATGTTCTGTTGTATTCCTTTAGTATTTTGTTCAAATAAAGGGTGTATTATTTCATTAAATAACATGACTTGCTTAATACCGACTCCCCGTTAATACAGGCACTTTTTATGACCCCCTCCCCCAGGGATCCGTATTAATGGGTTTGTCTATAACAACAAGGTTAAGGGGCTGTATTGGATCTTTTGGGTCGGCGCTCCAATTCGCGCCTCGGTAACCACTACTCATTCAGCAGTTCCCTTCTAAAGAAAGTCAAGGATTTCGTTATTATAGCGATTCGTTATTTAAAATATCGAGTTAACATCCACTCTATGCCTATGCTCTGATCATGACTAGCTGAAAGCTATTTTTTATGGAAATGGGCAAAATTTTCCGACTGAAACATCAAATTTTATCAAATACAGTAAAGTTCGGCAAGTAACGAGTTCTTTCAGATTTAGCAGCCTTTTCATATCGCTACTTTCGAGAGGTCACAACTTCTTTTAGCAAAAACGTGTACAGTACATGGGCCTTACTAAATTCAAGTAATCATCGCCACAATTGTGAAAACATCCACAATTTTTATTTGGCGAAAAGCGTTTCATGTTAAAGTTTTTTGAGTAAAAATTTAAAAGAACCCTTAATTACGGTATGGGTATTCACAGGCAAAAGGAAGAGTTTCGGAAAAAAAATGTATTATGTACCTTTCCCGGTTACATACCGGAATGTCAGTGATCATTCGCGGGGTCATTATAACCGTTAAAAATAAACCTCGGATCAGCTTGGTAAAGTTTGTTGTATCTATAACTTCCGTTATTTCCAGCAAAAAGGGAATTTACTTTTGAAGTCATCACTTTCGGAAGGTTGTTATTTTCTGGGGGGTCGTTACTTTTGTACTTTTGGCATTCGCTAACACCTGCGAAAGTTTTTCGCTACTTTCGGAGGGTTGCTTCTTTCGCGAAGGTGCGTCGGGGGGGGGGGGGGGGGTCGTTACCCTCGGTAGTTAACTGTACAAAAGGTTCATTCTATTTAGGAGCTTGAGATTAATGAAATTCTAAACAAATCTTGTGTCAGAGACAGAATCTCAGATCTAGAACCTTGAGGATAGAGTAAAAACCCACGTGTAAGAACCTAGATTTTTCCACAGTTAGCCTAGTAAATAGGTTCTTATAGAAATAGTATTTAGTGGGAGTTTAGGCTACTAAATAGTTATATCTAGAAGACAATTTATATCAATGCACGAAAAACTGGATTTACAAAAATTTACTCGGTGCAAATATGATGCAAAAATATGCAAACTAGGGGGAAATTTCAGAGCAAATGCGGTATTTACCATCTTTGCACTTTATTTAACCTTAGTTTGCACCTTTTTGCACCACATTTGCACTGAGTAAATTTGGTGTAAATCAAATTTTTCGTGCAGTGTGTGATAACCATACAGTAAATTTATCTTTCCAAAGTACTAGCATAGCACGCATGTCTTTCATGCTGTCCATAAATTCTGTGTTACATTTTTAACCCTACTGGATGAAAGTAAACTAAACCTTTTTTCGTATAATTTTGCCTCTGTGCTTTTATTTTTGTAAATTAATTAGAACCCTTTGAAAATGTTGGGCTAAATAGGTTCCTATGAAACGGGAGTTTAAAATGAAAATTTTAGCCTAGCAGGGTCTTAAATCAGATTTTACTATAGGTTCTTATACGTGGGTTTTTACTGTACTAGATGAAGTAGCTGTTGCAAGAAGGCCTCCTTCGTCAAGATTCTTGTTTTACTTGTCGCCTCGTTCAGATTCTCTTACATTCAGTCTAGTTTCCTTACAATTAGATCTGGATCACAGTGGGTTAGAAAATGTCGGGCAACAGACAGCCAGAATTAACCGCACGAAAAGAGGTTTCATGTTGTTCTATTATATTAAAATGTAGAACTGTAAGGTAAAAAAATTTCAAAATAAACACCGAAAATGTATTGTCGCGGACAGGATGAAACTAAAAATCCCCCTTTTAATAAATACGCACGCGGAAATTATGTTTACGACGTTTACGTAAGAGTCCTAAATTAAAATGTAAATTAAAGTAATTTTGTGAAATCGAAACTTCTGTATTTTTGTTAAAATCTAAATAACCCTTCAGATAAAATTTGTTTCGTAGGTTTCAGCAGTTCAATACTATGAAAAGAATTTGGAAGGAAAACCGCAGCGAAAGCAAGATCAGTAGATACGCTCAAAATGAAAACACTGTCAGTGATAAAGATGTGACAGTCGTTTTTGTAATGTTCAATAATAGCCGACTACTGTACAAACGTTTCAAGAAGGTTCTTTTTTCCAGAAAAACCAAAATTTCCATGAAAAAAGGATTATTAATCATCCCTAAAAATTCATTATAGGGTTATTTCTAGACTCTTATAGCTTCTATTTTACCTAATTTTCAAAGTAATCGACGTCATTAATAGCAAGTCTAAATTACTGTAGTGAGATTATCATGATAAATAAAATCTCTTGGAAGTTTCATTAATTGCATTGCCCTCTTAAAAAGTGACAAATTGACATTACGGGTAAGCTTGAGAGACGAGGCAGGTGAAATAAGGTACACTAAGCAAATATTGGCGATTGAAATAAAGAAGATAAGAGCAAAGAGTTTAGGTTTTAAGTTGAGGCAGGGGAGTAGCTAGGGGGGGGTCCTGGGGTGCCGGTGACCCCCCCTTGGTAGGCCTTCTTTTGAGCAAAAAACCTACAATATCTTGGCCGTAAAAGCCACCATGACACCATGACAATATCTTGCCCGTAAAAGCCACTGTTGAAAACCCCACTTTTTTTAAAATTTGTTTTTTTGTAAAGTATTTTCATCAAAGGCTCTTGTCTTTAGTTAATAAGGACCTTAATGCCGCGATAATATGACTGAGCCCGCTGATACACGAGGGAAAGCAGCGGTATAAACCATATATAAGCGGCGATCCGCGGATGGTGATCTGGTGAGTAGCCTCTGTGACCCCCCCCCCCCCCCCCCCCTTCGAAAAATCCTGGCTACGCCCCTGTGAGGTATACGTAAGCTTCAAAGCGAAAAAGAAAACTGCTCGGTACCTTATGAAGGACAAAATCTGAATTTTTGGTTCATGTAAGAGCTTCGAAATGCCCGTCGACACTTCCATCGAATCTGTTAACAGCACAAGCGCCTCAAATATAGGAGATTTGTTCCAGGAAGGCGACTTTCAAATGGGAATCAAAAGCACTGCTTTCGTTTTTCTCATGTTGTTGTCTATGCTGGGCAACTCTTTGTTAATCGCGGTCGTGTACAAAAACGCTAATCAAAGAATGAGGACTCCAAGTAATTACTTCATCTTTAACATGGCCTGTGCTGATGCTTTACTCACTGTATACGCCGTTCCAGTCAGCACTGTCAACACTACATATCGCCACCAATGGCTTATCACGGGAGTCGCGGGCGAACTGCTTTGCCGTTTATCACATGTACAGTTCATTGGTCAAATGTCAGTCTTAATCTCCACTGGAAGTTTGCTTGTGACTGCCTTGGATCGTTTTTTTTCTGGTGTTTTATCCACTCAAGAGAATAATAACTCTTCGTATCGCCCGGCTTCTGATTGGTGTCATTTGGATTTTTGCGATCGTTTTCACGGTGCCGTTATTCAAAATGACCACTTTAGTCGAATTCAAGCCGGACTTCCATGTTTGTACCTTCAATTTCGGAATCATTGGCTACGTTATTTAAGAATTTGTTCATGCTTAGCGTGCGTATATCGAGTTATTGATGCACGCGGGAAGTTTGGAGAGCACGAAAGATGCGTAAGAGTTGCACGAGGCGATAGCCGAGTGCAACTCTAGCTTCTTGAGTGCTCTCCAAACTTCCCAAGTGCATCAATAACTCGATATACGCACAGCTAAAAGCATGAGCAAATTCTTTTATAACATAGCTGACAAAAATGCTTGCTTTTTGATTAACTGCAAAGTTCTCGTGACGCGCGCCACAGAAAAACAAACGCTTCTACTGGCTGGTTACAAACACGCCACAAATTATCGCCTAGTTTGAAAGAAAATTCTTTCTGTAAAACTGAGAAAGAAAATTTGCTTATTTATTCGTTAACGATCAATTGAAACTAAACGGAAACAAAGACGAAAGTGTCTTAAAGTCCACCTAAAGTTAAAATACTCACATGGCGTAAGACGTCGTGGAGTATGGTTTGGATCCGGCGCTGAGAAGATGTTTATGTTTCGCTCGGCGAAATCCAGAATTAAACTTGTTTTTTAGCGAAGACGACTGTCATCCTACTTTACATTCATTTACGAACAATGGCTGGTCATTTCGGCTAATTGAGAAGACCTGGCAGCAGTTGTTTTTATGAGTAATAAATTTATGTCTTCTTGTGTAATTTGTCTTGTTATTGCAAGAGAAATTTTCCTGATTTAGTCGTATTGTTCGGCGATTACAAAAGTGCATAACAAATTTAAGAACAACAATAAAAACGGAAATTTTACCTTTAATTGTTGTTAATGACCAATTGGGGTCTTTTCTGCTCCCAGTGATTGTCTCTCGGCCAAAATTTGCTGCAGCTGGTCTTCCGACAAATTTGCGAAACGCGCAACTTGCGAGTTTTTTTTTAATTCGGCTTTATTCTTGCTGCTAGTTGGATCAGGACGTAAAAGGTCAATGCCGATTGAAAAATTAGGCAGTTCTTCGTTGGTTTCTTCCATATTTTAAAGAGAAGGAAAACCGCATATGCAGCTTAAAAGACGATAACTTTGCAGCCAGGTAAAAAAAATGCTTACGTCATCTTATTTACGCACGGGCGTGCGTAAATAAAGATTTTGTTCATAGCGGCTCAATAGGACTTATATAGGGCAAGCACGCGCGCTATGTTATAACACTTAATTATTATTCTGCTACCCTGTGTTAGTATTACTACCTATCATTGCTATTATCCTCATCTACGCTGCAATTGGATTCAAACTGAAACATACCATAGCACCCGGCAACCAACTCCCTTCAAATCAACATCGACGGGAACAG
>JBBMOI010000014.1:6922500-6962500 GCA_038088405.1 Porites divaricata
AGAGCAGTGGTATTTTAGCGTAATTTGAAATACCTACATGTGAAAATTACGAACCTTTTGCGGGTAGTGGCAATAGGCAAATAATAGCATGATTTGTACGTGATATTTGGCATAAATATCACTCGTGATATTTCAAAATTGTCTCAAATTTCACTCGTCTAACGGCTCTTGAAATTTCGTATAACAATTTCGAAATATCACTAGTGGTATTTACGCTAAATATCACTACAAAGCATGCTATTACCTATACTTATAAAAAATATAGCATTCGTCTCTAAAATCTTGTGCTCTTGACCCTATGCCTTCAACTCTGGTCAGCCGATGTGATGTCCTACTTCCTGTACTTACAAGATTAATCAATCTGTCCTTAAAGTCTGGTCAATTTCCTGTCGCCTGGAAGGAAGCTTTAGTACTACCGTTACTTAAAAAACCTGGCCTCGACATTCTCTTCAAGAATTTTCGTCCCGTTAGTAACTTACCATTTGTTTCGAAGCTGACAGAGTCAGCCGTCTATAACCAAACTCATAGTCACATTTGCATGAACAATCTTTACCCTGCCAATCAGTCATCTTATAGGAAGAATTATAGCACAGAAACAGCGCTGCTGAGAGTGAAAAATGACATCTTGTTGAACATGAACAAACAGCATGTAACACTACTGGTTTTATTAGATCTTAGCACGGCATTTGATACTGTGGATCACAATGTTTTACTCAGTCGGCTTCACTCAAGATTTGGTATATCTGGAACGGCACTTGAATGGTTCCGTTCCTACCTTAATGGAAGATCTCAACGTGTTATGGTCCAAGGAAATCTATCTCGGAGTTTGAATTTGGATTTCGGGGTACCACAGGGCTCTTGCATCAGGCCATTGCTTTTCACGATTTATGCAAGCAAATTGTTTGATGTCATCAAGGTGCACCTTCCCACGGTTCACTGCTACGCTGACGACAGGCAGTTGTATGTGTCTTTCAGTCCAAACATAAGCACCGGGCAACTTGAGGCTGTCACTGCTATACAGCACTGTGTGGATGACATACGTAATTGGATGACCAATGATAAACTACTTCTCAATGACGATAAAACGGAATTCCTAATGATTGGTACCAAGAAACAACTAGCCAAAGTTAATATTGATCATATTTTAATTGGAGACTTTGCAATTAGACCAAAAGGGGTAGTTAAGAACTTGGGGACATGGTTAGACTCGACTCTCTCAATGAATTCTCATGTAAATAATACTTGTTCCAATGCTTTTTATTACCTGTATAATATAAGAAGAATTAGGAAATATCTTTCTAGGCGGTCCACTGAGACGCTCATTCACGCATTTGTCTCAAGTCGTGTCGACTATTGTAACAGCTTGCTCTATGGCCTGCCAGCTTACCAGCTTACCAGCTTAATAAGCTACAGAGGGTCCAAAATGCTGCCGCTAGGTTAATTTTCCTGGAATCTAAATACTGCCATGTAAGACCGTTGCTGTATAATCGGCACTGGCTGCCAGTTAAATTCCGAACTGACTTTAAGATATTATTGTTAACGTATAAGGCTATCAATGGCTTGGCGCCTTTTTATCTCCAGGAACTTATTGGTCTTAAAGAAGCATGTAGATACAAGTTACACTCTGATTGTGATGGACTGCTACTAAATCCTGTGAAAGTCAAGACTTTAACAACGTTGGGAGATCGATCTTTTGCTGCTGCTGCTCCTCAACTATGGAATTCACTGCCCTATTTAATTAGGAGTAGCCGCTCGGTAGCATCTTTTAAAAAGACACTCAAGACATTTTTATTTCGGGAAGCTTTTTTGTGATTTTATGTGCTTTTTAATCTCGCCTTTAGTAGGTTTTATGCAGTTTTTTTTACGATTTAAGTAGTCTAGGTAATTTTTATAGTTTTAGTGTTGACATAATTGCTTTACTCTTTTTGGTTGGCTCATGCACTTTTTGCATGTATACTTTATGCACTTATTTTTATTTTTATTTTAAATATTTTTATTTTTAAGTAGTGATGAAAATAGCAATATTGATATCGGCACTATATAAGTATCATTATTATTATTATTATTATCTTGGCTTAATCAGTGTAATATTAATTGTCTGTCAAGTTTGAAGCTGAATACGATGCCACAGTTCTTACGTTGTTTCGTAAAATGTTTCCACTTCGTCTGGAGTAAAATAATAAGTGCCTGCCAGAAATGTCAGGGTGAAGGTGCTTCCATAGTTGTACCCACTTGGTGGGCTGTAAGTGTAGCCAAGGTTGGTATAGGAACTGCTACTGGATGACGCGTAGCTGGCAAAGTAAATGTCATGGCCTCCTCCGAAAATAGGTCCATAAGACGGGTGGTCGTATATGGAGTAGGCATTGTAATAACCATACAGCCCTGTCTGGGGCAGTTTTACAGGCGCCCATCCTGGTTTGTTAACAAACGAGAAAAGGAATGCCTGGGAATCATATTGATAAGAGCAGCTGGAAACTGTTGAGGAAATAAGAAAGAAAAGGATGATCAATGCACAGACTTCGTTCAAAAATTCGAATTCATACAGACAAGAAAATATACTGATACTACTAATAATAATTAACTCCTTTTTAAGTAGCAAAGATATCTATCTCGTGAAAAGTGTTTTGTTTTTAACACTAAGTTTATTCTTACAGAAGTATTCACTTTTGGAAGGAAGAATTGGGTACTTATTTGGAAATCTAAACGCCAAAAATACTGAAAAAAGCGATAAATTGCAGAATAATATTCACTTATCGGCACCAGGATATAAAGGCTTGAATTGTTTAATTGTTGTTTAAGGATGGTGCCCACTAATGGGAAATATTTTTCCCAGATAATGACTATTTGAGACAAGTAGATCATATCAGGGGCTAATGAAATCCAAAAAGAAAACTGGGGGTAGCCACGCATTTTTCAGAGATAACTGCGCTTCAATATAGATAAAAACGCTGAATAGGCATTTTTTTAGAAAAATGATAAAAAGTTATTTTTTCCCTAAAATTTTAGAGTGTACACGTGAACTGGCACAAATGCAGTGATGATTGTCACAAGGTTTCACAATAAGCAACAAACGATAACATAACAACCGCTCTTTATACGTCTTTTTTTGAAATATCAGCACAACTGGGAAGTTATCAGCAATTATCCCTCTCCACGCGTTTGCCTTAAAAATAGTGTAAACGACATTTTCCCCAAACCAAAAATTGATCGTTTGCTGAGTAGGCTTATGACTTTCATTTGGTGAGATAAAAAGTAGAGGGTACCACGCGTTTTTAGAAGTTAAATTGGTTGGTTTTGACCTTAACTTAATCGCTTTGGGGGTTATTTACAATTTTTCCCATCCCCTCCCCAGTCATTTTCACTATTGCTTCACTCCACGCGGAGTACTCTGGGATATCCACAATAGCTAACAGTCAGAGAGAACAACAATCGATGGAGGAGAGCAAAAACAGAAAGTGAAGCAGGACATTTCATGGACTCTAGGGATACCAAAGTATACTATTTCATTCAACTGGAGCTTCTCCGTCTCAAAAATTGAACAAAAATTTTTGGAGAAGAGCAATCTCCGAGGTATTAAAGATTACTTCCAGCGCACATAGAGTAGTATGGCGAGCTCAAGATCCAAGGCTGGTGCTTTAAACAAACTACTGTACTGTAGTGGAAAATAGTCGACAGGGACTCTTAGACAGGTACTCCTTTAATCGTTTGCTTACCTGTACATGTCCTCAAGTTTTTTTGAATTTTAGATGTAATATGGATTGTAAACCTTCTATCGTTTTTTATCATTTTACTGGATACCTCGATCGAACATGTTATTAAACTTGCGTACATTCAATGAGCTTATATCTGTGCTTTTTAATGCGCTATCTCTTTCGGGCTTTGCCACAAGTGTCATATGATTTGCATAGACTCAAGTTCCATACATGAGCTCTCTTTTAAAAAAGCTGAATACTGCGAAAGTAGTTGTACCGAATGCGTTTATGTACCCTCCTAAATAAACTGGGCTATAAGGATCATTTTATATATTTCGTTTTGATTTTTTTTACTCTAGCACTCTGTGTCATGATCATTCACTTTTTTTCGTTCCTAAATGTTGATTTTAGACTTAACAGTGTCTTTTAAAACGAAGAAAGTCTTAGAATGGAAATACTTTATTTTATCTTCCATCTTTAGCTTGTAAACAGCCAAATGGCAGCTATGTCTAAATGTCCAGATTGTGTGGCGTGAAATTGAACCTTAAGAAAATTAATACTATGTATACGACAAGCTGCCCAATGAGTCAATTATTTCAATGCTTGGTAATGCCAAAATGCTTAAATAACAATGATAATAGTAAAAAGCATAACAAATTTTTACATTTTTTTTCCACAATGAAAGCGTTTCCTTTGCGGTCTGCAACTGTTTCTCAGCAATCCAAGCAATCTTGTGACAGTTTTTTGTTGTTTGTTCAACAAAAAAAGCCTCGGACTCTCAATAAAAGGGACATCTGTATGTACTCGAACGCTTTAAATATATTTTCTGGGGAATAATTACATAAAATCTTACAAAATTAAAGAAATATTCAAGAAAGTGTCATAGCCGATTAGCCGATGAAACGCGAAGGACGCGAGTGAAAGGTAAGCTTGCAGTTTCTCGACTAAGCGGAGGACTTGGAGCTATTTTCCTTCTGATTTACTGATCCTTGCCTATTAAGGGATTTTTTAATACCCAAGCTCTAAGTAAAACATCTTGAAGCAATAACTTTTGATGTTTTAGAATTGACTTTTGTTTGACTATAAAATGTTCGGTCAGATCGATCATACGGCAGAAATAACAACATGCACATACTTCTTCGGTTTTCAAAGAACTGACAAGATAAATGGAAATTATTTTTCGTCTGTTGGAAAACGACGCATTTTTTCCACAAGAAATAAGTAGAACCTCCCAGACTTACAGGAGACAAAACCACTCCGCGTGTCCGGCGTGTTGCGCATTTCTTTCGCGTCGCGCGCGACTACCTTGGCATGCGCAGAAAATGTGCGCAGTAACAATAGTGGGCACCGTCCTTAATACAGCCGAGTGGAACTTCGATATAACGAACCTCTATGTCACTCTATCATCATTCCTTGGTGTAACTAGTGATTTTCCCGCCGCCTTGGTCGCAGTCCAGCTAGCTTATATACGCTAAGGTACGGTTTTCCTTTTTGGCGACAAAGTACATGAAATAATTGTCCAAGGGAAACTTGAATGGGTAAAAAAATAGATAAACACCGTCTTATAAAAATTGACACTAGAGAAGTCCCCATTCTGTATTTTGTTGCACATAGTTGATCGAATCCTCGGTCTTTGTGCAGCTTTTTTAGATACACCTTTTCATAACTGATGATTTTCACTCATAAGCCATAGTCATTATCACCATCATCAACATCATCATTTCCTTTATTTAAAAACTAAAGACTTAAAGCTCAATTCTTGTGGGGCCGTGTAAAAATGGTTACGATGTAGAACTAAAATGAACAATATACAATTACAATAACATGAAATGAATTTACATTTAGAATCACCTGTAAATAATTGGCTACAGCATTTAAAACAAAATAGTGAAAAAAAAAATAAAGAACATTTAAAATTGTGGTAGTGGCTGGGCATCGACTAGACCGACTGTGCGCGGGTAAAATAAAATTAAGTGTGCGTCATACAATGGGTGAGATCTAGATATAAACGAAAAACTAAAGATTCCATGCTATTATTCAGGTTGATATTAGTATACGTAGCTTTGATCAAAATGTTCTCTCAGTTAGTTTATTTTGTGTGAACTATAACAAGAAAAGACTTGATTAGAAGTGGTAATTTTCACCATCTAACTATTTACATACAGTTTTCATTTTAGTTTTAAGGGCAGGAAAGGGAAGCCTTATAGGAAATTAAGCCTTGATCAGTTCAAACTCGGTTCTAGTCATTTTTACTGATTTTTAAGCTACAACGACACTCGAGACAACAGTGCGGAATACTTTGCCTGAAAAAAACACTTTAGAATAGGAACAACTCTGAAAAGAAAATACTACGGCACATAATTAAATTGTTCGAAGCACGAATACGACGTAAAACGTCCCATTTTTAGTTTTATGGGGTACGTGAACAGAAGACAACGATTTTCTTTTTATAAAATTTGGTAGGAACTTTTCGAATTTAAGCGCAGAATAATTCTACTCCATTTGGCGAATTAACCGAAATAGAATAAGGGCGCTGAAGTTTGAAACAGCGCGAATGCACTTTTTAAAGTCCTCTTCGTGGCTATAACATTTTCTACTTCAAATATTTCCTTAGACAATTTTACATACTAATATGCCCAGTTTTAGAAAAACCAAACAACTTACCCCATGAGAGGCTGGTGTAGCCTCCAAATATGTATTTCCCACCGACTCTTATGAGTGTTACAGTTGGTCCTTTGTTGTCACAACGGCTATGAAAAGTACTGGCAGCCCAGCCGTCCACGGATGCCTGCCAACATCGCTTCCATCGTGAAGATTTGCTCTGCGCAACTGTTTTTAGCCAGGTGCTTAAATATTGCAAGTAGTTAGCATCATTCCCCACAATAGTAGAGTGTTTCAAACCCCCTAAAAAAGTTAGACATAAAGTTATCCCTAATTTATTTACTTACTAATAGGTTCACCAATTCTTGGCAGGGTCACCGCAACAGCGCGTGGCGCCAATAACCGAGGGCGAATAACAGTCCCGCCCATCATGAGAGATAGACCATAACACCGAACAGAGCTTGGGTTCTTTAACATCCCGTAAAATTTATATGTGCAACGATTGTGAAACGGGACCTTCGGATGTCTTTTGAAAGGCAACAATTTCTCCTCAGTAATTTAAAGACCCTGAGTTGGTGGCCTCCTGCTCGGCAGACTGGCGCTTATCCAATTGAGCTTATCGGGTGTGGTCAATAGTGAAAGCGAATGAACGGACCCGGGAATTTAAAAAGTCTTTTTCAGTGCGGATCGGATTCTTACCTTACAAGGCATAATTATCAATTTTTGAATGATTTCCCTCACAACAAGAGTCTAAAACTAGGAACAATGATAAGCCCAAATATGCAAAATATTAACCAGGCCAGCAAACTTTAGACTCGTAAGAAGGTGGAGGATACCGTGTCGCCTGCGCAGCAACTCTTTTCCATAGCATGTTGTTTAGAATAATGGGAGTTTGGAAAATCATAAAAGGACACTCGAAAATTTAGACGTAGCATGTAAGCAGTAGCAGCTACTGAATCAATGATTCATTTCAAGTAGCTTTTAATACGTTTTCAAATTATTTTGAATATTTAATTTACAAGGAATCAATGATTAATTTGAAGTAGCTTTTGCAATGCTGTAATACTTTGTTATGGTCATGCAAATAAAGCTTATTGTTGTTGAATGATAGCCATTGAAAACATTAGAACTCCGCAATAAAAGAGCGTGATACCAGCACGCCGCGTATAGCCCGTGGCTATCCTATACTTAATTGTACATGGTGGGTTTCTTGTATAAAGCTATAGTTTCTCTTCCCAATCGATAGCGTGCTCAGTCTTTTCGGTGTTTCGTACACTTATTTACACGCCCCACCCATTTCTCCGCATTGATGAAATACTGAGCTCTTTTCCATTAGCTTTCAGCTCCTAACGCCTCCGGCTAAGTATTCCATATCTTATTGGAATGACGGGCATTGTTTGCTGATGGCCCCAGATGGAATATTTATCATTAACGTGCAGTGCTGCAATTTTATATCTGATCATACTTGCGTAATTGAGCTCGCACTCAAAGCCGTCTCCAAAGTAGTCTTGATCACAAGTGCAAGTAAATGAACCTCGATAATTTGTGCAGCTGGCGACCTGATGGCAGTAATACTTGTCCCTACTGCATTCATTAAGATCTGTTAAAAATGAAAGCAAACCATTTATTACGATTAACACACCAAAATGCGTTTTGTTAGGGAGACGTCGCTTAAAAGCAACACAACTGATTTCATTGAAATTCTCAATGACAACTTTCTCTCTTTTGAACCTCGTAAAGGGCTTTTCCTTTGTAGATTTGCAAATCCCGCACCCCTATACCTTCTACCACTTTCAAAGGGAAATCCTTATAAGTACAGTCTTTCCATTTCACGACAGTTGGGTGGTAAGAAATGTAGATTTCTAATAATATCATACACTTCATGGTGCTGACATTTGTTTATTCGGCTTGAACTTTCTTCTATCTTGTGCATGCATTCTTAAACTCATAATCACACCTTACCTTTCTTACAAGTATACTGATGACAGTCACTGCATTTCACGTCATTCCATTCGTATTTGTATTCAACACCAAGTGTATGTACACAATCTTCATCCCGAAAATTGTTTGGTTGGTTTTTGGCCCAAGCTGTAAAGTTCCCAATACCACGATCTGCCCAAGTAAAGGAACCCTCTGTGAAAATGTCATTCAATCCCAGCCAGGATTTTGCTCCATTGTGCAGATGCTGTAAAAACACATTTTCTTCATTGTTTTGGACATCAACAAGAACCGAGTTTTCTTGTCGGCATTTTTCCAGTGACGTGGTCCAATTTTGACAAGTCTTACTTGTGAAATAGCAAAAGCCGTTGAAATAGTTCCAGCCTGGTTCACAGATGTCTGCAAATTAAACGTAACCCCACAAAGATGATATGGATTCTTAGATATGGTTTATTGTTAGCAGCATCTCATTTGTAGTATTCTTACGACCATGATGCGAGAAAAAGGCGTCGCGCAGAAAGAAGAGGTCACTTTTTCAATGAGATGGCATTGTATTTTAAAGAAACACAGACCTCTAACGATTGTTTTAAGTACGATCATGCTTTTGATTTTCAGTAGTTTCTTTTATCCTCGTTATTCATCCTTTAAGAAACTTTTCAGGAGTGTATTCCTCGAAGGTTATGAAAATCGGCCTGGGATGTTTTTATATGAAGATATACATGTACAGACAGATGAGATTCACTTTCTTGACTCCATCAACCTGTGTTAGTTTAGGGCATTTACAAAGTATTTCGAGATAAATCCGGTAACAAAGAGGATTTTTCCGTTTTCATTTGCTAAAAACTACTCTTAGATGAACTGGGCAGTTCACTGTATTACAGACCTGTGAGCACAGCATAACTGACAGACAATGGATCATATCTGGTCTGGTATAATTCCTTGACGCAGCCTCTGAATCCAGAGCTATTCATGTTCTGAAAATAATAAACATTTAAGGTAGTTAGCACAGTTGAAATTGTTGCTTCTTCTGCTGATTGGAGCAAGGTTTTTTGTCCAATGAAACGACACCGCAGTAACGTTGAAACCCGGACTGTCAGATCTAAAGTTGGAGACCACCTCGGATCCTGAGTATCTAAATCGGAACTGTTCCTACACTATAATTGTTTTCGATAACGTCACGAGTTAGCCAACAAACAACCTTCACTTCACTGGGCACATTTTTGCGCCACACCTATTAAGCGTGTGTCTTTGTTCAGTTTTTTCTTTCGTCGAGTTTTGGTTTGAAGTTTGTTTGCCAGGACACACCCCTACGATACGTGCCAATTAAGAAAAATGTTACCTCGATCCAAGTTGTAATTCCGTTGTGGATAGGTGCTGAATTCCCAGATACTGTTGTGCTGTGATTGGCTGAGACAAGCACTGTTGGAGTCGAGTTATAGGCTCTCATGAATGAAACGAACTGCCATGTAAGAGAAACATAGTAACAACGTTTACTGACACTGTTTCCAATCATAAAAGACTTTAGTTACAGTAAGGTTTTTTTAGGTAAAAATTTGACAATCAATATTTATGATTATATCATTCGATCAGAATCAACTGCCAACGTGGTCATTTTGATATCTATTTCAAACATTGTTTTATAAACCAGCTTCTTGATGTTTATAGCTAGTTTATTCGAGATTTTTATATCTACCTCGTATATGTCTACAAGTGTTTTGAAAATATTCATTGACGTAGATCAGCGATATATGACTGTGTTTAAATAGAATGCTGTGAATATGTCGTGCTAATGCTTTTGCAAAGAATTCTTTTCTCACCTCGCAATAAGCGTTGTTCATTTTATCCAAAGGTGGGTTCGTATTTGGAAAACTTATGACGCCATGTTCAGTGAAAAGAGGCTTGTGCAGTTTGGAGAAGGCAAACCAGTTCTGGGAAAAGAGGAAAAAAACAAAAGTGATATACCACTTATACTTGTAGCAGTATCGCATCTTACCAACAGAAAACAAAGTACATAAACTCAACATTTCTTAGGCCCCTTTGAATCTAAGCATTTTGAGCTGTATGAAGTTGTGACCTAACAAAGAGCACAAGTTAAGTCAAGAAAATAATGCAAATCCACAAGTTTTTGAACAAATTAGGCGAATCACGTAAGAGCGTGAAGGGAGGCATGGGAACAAGGCAGACCAATTTGTGTGCTATTGAAAATTTACTCCCTGCAAAGTAACCCAATTTATTTCTTTTCTTTTTTTTCTTTCTTATTATTTCTTTTCTTATTCTTTCCATGTATTTCTTTCTGCAGTTCCCGTCTTCTGACTGAACCATCACTCCATGACGATCTTAAGTTATCAACGCTTTTCATCTTAGCGCCCGCATGGTTAACAGACCAGCATTCCTCAAACATTTTGTAGAAAGTCGCGTTCCAGTTGCTAGGAAAAATACGGAGAACGTACCACAGTGATATCTTGGTGTTTACCGTCAAAGTTTTGCATTTCACGAAGACAGATTTTAACTGAGTCCTTCGTTACGTCTTCAATCCAAATGAGAGCAGCATCATACTCTTTACCAGTCCTCAGGTGCTCTGACGTCACAAGGACTATTGGCGCCTCAGCAAACTTGTCCTAAAGAAAAAGGAAAAAGAAAACGCAATAAAAACAACTGAAGTTATGTTAAGATGAACATTGCTGCAAACATTGCATGCAACTAACCACTGAGTAACTTTCCCTTCGTATCTATTACCTAATGCTGTCTTGTTATCTAAGGTGTAAGGTGAATGAAAGTCTAACATTAATTCATCAATTAATCTCTCACCGTAGGGAAAGTGACATCTGCGCAATTAGTGCCAGACCACCATTTCTGCAACTCAACCGTTCCCGTCAATCCTTCGGGTGGTGCTCCTTGATAAGCCACCCAATCAATGGTGGCAAATGGATTAGCGCCTTCTTCTTTCCTCCCGGTTTGCATGACACAGACGGTGAAGTTTTTTGTGTTGATACTTTCTGTCCATGAAGTAACAGCGTCATGGACTGTCACAGAGTCATTCAGCTTCATGTGATTAACAGTTATTTGAACATGAACTTGTTTATCCGGATAAAACCGATATGGAGGAAATGCGACTGTCTGACAGTTTGAATCTGACCATTTTGGAACGTGTAGCAGATCTGTACGGCCCCGTACAATTGGAAAACCTGTTTTATAATAAATTAGTATATTGCAAAAAAGCGTCGCTGTAATCTTTAAGCATACCCGTACCAAACCAAACACTATTTTTTACATAGTTTTAATATATTTTTAAAACTGTTTGTATTCTATTTAGAAACAATATTAAAAACAGTTAATAAATTATGTTTTAAATGGTGTTTAAACCTGCTTTTAATGGTGTTTTAACCTGCTTTTAATGGTGTTTTAACCTGCTTTTAATGTTGTTTTAACCTGCTTTTAATGGTGTTTTAACCTGCTTTTAATGGTGTTTTAACCTGTTTTTAATGGTGTTTTAAGCTGATTAAAACCATGTTAAAATATATTTAAGACTGTTTTAAAATTATACAAGCAATTTGTCAAATTCAGCCAAACCATTCTAAAATACATTCTAATGTTGCTTCAAAAAAAAAAAAAAACAGGTTAAAACACCTTTAAAAGCAGGTTAAAACACCATTAAAAACAGGTTAAAACACCATTAAAAGCAGGTTAAAACACCATTTAAAACAGGTTAAAACATCATTAAAAGCAGGTTAAAACACCATTAAAAGCAGGTTAAAACACCATTAAAAGCAGGTTAAAACACCATTAAAAGCAGGTTTAAACACCATTAAAAGCAGGTTAAAACACCATTAAAAGCAGGTTAAAACACCATTAAAAACAGGTTAAAACACCATTAAAAGCAGGTTAAAACACCATTAAAAACAGGTTAAAACACCATTAAAAGCAGGTTAAAACACCATTTAAAACAGGTTAAAACATCATTAAAAGCAGGTTAAAACACCATTAAAAGCAGGTTAAAACACCATTAAAAGCAGGTTTAAACACCATTAAAAGCAGGTTAAAACACCATTTAAAACAGGTTAAAACACCATTTAAAACAGGTTAAAACACCATTAAAAGCAGGTTAAAACACCATTAAAAGCAGGTTAAACACCATTTAAAACAGGTTTTATTGGTGTTTTAACCTGCTTTTAATGGTGTTTTAACCTGTTTTAATTGGTGTTTTAACCTGCTTTTAATGATGTTAAAACATACTTTTAATGGTGTTGTATCCTGTTCAATGGTGGTTTAAATATGATTTTAAAAAAATAAAATAAAAAATAAAGCATTTTCTATACGTAACAAAAGTGAAAACTTTAAAATAAAAGCAAGGTTTAAAAAACACCATTAAAAGTTGATCAGCTAAAAAAACCCTTTAAAAATGTAATCACTTATATCTGGAGTTGTCTAACCCACCTTCATGTACTTCTTGGGAATTTTCTTTAAAACTCACCATATTGATATTGATCAGAGTTATAAACGCTTGTTTGTTAAAAATTAAAATAGTGCTAGAAAAGTGTGTTCTAAAATTGTCCAATCAAATCCCCAAGGTTCAATAAAGTTTTCTAAATTCTTCTTTCCTACTATAATACAACTGATGTAAAGAATATGAAATAATTCATATTTGAACTGCGGTTGTAGATGAAAGTAAAGAATTAATGATCATCGCAGTAAATTTTCAATTTAAGCAATTGGAAAGAAGAAGCCTGAAAAAAATCAGGGCTTCAACAGGATTTGAACCCATGACCTCCGCGTTGCCGGTGCGTTGCTCTACCAACTGAGCTATGAAGCCACACATTGGGAGCGAGGTCAATTTATTGAGTTCATGTCTCCTGTAAGGAGTGAAATGATGTAAAGTATATGAAATAATTCATATTTGAACTGCGGTTGTAGATGAAAGTAAAGAATGATCATCGCAGTAAATTTTCCAATTTAAGGAATTGGAAAGAAGCCTGAAAAAAAAAAAAATCAGGGCTTCAACGGGATTCGAACCCATGACCTCCGCGTTGCCGGTGCGTTGCTCTACCGACTGAGCTATGAAGCCAAACATTGGGAGCGAGGTCAATTTATTGAGTTCATGTCTCCCGTAAGGAGTGAAATGATGTAAAGTATATGAATGATGATCACATTCTTTACTTTCATCTACAACCGCAGTTCAAATATGAATTATTTCATATACTTTACATCATTTCACTCCTTACGGGAGACATGAACTCAATAAATTGACCTCGCTCCCGATGTGTGGCTTCATAGCTCAGTTGGTAGAGCAACGCACCAGCAACGCGGAGGTCATGGGTTCGAATCCCGTTGAAGCCCTGGTTTTTTTTCAGGCTTCTTCTTTCCAATTTTTTATAATACAACTATTAGCCAAATGCATTTGAATAAAACAAACTAGGTAATAGTAGTAGTAGTAAACTAGGTACAGTAATAACTGGCTAAAAAACGAAAGGATCATTAAATGAAACAAAAGCTACAGATCTTGAAACAGATAGACTGAATTAACAAAACCCTAGAATAGACTGCACTGGTATAACTGAAATAAATATAAATGCTAGAAAGATATAATTATTTTTGTTTGTTCTACATGAAGCTTGATTGAATATTGCTTAGAGGTAATTTCCTTTCTAAGGCCAAGGTTCATAATAACAAGTACTGTAATTGGCAAAACTATAATTGAAATATAATAATATTCCTTGTAGCTGCATGCTGCCTTATCCAACAATCAATAAGTTGTACTGTTGCTGGGACAAGAAATTTTCCACCACCATTAATTCAGGAATGAGGGTTCAAGGGTACAAAATATAACTACACTGTATTGACAGAGTTCTTGTACATCGCACTGTTTTTTGTTATTAATTTTCATGACACTGTCCTACTTTCACAAGACCTCTGCATGATTTTTTGACATATATTATACTTTTAATCAAACAGTGAAACTCTACAAACACTGAAGCGACAATACATGTAAAAAAGATTAAAAAGCTGCTGCTAGAGAAATAAAACAGGTCACTAGCATCATTAAACTAAACAATCTGTAAACATTGACATGCTATCTCAATGAAGTAATATTCTTTTTTCAATTTGAAAAAGGCACATGTACACTGTAGGTCTTATTACAGCAAACAGTTGATAAGAAAGAAACCGTATTAGCAAGATTAAGATTAGTTGTGACTGAATCTGTTGGCTGAAAAAAAATAATGCTAGATACAGTGTAGCAGGCTATACAAAGAAACTGGTCGGGACATCTATGTAGCTTTGGATTATCAGAAAAGGACATTACTTGTATATTTTCAAAGCACTTAGTACAAGAATGGTGCAACATAATGCTTTGGTGGCTTACTTTTCAATGGAAAAGTTGGAAGTGTGAACTCAACTATATATTCAGTGATTTTGGTTACAAATAATTATGGTGAGTCCTGGGACTCATCTTATGAAAAATATTGAGTCCCAGATAAAAATAAGTATACAAGTCTGTAATTGAAACTGCTTGGGCCTTTGTGTAACCAGGCAGTCACTCAAAATATTTTTCCATTTCTGATTGGCTAAAAGCACATGCATAACTTACCATAACCAGCTACTGTTGACCACATTTGGAAGAATTTTGCAATTAATCAACCGACGACGTCAAAAGTACAGCACAGTTGCAGGTTAATGCACCGTTAACCAAGAAGACCTGGGGATGAGGTTGAGTTGTTTTGGTTGTGGAAAGAAAAATGGTCAAACAGTTGGCGGAACATTTTACTCATTTCAAGATGAACTATTGTTTTCACACATATTAAGAAGACAACTTGTCTTATTTGGAGAACATATGCAGACCTGAACTGCCCTTTATCTAAACATGCACTATTGAGGTGAACTTTAATAACATTGACAAAGGTAAGCATGTTAAGCATGTTATCCACCTCGCAGCCAATAAAAACCTCCTTGATCTACATAATTCCTCATATCCTACTCAGCCATTCATTAATTGCTAATTATTAGCTTGACAGACTCCAAAACTCAGTATTACTGCAGTAGACAGATATTAAAATATAGTCCTTCTAAAAGCTGAAAGAAATATGCATCCTTCAACAACAGCCATAATACCTACCACTGAATACACAAACAGAATATTTCTACAAATACACATGTTCAGATTTTGCTTCCATTGGAATGCATGCCATTATTATTTTGCATCTTTGGGAATTTTTATGCATCAGGGATGTAGGATGCAGAGGTTAAAGTTAACAAGTCACTGCATATTTTTTTGTATGGACAAGAGATTATTATATATTATTAGGAAGATTTTGTTTTAGAATGTAATCAATGAAATTACTGGATGTCATTCATAGCTTGCGGTTGTCGCTTCTCCAAAAGCTACACTCTATATAGCTGATTCAGTAAAGCTTGGCTATTGCATGGGCATACCAAAAAATGCAATGATTTTCCTGAGTGACCACAAAACAATAGCTTACTATTGTTCAATTCCCAATGCCCAATGCAATGTATGAAAAAGGTCCTGATTGTTTACATGTAACAAACTACATGTAAATGTCAAAATATGTTCCTGAAACTTTTTAGGAATTCCCAAGCAGAAAATAAGTATAATAAATTAAACACGTAATGAGTTCAGTGTCTATAATATATAATTTCATTAATTGAATTTTACTGCCAACTATACATTGCTTCTCTCAAGACCTAACACAATAATATTTGAGTCCACTAAATCATCATGAAGTTTGCAAGGCCTGGTTTTGTGGTTTGGTATTGCTATGTGTGAGCCAAAGAGGACAGACACAAAGCTCATAATTAACGTGACACATTTGGTATGAGAGCAAGAATGTAATCTGATCAATTAACTGTAAAGGAAACGAGTCGTTTCGATACGAACTTATGTAGTGAAAGTGCAAAAATATTGCAATTATCTGATGTATAGTTATAGCGCGTGAACAAGAAAAACATATGTCGCGAAATATTGATTGTGCACCTCGACTGAATCAATTTGCATCTGAACGAGTTGTATCGCCTGGTGCATTACATTGTATCAAAATGAAGGTAAGCGAACACATATAAACAAAAGCCAAAACGGCTCTAATTAACAGCGCTCTTCGAAAGGCCATATATCCAACTGTCCTTTTCATAATGCGTATGCCTATATGTTCCAATAACAGATTATTCTAAAATAAGGAACAATCGTACTCACAGTTTATTCCCATCGCGAAGACTCATTCAAACAGTCCGTGCGTGTCCAATGGTTGAACTTACATCCGTTCCTTGTGAAAGTAAATCCCAGTCGCTGACGATTCGGAGACATTTTGATTCGTGATTAAAACAAAATCTGCAAGTCTGGATAGTCCACAGAGTTGACAAATACTCTTTTAGCGCAAAAAGAGGAATTCAACGCCAGTATGCAACCATCAACAGCCGTCCGCCATAATTTTAAAATACAAAGATGCTTTGTTCATTAGCACGTGGTTGTACCACGTGACTCTATTGCGCGGGAAGTAGCGCGTGCTGTGACATAGTCGAACTCAGAGCTGACAAAATTTGATTCATCCAGTGTCATTTACAAACGTAAGACTGAATAATGTGGAGGAATTTCTTGAGCGTTTGGTTCTTCATGCAACACGAGAGGTGAGCGTTTATTTACATCATTTTGTTTAGGGCTTATTTTATCTTGTTTACCGTATCTGGTTCTACGCGCGCGCGGTTAACTGCGGATCTGTGTCTAAATCAATTAGATTATTTAGATTACACTGTATGTTAATGTTACGTTATGGTTGATGCGAATTTTAGAAGTTTCAAAACTTAGTAACTGATCAATGATTGATTTAAATTCTGGCTGTGTAGAGGAGAGATTCGATGAATAAGGATTTATAGGGTTCGATTGATCTTTCACACTGTCACACTCTGTGACACAACGCGCGTTATCAAACCTGTCGATGGGCTCGAAATGCATGCATATTTCGATACTTTATTCGACTGATGAGATTTAAGGCTGATTGTTCGTTTTTGTTTGGAGACACATTAGCTCCCAACTGTATGACAGCTCTGTGTCTTGTTTCTAGCGGACTTAGGCTTAACAATTTTGTGGCGTTTATACTTACTGGTTACTTATTAAGTACTCGCAAGATTAGAAATCGGATGTGTTCAGAATCGGAGAATTCTCTTCAATTTTCTTTTGGACTGACGACGAAATAACTAAAACTTTATAATTAAATAAAAATAATTAAAACCCTTAAACACTTCTGTCTGAGATGGCTCAACTACTAATAGTGCCTTTGCAAAATGGGCTGTGCCTACGACGACGCGTTCTTATTTCTTTTGGTTTGGCTCTATCTGCATGACTGTCTACTGAATTTTGTTTGTCAAGTCCGTGACTGCAGGTATCAATTTTTAAAAATACTCCGAAAACAGTATTTGAAATCTGTTTAAAAATAAATTTGGTTGAATTTTTTTTCCTTTAAAGTAATTTTTACCATTGAGACAACCGGGTTTTTTCAAAACACCCTATAAACAGCCTGTTTAAGTTAGGCTTGAAAACAGGTTTCCATTTAAATACCTTTTAAATTAGGATAGTTTGTGAAATACTATAAAAGCAGCCAGTTTTAATCCTGTTTGAAAACATTTCAAGGTGCTCCTTATTTCAAATCACGATTTCAATTGAACTGCCTCTCAAACCCTCTTCAAACATGTTTTAACAATGCTAGTTATGAGCTGTTTAAGGTCGTAGACGGGGAAGTGTATTCAAAATAGTATCTAAACATCCTAATTAAAAACTGATTTTGAACTTTACTTGCAAAAACTACTTTTTAAATCTTTGATTTTAGGTTCTTGTTTCCGAAATGCAGTTTAAATACGGTATTTGAAAAAATTTTAGCAACCCGCCAGTACTCTGTTTCTGAATATACAGTTTAAATACTGTATTTAAAATGTAGTTTGGATAGCAAATATGTCTCAAATACAAGGAAAGCCCAGCAAAATGTTATAAATACTATTCAAATAGATGTCAAATAGTTTCAAATACAATTCAAGCTTCTAACGCTATTTTGGTTTTAGTCGTAAAATATAATAAAAACACCTCAAATTGTGGTAAAAATACTTTTTAAATCGTTTAAATAGCTTTAAACTACTTCACAGACAGTTTTCAAATACAGTTGATTTGGTGCGGGTAATCATCAGGGTTAAGCTTCACTAGCTTGCATTCCAGAGCAACCTAATTCAGCATTGTCCCCGTGGTCATGGCCAGAAATTCCGGACAACGCAACGGCGCACGCGCGGGGTTACTTGGCAATATGGCCGCCAAACACTCAAAGGAAATGTATGGCAGAAATAAAACCAAAATAAAATAGAGCAAGTTCTGGCTTACCGGGAACAAGTGCCGCGATGCGGTCGAGTTCTTGAAAGTTTCCCTGGCATTCTGATTAGTTGCTTTTCATCAACAAATGTTACTGGTCCTGCTTCTCATCGATGTTTATTTTCGAAGCTTGGCTCATACAACGCTCTATATTACAGAGGCTTGAAATCCAATATTTGCATCTCAAACAGATTTTGATCCGCTGTAGCAGACAACATAATCGAGATATCCCAAGTGCCGCAATCGCTTGAGGAAAAGCACCGTATGATGTACTATTTGACCAGTTTTCACCTTCGAGGCTGATTTCATCGCCCTGCTAATTGCCTTCAAAACAGTTCAGAGTAGCACAAATCAGTTCTACCAAAAGAGAAGGTATCAAATGTCACGCGAGCGTCTTGTTTGTGTTGATCCGAGAACCACATGCCATATTTTTCGGCAAAAACTCGCAGTTTACAGCAAACTCCGCCATGTTTGGTATCAAAATTTTCAGTGAAAAACAAGCTTTCTAATGCTGAAGAGAATTGTGGGATACAAGGACAATGGCGAGTACTTTTGGCCAGTAAACATCCCCATGGACGCGTCACATTTTCGCGGGAATATTAAAATTTTTCACGCAACCACTAGACCGGATCGGTTTTTGTTTGTCAAAAATGTCGAATAACTTAGGTTTAATTCAAATTGACAAGTTTAAGAACTCTGTAAGTGTTAGCGATGATCAGTGCTTGCAATATGTTCGTAAACAATGTGGAACGCCTATTACAAGAGCCATGTTACAACTATGTCTTTTTTCTTTTGGATGTGTTGTAAAGAACGACAGAAGAATGGGCGTTTAGCTCTGAATAATCAAGAACATTTCTTGGTCGAAGGCAACTCGTATTTCCCGCCATCTTTATTTTAGTGGTAAGACCGCAGATAGAATGAGGGCTCAAATGTCCGGAATTTCTGGCCATGAAACATAAAACTAAAACTAGGCTATAACTTGCGATGCCAGCTACCTTTACACCACATTATGCATAGTAGCTGGCGGGCTCATTATTGCATGCTGGTTTCGTTTCAGTGCCCAAGATAAACATATGCCTGCATAGTATTGTAGGAGGCCGATTAAAAAAAAAAAAAAAAAAAAAAAGCCATCAACTTACCACACGTTAAAAAAAGATTGCATGACAAAAGAGAATTAAACATCTTACAAAGATAAAACATGCATTAGTCTGAGCTTTTATATGTTAGAAACGGTGTCTATTACTGACTGCCTATTACTGCTCGAGATATATGACGGGGAAAGTTAAACATCCTAGCTAGAACTGACTAAAGTTTTGAGCCAACATCTAGTGAATCGAAGCCGAAAGCTTTACTGCCAGACTGTTTTAGGGGCATATACAGCCAAAAGATATTTAATTGATATTTTAAGAAATTATTCATCATTACCTTCACAGCTCCCTGGGTGATAGACGAGATTGTTTTCAAATCCTCTGCAATAGCTTAACTTATGCCAGCATCGGTTGTCGTAAGTTGTTCCGTTCGCAGTGCACACTGGGTCTTCATATGAGGGGCATTGGTCATCGCACTCACACCGAGCGTCATGCGCACTGTAGGTCCTGCAGAATCCAAACCGAGGGCAATACACATTGAGGCAAGGATTAAGATCTGCACCAAGAAATAAGTCATTATATTGAGTTTTTATGACCACTCGAAAAGAACACAATCATGTAAATGATTAAAATATATTTGCACACCAGCCAGGGCTCTGTTATTGTTGTGAGCCACAAGATTTAGTTTATACTGCATTAATTTATCATTAAATGGTTTGCCATGCGAATTGAGAAAATAAGTTTACAGACAAATTTAACGAAATGAAAAAAACTAACCTCCAGTAACAGCGTAACTGACAATCAATGGATCATGACTGGATCCTAATCCACTTAGATCTTTAAGGCATATGTTCATAGATTCTAATCCAACTTCCTACAGTAAAAGGTGATAGCACTCAGTTAAAAAATACACAGCTACTTTCACCGAACGCCAATTTGCAAAATGTGACCAATTTGTTAAACTTGATGGGCCCAGAACAAGGATATTGGCGCTGCGTTGCAGACGTTATTAACTGGGGTTGGATTACGTCTGTCAAGCAGGCTACTTATAGGATTTAATTTACTCATCTGAGAGAGACAGGATTTGACTTTGAAAGTGTGGTCACTCTTTAAACAAACAATTGAATAAAATTATTTGGCAAAGAACTGGAAAAAGCCTTAATCCTGATCATCAACCACATGTAATAGCAATGCAAACCTACCTCTACCCATGCCGATATGATGTTATTTTCTGAAAGACGACTTCCCTTGATCTTACGATCATATTGATGATTTACCGAAAGAATCACAACTGGCGATTCATAGAAGGTCGTATTGAAAGGTATTTCCTGTGAATAGGTGAGAAGAGTCAAGTAAGTTTTTATAGATGTAACTCTTTCCCTATTATTTTGGTCCACCCTCTACATGATTATTTCACTTCTCAGAATAATCTTTCATTCGCCCCATGTAAAGGAATCCGGATTCCGGAATCCGGGAAATTTTTCCATTTGGAATCCGGATCCTGGGCCTTGGAATCCGGAATACAGGTGTAGGAGTCCGGAATCTCACTAATAATCCGAATCCGGAATCAAAGTTCCTCTGAAAAAGATCTGGAATCCAGTAATTGGAATCCGGAATCCACGGTGTGGAACCCAGAATCCAAGAGTGTCTTGGATTCCCTTACATGGGGTGATTTTATTCTGAGATAAGACGCACAGCTATTTTCAATGAATATAAAGGTAGACAAGTTTCAAGACAGCCCATACCACTCTTTGTTGAAGAAATTCGACGAGTAACTCTATACGAGGAGCAGGTGGCATAGCAATGTGTAAGTGCACTTTCATCTTTGACAACCATAAAAACAACCGACAACCATAAAGAAAACTACTCGTTAATTTGTGTAACGACCTCTAATCGGCGAGTGCTGGGACAACAGCTTCAGTATCACTTAGCACTTAGGTTATCATTCTTCCCGCGACCGCTAAAAGTTTTGACTTTTAAAGATATAGTTCAGTATTTATTGTAAATAGCACGAAATGAGTTGCCAAGATTTGGCATGCAATTGTAATTGTCACTAAAGGGAGACGATTCTCTTTTTAGGGACAGCAAGGGTGGCGCTTGCACTCGCCTCCTACCAATATAGACCGGGATCAAACCCGGCGTCGACGCTGTATGTGGCTTGAAATTTTTGTTGGTTCTCTCCTTTGCTCCAAGAGGTTTTTCTCTGGGTGGCCTTGTTTTCCCCTCTCCTCAAAAACTATCATTTTTAAATCCCATGAGGTAAAATTTAGAAATACCAGTTGTTTTGAATGTGTAAAAATCTATAACTTTTTAATCTTGAATGTTTAGACAACTGACAGTTTCGCTGTGTTTTCATTTCCTCGCCATTTCTAAAAGCGAGAAACTGACAGCTAAAAATGTTTATCACTACTAATACAACTCAAGAAATACGCAAAATATGTACTAATGGTAGGGTGGAAAGAGCCAGGGAGTTAAAACATGACAAGGAAGACTGAGCTTACAATTATTTTGAAAATTTCGTTACTTTGGCAATCAGCAGTCCACTAAATAACTGTAGTTGCTGAAACTGTTACTGTTACTGAGATTTTAATAATCTTATGAATAACTGTCCTGAATGTTTTCACCTGACAAAAGCCATAGTTATTTTGGGCTGATGGATTTCCACTGTTTGCAAAATACTCTTTTCCTGTAATTGTAAAGTTGAGTTGACTCCCATTGCCAGTGAATGCAAACCAGTCCTGGGGCAAAAAAAGGTAAAAAGGTAAAAAGGAAGAAAAGAATTGATTCAACTTGCCATCTGACAGGAATATTCATACCAGGCTACCAATCACATTTCTTGAAAGTCGGCAGGATTTTTCTGTGCCATCATTACATATTTTACTTGCAACCTCACCCCGTCTCTGCACCTACAAAACTTGAACGGGCTGCCGCTTAAAAACACCAAATCAAGATTGATGAGTTAATTTTCATTGGATTTCTATCTTTAAAAACCGTCCTATCAAAATATCTCGATAATGCTTTGGTACGTTTTGTTCAAACTTCACGAACCTTAAGACAGCTATTAGATGAAGAGGTCCCGTAAACGATTCTTAGCGTTGAACACGTCATTACGTTGTCATAACAACTCAGATGTCAACGTCGCACTGATCAAAACAGATTTTCACCTGAATAACGACGCAGTTAATACTCAAACATGGAATGTATTACCCCCTGAAACATACAGTCGACCCACCTTTACTTACCCGTTATTCGTAACTTATGATATCGACACAAAACGCTGACGGCGCGACAAGAGAGACAACAAATATATTTCACCCCGAATAACACAGCACGTGAATTAAAAAGACACAAATCATATTTGCAAACGTCATGCACGTTCTGCGTGATCTGAGATGATAGTACTGTACAATCCGTGATTTCACGTTATTGTTTAATCACTGGAGCATAATACTTCTTTTACCACAACTGCATCTTGGTGTTTGCCATCAAAGGGCAAGAATTCCCTTAAGCACACTTCAAATCCTCCAGAGTTGACGTTTTCTAACCATGCGTACATGGCGTCATTTGGATTTGTACTGCGAGTGTACTTAACAGAGACAAATACATGAGGATCGGAAGCAAAGTTCTGCAAAAAAGGATCATATAGGCAAATGAAAAACTATTAACCGAATAAATAAGTGACACTTCCTAGAAATCAAATTAGAGTTAATGTTATCCTCATGTAAGCTCCACTTAAATGAAAAGGAAACAGGAAACATGGATCAATCCTTTCCATTAGTCTCTAATTATGTTGGCTCGAGTTTCTATTTTCTTCATCCCATTTTTCTGCGAATAAATGCAAAAAGCGGGGCGAAATCAATCATATTTACCACATTACTAAAAGTTACAAATAAGAACTTTAGTTTTCAGCTAAGCTTTGTTACTTGCAATGTGAAAAATTAAAATTTCAATTAAAAGAAGATAGCTTTATTTAATTTCCTAATTCACTTTTCCACATCAATACATTCAACATTTCAATTAAAAGAAGATAGCATTATTTAATTTCCTAATTCACTTTTCCACATCAACACATTCAACATGGCCGAGCATCTTAATCCCACCACCAAAGTAAAACGTAAACGAACACGGTTCATCTTAAATTTGGACCTAAGCTCAGGCATAAAAAACTAAACTACTGAAACAAGATTTATTTAGAGAATTAATTTCCTGATCCCTATTATCCAAAAATAAAAATTCCTGATATTGGGCAAGTTCAGTACACGAGAGGATATCGTCTCTTGTTTAACATCATTTCCTTAATAAAGTGCTTTTTATTATTTTATTTTTTTTCGTCCTACCAAAGTATATAATTATTGTCAGTTATTGTTATCTAACCTGAGAAAAGGCCACCTTCTCACATTTGGTTTCTGTTGTCCATATTCCGCTAAAAGAAACGCTTCCATGCGTTAACATAGGTTTGTCCTGAAACGCTACCCAGTTGATTATTCCAGTGTCATTTGTAGAACCTGTTGCACGCGAGCATAACTGAAATCCAGCTGTACTAACGGACTCTGACCACACGGCGGAAGGTGAATGAACACCCGGTGACTCATTTTCATGGCTCAATGACACAAAGACTCGAACCTGAAATGCGACAGGTAGAAATATACATTAATGAGAAATCAAGACAAGGCAAGACACTATTTATTTTGGTCTTATACCACCTGTCATCGACCGTTTACCAAACAATTTAAAAGTTGTAACAAATAGCGATAGTTACATAAACAAGCGAAAATGCCACCCCAATCGACACAACCACCTCCCTCCCCACCCCCCCCCCCCAATCCTCGCTTCCCCTCCCCCAATCGTGGTTCTATTCCAAGGATTAGATATTTCCCAACCTAAAATCATCATCAGAATCCTCTGGCTTTTTTGTTTTGTTTAAAAACACTACGCAGCTTGGGATTATGAAGCTCTTAAGGATACCTATGTGCACTAAATTTGCTGCATGCAGAGGTCATAACATTTAAAGCAACAATGTTGGCAAATCAAAATGTGTTAAGAAAATAGTTTGTAAAGAAGCTTATTGCGGTTTGCTTACGTAAGAACGTTTTCGCGAACCCATTAGAAGAAGCCACTTTATAATTTCTTTAGTAGTGTTTACTTACGGCTCTAGATCCACTAAACGTTTGCGGAAATACCACGTTAGTACAGCGTGGCAGAGTACAATGTTGTGGCGCCTCACATCCACTGTTGCAATTCCATCCTTGGCGTGTCTCTGATGCGTTTAGTTTGCCAACTTGATAGGAAATGCCTATAAGATAAAAAAAGTGTGAAAACTTATCCAAAGTTGTCTCAATATAGTGAAAAGAGCGGAGACAGAGGGTATGGGCTGGGACAAGATATAAGAGGAGAGTGTCGCGGGAAAAGAAATTAAGAGAGGCTGGAGGCGTGTCTGTGTTTATTTGAAATGCGAGGGAAAATGCGGAACTTTCATGGGTAAAATGTGATGGAGGTAGAAAATTAATTTTACTTCATTTAGTGAAGTTCTTTAAGAACAAAATATCACTCAAATTTCTCTTTTGTAAGGATATTGCAAATTTGCTAGTGTCCACAGCCCTCACGTAACTTGACCTATGACTCAACAATGGTCTAGTAGCTGGGATCAAGTACGAAAGACAGTAAGAAGTGTCTACTGTTCCGTTGAAAATGGCCGAATGATGCGCTAAAAGAACGCAGCTAAGTGCTTAGGAAGAGGAATTCTACAACATATTGATATTTAAATATGAAATACCCAAAACGCTCTTAAGAAATGTAATAAACAAGTTGGTGAAAGGCATTTCTTTATGATCATGAGTTCGGTACACGCACACTGCAAAACGTTTGGAGCCAAAAACTATTAAAAAGAGGGGTGATGAATGGTCCATTAAAATTTTTAACTGCTCGCAAAATTTTACCCTTGCTCGATTTGCTCGCAAAATTTAAACGAGTGCTCGCTTGCTCGTGCTCCCCAAATTTTTGCGTTGCTCGCAAGCTCGTAGAGCAAATGTTTTATTTCTGCTCGTGCTTGCAAAAAAATCGCAGTGCTCGGCATGCTCACGAATGCTCGCAAAGACCATTCGTCGCCCCTAAAAAGGTACAAAAAGGTATACGTAATTATTTTCAAGAGATTTTTCTAATTAATGCAAATTTGAATACATGTACAATTATAAGTTGTTGTTTTGTGTTTATTATCACGTTCACTCTCAATAAAGTCTATCCCACCGTCAAAATCAATCAACCCGATTTTGACTCCTCTCACTACTTTTTCTTTTATATTCAGTGAGACGAATTCAGAGCAATCTAAATGTCTAGATTCTCTGAAAGGCCATCAAATTACCGGTTTGCTAGCATCACATTACGCGAGCTCGGCTCCTTGCACCAAAAGCCGCCAACGACAGTTATCTCTGATTGGATTAAAGCACAGCGCTGCACGGAAGGAAAGATTCCAACTTTTTACATACTGCTTGAAAGTAACTGGTAGAAGGGGGAATGACAGATTCAGACTGGATACGAAAATCAGAAAATATAACCTTATTGAAAGTTCTCTGTTGAAAGCGGATCGCTGAACTGCCAGATATCACTATTAATTCCTTCGAAAATTTGAAATATATAACATTTCCGCGTCAAGTCAGAATGTGGGTAAGGACTTACCCAACGGAAAAAAATTTATGTTCTACTGAAATACCCGCAAACTGCAAGTCTTCTGAGCGTATGAGACATCGTATCAATAATTGCCTGCATGAGTCTCTCCTTTCAGCCATTTTGTTTCGTTTTCTTTCAAGTGGTAACCTCATAACAGACAGTAATTTTTTTAAAAGACTTTAACCGAGATGCGACAAGCAAGTTAATCGATTTAGGCCTTTGTAACGTAATCTTTTTTTTTTTTTTCTCCAGAAAAAGGTATGTAGAGGATCTGCAAACAAGAAACAAGGACTCGAGATAATAAAACACATCGACACGAGACTTTCTTTTGAGACAGAATGCTTTAAGGTTCAGTCCCTGAAGCCAGGAGCCAGTCACCTCAAAGTTTTAAATCATTTATCATTTTTTGGTTAGTTTCTAGTGGTTTGAATTTGTGATCTCCTTCACAGTTTCCTTCCCGAGGAGACCCGCAGATTAGAGTGTGTCTTAGCCAGACGTGAGCTCGAGCACAACTTAGTTACATACAAACGGCAGACTTGTAAACAAAACACACCACGAAAAATTGAAATGATCTTACAGTTGGACCTTGTGTTAGATGAAGCCTGAAATAGAACATTTTCCCTAGAAAATAGATATGAATTAAAAGACTTTGAACGAAATGAATTAGGTTTTACAAGATAGAAATTTAAAGATTTTTCTTAAAAATATGTTAGTCCTAATTATAGAATACCTAAGAACAATCACTGCATGTGACATATATACCTTTAACAGTTGTAGAGAGAACCGCTAGGTGTAGGAGAAAGACAAAAGGTGCAAATTTTCTGAGTTCCATCTGGCTGCTGAATCTAGATGCAATGGCCGTCGATACTGCAGGATTTTTTTTATAGCGCTTCAACTGCGTTTCCTAGGCTAGCTTTTTACAAATCAGTTAAGTATACCAAATCCGGCTTAACAAGTAAAAACAACCTGATTGGGTAATAAAAACGCAATGATGCATATTGATCTTATGCTTGGTATTCTTTGCAATCATTTCGATCAATTTCATATACCATACGAATTCTCTTGGTATTTTTTTATTTAATTTAACAGACAAAGGCACGCTCTTAGGAGCTCAAGTTTCTGAAAATAATTTATCATGATGTTGTTTTTAAGCCCAACTCTTTCTAAAGAAGTTTAATTAGTAGATCTCCCCAGAATTTACCAGTTTTTATTGATATTTGTAAGAGCAAGAATAATCTTAAGTCTGTTTCCTACCGTGTAAAGGGGCAGGCAGCTGGCCAAAGCTTGGATGTAACTCTCTTGGCAAAACGTAGATGACAGTAACTCCTGAAGTATACCACGCACTGGGTTTTAGAAAGTCTTATTACGACACACTATGTTTTCTTGAAAGAAAAAAGGAGACTCACTACTATATCAACCATCCGCTGTTTTCTTGGTCATCCAATGAAATTATTGCATTTGCACTTGTTTCATGATTTAATTTATTAAATAGTTGATGATGGTTTTGTTTTTTAGCAAACTGGACCTTCTTTCAAAAAGCCAAGTTAATGTTAAGGGTTCTTGGCGATGACATGTATTAAGTTCAGCAAGCGTCCGCTAGTCACATACAATCCCTTTCATGGCAGTTTAAGGAAATATTTCTTTCTGCGCCAGTTCGAACTAGTCAGTACAGGGTAAGCTGTTAGTGGACTTGGCGAAAAGCGCATCTGATATTCAGATACACGAAACAAAACATTCATTAAGAAGAAGTAGAGCAATTAACTCCCTTTTAAATCTTATGATTTTTTTTGTTGTTCTTAAAGAGATTTGTCGTCACTATTCATTGCAGCCAATGTGCACAACCGCCAACTTTTACACTAAAAAGTAGAAGGGCTTAATTATCTAGGATTAATCCCCTAAAAGTAGCATGAGTGCAGCGTTAAAAGGGGTAGGGGAACGCGGCAATTGGACGCGTGAGAGCCCGAGGGGCGCGACGAGAAAGAAAGAGGGAAAAGAGGGAAAAGGTTCCTGCTTTTTACTTCCTCGTGCGCCAGAATTCCTGCTTTCCCTTCCCCGTTTTACGCCTGCTATGCAAGCTACCCCTCCAAGTGAAACCCTACATTCCAACTTCCGCAGGTGAAATGAATAAACCGCACGCTGTCAAGCGGTTTAAATTAACATATGCATGCGTTAACGTCTTTTCACTGCCACTGAAGACCTTGTATACATTGGAAATCCAGTTTCAGACTTTCAATCCAACATTTACACCTTGAAATACAAACAGCCAAAAAAGTTAAAAACTCAGAAGTAAATTCTTTTATTAACAACTTCGCAATTGACAGCTTTTGGTTTCTTAAACCAGTTTTTGAATAAATAGTAAATTATGGCTTTCAATACTGCTTGCCTTCTAAAAGCCTGAGATTCGCTTCACTAAAAACGATAAATTATTTCACGGCGCCTTGTATGTATAGAAAACTGAGTTACCTATCAGATAGTGAATATTTATTGTTATTCCCGGTTGGCCAGGTTTGACAAGATATTTTTATTCTGCAGCTTTTTTGACCGAGGTACATCTTAGTACCGCTTAATCCACGATTAAGCAGTCTTTAGACTGAAGGAATCACGCTCCCAAGAATTAGCAGAGAAGACCTAAAAATAAAGAAAACTAACTCAAACAGTTATTTCTTACATTTAAAAGGTCTTATTGATCCTTTGTTTTAGGTCATATATCGTATGCAAGTTTTATGCGTGACCAGAAAAAATAGGCGACAGAAGATAACGGCTGCTAATGCTCTCTTATGCTGTTTTCAGGTCACCCAAGTGTCTTTCTGAGAAAACTAAAGATGAAGTCCCATCACGATAAAGTTAACCAGTGAGAACGCAAAAGGAGAATGAAAAGATGGCCGGCTTACGTTATTTAGGTGAGCTAAATTTGTCTGTTCGGATATCTTTTTTTTCATAGGGTGATTGATCAGTATGTCAATATATTTACTTCCTTATAAAACGATAACGCCTAGGCACTCAAAAGGCTCTCCTAAGATTTAATTTAAGTCTTTCCTCCTTAACTGATGAGTGATTTACACCTATTCAGACCTTTAGGGTTATTTATCGAATTTGATGTATAAGCTGCTAGACCAGACACTAAGTCTGCAGTGGTCAGATTTAAAAATACATACAAAATGTCCATTCTCCAGCTCATGAAATAACGTATTATCATTCATGTATAGAAGGTTCAAAACTGTTTCACCAGCACAAAAAAACAACAACAACAACAAAAAAAAAAGTACAATTAACGCTAGTAGGAACATCTAAGAAGAACACCTTTGGGGCGCGCACTGAGTGTTTGTCTAAGACTGATGTCCGTCTTATAAAGAGTAAAATAAAGGGATCAGAGAAAGGAAAGGAACAACTGAAGATGTCCGTTTTACCGAGATACCTGTCTTATAGAAAATTCCGTTAAGAGAGAATCGACTGTACCAGAGACAGAAGAAAGGCCACCTAAATTTAGAAAAGAGTTCAAGGCAACAAGAAAATCATCTCTCGTATTGAGTTAGGGGTCTTGCGTGATATCATGGCAACCCCCGTTGCAGGACTGCAAATGTTTGAATTAAGGTTGAATAAAAGTTGAGGACTCCACCCAGCGATCATAGCCATCTTTTGTCTTCTTGATCGAGGAGGAGAAAAGGAGGTTATGCTTTAAACGATCTGAAATTTTTAAAAAAATCCATCGAGGGGTTTGAAAATTATTCGCTTATTTGTTTAAAAAGACAGTGTTTACAAAACAGCTAAGTAGTCAGCGCCTCAGTACATACTAATCAAATCGACCAAAGCTATCCCCATGATTTTTCACTCACGCTTTAAAAGACACATAATATTCTAAGAACTATATTGAACTATTCAAGGGCAGTTTCTTATGATTTTCTATTAAAGAAAGCAGAACTGCAGAATTTAGATAATAGGAGGAAATTCCAGTCCTTAGTCTTACTTTTTAAATGTTTAAATGGACAGGGACCACAATACCTTAGCGAGTTTTTCAAAGTTTTAAATGTTAATTACAATTTAAGGGGCTCGGGCACTCGCCTCGTTTTACCTCATTTTAATCTTGAATGCAAGCATAAGTCATGGTCGTATCTTTCTACAATGCTGTGGAATGGCTTGCCTGCTGGAGTTAGGGGGAGTCCGACCTTGGCCGTCTTCAGGCGTGCGTTGCATTCGTGTTTAACGTGACGTGTTTAGCTTCGCGCATTGTTGTCGGCTGGGTTGGGCTCTCCCTTGGCGGGGGGGGGGGGGGGGGGGGTGGCTATTCCATAGCATTTTACAAATCATTTTAAAATATCTTTGAATTTATAATATTTATGTATATGTATATATCTGTAGAGTTTTTATATTTATTTGTTAGATTTATATTGTATTTAGTTATTTCATTTAATGTAAATTTTGTTTTCACGTTCGCGTTTTAGCGAGCTTTTTAGCTCCTAAGCGACACGTGCCTAAATAAAGTATTCTTCTTCTTCTTCTTCTTCTAATATCCTATTTAGTAGTGCAATCCAATAGCAATAACTGTCATCTACAGACTCGAACATTTCACCCACATGCCATGGCGCTGTTCTCAAGTTTTCTTTTAAGACTCTCAACATTTAAGTTCTTAAAGTCCATAAATGTAACCAAATTGCTCTGATGATGTTTCACCTTTTCATTCAATAGCCCGTATATCATTGTGTAATTGCTTACTTCTGGATTATAAACGCCACACGCCTTATCCAGCAAGGACTCAGTCGTATCTGTTACCCTGGTTGGCATGGTAACTAAGCATTCCAGCCCTTGTACTTCTTAGAGATCTCGAAGTATTTTGCTCTCTCTTTGATCTAATCTCAGTCTCTCAAGATTGCAAGAATCGAAGTGATTCTTTCACTTGGGAGTAAAACCAATATGGCCGCTCGAAGCACACGGCAGGAAGACAGAGTAGCCCAAAGTTAACCAAATGCTGTAGGGCGAAAACTTATTAACTTCCCCGACAGAGGTGCCTCTAAGTTTTGTTGAACATTTCGTACCGTTTGGAGAAGTTCTGGCGCCATAAAACATTAAAAACACAAACATTTTGAGAGAGCACCATGATGACCGCTGAACTCGTGTGCAAGCAAATGTTTTTCTTGGGCACTGAAACCAGCACGCAAAAAAAAGGGAAGCTACGATACATTATGTTGTGGAAATGTATCCGGAATTGGAGATTGTAGCCTTGTTTTAGTTCTAATTTTGTTGGGCTGGAGTTCCCACGCACTTTTTTTTTATCACCAACCATCACCACGGAGACAATGCTGAAAGATTGCTCTAAAGCAAGTTAGTAAAGCTATTTTAGTGATAATGCTTAATTATTACAGTGACGCTTCCTCGCAATGTTCTTAATTTATTATAAAACAGGTTTTCCAATTGTACGGGGCCGTATAGACCTGCTACACGTTCCAAAATGGTCAGATTCAACTGTCAAACTGTCACATTTCCTCCATACCGGTTTTATCCGGATAAACAAGTTCATGTTCAAATAACCGTCAACCACATGAAGCTGAATGACTCTGTGACAGTCCACGACGCTGTTACTTCATGGACAGAAAGTATCAACACAAAAAACTTCATCGTCTGTGTCATGCAAACCGGGAGGAAAGAAGAAAGTGCGAATCCATTTGCCACCATTGATTGGGTGGCTTATCAAGGAGCACCGCCCGAAGGATTGACGGGAACGGTTGAGTTGCAGAAATGGTGGTCTGGTACCAACTGCGTAGATGTAAACTTTCCTTCGGTAAGACGGGAATCTTTTTGTACGTACAAATTTAACTCAATGATGCAATGGAAGTATCCTAGGACGAATATCTTAGACCTTCATTCACCACTACAGCTTCATCCACGTCTTCCAAACGAAGTTAGTCAAACAAACAAAAACAGCTCAATAAACCTGGTTGGATTTTTGAATTAAAAATGAGCCGAGTAAAAGTTGCTGCAATTTGGGTGGAAAAGGGCCAAAAGGTAGGTTTTTCCGGTCCCGTAAGCCCGAAAATCACACAAGGGAAGGAAAAGGAAAGAAAACAGAAAGATTCCATATAAAGTGAAGATAGGCTGATTTGCCTACTGGCAGTGAAGTGCAGCAATATTTCAAGGAGGCATTAAAACGCCTCCACTTGTAAAAAAAAGCCATTTTGATTAATATTGCTTCTTTGTTATATTTTTCTTTTTTCAGGGCAAGTTTGCTGAGGCGCCAGTGGTTCTTGTGACGTCAGAGCACCTGAGGACTGGTAAAGAGTATGATGCTGCTCTCATTTGGATTGAAGACGTAACTAAGGACTCAGTGAAAATCTGTCTTCGTGAAATGCAAAACTTTGACGGTAGACACCAACATATCACTGTGGTACGTTATTAGTTTACACAATTTGTGAGGAATGCTGGTTTGTAAACTATAATAGCGATATGATTAAAAGCATTAATTTCGTAACTTGAAGATTATCAGCGAGTGATCGTTTAGTCTAAAGGAGAAAGAACATGGGAAGTAACAAAAATGGGAAAAAGATAGAAATGAATTGCTTTGCCTCGTCCTCATGCTTCCTTTCATGCTTTTACACGATGCCCTTGGTATTTTAAAAATTGTGACGTCTTGCGTTCTCTCCTTGGTCTCCACTCCATGGAGCTCAAAATGCTAAGATTAAACGGGCCTAAAGAATGCTTTGTTTTCATAAATTTTTGGTGAGGATGATACGATATTGCAAAGTACGGATCGCATGGCTCCTGATCACTTTTTTTGTTCTCTTTTCACAGAACTGGTTTGCATTCTCCAAACTGCACAAGCCTCTTTTCACGGAACATGGCGTCATAAGTTTTCCAAATACAAATCCACCTTTGGATAAAATGAACAATGCTTACTGCGAGGTGATAATAGAATTACTCAATCACACTTTTTCATCTCATTCATCATCTCAAGTAGCATGCTGTTCACAGCATACAATCTAGTAAAACATATCTTTTACTAATATATTACTTAATACTTTCAAAACACTTGAAGTCATATGCAGTAAAGCGACGAGAAAAATCAAGATGCTGGCACAGAAAACAATGTTTCAAATATACATAGAAAAGTTAGCAGTTCGTCCTGATAAAATGATTAATTTCAAATAATGCTTGTCCAATGTTGACTTAAAAACAAACATCTGAAACAAAAAAAAAACATCAACAACAACAAAAACAGGAGGTAATTCAAGCTTATAATGATCAGGAAATAGCGTCTCAAGGGTTGTATTTTTCTTTTATATGGCAGTTCGTTTCATTCACGAGAGTTTATAACTCGACCCCGACAGTGCTTGTCTCAGCCAATCACAGTACTACGGTATCTGGGAATTCAGATCCGATTCACAACGGAATTACCACTTGGATCGAGGTAAAAATTCTTTCTCACTTAAAGCGTATTATAGTGATGTGTCCTGGTAAACAAATTTCAAACCAAAACTGGACGAAGAATAAAATTTAACAGACTGGCAGACTGGAGGCCATATACAGCTATTTCGAGAAAGGTTGTCGGAAAAGTGCACGCGACAACCTCGAAAAGTATTGTGGGTGGTTTTGAGTTCACTGTTCTTCAAAGAAATTTGAAAGAATTGTACGAGAAGCCATGGACGTTTGTTTAAGAGTGCTAAGGAAAGCAAAAAGAATAAAACGTAGGTTCGACAGCTACTGTGAGTGTCAGGAACAGTGTATTGATCATATCCCATATTACCTTTCGGGATTGTCGCGTGCACATTTCTTCCGACAACCTTTCTAAAAATAGCTGTATACAGCTGTAGGTGTACCTTACTTGTTGTTTGGACATACAGTGTATTGCAAACTGCACCATATCTAGAAGACGCATGTGATCAAAATAAAATTCAATAACGTTAACCCATTGACGGCCCTGCCGGCCACAACTGGCCGTACAAGGCTACACTGCAACATTGCAACTGTCTCAATCGCGCGAGCCAGCAACTGTCCACAGCTGTGAGCATTGGGTAGAATGCCCTTCAAATTGGGATATCTTGAATAAACGCAAAAAACACTTTTTGCAAAATATTACCTTCTGAATTTGGACAAAAGCAAATTAATGACCCTTCAGGATTTTTTTTTCAGAAATCATCGTTGCATAACCAAAAGTCACCATTCACAGTAAAATTCAGTTCCTGTTCTAGCTTAGAAGCGACTTTTTTGTTCTTCTTTGTTTCCTGGAAACATCAACATCACGACTGCACTGCATGCTAAAAAAAAGCCAGAATTTTTTTTATTTTTGTTTTCATATTTGTACAAAGTCTACTGCCACTCTGACCTAACACAGAAATTTCGCGCCTGTTGTCATTTTCAGTGGTTGCAAATTCTAAAATATATGACGTGGTAGGTCAAGAAATACATCAGTAGTCGAGTCCCAAAGCTACTTCATTTCGGAGCGGCCGTTATTTTTCCATGCCAGTTACACGTCGAGCAACAAGCAAAATTCGCAAACGAAGTTCATCACCTTACTCGCTTCTTTGACAAAGTGGACTCTTAGCTACCGTCACGCTTAATTAATGATGCTCATCAGGCAGCCATGGTAACCCCAATTATGGATTCACGAAATCCTATGGATTGTTTATATGTAGAAAATCACTCTAAAGCCTGAAAGTGTCGGACGTCTATTGGTTAAATTCAGGAGGCGTGATGGTCAAAATTTTGTTAAATCGACAACTTGCTCTGGACTTCAGTGATTTTTAAGAGCAATTCTCTGTAAGAATCAAGCAAAGTGGGAAATGAAAAATTTTGACCTCCCCTCAAATTTTGCATGCAATTAGATATTGTGGGGGGATGTCTAAAAATGCACTTTGTTTGGGTTGCTACTTTATTGTTGTCATGGTAACACCAACTGTTTGTTGGTGGCAAAATATCTAATATTTAACTAAGAAACTGTTGTAAAAAGTGCAAAATGTGTAGCTCTGTTTCTCAAGTCCATTAAAACGCTACAACCCAAGACTTTAAGTAGATATAATACCATCATTCTAGTTTACATTTGTGTATATTGCTCTTTATTATATCAAATTTGCGTGTCATAAACGGTTAATCAACTACATAGAGTTTCGGCCATTTCAGTTGATGGCTAAAATATGGTTATCCTTTCCCTGAATTTCTCCAAAAGTACGGCAGTTCCAGAGCTAAAACTAAGCAGGCAGTTTACACACATATCCTAGTTACTAAGTCTGTAAAAATCTCTGCGGGGCGGGCTCTTCTGTTTGCAAAGGCAATTAACGAACAAACGCCAAATTTCAGTTTTTGTATATTTCATCGCAGTTGACAATCTATCTACTAGCCAACAAAATTTCTAAAACACTGAAACTACCTTCATTATCAAAGAATATTATGTACTGAGTCATTTTATGATAAAAGAATTTTTACTGGCTTTCAGTTTTCTAAACAATATCGATCAAAATAAGGCTTACTTTACGGTTTTCTCTACTTCACCGCTTGAAGCGTAGCATTTGCATTCAACGAACACTCGGTTTCTCGAACCATTCTCATGTGTCTGGTTGTGCTGTTTCCCATTGTAAACCATTGTAAGTCTCCTCAGTCACTTACAGCAAGTTATAAAGTGATACAGAAGCCGATAAAGAAGTCGTACACAAGTCCTTGGCAAGCCAAGCCACATCTTGTAAACACGCACGCTTCCACTTTGCATTTACGTGGTGTTTCTTCATTAGATGCCATCAGTCGCTCCAGAGAGAGTTAAACCTCATTAGGTTTTAGTCATTAAGCCCACAATAGGAATTGCAAACGTATTTGATAAAAATCAAGTCGAAAACCGAGCTTAGAAAGCTGAAAAAGACACTCGTTGACATCTCTGTGAACATGCAACCTCTCCTGGTCAGCGGTGTTAATCAATGCAACATAAACAATTTCCGGTAGAAATAAAATCCTTTTCCCTTCGCCTCCTGGAGATAATGGGAAAAAGGACCGCCTTATCGAAGGTTACATCCCTGCCTTGCTCAGAGAGTGAAACCAAATTTTGCTTTCTTAGTGAAAGTAATCGTGGTGTTTGTACCTATCTGCAAACTTACGGGCTCAGTAAATGTTGGAAAGGTATTACCGATGAAGTTGACTTCCTACTCTGACGTGCCGGTAATAAAGTTCGTTTTATTTTCTTCACTCTTCTGTAAAGTACTAGGGGGGACAACAAAAATTTGAACAAGGAAATTTAGGGAACATAGACTAGAAGTTATTTGAGAGACTGTAATTTCTCAGCTTGTGTATTGCTAGCAACACTAATTTTGTCTCCACTCTCCGTTAGAGGTTTCAACTCCCAGTAGATGGCTATTCCCTTTTAGTCACTATTTGGCTTGTAAATTGTTCACAAAGAATTTTGCAAAATGACACTTTACTTGGACGGCTTGTCTTCTTGCGGTACGTGTTGTTGGGACACTTTGCAGGTACATTCTCACCTTTTCCTCGTTTTCCTTCATTTGAATGCTAACTCCTCTACTTTCTCTGAAGTTAGGATATGTAGCTAAGCCTGCACGGAGTTTCTATTGGATCACGCTTGCATAAATTCCACCCCCCGCTTCAATCCCTTTTACGCCGGCCACACATGCGAAATATAGCTAGAATAAGAGTATAAAAGAATGTATAAGAGCAATATAGTTTCAGCGCAATGTGTAGTGAGATTGATAATTTAACATCAGTTGTAATAAAATAATTCACCTAATACCGAATAACGAAAGCTAGAGACTTGAAGTACAGGTATACGTTTAAAGTACTTTGTTGTAGCCAGAACCCAGGGACAGTCAGTCGTGTCAGGAGACAACAGGGAGACAACAGGGAGACAACAGGGAGACAACAAATTCTGAAGCTACTTGCGTCGACAAGTGTAAAATCGAAAACTCCTAAAGAAGGTACGGAAGCCCTTACAAAACAATATGCTCCTCATGTTATCATGATATTCAAGGGCCAGGAAAAAGTGACCTGCCTTGCTTTTAGCTAAAAAAAATTCCACAGTAAACTAGCTTGAGAGTGTATGTATGTACGAATCCGAAAGCCGATTTCTGTAAAAAAAAAAAAAGCTTTCTTCTATATTAAAATATATTTAAATATCTCAAGTCCATGTTCTCAACATTCCGTTGTTCCAGATTTTCTAATTACTGTATTTCAAAGTACAAGTTTCAAATTCTATGGTGAGCGGCCATAGGAGTTACTTAAGGGTTTCCCCCCTAGTATTTAACAGAAGAGTGCAGAAAATAAAATGAACATACCTGCACGGCAGACGGTAGGAAGTCAGCATGCAACTCCATTGGTAATACCTTTTCGAAATTTGCTAAGCCCGTAAGTTTGCAAATAGGTAGAAAAATTGTGATTACATTCACTGAGAAGGAAAAATTTCGTCTGACCCTCCATGCAACCTTCGATCAGGCGATCCTTTTTCCCCATCATCTCCTGGAAGTGAGGGGAAAACAATGTTACCGGAAATTGTTTATCTTGCGCGATTAACACCGCTGACCAGGACAGGTTGCATGTTCACTGGAATGTTAAAGAGTGCCACTAGTTCAGCTTTCTGAGCTTCTCGACTCGAGATTTCGGATTTTAATACGTAGATAATTCCAATGCTTGGCTTAATGACTAAAACCTAATGAGGTTTAACTCTCTCTGGAGCGATTGATGGCATCTAATGAAGAAACACCACGTAAATGCAAAGTGGAAGCGTGCGTGTTTACAAGATGTGGCTTGGCTTGCCAAGGACATGTGTATGACTTCTTTATCGGCTTCTGTATCACTTTATAACTTGCTGTCAGTGACTGAGGAGACTTACAATGGTTTACAATGGGAAACAGCACAACCGGACACATGAGAATGGTTCGAGAAACCGAGTGTTCGTTGAATGTAAATGCTACGCTTCAAACGGTGAAGTAGAGAAAACCGTAAAGTAAGCCTTATTTTGATCGATATTGTTTAGAAAACTGAAAGCCTGTAAAAATTCTTTTATCATAAAATGACTCAGTACATAATATTCTTTGATAATGAAGGTAGTTTCAGTGTTTTAGAAATTTTGTTGGCTAGTAGATAGATTGTCAACTGCGATGAAATATACAAAAACTGAAATTTGGCGTTTGTTCGTTAATTGCCTTTGCAAACAGAAGAGCCCGCCCCGCAGAGATTTTTACAGACTTAGTAACTAGGATATGTGTGTAAACTGCCTGCTTAGTTTTAGCTCTGGAACTGCCGTACTTTTGGAGAAATTCAGGGAAAGGATAACCATATTTTAGCCATCAACTGAAATGGCCGAAACTCTATGTAGTTGATTAACCGTTTATGACACGCAAATTTGATATAATAAAGAGCAATATACACAAATGTAAACTAGAATGATGGTATTATATCTACTTAAAGTCTTGGGTTGTAGCGTTTTAATGGACTTGAGAAACAGAGCTACACATTTTGCACTTTTTACAACAGTTTCTTAGTTAAATATTAGATATTTTGCCACCAACAAACAGTTGGTGTTACCATGACAACAATAAAGTAGCAACCCAAACAAAGTGCATTTTTAGACATCCCCCCACAATATCTAATTGCATGCAAAATTTGAGGGGAGGTCAAAATTTTTCATTTCCCACTTTGCTTGATTCTTACAGAGAATTGCTCTTAACATGACTAAGAACTGTGAAAAATCGCAACTAACGCGAAAAATCGTTAGACTTGCGATTTTTCGCAACACACGAAAAATCGCAATTTTTGCTTCTGCGTGCATACCTGGACATAAGTGTTCAACAGGGGCACCCAACCACTGTTTTCTTTAAATTATATGTTCGGAGAAGCAAATATTGCCTAGAATTTTCTTTTGCTTGAGGACGACAAGAAATTTTCAGATGACCGTTCCATTCAGGTACAATTTTCGAAGCTTATCTAATAAATGTCCTACGACTTTCTGAAGTTTAACTTCTCATATTTTACTCCTCTTGTTGGGCTAATTTTCGTAGAAATAGGAGATCTAAAGTTTTCTGATTCAAAAATGCGATGGAGAGAGGATTAAGACAAAATCTTACTTTCGTAAAATATTAAATCGCATCCAAAATTTTCTGAAAAATAATACTGAAGTCCCTGTAATTCGAAAAGACTCAAATTCCCCTAGGATGATCGAGAAGATAGAAAGTTTATAGAGCCGCATAAAATGCATTTCTAAAGATCTAAAAAGTACTCTGGATAGCCTAAAAAGAATTGTGAATGTCACTAGATTTGGGGGAAATCGTCGTTGGGTGCCCCTGTTTCACCCCCTTTTCATTCACTCAGTTTGAGGTCCTGAAAAGCGTTAACTATTCACACAGACTACCTCTGGATTCAGAGCCTGTGTCAAGGAATTATATGCTGTGCTCACAGGTATGTTAATTACTACTACTGTCTTCATTTATTTAGTATGTCCACTGTATGTTTTGACAAGCGAAGAGGACAAATCACATTTCTTACCAGATTAACCTGAAAACAATTCTTTTACAACTATAATAGTCTTTCACTTTATTGTTTAATTATTCTACCATAATACTTCTCTTACCACAACTGCATCTTGGTGTTTGCCATCAAAGGGCAAGAATTCCCTTAAGCACACTTCAAATCCTCCAGAATTGACGTTTTCTAACCGTGCGTACATGGCGTCATTTGGATTTGTACTG
>JBBMOI010000014.1:6967500-7082500 GCA_038088405.1 Porites divaricata
CTTCTTTCTTTCTCGTCCTGTTTGCGTTTCATGACACTGTGTGGATCCACCCATAGAGTGATCCACCCATTTTTAATACTTTTGTAGGCGTCTTCTAGTTGTTTGTCTGTTTTTATGTCGCACTTTCGGCGTCCTTCACTCATGTAGCCGATAGTTAAAGAAGACCAATTAGAAGCGGGACTTAACTCTTCGGAATAATTTGCAAGCAAATATTTCTTAAATTCGTTGACTGATACGAACTTCGGCAAGTCGCGTATGGTATACCGTTCAAATTGGCCCTTGTTGGCCAATTTGGACACCTTCATAAAAGCTCGGATAGTTTAATCCATAGTTCACCACGTGCAACACACACAAGAGAACAAAATATTATGCAAATGTAATAGACTATTTTCGATAAATTAAAATTCATCCTTGGCTCTAAGGACTTGAGGTAAGAAAACAAAAAAAATGTATTATTCATTATTGAGCCTCGAGGTGACTTCTTTTGTTTTACTCCCTAGTCCTTGTATTGGTCTATTCATTACATACTTATACCCATAAAGCCCTTGGGTCTCATAGTTTATGGTTTATCCTTTCAAGCGACAACGTTTTTTCAATCAGGTATATATGAGGAGAGTGTTGCTTGAAAAGAAATGAAGAGAGGCTGGAGGCGTGTCTGTGTTCATTTGAAATGCGAGGAAAAATGCGGAACTTTCATGGGTAAAATGTGATGGAGATAGAAAATTATTTTTTCTTCATTTAGTGAAGTTCTTTACCAACAAAATATAATATCACTCCAATTTTTCTTTTGTAAGGATATTGCAAATTTGCTAGTGTCGATAGCCCTCACGTAACTTGGCCTATGACTCAACAATGGTCTAGTAGCTGGGATCAAGTACGAAAGACAGTAAGAAGTGTCTACTGACGGTTGCGTTGAAAATGGCCGAATGATGCGCTAAAAGAACGCAGCTAAGCGCTTAGGAAGAGGATTTCTACGACATAGTAATATTCAAATGTGAAATACCCAAAACGCTCTTAAGAAATGGTAATAAACAAGTTGGTGAATGGCATTTCTTTATGATCATTATTTCGATACACGCACACAGCAAAACGTTTGGAGCCAAAAACTAGTAAAAGGTACAAAAAGGTAATTATCTTCAAGAGATTTTTCTAATTAATGCAAATTTGAATACATGTACAATCATAAGTTGTTGTTTTGTGTTTATTATCACATTCACTGTCAATAAAGTCTATCCCACCGTCAAAATCAATGATAGGCAACCCGATTTTGACTCCTCTCACTACTTTGTCTCTTATATTCAGTGAGACGAATTGAGAGCAAATCTAAAGGTCTAGATTCTCTGAAAGGCCATCAAATTACCGCTTTGCTAGCGTCACATTACGCGAGCTCGGCTCCTTGCACCAAAAGCCGTCAGCGACAGATATCTCTGATTGGATTACGGCACAGCGCTGCTCGGATGGGAAGATTCCAATTTTTTAAATGCTACTTGAAAGTAACTGGTAGAAGGTGGGAATGACTGATTCGGACTGGATACGAAAATCAAAAAATATAACCTTATCTAAAGTTATCTGTTAAAAGCGGATCGCTGAAGTGTGCCAGATATCACTATTAAAATCGAAAATTTGAAATAGATAAAATTTCCGCGTTAAATCAGAATGTGGGTGTGGAGTGTAAGAGGGAAGGTTTTTAAGGACCTTACCCCACTGGAAAAATCTTAATATGTTCTACTGAAATACCCGCAAACTGCAAGTCTTCTGAGCGTATGAAACATCGTATCAATAATTGCCTGAGTCTCTCCTTTTAGCCACTTTGTTTCGTTTTCTTTCAAGTGGTAGCCTCATAACAGACAGTAATTTTCTTAAAAGATTTTAACCGAGATGCGACAAACGAGTTAATCGATTTAGGCCTTTGTAATGTAATCATTTTTTTTTTTTTTTTTTTTCAGAAAAAAGGATGTAAAGGATCTGTAAACAAGAAACAAGGAGACAATAAAAATACATTGATATGTAACTTTTTTTTGAGACAGAATGCTGAAAGGTTCAGTCCCTGAAGCCAGGAGCCAGTTACCTCAAAGTTTTAAATCATTCATTTGTAAGTTTCTAGTGATTTGAATTTGTGATCTCCTCCACAGTTTTCTTCTCGAGGAGACCCGCAAAAACGTCCGTTAAAGTGATTAGTGTGTGCCTTAGCCAGACGTGAGCTTGAGCACAAATTTAGTTACATAAAAACGGGGAAACGGAGAAGGGCGTGAAATGTTCTCCAAACTTGTGAACAAAACATACCCCGAAAAATTCGAATCATCTTACAGTTAGACCTTGTATTAGATGAAGCCTGAAATAGAACATTTTCCCTAGAGAATAAATATGAATTAACAGACTTTGAACAAAGTGAATTAGGTTTTATAAGATATAAATTTAAAGATTTTTCTTTAAAAAAAATTTCCTAATTATCGAATACCTAAGAACAAACACTGTGACACACATGGAATACATGTATATACCTTTAACGGTAGTAGAGAGAACCCCTAGGTGTAGGAGAAAGACAAAAGTTGCAAATTTTCCGAGTTCCATCTGGGTGCTGAATCTAGATGCACTAGTGGCTGTCGATGCTGGAGGATTTGTTATATGGCGGTCCAACTGCGTTTCCTGGGCTAGCGTTTAACAAATCAGTGAAGTATGCCAAATCCGGCTTAACAAGTAAAAACAAGCTGATTGGGTAATAAAAACGAAATGATGCATATTGATCTTATGCTTGATACTCTTTGCAATCATTTCGATCAATTTCATATACCATTAGGAGCTCAAGTCTCTGAAAATAATTTATCATGATGTTGTTTTTAAGCCCAACTCTTTCTAAAGAAGAAAAATAGATCTTCGCAGAATTTACCAGTTTTTATTGATATTTGTAATAGCAAGAATAATCTTAAGTCTGTTTCCTACCCTGTAAAGGGGCAGGCAGCTGGCCAAAGCTGAGATGTAACTCTCTTGGAAAGCGTAGTTGACAGTAACTCTTGCAGTATACCACGTACTGGGTTTTAGAAAATTTTATTACTACACATGCACTATGTTTTCTTGAAAGAATAAGCGAGACTCGCTACTATATCAACCATCCGCTGTTTTCTTGGTCATCCAATGAAATTATTGCATTTGCACTTGTTTCATGATTTAATTTATTAAATAGTTAATGATGGTTTTATTTTTAGCAAACTGGACCTTCTTTCAAAAAGCCAAGTTAATGTTAAGGGTTTTTGGCGATAACATGTATTAAGTTCAGCAAGCGTCCGCTAGTCACATACAATCCCTTTCATGGAATTTTAAGGAAATATTTCTTTCTGCACCAGTTCGAACTAGTCAGTACAGGGTAAGCTGTTAGTGGACTTGAAGAAAAGCGCATCTGATTTTCAGATCCGCGAAACAAAACATTGGTTAAGTAGAAGTAGAGGAATTAATTCCCTTTTAAATCTTAGAATTTTTTGTTGTTCTTAAAGAGATTTTGTCGTCACATTTGCTTGCAGCCAATGTACACAACCGCAAACTTTTAGAAACCACTCAACAGTAGAAGGGCTTAATTAATAAGCTAGAATTAAGCCCCTAAAAGTAGCACGAGTGCAGCGTTAAAAGGGGTAGGGGAACGCGGCAACTGGGCGCGTGAGAGCGCGAGGGGCGGGAGAGGAGAAAGAAAGAGGGAAAATAGTGAAAAAGGTCCTTGTTTTCTACTTCCTCGCGCGCCAGAATTCCTGCTTTCCCTTTCCCGTTTTACGCCTGCTACGCAGGCTACCCCACTTCGTGAAACCCTACATTCCAACTTCCGTATGTGAAATGAATAAACTGCACGCTGTCAAGCTGTTTAAATTAACATATACATGCGTTAACGTCTTCTCACTGCTACTGAAGACCTGGTATACATTGGAAATCCAGTTTCAGATTTTTCAATCCAACATGACACCTTGAAATACGAACAATCTAGCCAAAAAAGTTAAAAACTCAGAAGTAAATCCGTTTATTAACAACTTCGCAATTGACAGATTTTAGTTTCTTAAACCAGTTTTTGAATAAATAGTAAATTATGGCTTTCAATACTGCTTGCCTTCTAAAAGCCTGAGATTCCTTCACTAAAAAACGATAAATTATTTTACTACGCCTGGTATGCATAGAAAACTGAGTTACCTATCAGACAGTGAATATTTAACAATTATTCCTCGAGCCCGAATGGGCTATTGACTCAGAGGCCATGAGGGCGAGAGGAATAATTGTTTTAGTAAAATCCAACTAGTTGGTCAAAAATATCGAGAATAAAAAAGTTTCAGCTTGTTAAAGCTAGACTTTAATCCTTTTTTGCCGCCAAAAAGCCCGCGCGTTTCGCTACTAGTGGGCTATAACATATAGCCTAGTAGTACAGTAGCTCAACCAATCAGAACGCAGCATTGATGATAGACCACTAGTTGGATTTTACTAATTTTTTTGTTATTCCCGGTTGGCCAGGTTTGACAAGATATTTTTATTCTGCAGCTTTTTTGACCAAGGTACATCTTAATATCAATTATCCACGATTAAGCAGTTTTTTAGACTGAAGGAATCACGCTCCCAAGAATTAGCAGAGAAGACCTTAAAATAAAGAAAACTAACTCAAACAGTAGTTTTTTTTTTATATTTAAAAGGTCTTATTTATCCTTTATTTTAGGTCACATATCGTATGCAAGTTTTATGCGTGACCAGAAAAAATAGGTGACAGATGACAACGGCTGCTAAAGCTCTCTTATGCTGTTTTCAGGTCACCCATGCAAGTGTCTTTATGAGAAAACTAAAGATGAAGTCCCATCACGATAAAGTTAACCAGTGAGAACGAAAAAGGAGAGTGAAGAGATGGCCGGCTTACGTTGGTTAGGTGAGCTGAATTTGTCTGTTCGGGTATCTCATATTTCTTAGGGTGGTTGATCAGTATGTCAGTACATGTACTTTCTTATAAAAAGATAACGCCGAGACACTCAAAAGGCTCTCCTAAGATTTAATTTAAGTCTTTCTTCCTTATCTGATACCTATTCAGACCTTTAGGGTTACTAATCGAATGTGATGTAGAAGCCGCTAGTCAAGACAATAAGTCTGCAGTAGTCAGGCTTAAAAATACATGATACAAAATGTCCATTCTGCTGCTCATAAAAAAAAACTTATTATCATTCACGTATAGAAGCTTCCCCTAACCAGGTTCAAAACTGCTTCACAGTACAGAACAACAACAACAACAAAAAAACAATTAACGCTTTTAGGAGCATCAGTGGTGCAGTCAACTTTTTCTAAGAGGAACACCTTTGGGGCGTGCACTGAGTGTTTGTTCAAGACTGATGTCCGTCTTATAAAGAGTCAAATAAAGTGATCAGAGAAAGGAAAGGACCAACTGTAGATGTCCGTTTTACCGAGATACCCGTCTTATAGAAAAGTCCGTTAAGAGAGAGTCGACTGCACCAGCGACAGAATTTAGAAAAGAGTTTACGTGGTAACAAGAAAATCATCTCTCGTATCATTTTTATCCATTTTATCTTTTGTAGAAAATTGTTTAACGTCATTACTTTTAATTTGATTTTATTTCATTTAGTTAGACGTCTTTCTTGATGGCAACCCCCTTTGCAGGACTACAAAATTTTGAATAAAGGTTGAATAAAGGTTGAGGACTCCACTCGGCGATCATAGCCATCTTTTGTCTTCTTGATCGAGGGGGAGAAAAGGAGGCTATGTCTTAAACGCGTCAAACTTTTGAGGTCGAGACAGCCCTTCGTATTTTACTGCCTTACAAGATATCAATAATCTTGAAACTTAAGGTCATATATAAAGACGGTTAATCTAGAGAATCTGAGCGGTTTCAACATTATTCGCTTATTTGTTTAAGAAGAACAAAATGTTTACAAAACAGCTAAGTAGTCAGCTCCTCAGTACATACTAATCAAATCCTTCTTTCTACATCGGCCAACTAAAGCTATCCCCATGATCTTTCACCCACGTTTTTAAAGACAAGTAAAATTTCATTAATTTCACAAAGCGCTTCGTTTTCTACTGATAATTGCCGAACATGAACTATTAAACTGTTCATGATACGGCCACCAAAATTACGAAGAATGATACGATGCACTCAACATGTCCACCATCTAAGTCCAACTTGATTGACACTATGAAGTAATTTGACGTCACTATGATACGGTCAGTTTTCTTTGTCCCTGGGGAAGGCCATTACGTTTTCTTTATATTAGCACACACTGAAATGAGGTCCTGTTAGGGCAGGAGCCTACCTAGTTAGGTTAAATTCAGACAAGCCTAACATGGCCTTGGAACAGCGACATTGGAGGAGAAATGGTGACAAGCGGTACAAAGATGGGTCGAAACTGCGACAGCGACAGAGAAAAGCGAAAATACAATTATAGCAAAATACCGACAGCGACACGGCTACCTCCTCAATACGTGAAACAACAGTTTTTGAAATTTACTTTAGAGACGTACGTAACTCTCCTGAAGCCCTGAGAGGGCATCTTAAATGTAATATAGACACTCGTTAACGCGGACAACAGACACATGATTCCTGCCCAATCAAGAGATTCTCGTAGAAAGCAGCCAACCACGCTAATGCGTGCACTTCATTCTCATTTGCGTGCATAAGGCTTTCCTTCTTTAATATATCCTGAATGTTTTAATGACGACGGTTTTTGGAAAGTTAGGAGAAGTTCAATTTGGCGATCCTAATGTCCTGTTGTATTCGATCCTTTAGTATTTTGTTCAAATAAAGGGTGTACTATTTCATTAAATAACATGACTTGCTTAATACCAACACCCCGTCAATACAGACACTTTTTTATGACCCCCCCCCCCCCCCCTGTATCCGTATTAACGGGTTTGTCTATAACAACAAGGTTAAGAGGTTACCACTACTCATTCAGCAGTTCCCTTCGAAAGATAGTCACAAGTTATTTAATAATACCAAGGATTTCGTTATAGCGATTCCTTATTAAAAATTTCAAGTTAACATCCACTCCATGCCGATGCTCTGATCATGACTAGCTGAAAGCTATTTTTCATGGAAATATGCAGAAATTTCCGGACTGAAACATCGAACTTTATCAAATACCGTAAAGTTCCGCAAGTATCGAGTACTTTCGGATTTAGCAGCCTTTTCATATCGCTACTTTTGGGAGGTCACTACTTTCGGTTAGCTAAAACGTGTACAGTACATGAGCCTTACTAAGTTCAAGTAATTATCGCCACAATTGTGAAAACATCCACAATTTTTATTTGGCGAAAGGCATTTCATGTTATAGCTTTTTGAATAAAAATTTAAAAGAATCTTTAATTACGGTATGGGTATTCACAGACCAAAGGAAGACTTTTGTATTATGTATTATGTGCCTTTATGTTACATAATACATCATGCAGTTTGGTAAAGTTTGTTGTATCTATAACTTCCGTCATTTCCAGCAAAAAGGGAAATTACATTTGAAGTCATCACTTTCGGAAGGTCGTTATTTTCTGGCGGGGTCGTTACTTTTGGCATTCGCTAACACCTGCGAAAGTTTTTCGCTACTTTCGGAGGGGTGCTTCGTTCACGAAAAGGGGAGGGGGGTCGTTACCTTTGGTACTTACCTGTACAAGAAGTTCATTCTATTCAGTAGGAGCTTTAGATTAAATAAATGAAATTTTAAACAAATCTCGTGTCAGAGAGATCTCGAACCTTTAGGAAACAGTAAAAACCCAAGTATGAGAACCTAGATTTTTCCATAGTTAGCCTAAACAAGTTCTCATAGAAATAGTATTTAGTGGGAGTTTAGGCTACGTGGGTTCTTAAATAGGTTCTTAATTTGATAGGGGCACTAGCAGTCAGCATAGATAACTACTACAGAGCATATGTCATATGGAATATTTAAGCAATAGACCACACTTTCTATGGGTTTACCGAGGGTGCTAATGGGGGTACCCAATTCTCAGTTAACTACTATTTTTTTGGCCAATTCTCAGTTAACTACTAATTTTAGTTGGCTATTAACTTTCACTTCCCTACAGCGAATATTATTCCGTCATAACCCGAATTTTCTTTCTTTCAGCAAGTCGATCATTTTTGGGGGTAGGCCCTTACTAAAATCAAGTTATAAATTTACGTGAACTCTGCCACTGGTACAATTCAGCTGACAATTTATTAGTAACTAAAAATATAAGTCGCATAACCAAAATAGATCCAGGCGCACTGGTCATGCATGTCCTGCCATAAACTGTTTCAAAGGTCACTTTCTTCGGCACTTTCATTATGTGATCGGAATCGCAGTCTTGTACTTATCTGGTTGCTGTATGTCCTGCCCACGTTTCAATTCATTTTCAATCCTTGTAATCCATTGCAAGAGACGACGCAAAACATTATCAATGCCAAAATATAGTCTTAAATAACAAAACTGGACCATTATTTTTGGGATTCAATTGGTGAATTTAATCACTGCTTGCACCGATGCTTGTTTGCACTGCTTGCACTGACAAAGGCATGACATGAAACTCACTTTTCGTGAGTGTAGCCCACTTCGAACTCGTAGTTCGTTTAAGCGATTACTTTACTGTGGTTCCAAAGTCTTGGGCGTAGTTCAAAGCACTAAATATTTTGTGTTGAAGTGAGAAACCAGTGTAAGCTTTCCACCTGTGTTGTCACAAATTTTTTGACCTCGATACAGTTTTTGTCGACATCCTCTTTCATGTCCCGCAATGCTACCTTTTTTCGCAGACGTACTTTTTTCTCGTATTTCAAAAGCCTTATAAAGATGTCCAAGAGTTTTAAAAAATGAAACCGCCGAAACTGTTTCAGAAGGACTGGTTTAAACACGAGCTTTTCTTATTCAAAAAGTCTCAATAGTAAGAACTCCAACATCAGTTACAAAAATTATATCTCGTAAGTACAGATTCCATGTACTTAAAAGAAAGATTGCTGATTTCTTTGAACCATCAGAAATTCTTTTTCTTTTGGCTAGATGCAATACTAAGAGTCACTATAACCTGAGATCAGGCGTTATTATTTTTTTTTTTTTTTTTTTATTTTTTATTTTTTGCTTCTTTGCTTCTTTGGCTCGAGAGGGAAAAAAATAACGCCCACTTCCCGTGAGAGACATAAAGGGCTAATAGGGAGAGGGCATGATCTCAGGCTAGAGTCACTACAGCTCCTTTATTTGGGTAGTAATGTTTAACGTGACGATCTTTTGGGTTCTTGTTAGTGTTAGAAGAGGAATTATTCGTTGAGTTGTCTACAACCAGCTCTTTGACTGACGCTTTCTGTTTATCGGGTACTGCCCTGGTGCCTTTTGCACATAGTAGAATCAGTTAATGTGCCACCGAGTCATCAGCGGGACAAAAAAATAGCATTTCTGTTTGGAAAACTTTGTTGCTTTTATTAACATTAATATAATATCACTTAACTGTAAACTTTTCATTTTCAGTTAACTACTGTTTCTTGGGCCAAATATCAGTAAACTGTTACCTCATTCCCACCCTTTTTACCGGCGTGATAACCCCGGATGCTGGGAGAACACGAGAAAAGTTTGTAAATCACGAGCCGAACCCAAGTGGGTTATCACGCCGGTAAACCCATAGAAAGTGTGGTCTATTGCTTTTATAAAATAACTTTAAGTTTCCTACGAGTTTACCAGCACAATAAACCATAGGTTTTTAACTAATCAGAACGCGCGTACTATCTTTAGTTAGTTATTTTATAAATTGCTGCATTAAATAATTATCTAGAAGACAATTTCCATGCGTATCATAACCATACAGTAAATTTATCTTTCCAAAGTACTAGCATAGCACGCATGTCTTTCATGCTGTACACAAAATTCTGTGTTACATTTTTAACCCTACTGACTGAAACCTAAACTAAAACTTTTTTAGTATAATTTTGCCTCTATGCTTTTATTTTTGTAAAGTAAATAAGAACCCTTTGGAAATTTTGGGCTAAATAGGTTCTTATGAAACGGGGGTTTAAAATGAAAATTTTAGCCTAACAGGTTCTTAAATTTTAGGTTCTTATACGTGGGTTTTTACTGTACTGGATGAAGTAGCTGTTGCAAGAAGGCCCCCTTCGTTAAGATTCTTGTTTCACTTGTCGCCTCGTTCAGATTCTCTTACGTTTAATCTTAATTAGTTTCCTTACAATTAGATCTGAATCACAGTGGGTATAGAAAATTTCATGCATCAGACAGCGAGAATCAAACGCACGAAAAAAGGTTTCATGTTGTTCTATTATTTTACTTGTAGAACTGTAAGGCAAAAAATTGTCAAAATAAACACCGAAAATATATTGTCGCGGACAGGATGAACGTCAAATTCCCCTTTTAATAAATACGCACGCGGAAATTATGTTTACGAGGTAAATTAAAGTAATTTTGTGAAATCGAAACTTCTGTATTTTTGTTAGAATCTAAATAACCCTTCAGATAAAATTTGTTTCTTAGATTTCAGCAGTTCAATAATATGGAAAGAATTTGGAAGGAAAACTGCAGAGGAAGCAAGAAATCAGTAGATACGTTCAAACTGTGCAAGCACTGTGATAAAGATGTGGTCTTTGTAATGTTCAATTTAATAGCCGACTACCGTACAACTGATCGATGAACGCTTCAAGAACTTGCTTTTTGTCTGGAAAAAGAATTTCCGTCAAAAAAGATTATTTGTCACCCCTAAAAAGTCATTAGAGGGTTATTTCTAGACTCTTGTAGCTTTTATTTTACCTAATTTTCAAAATAATCGACGTCATTAATAGCAAGTCTAAATTACTGTAGTGAGATTATCATGATAAATAAAATCTCTTGGAAGTTTCATTAATTGCATTGCCCTCTTAAAAGGTGACAAATTGACATTACGGGTAAGCTTGAGAGACGAGGCAAGTGAAACAAGGTACACTAAGCAAATATTAGCGATTGAGACAAAGAGGATAAAAGCAAAGAGTTGAGGTTTTAATGAAAATGCAATTTCTTGAGCACTCCTTCGAAAGCAGATGGCCAAATAAGACAAAAAACATCAAACGCTCACTTCAAGTTCAGTTCGTGATAGTCTCTTGAAACGCGTTAAGTTAAGGTAAGCTTCAAAACGAAAAACAAAACTGCTCGGTACGTTGTGATGGAAAAAATCTGAATTTTTGGTTAATGTAAGAGCTTCAAAATGCCCGTCCCTTCCATCGAATCTGTTAACAGCACAAGCGTCTCAAATATAGGAGATTTGTTACAGGAAGGCGACTTTCAAAAGGGAATCAAAAGCACTGCTTTTGTTTTTCTCATGTTGTTGTCTATGCTGGGCAACGCTTTGTTAATCGCGGTCGTGTACAAAAACGCTAATCAAAGAATGAGGACTCCAAGTAATTACTTCATCTTTAACATGGCCTGTGCTGATGTTTTACTCACTGTATACGTCGTTCCAGTCAGCACTGTCAGCACTGCATATAGCCACAAATGGCTTATCACGGGAGTCGCGGGCGAACTGCTTTGCCGCTTATCACAGTTCATTGGTCAAATGTCAGTCTTAGTCTCCACTGGAAGTTTGCTTGTGACTGCCTTGGATCGTTTTTTTCTGGTGTTTTATCCACTTAAGAGAATAATAACTCTTCGTATCGCCAGGTTTCTGATTGGTGTCATTTGGAGTTTTGCGATCGTGTTCACAGTGCCATTATTCAAAATGACCGCTTTAGTCGAATTCAAGCCGGACCTCCATGTTTGCACCTTCAATTTTGGAATCATTGGCTACGTTATCAGTTATTTATTATTCTGCTTTCCTGTGGTAGTATTACTGCCTATCATTGCTATCATCCTCATCTACGTTGCAATTGGATTCAAACTGAAACATACCATAGCACCCGGCAACCAACTCCCTTCAAATCAACATCGACGGGAACAGATGAACCGCAAGATATTAGCTATGCTTGTCACTGTTGTTGCTGTGCTAATCGTTTGTCGTTTTCCATTCATTTTTGGAATGATGGCTTGTTTCTCTGGCTTAAAAACTGCCTGCTCCTGGAACTTTCTATTCCTTGGCTGGTTTCTGGTATGCTTTAACAGTAGAATTAATCCTTGGATCTATTTCATCTTTAATGAGCAATTCCGCCAAGGTGTGAAATTACTACTACAGAAGCTGCTTCCGCGCTGTTTTAAAGTCACAAATGAAGTGGAAATGTTGGAATCGACTGGACGTCAAATCAAAGCGCATACATCACAAAGTTTTCGGTACAGTCCAGCGAACAAATAGCTCAATTAATGAAAAACATTTACCCCGACAGCAACATGCACATTTTCCATTTTCTTCCTTTTGCATCACTTATATTATATGGTACTAATGACAGAAATTTGTTCAGAACAACTCGGGGATTGTGGGATATTTCCGTATTGTGGTTAAATGATGCCTCACCGGGACAAAGACACAGAGAACTATAAACGAGCCTCGATGCACGGTTATGTACATCACACATTGGCAAACGTATGCATTAAAAGTTCACGTTCATAAATATTCATCAGTCAGTTTTAAACTGAGAGGAAAATTTAGTATTGATTGTTGCAGGTGCATCTCTAAACGGTTTGTCTATCACTGGTTAAACGCTCGGTCTATTCACAGCCCCAGTTGCTCGAAGGGTGGTAGCGCTACCCACTGGATAAATTACTATCCAAAGGATAGCGCAATTGGCTTTCGTAATACTTTTCCTCTGGATAGCGATTTATCCAGTCAGATAGCGCTATCCAACTTTTGAACAACTGGACCTTCGTCAATAGTTTATTTTATAGGTAAGTGAGATCGAAACTTTCTAATTTTAAAACAAAAGTTTAGACAAAATGGGCGACAGGCGTCTCTACACGCTTCGTTGATTACTGTAATGCACATTGATTGCAGAGTAACCGAGCAGAAAATCTAGATTCTATGTAAGAGTTGAGCGAAAACGTTAGTAACAGTAAATGCAGCGTTAGACCATTTTTTGCAAAAAGGATGTGACCAACAGCGTGCGCATGGCGGCGAAAGATCCGTCGACACCGTTGGAAAGAGAGCTTTCGAAATTACTGCAAACTTGCTAAGTTTTTGCCAAATATTTCAGAAGCGAGCACCATCAGAATTTGCAGAATGTTTGTGCCCCTCACCAAACAAACGTTTGTGAAATGCAATGAGTCTGAAGTTTGTTTTCTGGCAACACTACTCTCCAACTGATCCGATGTCAAAAATGGAAAAAAAAATCGTGGAAGAATCATTCGACAAGTGATTGCGAGAGAGGTTCTTGTCGATTGTGGTAAGAAAACACGAGTTTTGTCAACTAAAGCTAAGGGGATCCAGTTTCTAAATTTCTGCCGTATAGTCTTTGGAATTATCTACTTTTACAAATCTGTAAGGAGGATAGGATAATTTTAAGAGGGTCAATTTTTTTCCCCAAAAACACGTCGTTTACGGTTGTTTCAGCCGCTAGGAAAACTTGCTTAACTGGGAAAACAAAAAACAAAGGCAACAAAAAAAAAAACCGTTCACTTCTCATAAATATCCCGATGGAAACTGATCTGAAATTATATAAAAAGTTATCTACCGATAGAAAAGTAGTAGTTTTCCTTTTAGCTTTTACTTAATGGATGATTAATTAATAAGAAACATTCCCGTTGGCTATAGCTACCTATAAAGTAACATTTTCAAACTACAGCCGTTACACCGGCTTACTTTAATGTTGATTAAAAGACTACGGGCACAAACTGACCGAAGGTGACTTAGAGGTTATCTTTTAGGTTGTTTCGTAAAATGTTTCCACTTCGTCTGGAGTAAAAACATGATTCCTTCCTCCTGCCAGAAATGTCTGGGTGAAGGTGTCTCCATAGTTATACCCGCTTGGTGGGCTGTAAGTATAGCCAAGGTCGGAAAAGCTACCAGATAACAAATTGTCGCCAATGTAAATGTCATGGCTTCCACCGAAAGTAGTTCTATGAGACGAGCAGTCGTATATGGAATTTGTGGAAGAACTATCCTGCCCCGGCTGAGGGAGTTTCACAGGCGCCCATCCTGGCTTGTTAACCAGCGAGAAAAGAAATGCCTGGGAATCATATCGATACCCGGGGCAACTGCTGGGACCTGTTGGGAAAATAAGAAAAGAAAAAATCTGATAAAGAAACAGACCCTAATGTAAACTCCTGACGTTTTGGTAATAAAGGGACTAAATTATAAATTGCTTTAACGTCTTGTTCTGGTCCGCAGGCCGGCTGCTAGCGGTAGCTGCGAATCTAGCTCCACATTAAAAAACATATATTATTATCATTATTATTATTATTATTATTATTATTATGTCCATTTCTTGTAGACTCAGGCAAGATGTCCAGCCTGGTTTATAGTCCTTAGGAGTGGGTTACAACAAGTCACCACGGGTCCCAGGTCTCTCTTTTCCTTCTTCTTACAGGGACAGTACTTTCCTTAGTATCTTTGCTGTCCCCAACAATGCTGTTTTCTAGATAACTTCCAACTTCACGTTCACACCGATTCGCTTCATGTACTCCTTAAAGTTAACTGAGATGGCTCCAAGGGCTCCAATAACAACAGGAATTACAAGTAAAATGACTTTTCGCATGTGCCAGACCTTTGCAATTTCATCCTTCAATAATTGATATTTCTCTACCTTCTCAAGTTCCTTATCTTTCACCCTGTCATCACCTGGGATGGTAACATCAATTATGACAACCTCTCTCTCCTTCTTATCAATAAAGACAATGTCTGGTCTTCTTTCCTCGATTTTCCGATCACACTGGATTGTGAAATCCCACAGTATCTTGGAGTTTTCACTTTCCACCACTCTCTCCGGCTTCTGTTCATGCCAGTTAGTAGTTAATAGAGGATGCTTTACCATTCAATTTCGCCCCTGATTAATTTCTGTCATTTCCTGATTAACTCTGTCATCCAACCACTTAGTACAAAAATGACAGAAATTAATCAGGGTTTTTTTTCATTTTTTCCCAAATATTCTGACTCAAAAAATTCTAAACCATGATTAATTTTGTAAACTGTGGAAATTGTGGAAAAAGACAGAAATAATGGCTCGCCACTGCGTGGCTCGCGGAAATGACAGAAATTAATCAGGGGCGAAATTTTATGGTAAAGCATCCTCTATTAACTACTCAGGAGAGACGCTGAGATAGTCAAGACGGTTATAGAAAGAAATTAGGTTATATACAATAACCATTTGGCTTAATTATTCTATCACATTCATCTAAATACATTCCTTGTTTGATTTCATCATTGGCTTTTTCGAATTGTTTTATCTGCTTTTCAAGAATATCCAGAACTAACTTTTGTGCTTTGATAGGATCATTTTTATACATGTTCAAATGTATTTTTTTGATTTCTAGTTCTTCTAAAAATAATTCTTTTGCTTTGACAGGATCTTTTTTTGCTAAATCAAAATTTTCCATATATTTAAAAAGTCTTTTATCAAACTGATTGGTTTGTGGTTCCATTTATTTAACGGTTATATAAAAGATGATAAAGGTTAATCGAATTCTATTTTACTAAATTCTCTTATTCCTTGCCATGTCATACGATGATTGAATTTTTTTACATTCCAATCTGAATTTTCTATTACATGTTTCATAAGTTCAACACTACGATAAATATCTGGGTCCATCAATACAACTTGAAGTTTTTTATTTGTTTGTTTTTTAATCATATCTCTTTTTTGTTTTTCCTCTTCTGAAATAGGTTTTTCTCCACTGTCATATTCTTTTAGATCGATTGTTTTTACTTTATTGAATAGAAGAGTTTTTTTATCATAGTAATTATTAACTAAGTAATATTCACGTTTTCCAAATTCTTTATCTTCAAATACCCCGAGTTTATTATCAGGAAAAAGATCCCAATTACGTTCAAAAGCAAATCCATATCTATTATAATCATCTAGCATTCTAAAGTAAAAATCAACGACATTGTCATTATAACCATCACAATCTGGGTTGGCATCATTTTCTTCCCAATTGTTGTAACTGGGGTTATATTTGTAAAAAATCCATAAAAGAATTTTATACGGATGATTAGGTTTGATTTTTTTTATTAGTTTTGGGTCAAATGGTTCAAGCTCCATCCATGGTTCAACAATGAATTCATCTAGTTCAGGACTACCAAGGATCATTTTATCTAAGGATTATAATAATTTTGATTTAAAAAATAATATTTTCTAATAATAAAAATGCAGTTGTCAAGTTACGATCGTCTCACACCAGAAAATATTGTTTTCAATGAAGCCAAAGAATTCAAAGTAAAGGATAGCAAAATCAAATACAAACGAATCCCAATTGAAGTCAAATACCCAAATGGAAAGAAAGGTGCTCTCGTAATTGAAACTCCATTTCTTTTCTCTTTTGGAGTAAATGAAAAGAAAAACCAAGAAAATAACAAACTTGTTGGCTACAGTATTCCAGTTTGTCTCTGGGGAAAAGATAGTGAACCAAATACAGAGGAAAAAGCATTTTTTGATATTTTGAATAATATCAGGGAAATGTGTTGTCAACATCTTGAAAGTGAATATGGGTCTGACATGGCTTCAAGCCTGTCTTCTCTTCTTTATTATAAACAGGAAGAATATATTGATAAAAAAGGTAAAAAGAAAACGCGAAAAGATGAGACAGCTGCTCCAGTTCTTTACGCAAAACTTATTTATTCTGAGAAGGCAAAGAAAATAATTACTTTATTTAAGGATACTAAGGGGAAAGATTTGAATCCTTTTAAATATAAGGATCAATATTGCAATGTCAAAATGGCATTGATAGTTGAAGGAATATTTTTGAGTAAAACTGTAACTTCTATTCAAATAAAAGCTTATGAGTGCCAAGTTAAACCATTGAAACCTCGAGAATCTTTACTATCAATAACTGAGGAAGAAGTTGATAGTGAAAGTGATGATGAGACTGTTGAGGTTGGCGATATTGAAGATTTAATTATTTCCGACATTGAGGAAGAAACTGATTAATTGGATTTTTAATACAAAATTTGTATTAAAAATTAACCAAATCCTTGAAACTCACCCATGAGTTAAATTTATCAGGATATCCACTCCATTTTACTAATGCCATCTTTTTCTTGTTATCTCTCCTAATAATTTTTTCTATTCTAAAAGTCTGCTGTTTTGCTTTCTGTAATTCTTGTTCGTAAAAAGATCCTTTTATCGATTCCGACATCAAGTCAACAATAGAATATGTAACAGGTTTTGTTGGAATAATTTTATCAATCACAAATATTTCCTCTGTCCAGTTTGGTGTGTAACCTTTATCAAATACCTTTCTTTTATACTTTGAAATTCTAACATGATCTCCAATCTTAAACTTTGGTTTACCCGGTTTCAAGTAAATAGATTCGCCATACAAATTAGACCAAACTGTTTTTTTCATTCTTCTTTTTACTCGCTTCAACAGGAGTCATTTTAATACTAGAATGGCTCGTATTATTGTAATCATTAACCAGTTTATCTATCTTATCAGCGTAAATAGTGTTGTTATTCACAGTAAACATCTTCCACATCTTGTTTTTCATTGTTTTATTCCATCTCTCAATAACACTAGATTTCTCTTCATTTTCAGTGTGATAAAGCCGGATTCCTTTTTTCTTCAGAAAATCTTTGAAATGTTTGCTGATAAACTCAGAACCTTTATCAGTCCACAACATCTTTGGTTTACGTGAACTTTCAAAAATATCATCAAATGCTTTACTCACAGTTTCAGTTTTTTTGTCTTTCAATCCCCTAATCCATCCATACTTGCTAAACACATCAATAACCATCAGCAAATATTTAATCCCCATGTTCCACTTAGCAAACTTTTGCATTTCTACCAAATCAGCAGCCCAGATATCATCACGGGCGTTTGAGATGACTGATCTTTTTTGAAAGTTTCTTGTGATTGGTTTGTGAAGTTCATCGGCCAGCTGTTGAGACCAATCACTACTCAACGCCGACGCGCGTTTTTTTGAAGCCCAAGTCCAAGTTTTTGTTTTGTGTTAATCATTGTTCTAGCCAAAGTATGTCCCCATTGTCTCTGGTTTCGAGGAATTGCATCTAATGATTTTATCATTTTTCTATCAGCTTCATTTTTACATTTCACTTGTTCACTGGATGGTTTGTTACCACAGACAGAGTAATCAACATCGTGTTGCATACTTACAGCATCTGTTCGTCCAGTTGGTTGTTCATAGATTTCCAATATCTCTCCAGTCTGAGGATCATAACTCAATTGAGATTCCAATGGATTACCAGGGCCAGTATACTTATGACCAGGAAGTGTAAATCCTTTACGTGGGGCGACTTTAAGAATGGCTTTATGAATATCAACTCCACTTCCAAAACTTGTCAGAGGATTATTTTCCCAGAAGTGATCATCAATAATAATCTGATATTTGGTTCTTAATATCTGAGGCCATGTATCAGGATTAGATGAAATGATATTATTCATATCTGCCAGAGCTTCTGGATTGTTCTCAAAAAATCTTGACTTTTTCATTCTTCTAGAAGGTTTTTCAAACTTAAAAAATAATTCAGGATTAGAACCTTTGCGTATTATTCCCATCTTGGCTTCTTCTGCTGCTGTTAGTCCTCTCCAGAATTTACCAGAAGTCACACCATGATCCGATCCAAAAGCTGATTTAATAATATCTCCAGATTTATATCGATTATAAACTGGTTTCAAAGACGGAATCAATTCTTGAGTTGTTTTCATAGCAATATCCGGTGCTTTTTTTACAACAGTCATTGGATCAATTCCTGATCCATCCAAATCGGGTCTGTTAGTTTTATATCTTTTATTTGGTCTAACTTTGGTTGATAGTTGATCCATTGCTGATCCAACACTATCTTGAATAAAAGGAGACAATTTATTAATCCCATAATTTACAGCTTTCTTCTGTAGATTTTTATTTCTCATTAATTCACTTGCTCCATACCGTCCCATTTCGACTGTTTTTTTTGCCATCCAAGGAAGAGCATGTTCAACGAATGCATCTGCAGCTGTTCCAACAACAGTGTCAAAGACATCTCCTCCAGTTTGCTTGCCCGCCTTCTCAGACGGGCTTATTAGTTTTTTGTCTTCTTCTTAGTTTTTCTTTTCTTTCCCCCAGCTCCAGTTTGGGTCATTTTAACATATCTTACTTTTTTTATTCCACAAACAGCGCAATGACAAAAGAATTGCTTTCTTCCTCTTTTATCGTTTTGGTAACCACTTGGCTCGGTACAAGGTGTTACCATTTTATCTTTAATGCAATATGATTCTTTCATTTAGTATAATGTTTAGATAAAATGTCTGCTAGGGTTGATTTAGTAAAAAGTGAACTTAATGAGATATATAATTTGCTTAATGATAGTTTTGAATATCTTAATATTGCAGTATTAAAGAGTGATAATCGTTTCAAGAAAATATTTGAGATAATTATGGAAATCAAAGGACATTCTGTTTTATTAAACAGGTTAGTAAAATGAAAATTATTTTTTTAAATTTAAAAAAATATATTATGTAATAAAATGGAAGGAAGAAAAAGATTAGGCAAAAAATTAGTCGAATTTGGCTTAGAAGGATTTAGTAATTTTGGAAAACAACGTGGTTTAATTTCCAATAAAAAAGAAGGCAAGCTATTTAAACCAATTAAAGGAAAGTTAAGAGTAATTGATGAAAAGTTAAATGATATTTATTCAAATTTAGATAGTATTCATGAAAAAATTAATAAAAGATTGGATTTAATCGAAAATAAAATAATCAAAAAGTTAGAACATGATAATTATAATGCAGTTGAACAGTTATGTGAAATAGAAGAAAAATTAATAAATTTAAAAAAAGAAATAACTGAAGATAGTGAAGATGAAGATGAAGATGATGAAGATTTAGTATAAACTAAAGATAAATGGGAGACAAATTCTATTCAGAGATAGAAAAAATTATGAATGTTGAAACTATCAAAGATTTTGAGAAAGAAACAAGAGCAAAAATCAATGATGAGTTTGAGATACTTCGGGGTAAAAATGAAGATATTTCTAGAGTATTGATGGCTGGTGAATGTGAGATGTGGGGAAAAATAAGAAGAAGAGAATATCCTTGGTTGAAAATAAAGTCTGGTAAAAAGAAGAAACTTTTTCAACTTATTGATATGTATACAGAAACTTTTTCCTTAGTTGATAGTGCCAAAGAATTGAACAAAAAATGTGAGAATCTAAAAAAGATGAAGGAAGCACCGGAAGATATAGATTAAATATAAATTTTATATTTAATCTTGAAAAATATTATTACAAATTATTATTTATAGAATCTTTTTTATATATAAAAAACTTTTATTTAATTTATATTTTGTAATAATCTTTATCTATCTTAGATGAAAAATATTATTACAAATTATTATTTATAGAATCTTTTTTATATATAAAAAACTTTTATTTAATTTATATTTTGTAATAATCTTTATCCTCCAAAGTATTCTTTTATAAAATCACTATTATCATTATCAAAATGAGGATTGTGTATTACATCAAGAATACTTTTTCCATTCTGTCTCTCAAACAAATAGTAAAGGCACCAATAACCACAGAGAACAGTGTTGCGATTTTGTATTTCATCTATCGAATAAACAATATGTTTTCCAGAGGTATTAAAATACTTCAAAGCCTCATTCGGCATTATCAGACCAAATGGGTCAAAATACTCAACGACTGAATCCAAGTTTATATAGCAAACCCAGTGTGTGCCAGGTCCTTTCATATCATCAAGATTTATTATTCCACATTCTTTTTTTATCTTATTTGGCAAACGGTCTCGACTGTAAATTCCTCTGAGATGTCTCAGGCCAAGTTTTTTCACCCATTCCATCAAGTCAAAGTTGGAAAGAGGTTTAATTACAAACCCCTTGTTTTTGGACTTTTTTTTCCCCCCATTCCTATTATATTTTCCCAACTTCCATTAAAGGGAGGAGGGTAATAACCTTCTCCTTGTGTGGGTGGAACATAAACACTTCTTGTGTTACTAGACGATCCCCTATCAACCTGTAAACCAGATCCAAACAACTTTGGAAGCAGACTAATTGCCATTGGAATTCCGATTGATGCAAGTGTCCCCAGGAATCCTCCTTCTATTTGTTTTTGAGTTGGTTTGATAACAAGTCGTCCTCCTGTTTTAAAAACTTTGTTAATCTGATCTATTTGAGCTTTGGTAAACTCATTAGCAAAGGGAGGTAAAAATGGGAAAAACGTTTTTGGAATTGAAATACCTTTTCCAAACAGTTTTTTTATTGAAATGTCTCCAATTGCAGTTGCAGCTCCAGTAGCAAGTGCAGGAGCAACTTTTGAAACTCCCTTTATTGCGTAAGGAAGAAGTTTTGAACCAAGTCTTGCCAGACTTGTGAATAAGTTTCCTCCACGTTTTACTGATCGTGTAATCTGTGTTTTACTTATTTTCAAGTCTGATCCTGTTCCATTTGCCAATGATTTTTTTATCTTTTCAATCTGTCTTTGGGTTAACATTAACTCATCTGATCCTTGAAGATGAGAATGTTTTAATCGAAGTGTAATTGGTGATTTATTTTGAATTGCACTCAATAGTTTTGATTTTTGGCCATCTGAAAGTTTTACCCCGTATTCGATATAAGTTGTCATTTTATATATTAAGTTATATTATTTTTTTTCTCAAGCTCTGAGAAGTAGTTTTCCACTTTGCTGTTCTATTTCTGCTTCTCTCTCATGCAGTACAAGAGCGTAAATATTATAATTTGCAGCAGTCGCTCCAGATAACTCATAATGAAAAGCAAGTTTTGTAACTCCATCTTTTATATCTAATTTCTGTTTAGTCAAATCAAAATAAACAAACGGGAAAATATTCTCAAAATTTTGTCTATTAAGAAGTGTTCCACCTTGAAAATCATTGTTGGCAAATACATAAGACATCACATCTGTAAAAACTCTTGAAGGATCTTCTGAAGGTTTATAAGCAATATCAGGGTATTCATTTCCATTTCCAACTTCAAGATAACATCTATTCAAAGTTCGAGGATTAGTGGAAACGCTGAAAGTATTGTATAAAAATGGATTTGCTGTCTGTGATTCAATATTTGGAGTATTGATAAAGAAAACAAATACATGCCGAGGTTTTGAAATGCCGTTTGTAATTCTAAAATTACCAACAGCTTGGTTACCAGCCAGGTTAGATTCAACAACTTCATTGAGATAAGTCCATTTGTATGGTTTGAGATACTCACTCATATAAATCTTACTTCCTTCTGAATTGAATATTAATCGAGGCACAAATAGTTGAAGACGGGTGATGACTATTCGACAACGATTTCCACCACTCCTCCATATAAGATTATCATCTTTTTCAATCTCAAAGTTTATTTCGATTTTAGTGTTTGGAAGTAATTTATCTTCAAGTGCCTCAAAGAAAGAATATCTATTGAGAGGAATTTCACAGTGTACTGTGCTTGAAGTTCCAAGCAGAGCTTTTCGTTTTGCAAATCCTGCATTATAAGATAAGGGGGCGTTATCTATCATATAACCTTGTTCTCCTGCAGCAGCAGCCGCATTTTGTCGTCCATTAACACTTCTTTTTGTAAATCTATTCTTATTAGCACTTGTTGATGTATCAAGAAAATAAAATTCATTTGTTGCCACACTATCAGCATATGATTTATTATACTCAAGCAAATTTTTTTATATTTACACTATGATTGGCGTAATTACATTGATAAAGTTCCTTTCCATTTGCCAGCACAGATAATCTTGATATAAAAGAATTAGCGCCATTTACTATTCCCATTTGATCAGCTTCATAAGCAATCATTTGTGCACTACTAGCCTGAAGAAAACTATCGTCATTTACATTGGCTCCAATAACAAAATCAGTTCCATCATGTTGCTCAACTTTAAAATCCAGTGCTATTCTAGCATTATACCAATCAAATGGAGTGACTTCACCTGTATTTTCGGCAATGAATTTAAGATTATTTCTAACTTGAACGGTGTTGTTTGCTGGGGCAATATTAATAGGTTGTTCAAGGTCAAAAACAACATCTTCATATCTTTCAAGATATTTTGGGTTTCTAAAAGACTTCATTTTTATTTTATTAATTATATTATTTTTTCTTTCCAGATCCAGTCATAATTTGTAGCACTCTATTATTGTTTTCTTGTTGTGTCATTTTACGTGATGGAGTATTTTTTCCAGAAAGCATTTTTACTATTTTGTCACCAGCCTTTTTATTTGAACTGGCAGGAGTTGGTTTGGGTGGTGGAGCAAATGTTACCTTTTTTCTAGTTGGTTTTTTACCAAGAAAAGATTTTACTGTATCCATTATTCCTTCTCCATAGATATGTTTTCTTGAAAACTTTCCTGTATCAGGATCATATTTTTTTTTAAACTCTGATTGTCGCATCATTTTATTTATATAATTATACAACATTGCTATCTTCAGTATGGCGAAGTAGTAATGACATAAACCAATCAATACCGTTCAAGTCAATAGGTTGACCGAGTGAATCATTTACTGTTATGTGCATTTCAGAAATAGTATTTGAACTTACAGGACAGTACAGTGTTCTTTTTGGTTCAAAAGTAAATGGAAATGACCTTGTCAAATTATCCGTTGGAATAACAGCAATTGTGTTTGTGTTTACACCATTCACAACAGAATCTTTTATAGCACTTATGTTTATGTTAAGGGAGTCAATTGATTTTGTAATATTTGGAAGTTTAGTTCCATACTCAGTTTTATTCACCAGTTTCTTTTCAAATCCGATGAGGTCTCCAAAATCTGTTCCTCTCAAATCAAGTTGATAACTACCATCAAGTGTTACCAGTACTCGATAGGTAGAGAGAATGAAAGACAGATTTATTGAGTAATTCTTCACGCCTTTTGAGTCTGTTGTATGATGATTCTTTTGTTCCATGTATTGATGAATGTAATCATTAATGTCTGAGTAAGAATACATTCCATCAGAAAAGGTAATAGTTTGCCATGTTGTTCCATCATGAGTGTATTTGATTTTATTGTTTCCATAACTACTTCTGATGTTATACCAGGAGTAAGTCATTGATAATCTATCCAAGGCGAGAAAATGTTTGAATTCTGGGTCAAGTTTCAAAGGAGGATTAAATTTAACCAGAAAATCATGTGGTTTGTTTACTCCTATTTTTTCTCTTTTTACAGAGGAAATATGAATAGCGCTTTCATTCATTTATAATATATCTAGATAACTTTTCTAAGGAGAGCATTAAGTTGGTTATTAGACAGGATCCCGTGATCTCTTAGTCGATGAGCTATTTGAATGTATTCAGGCAGCACACCATTGTTTCCTGCAGCAAGTGATCCATTGAGTAATTCAAATCTATGAAGTAGTTCTTGAGGGTTATTGTAAAACATTCCAGAACCACTTTTTTGTTTATACATAAAAAGAAGATTTAAATTTGTTGAATATATGCTTAATGTGTTGAAAATTTCTATATTTTTTATTGTTTTTGCTTGAGGATTTTCATTTCTTGGTCTAGCTAAATTATAACCATCAACATTATCAATTTTTGCGGTATTATGAATTTTTTCTCTAGCAATTTCTAAATCTGAATTAACATCATTGATTAATGAATAAATAACAGAAACATTTTTATCAAAATAATAAGAAGGAAGATAGAGATAACTATTACTTTCTAATATATCTTGTGATTTTTTATTATTTAAATTCATATCAAAATCTTCAACTTTAAATTTTGCTATAGGAGGTTTATCTACTACTAAAGGAGTTTTATCCTCTTTTGGTAAAGGAGCTTGAGCCTGATCGTCTTTTTCATCATCTTCTCCATATTCAATAGCTCCTATTCCAGGTAATTCTCCCAAATCAGCCAATCGCTCATATTGTTCAAAACCTCGATTAAAAATGTCCTGTTTATTTTTTAGATCTTTAAGAGCTAATTGATTGCCTTTGATTCCTTCTGTAAGAGCTAACTGATTACGCAACATTTCCTTGTTTTGAGTAAATATATTTTGTTTTTTGGATTCCTCTCCAGGATCTTCAAACTGGGAAATCAGAGGTTTGAATGTTTCGGTAAATCCTTCTCTCAGGTTCTGTTTTTCCCAAGTAGTTTCTTTTATTCGTTTTCTCACCTGTTTAATAAGATCATCAGCTTCAATCTTATTTTTAGAATATTTTTTCATTTCTTCAATATCCATTTATATATTTATTATATAAAATGGAGATACCAAATTATGATAGCAATGATATCAGCGATAAAAAATTTAAACAGCTTTATCCTTTTATGCCATCGGATACATTTTGAATGCTGATTTGTGGAAATAGTGGAAGTGGTAAAACTAATTTGCTTTATCATATGTTAATGAACCCATTGCTTTACTATGATGAGATTTATCTTTACGCTCGAAATTTGGAGCAGGATAAGTACAAGAGATTGATTCAAAAAATGAGAGAGATGTCACATAAACTCGGTTATGAAATACTTCATGTGAGTAATGATGAAATAACTCCAGTAACAGAAATGGGTTATGAAGACAATCAAAAACTTGTGATATTTGATGATTATGTCTGTGATAAAAATCAGAGACAAATCATTGATTATTTTATACAAGGTCGACATAAAAATTGCTCTGTGATTTATCTGAGTCAATCATTTTACAAAACTCCAAAAGATATTCGATTGAATTGTTCTCACTACTGTTTGTATGAGTTTCCATCTTCAAGAGAAGCAAACAGAATATCATCTGAATTGGGAGTTGATAAAGATGTGTATAAAGAGGCTACTAAAAAACCATTTTCATTTCTTTATATCGATAAACCAAAGAAAATCATTTCAAAAAACTTTACTGATTATATAAACAATAAGTAAAATGGGAATATTTAACGAACATTCTTCTAATCATTATCAATTTGCCAAAGGAGTTCAAGGAGCTCCAGGTGTAGGTTTTAATCTCACTGCAGATGGAAATTATGATATGGTTGGAAAAAAATTGACAAATGTTGGAACACCAACATCAGACACCGATTCAGCAACCAAGAAATATGTGGATGATAATTCCGGTGGTGGAAAAACATCACTTTTGACAGTAGATTCCAACATTGATATGAACTCAAAACACCAACAGACAATGATGATGCAGCAAATAAAAAATATGTTGATGACTCCAAAGTTGATGGCAGTGTCTTTTTGAAATTGGATGGAACAAGATCAATGACTGGAAATTTGAACATGAATAACCAAAGAATATTCAATATTCCAAATCCAACTGGTCCCAAACAACCAACACCATTGGCTTATACTGATCTTGCTTATCTCAAAATTAATGGATCAAATAAAATGACAAATGATTTGAACATGGATAATAAAAAATAATTAATCTTATTACACCAACAAACAACTCAGATGCCGTTCCCAAAAAGTATGTAGATGATAGCATTTCCAATCAAAATTTCAGTTCTTTCTTGAAAAAAGATGGGAGTAACTCAATGACTTCAGATCTTAATGTTAGCGGGCATAAAATAATTAATCTTGAAGATCCAGCTTCAGAGTCTGATGCAGCAAACAAAAAGTATGTTGACGACCATGTGAGCCAAACACATGTTCAACCAAGCCATTACAAAAATGAGTTTGATTTTTTGATGTCAAGTCCATCTATTTGGACAGATGAAATAGATGATAGAACTAGTTTTTTTCCAAAAAAGATAGCAGACTTATCACCCCAAAAAGGAAACTTTCACCATTACAATCATAAAGTTCTTTATATGAATATAATGAAAAATTTTCAAGGTGGTTATAAGTATAAGATGGGACTTAATTTTTACAGATTGGTTGGTGGAGCTGACTATACTCTTTGTCTTGAAATACTCAACATTGATTATCAATTGTGGCATAAAACCCAGATAAGTGTTGACAACAACTCATCACAAGGATTACAACTTGGAAATGTTAGTGTAAAAAAACTTCAGCATAGATTCATCGATTCAAAAGGTCAATCACAATACATGTATTACCATAGAGCCATAATTAATTTTAAGAAGTTGACAACTGGTAATAGGTTCTTTATTCACATTTTGGTTAATATTCCAAATAATGGAAATGATTTGTCTGTATATCCAAGTCAGTTTTCTGGAGTTTTCATAGTTGCTTATGGTATTATGAGTGCAGTTAGCAATATCGACTCAGATAAAGTTTATGACTATCACAAAGCATTTGATGTCTATCCAACACAAGTAAAGTATAATGTTATTATTAATGCGAATTATAAAAGGTTATTGAACATTGCTCTCGACAAATCCAGTAACGCCAGTGCTGCAACAGTTGGAATGGTAAAAGAGCTAATTCCTTTTACCACAAACCATGTTTACAGGCAATATTTTGAAGAATTTTATGACTTGTCTGATGCGAATATTTATGGATTAAATAAAACATCATCTGGTGTTGTTTTTAATTCTCTTCAACCAAATATTACCCTTCCTAATAAACACTTGGCCGATATCAGAAAAGAAGGATTAAATGTTAATGGTTACAATATTACTTTTACTCCATCTGGTAATTTTACAAATTTTACCTTATGCATGGTTTTTTATCATTGGTCAAATAAAGATTTTGCTTTAGCTAAAATTAATTCACAAGATAATCATAATTTATTAAGTTTAACCTTTTCTAAAATTGCTGGTTATTTAACTTTACTTTCCAATAATCTTAGAAGTCATTTCGCTTTACCAAGTGGTTTTAATGGAAAAAAAGTTGTTTTATGGTTGTCGCAGAGTGTTGATTCAATTGTTTCAAAAGTTAACTTGAGTAACTACAGCTCAACATTAACACTAGATAACGCTAATTACTCTACTAATCAAAAATTTGACTTTACAACTGAAGATGGAGTTTTGAGTAAAATTATGTTTTCTAAAAATTTTTACGATTTTGACTCTGAGCAATTTCACAGAGTAATGATGCAAGAGAAAATAAATGGTAGTTATATACTTTAATAATAAATGAAAGACTTATTTGAATTTAATCACATTGATAACTCACTAACAGAATCAGAGATCAAAACTCTCAAAGATTTCTATAAACATTATCACAAGAAATTCTGGTGTTTTAAGAAATCTTTTAAACGATACAAAATTCTTGATGAATCACTTACTCTATCCGGAGGAGGATTAGTTGTGATAGGAACTATTGCTGGAGGAATAACACTCAATCCAATAATCCTGGGCGTTATCAATGGTCTTGGAGTGATTGTGAGTAGTATTTCAAAAATGAAGAATTACAAGAAAAAGATTGAAATGTCACAAATTGCATTTACGACTTATGAGAAAGTATTGGTTGAACTGCGATCAGCTCTCCGAGGGGATGAGTTTAACAAGCAAGAGTTTATTGATCGAATGAAACTAATAGATGAAATGATAATTGATCAGTCTCCTATTGCAGACAGATTTTCAAAGAAATACAATAAAAAATATTTGAAAAAGATTATTACGTAATATAAATAAAAAATTTTATTTTTTACTTAAAAATAAAATTGATTAAATATAAATTGTAATAATCTTTTTCAATGACCAGATATTCACATCCTTCTTATTCTAATTTTTACACAACAGATAACGGAGTTGTTTATAACTCAAGAACAGGAAAAGAACTTGGTAATAAACCATCTAAGAATGGTTATATTAGATTTTCAATCAGACCTCGAGGAGAAAACCCAATTAGCTTGCCAGTGCATGTGTTTGTCTGGGAAGCCTTTAACAATGAGGAAACAGATATATACTTCAAGATAATTCACATAGACGGAGATAAACAAAATAACAGACCAGATAATTTAAAAAGAGTTATTAATGAATCCTCTAATCCAACATGTCAATCCAGAAAAATAATAGCAACTAATCTGGCAACAGGAGAAGATAAAGTTTATCAATCAATTTATTCAACTTCCAAATTACTTAAAATTAACACTGGCTCTATTAAACTAATCGCAGAAGGAAAGAGAAAAACAGCAAAATCAAAATTAAACAATAATAAGTACACTTTCAAATATGCTAATCCAAATGATTTAAATATAGTAAAATTTATTAAAAATAAAATAAAAAATAATATTGAAAAGGGTTTGTTAGAATTATGAAAAAGAGTATTACATATTATAATTCTTAAAAGTTTTTTTATATATAAAAAAGATTTCTTTAATAATATTTTGTAATACTCTTTTTCATCTAATCATTCCAATCCAGATAAAGATTATTACAAAATATAATTTATAAAAAGTTTTTTTATTATAAAAAGTTTTTATTTTAAATAATTTGTAATAATATTTTTCATCTTTTATCTAAAGATAGATAAAAGATGTTAGACTCAATAGTGTCTTATGTTAACTTTTACTTTCCGTCTCATAAAACAAAATTTTACGAAGACAACTTTATTAAAGCGTGTTTGGTTTACCAGTATTTGTATATAAAGTATTTCACTCAAAGATTAGACTTTAATCAAATCCTTTACAAACTATCTGACTTCAGACACAGTTGCAAATCAAACTCATCAATACTTTCCAATCATCTTATATTCAATCTTGCTTTTCGCGAATTTCGGAAACATTACAATCTTGACCGAGGTTGTGTTTATACTGTCAATTCTCCGTTCAAATCTGAAGTACTTGGCTATTTGACCGGGATCATTTACTGGTGTTTTCACAGAGGAGTTATTTGAGTGATTTGTAACAGCCCCACCAATTTTCATAATTCGCCAGAGTTTGGTCTCCAATATTCAGTTCAACTAATTTATACTTTTCAATACCCATTTCTTCTAACATTTTTTTTATTAAAAACACGATGTTAATAGTTCTTTTTCGACTGAATTGTTTATTTAATTTTTCCAAGACACTGTTATCTATTTCTAACAATTTTGAATACAAATCATACTTTTCATCTTCGGTCAATTTTAGTCTTTTTGAGATTTGATTGACTTTCTTTTCGTAATGATACTTCCGCTGATAAACACTTTTCTTTCTAAAAATCAATCGATCGTAATCTCTTTTATCAAAATAGCCAAGATATCGTTCATTCTGAGATCCGCAATTTGCGCAAATTTTGAAACCAGAAACCAATTCAAAATCAGATTCTTTACAGTTCCAACATCTTGTTTTTCGATCAATTTCCTTTTCTTGGGGTTTGGTGTAATTATGAATTATATCTAAATATTTTTTTATTTCCTCCTCAGAGTAACTCATTTTATTATTAATTTAAACAATTACTTTTATAAATAAAAGAATTTGTATCGCTTTCCATCCTTTTTGGATTTGGTGGTTTTACTTATTTTACAGCAATTCTTAGAAACCGTAGAAAAATGAATTTGATAGAATTTAGCTGCTTCTTTAAGACTATCAAAAATCTTTTCTTCCTTTGTTTCTATGTTGAAAGAAATCACTTTTTTACAACAAGATTTTCTAGTATTTTCTCTTGGAGTTAATAGCTGGAGATTGTCAATTGAATTGTTAACTTTGCATTCATCTATGTGATCCGTTTGCATTCCTTCTGGAATCTCACCTTTAAATGTCTCAAAAACAAAACGATGAACACAATAACTTTTTTTCTTATTATTTTCGTAAAAATTAAAAAAAAGATAACCCATTCCATTGTTTCCAAATTTCAAAATTCTCTTTTCTTTTCGTTTTAAACTTAATATTTTTCCACACTTGCTAGCTAAATAATCTTTATGAATAGGATGCCAAAAGAATTTAATATTTTGAAAATCAATAAAATCTCGATTGGTCATATTTTGATTTTATTTAAAATCAAAATAACTTTAAACCTTTTTATCGAATAGCCCGCGTATTCACTTTGTCTTTATTATGTTCATCGTCCGCATCTGTTTTTCGCCCTTGAACAAACAGTCAACGTAATCCTCAAAATCAATCTGTTTTTTAACAACATTTTTTTTAATTCCTTTTAATTTTTTGGTAATACTTGAATCTTCAACTTTGAAGCTGTAAAGTTTAGGTCTAAGACCCACAAATTTAGTAATCTGCCGACCGGCCACTTCATCTTTAAACAACCCAATCACTTTTTTATTTACTCCTGTTAGTATTCCAGATTTGTGATCTGGTGGATAGTCTGAAGTATCAAACTTGGTTTTTATATCTGTTGAAATATCCACATAAAAATCGTCAGTGTTTATCTGATACATTAGTGAATCCGTATCAGTAAATAACAACTTTGCTCGTTTATAAGAATATTTTCTTTGAATAAAATTGTAATGAAAATCGAACATCAGCAGTTTTGACAGATCCAATATCGCCTGGCCGACGTAAACTGGTTTATTGAAATATACCTCGGTCTTTTTAAAGTGAATTGCAATTAGATTTCGATCAAATATAGTTGCTCTATCGAAGTTTGGTCGGCATGTTAATTTTGCAGCTTTTGCTCGATTATCAACCAGAAAAACATTCTGTCGTTTCCTTATGTTTTCAATTGTTTTCCCAAACACAGAATTATTCATCAACTTAAAAAAGTCTTTCTCAAAGCTGTTTGCCGCTGTTTTTCGAAGTTCAGTATTCTTTCTTATGTAAGGCTCCATCCAAGGACTCTGATTAAAAGATAATCCTCGGTGAACAGCTGTAATTCTCAAACCCAATTCAAGACATTGCCTCAGATTCCGATAATGAATTACATAGTTTTTATGTGGTTTAAAATGACTAATAAGTTTCTCTACTCCTCCTACTTTAATCTTCTCTGGAGCAAGAGGATAATCGTTATGTGATTTCCAAAGTTCTTTGGGATATTCTAAATCAACCTCGAATATATAACCTCTCTTGACTGTATTATTCATGCTGCTATTTGTTTTCTCAAGAATATCCATCACCTTTTCTTTTGTCAAATTATTCATCCATTTAAACCCTCCCGTAGGAAGTGATTGAGACATTGCCCAACCATAGAGATTATTAGCATCAAGATATTGAATGTATTTTGAAGGCTTGTCTGGGTCGTAATCTTTCATATATTTGTTATTCGCTTCTGAATATCGTTTGGAAATATGAGTCATTCCACCTCTGATGCCTCTTTCAAACATCATCAACATATCGTAATCATGAAGCAATTCAAGTTGTTGACCCGTTTCTTTGAGACAAGCATCCCAAGCCAAACCAGGTGATGTATAGTAATGCGCTGGATCAAGTTTATAATGTTTCAGACATGTTTTACGAAAGTTTTCAAATACATCAGCTAACAAAAGAACATCTGATTTGAGATAAAGATCGTGATAATCTCTGATTGTTTGGCATTTGAATGTATTCCAAACATTTTGAGCATGACTGTAATCTTCATCTGAAATATCTTCGTCATTCAATTTTGAATAGAATTGCTCTTTGGGAGGAAGTTGTGTTTCAGTCAGCTTTTCAAGAGATGAAACATAGTCATAAGGATAAACTCCCTTTCGAGTAAGTAGATCAACATTGTCTTTCATTATTTCTTTTGTGTTATGAAAATCCTCCGGTTGCAAGTTTCCAACAAGATTCGCAAGACTGGTCTGGAGAAACTTGAACGAATCAATAAATCTTATTTCAAAATTCAAAGATACCATCTCTCCAGTTTTCCGTGATTTGTACTCATCGACTTTGATCTTTTTTGAAAACGATATATATTTCTCTTCAGTTGATGGAATACAGTTTAACTCACCCTTCAAACCAGAAAGTTGTTTTATAAACAAATGAGCATCATATCCTTGAAGATTGTAAAATATCACTGGCAATATCAATGGTTTTCGACACTGTAGATTGCAGCTGTTATGAGCAGCTCCGCGATATTGGCCGGTGAAATGGCAATGATCACGAACTCTATCTCCATCTAAATTACCTGAACAAATATGACAGATCTTAGCTTCTTTGAAAGATTTCTGTTCTTCTTCTGCTAATCTTAAAGGTTTTGGATGGCGATAAAAATCATCGTAAAGTTTTTGGGTTATTTTTGCAAGTTTTGAAACAAATATTTCAGCAATGTTATCGGTTTCTTTCTTTTTTGTAAAAGTTATTGGTTTAAAAATGTTAGGAACTATTCCTTTTATGTAAAAACAAAATCCTGATGGTTCATGTTTCTGGTAACCAAGTGTATATGAACCTGCTGGATTGGGTTTGCAAGTATTAATAGATTTAGTAAAACATTCAAAATCAGCATAAACTACAAAAGGTATTGGAAGCTGTTTGAAGTAATTAATAAATCCTAATTTTGAATTTTTCACTGGCATTTTTACAACAACTGATTCATTGGATGAACAATATTCAATATGACGCTGAAATAATTCTTCCTTTGAAAAATGGGTAAAGCATCTTTTACAAATGTGTATTTTCCCATTCGTTCTAGAAGTTATTTGAGATCGGAATAATCTTGAAAAACTTTTGATAAGAGAATAGTGGTATTTGCCATCTTCCTCAAAGAGGAACAGATCGATTGTTTTCTGAGGATCTCTCTGTGCCATTCGTAAAGGGTAAAACTTGTTATTCTCATTGACTGAAAACACGTTTATCCCTGGGAGATCTGGATTAAGTCTCTCGAATTTTGAAATGTCTTTTAATCTAACTGGAAAAGCAATTCCTTTTGTATTCAAACTATTTTCATATTGCTTCAAATCTGTCAATCGAAAATCATTACGGTCTCTTGGATGAAGGTATCTCAATACACACCATAAAAAGCATTTCTCATCTTTGTTTCGAATGCTTACTATCGCTTTCTTTCGCATTATCCAATCTGGAAGGGGAATATAAGATGATCCCCTCATTGGATTGAAATCGGCAGTATGAATCTCAAGATGAACTATTTCCTTAAAATACCATCCACTTCCATTATTCTGATAAATTGCAATCTTTTCAATTATGGAACGAATAACTTTAGTCAGTATTTCTTTTACATCAGTTGATTCAAGATTGATATGTGTATCAGAATTAAAATATGCTTTATCTTGAACAGTAAGTTTTAACTTTCCATCGCTTGACTTTCCCATTTGTTCCATCATACAAACTAATACAAATCTGACTTTAATATTTCGATGATTTCTGAGAAACTCTTTTAAATAAGTAGATTTGGATTTGAAAAACTCGAATGGTGTAATATCAGTTTTGCCTTTTACTACGTATTTATTAGCAAATCCTTCCAAAGATGATTTCTCTTTTTCTATTCCTTGGTCATATTCCTTGAGAGCTCTCTCAAGTGCTTTCAGCAGATAAGATGGAGTATCTGGAGGTATTGTTTTATTCTTGATACAATCCTGGAAATACTCTTCAAATGATTTGGGTTTGGGTTTGAATTTAATTTTGTCTCTTATTTTTTGTAGTTTATTTATATCATCAATCAACTTTTTCTTATAATCAGCTTTGATTTCTTTTTTTATATCCTTTTTTATTTTTTTTAGCTCTGAAATAGAAAGATTAGTTAGATCAGTGGTCATCTTTATTTATTGGTTTTTTTATTTTTAAATTTCAATTCTATTTTTCTGATTCACAGTCTTATATCAAAAATGATATAAGACTTAAAACTCGACCAGACTAATACCAGAATCCCATAACTTACGCCCAATAGAATCAAATCTTTCTTTGATATACTTTGGAGTTTTATTTGATAAGTCTTCATCGTCTTTAATATCACATGCTTCATTCAAAAAATCTACTATTCCACAAAACTCTTGATTAAAAGCTGAATCATCTGTTTCTAAAATAGTGACTTCGTCATATTCTTCTTTAAAGCTATCAACATATTCTTCAACCTTATCAAGAAAAGCACTAAATTCTTCAAAATTGTCTCTATATGAAGAATAACTTATTGTCGGCCACAAACTTCCTGAAGGCGCTGGTAAATAAAGTAATTCTAGTTTTCTATTAATTCGCTTAATAGTTAAATAAATTTGTTTTGAAGGAAATATTAAATTATTTAATCGATATCCTCTTCTTAAACTTTGCGTTGCTGACTTGAAACCCATTTTTATTACTATTTTTAAAATCTTTAAGCCAGATATTTCAATTTTATTTTTCTGATTCAAAACTCTATTTCCCCGACCATAGCAGATTAACACTCCAAAAATTAGCCGATTCGGGGTTTTCATAAGTCAACTCACCTTTCTTATTCTTTATCTTCATTGCCCTAGAAAGATATTTTTCTTTTCGCTCGTTATCTTTGTGAATTAAAAAGTCTGGATATTGCGACGAGCCAAAATGCAAATTCTTTCCACTTGGCAGCTTGAACACGTATTTGTTATTTTTCCGCTTTGAATAATCAAGAGATTCGGCGCCTAGTTTTTTAGCCTTTTTGCTTAATTTCTGAAAATCTTTTCCTTTCACAACATATTTATCATCATCGGATGATTCCTCTTCCTCAGGAACATAATCAGGATCTTCATCATGTTTGAAGCCATCATCAACTATAAAATCTTTGTCCTCAGGGCTTTGATATTCCATTTTAGTATTTGTTTAGATTATTTTGAGGGGTAATCCCCTGATTACTAATTCAGATTATGATCTCATCAAAAATAACTTCACGTTTCATGGAAAACAATAGATTGCATTCCAGAGTTCCCTAACAACCAGCAAAACTATTAATAGTTTTTTTGTTTACCTTCATCAACCGAAAATAGATTTTGTGTTTATCTCCAGCGATTGAAGTTGTTAGGGAACTCTGGAATGTATTGGCTACATAGAATAGTTTACTTTGAATTCTTTGGCTTCTTCAAAAATAATATTTTCTGGTGAGAGACAATCGTAACTTGACAACTGCATTTTTATTTTTTTAAAGTTTATGTTCTTTTTCTCCTTCATGTAAAGATTCATCTAAAACAATACTGTAATATTTAGATTTCCTTTCATCTTCTTCATCTTTATTATTATTAGTATGTAAAAACATAATCTTTATATCATAATCTTTATCATAATCATATTCATCTCTATCATATTCTCCATTATAAAAATCTTCAAAAATATCTTCATCAGAATAATAAATATCATCATAACAACCAAAAGATCTTTTTAACAAATCATCTTTATAATTAATAATGTAAAAATCATCATCAGTACCATTAGGCGACCTTAATGGAAAAATAAAGGTTTTTTCTTTGTGTATTTCATTCTTATCAAATTCACAAAAAATCTCTTTCAATATTTTTATTAAAGGGCACAATTTCTTCTTAATATATTTAAATTTTATCCCTTTTGTTTTTTTCATCCCATTTACCAAGATGCAATATAAAATTAAGTTCACCTGCATTTCGGCATAATTCATTTTTCTACCTTTAAATTGTAAATCTATCAATTTGTTCATACTATTACCAATAGATACACCTTTACTCATCAATGAAGTTTTAATATTCCTAAAAAAATATTCTAAAACATTATTTCTTTCTTCCTTAATTTCACTGTCATATCTGTTAAAGTAATTAAAATAAATACAAAACAGAAAATTATCCACATTTTGTATAAAAGCATTATTAGGATCAACTAAATCATCTTTAATAAAATGAAAAAAGTGATCGTAACCCATTTTAGTATTTGATTAGATTATTTTGAAGGGAAATACCCTGATTACTCATTCAGATTATGATCTCACCAAAAATAACTTCAAGTTTACATGGAAAACAATAGATTGCATTGACATCATACGTTTTTCTCAACCAATTAAAAGCTTCAGATTTTCTCTTCAGAATTGTGAAATTTTTTCAATAAAAAACATTTCATTTGTGAAATTCATTTGTGAAGTTGCCTTACTCTTCTCCCTCAGAGAGTAGTTAATAGAGGATGATTTTCCATTCAATTTCACCCCTGATTAATTTCTGTCATTTCCGCGAGCCACGCAGTGGCGAGCCATTATTTCTGTCATTTTCCACAATTTCAACAGTTTACAAAATTAATCATGGTTTTGATTTTTTTGAGTCAGAAATTTTGGGAAAAAATGAAAAAAAAACCCTGATTAATTTCTGTCATTTTTGTACTAAGTGGTTGGATGACAGAGTTAATCAGGAAATGACAGAAATTAATCAGGGGTGAAATTGAATGGTAAAGCATCCTCTATTAACTACTCCAGTTATAAGCTCTTTCCAATCCACATTTACCACAAAGTTGCCAATGGATATACCGCGCCACGTTATCGTGCCTTCCTTTATATTCTGTATGCGCCAGCTTACCGCACTCACTCACCACATGGGCCACCGTTTCTCCTTTACTTCCGCACATTCTGCACAGAGGGGATTCTGCTGTGCGATCAATGTGAAACCTCGTATAATTCCTTCTCAAAGCTTGTTCCTGGGCGCTACATATCAGGGCCTCAGTAGATCCTTTCAAATCTCCCTTTGCAATCCACTGCCAAGTTCTATCCCAGTCAATACCTTCCTTTTCTCTCACATACTGCCCACGCATTCTTTTCTGCTTCCATTCATTCTCCATCTCCTCTCCTGTGGGTCCACAGCCTCTGAGATGTCGACTACATTGCTATCTCCAACTTTCCAGTGAGTAATTAATGCCTCCTCACTATTTCTCACATACCAACTATTATTACCAACTATTATTATTATTATTATTATTATTATTATGGCAGTAAAAAACTTCTGAAAGCTCCTAAGTGGCAAAAAAAAAACAAACAAAAAAAACAACAACAACAACAACAACAAAAAAGACCACCAAGTGCATTTCATAACCTGTGGGCTAAATCTAAAATCTGGAACACTCTTAAAATTTAGATATTATTTATGACTAACAAACTACATAAAAAAATGTTCAGAAAAAAATTCAAGTTCCTTTGCCACTTGTTAAAACTAATAATAATAATATTATAATAATCTTTATTCAATACTCGTAAAAATGACCTATGTACAGTGCTTCACTTAAAAAGAATTAAAACGAAATTCAATTTGTACCTTAACTTAAGAATTAAGCATTATACAACATTAAGAATTATTGTAAATCATAAAAATACAATCACTGTGTCAATAACAATTTTCCAAATACATTCCTTGCGGCTCACATGCGATTAATAACTCTTGCATGCAGTCCAGTGTTTTAAATTAAGTCATGTCAAAAGAAAATTCTCCGTCTCTGATGTTAAAAAGTAACAAGTTGGAAAGGATGAAATCTCACATTCCTAAATTCCTAAATTATTTAAATATAAAACTATTATTACTCGAATTAAAAACATTTCATCTCAATAAAAAAACTGTCTACCTCTAAAAATTCAAAAATTTGCCTTCAACTGTGTAAGAAAAATAAAATAAAACATCTATAGCGGTTGAGTCTAAGGAAGTCCTGCTTGACCCTTCTCTATTTCTAAATCCCTGTCCTTAATATCCAAGTTCCTCCTTCTCGGGGTTCTCGATCCCCTCAAGCATAGGAGCGCGCTCCGCAAAATTGCAAATGACACTTTCGCCCTGACCCATGAAATTGTTGTGGCGTAGCTCTCTTGCTTTTTTGTAGATAATAGCTCGGCTAATCTTGAGTGGTATCTCAGGCATTCGTCAGCCATCCCTCCCGTCGTTGTAAATACTAGTGGGGTGAATGTGCCTTGCTCTATTTCTGTGACGCGAGAGTTGTATTTTCGCTTCTTTTCATTCTCATGAATCCTGTAGATTTGCTTGGGGCTAAGGTCTCTATACGAGTCAGCATTGGGATGACACACCCTTATATCAAAAAATGCAGCCCTCTGTCGCTCCCAGAAGCCCCTGCAATGGACGTCAAGGCGTGCATCAGGGGCTTGGTTAGTCCCTCTGGCAAGCTCTTCGCCTGTAATAGGTTGTAATGTGGGTTCAACTTGCACATCGTAGCAAACCATGTCAAGCAGCTCGGCCTGTAGATCACGTATTTCATTGTGGCGCTGAATAACTAAGCCTCCACGCTGGCAGATCATCGTTTTGTTACAAAACTGATTTATTAAAAGAAAGAAGCCTACAATAACTTTTCTAATTATACAGAACCCGATTTTGATGACAAAGCTAACTGAAGAATCTTATTTACAATCAATTTCACTTAAAAAACTATTCAAGTCAAAGCACTATTTACATAATTCCTTTCGATTAAAAAGAGACACTTAATTTCGATTGAAAAAATTCATTCCAAAAAAGAAAAAAAAATATAAATAAAATAATAATAATAAAACATTTACAATGCGCAAATTCCATAAAATGTTCAAATGCGCATGACAAGATTAAAAACGAAATAAAAAGACTAAAAAGAAGTAAAAATTACAATTAAGAGTAAACTTACAATGATTTAAAAAGCTAAAATTACAATTAAAAGTAAACTAACAGTAATAAAAACAACTACGATAATAGTGCATGACGGAAAAGGTGAGTTTTTAGCTTGGCTTTAAAAATACTAACTGTGCTGGCGCTTCTTATGTCAAATGGTAACGCATTCCACAGTTTTGGTGCAGCACAGGTAAAAGAACGATCACCTAGTGTAGCTTTAGATTTAAAACGCGGATAACTAAGTAAAAGGGTATCACTAGAATTCCTTAGTTTATATTTAGATGGGAGCCTAAGAGAAATGAGAGAAGATAAGTAAGTAGGCGCTAAACAATTAAGAATCTTAAAAGTAATTAAAAGTATTTTAAACTCGATTCTATATTTAATCGGTAACCAGTGTAACTCATAAATAAGAGGCGTTACATGACAGAATTTCTGATCTCTAAAAATCAGTCTAGCGCAAGCGTTCTGTACTCGTTGCAGTTTATTCAACAAGCAGTCTGGTAGTCCATATACAAGACCATTGCAATAGTCTAGGCGACTTGTTATGAATGCATGGACAAGTATCTCAGTTGACTGCCGTGAAAGATACTTTCTGATACGACGAATATTATAAATATAGTAAAATGAAGAGGCACAGAGTTTTGTTATATGTGATACCATAGACAGCCTAGAATCAAACCAACAACCAAGATTTCCCGCGAGTGGCACGGGACGAATTTCTGAGTCATCTACACGTATACTGATATTATCTAGCTTTCCAGCTGTTGTGATGAGCCAATGATGAGGAACTCAATCTTGTCGTCATTTAATTTAAGATCATTATTTAACATCCAAAAGCGAATGTCTCTTGATGTAGTCTTCCATATTCCTCACCACAGCAAGTTGTCCAGCTCTATCGTTCGGACTAAATGAGATGTAAAATTGTGAATCATCGGCGTAACAGTGAATCATGGGCAGATGATTTTTAATTATCTCAAAAAGCTCACTCGTGTACAACGTGAACAAAAGCGGACCAAGACAGGAACCTTGAGACACGCCGCATTTTAATTTAAAAGGTTTAGATAGTGACTCGTTGATCATTATCCGCTGAGTTCTTCCAGCCAAATAGGATGCAAACCAGGAGAGGGCTTTTTCCTGTATACCAAATGAGTCAGTCAAGTCGACGTAGCATGGTATCGTGATTAACTGTATCAAAGGCAGCTCTCAAGTCGAGCAGAATTAGCAAAGTAACACGCTGATTGTTCATGTTTAAGAGAATGTCATTCATAACCTTAAGCAGTGCAGTGTCTGTGCTGTGGTATTGTCGATAAGCTGATTGGAACACTGGGAACAGATTGTTACAATTTTAGTAAATAATGTTGTAGTTGCTTGGCAACCACAGTCTCAAGCAGCTTTGAGATAAATGCCAAATTGCTCACTGGTCTGAGGTTGTTAAAGACAGGGGGTAATCCATCCTTTTTCAGCAGTGGCCGCACCAGTGCAGACTTCAGGTGCGCGGAAAATAACCAGAATCAAGCGCAAGATTAATTATCTCGGTGATCGGAGGCAGTAGAACATGGACGCACTCATTAAGAAGATTGGTTGGAATAGGATCAAGAGGACAAGACCGTTCTCAGACAAACCTGTGATTAGATCAAACACCTCTGATTCGGACAACAGATTAAATTCTGAAAAACAGGAAGCAGTCACAGTACTAGTTGGGTTGTTAGGAAGGCAGATCTGGTTTGTATTAACAGACCTGATATCAGACCTGATATCAGCATGCAATTTTTTGGGCGAAGAATTTTCCAAAATCATTAGCCAACTGATAATCATTGGTAGATAATGGGAGGCCAGAACCTTTCGATAAATTCAGCAAGGACTTGCTTGCTCTAAATAACCTCCTCTGGTCTGTGCTGTTCTCAGTTATGAAGTTTGTATAATAGTCAACACGAGCCTTGTTACTCAGAAACGTCACACCATTTCTCATAGTACGGTAAGACAGTAAATCGATGTGTGCTTTAGAAGCTCTCCATTTCCTTTCAGCTCTCCTCCTTTGTCGTTTAGCCAATTCAATTTCGTCGTTCATCCATGGAACACATGGTCGACTAGTAGTATTCTTATGCTTAACGGGAGCATGACGATCCAGCAGGGAACGCAATGTATTGTCAAATAAGACAGCAAGCTCATCAGGATCATCAGTATCCATTTGCAAAAGTTCGCTATTACGAATTTCATCCATAAAAAATGCATCCCTATCAATTGATCGCAGCTTCCTAAATGAGACACGCCCTACTTTGAGAGGTGGTCGAGCTGTTTTCAATTTAAATAGTAGTGCTAGATGGTCTGAAAATAAGATGTTAGGCGCCGGTCGACCGCAAATAATGCTGTCTGACTTGATCGAGTAATTACCAAATCTAGTGTATTGCCATGTTCATGCGTTGGTTCCGCCACATGTTGAGTTAACGACATTGACTCCAATAAATCCAAGAAACGACAATGCAAGCAACTGGATCATTGTGATCATCAACATGGATGTTAAAATCGCCAGTTAGACAGAGGAGATCATTAGATATAGTATAACAGATTCCAGGTATTCCGAAAATTCATCATTAAAACTGTTAACAGTCACAGGATGATTAGTAGAATACGGTGGTCGATAGATAATTACAAGTCGAATGCGTAAGGAGCCAGTGCAGACGAGATACTCAGAAAATTCAAAGCAATTCCTTGAGCCAGATTCAAGCCTGCAAACATTAATGTTATCCCTAAATAAAAGGGCCGTACCACCGCCTCTACGAACACTTCTAGGGCAGTGGAACAGTTTGTAGCTAGGTGGAGTTATCTCGTGACAAACAGCAGAGTCGTTGTCCGACAACCAGGTTTCAGTTATTGCACATAAGTCAGCTTTGCATTCGTTGATATAATCGACAAACAGTGCAGATTTGTTCGCAATAGAGCGATCATTTAGCGTGCACACAGTCAGAGGAGTGACCGATGTTCTCAAATGGAGATCCGATACACAACTGATCTGGAAAAGGTTTGAACGGTCGCTATGATAATGGCTTCGATGTTGAACGGCTCGACGATTTGTTGTATAGGACGTAATGGGTGGACCAGGGTTCGGGCTGATGTCGCCACTAGTTGTTAAGCGAAGGCGCGTAAGGTTAAAGGTAGAAACAGAGCTCGGAGTATTCGATATCCGTGAAGTGAAGTAGCGATGCGATCGTGTCAAAGATGAAAATCCAAGATGGCGGGTCCGATGCATCGACGACAGGCAACTTGCATGATATAAATCTCCTTCATCAGTGATCTTCGTAACTCCAGAATTATCAAGGCCAGAAGATGAACAGAAAACGAACGTATATAGATAAAATGAACAGCGACTTAAACAACAGAACAGGAATAAACAAAAAGCTATGGCGGAGCAGATAAGTTTATGACCAACCGCCATTACGTCGCTGACCTATTAGTAAGTCAGAAAATTGACTAAAACGTTTTAAAAACAACAACTATAGTTACAGAAAATGTGTTGAAAATTGCCTAAAAGTTACTTTAAAAAATCCCTAAAAATTGCTAAAATTGGATAACACTAAGATAATCATAACTTTCCAAGTCTCTTAAAACACATCCTCTGAGACCCAGGGGCAGTTAGTCGGGACGATACAATGTTCGTGGTGAAAGTCTCGATCTTACAGTAAACTTTCACCACGAACATTGTATCGTCCCGACTAACTGCCCCTGGCTCTCTGAGGATGCTTAAAACATAGCTCAAAGCTATGTAAGAATTTTAAATGATTAAAACACTTTTCTGCATTTTTCTTAGTGTCTTCCTTCCTGGCCTTTCTCTGATCTGTGCCTTTATACTCTTAGCCGTGTTCAGCTCCTAAATACATTGTTACGAAAAATTGTACTGTGTGACTAGCATGACTTTCTAGAAGCTTTGCGAGAGTTCATACCTTGTTTATTTTAGTATCTTGTGTAAGCGTTTCTAAAGCGGTATATTTTGTAATCTTTCTATAATTAGACTGTTTAGAAAGTTCTAGAATCTTATATAAGTAAGTTTTCACAAGCGAGAGAGTTTGACATTACTCAGGACGTAACGAATCGATAGTTTCGATACTCGATAGAAATCGATCGTAATCGATACGAATCAATCGATTACTATCGGAAATCGATAGAAATCGATCACTCACGTCTTTGTGATTATCGATTTTGATTGATTTCTGTAATTAGCTATCGATTTTATCGATTTGTTCGACAATGATCGAAAAGAAAATGGACGAAGATTCTCTTTCATAAAGTTCTCAGTTTTACGCTGGAATGAGTCACAACAGATTCGAACTAATACACAGTAGTCCAAACTGAACTGACAAACATTCCCTTCACACTTTATTCAAGATTGACCATGGGATTTTTAACAAATTTTGAAACTGAAAAACAACAACAACGCAACTCTTACGAAACTATCGTTTCCGCCTTCACAATTAAAGTCACACTTGTTGTTACGATATTTCCAGTCCTCTTCTCGTTCTGTTTCATATTTCATATTTTGTGATTATCGATTTCAATCGATTAATTTGACTAATCAATCGACAAATATCGAGTACTATCGACTATTATCGATTAATCGATTACATTTTCGATGATCGATTTCTATCGATTCGTTACGTCCTGCATTACTCGTGTTTAGTCAAGTGTGACGGAAGCAGTGTTTAATCAAGTTGGCGGAGACCGTGTAAGTTTATTCAAGTTGGCGAAGGCCTTGCAAGTTTAACGAGTTACGTACTGTTGTGGAGTTTTTCTTCGTGAAAACTACGTTTATTTTAGGAATAAATCTTCTTGTTGCTGTTCCGACAACCCTGCGTTCAGTTTGGTTTGCAAGCTACCCGTCCTCTTAAAGATTACCCGCGTAACATACATCAACAATGACAATATCGCCCCTGGGACACTTCAGCATTTTGAGCTCAAAACCGACGAAGTGGCGCATATGTCATGGTCTTCTCCGACTCCTTTGCTTCTCTGTTTTCCATCCAAGGGCAGCTCATTTCTAGTAGTGTGACTTTCTTATCTTCCTTATTAGTTATTCTGACATCTATTGCGTTTACTCTGACTTCAGTGTTCTTTGCATAAACTAGCACATCCCAGTAAGCTTTAGCTCTCTGGTTTTCGTCTACTGGTTTTGGCTTGGTAGGAGAAATCCAAGGGGGAATATTGTCAGTTTTTTTGGCAATACAAAGAGAATTGTGCCGAGCGAGGTTTTTGGTTTGCGCCAGCGCCGAGCAGCCAGCCAGCACGTGCGGCGTGGACTCTTCAGCATATGACATCAGGTAATGATTCAATCCTTCTTCTCATGGTGATTTCGTTTATAGGAGCTGCTGGTACAATTCCTGTGCGCCCGTGATGGTACTAGACGGCTGACTGATCTCCAAGCTGCAAGCCACGCAAAAAAGTCACCGTCCAAGTCGTTGTCATTCCACCTCGTTGTCACGAACAGTTTCGTTCCCAGTTTTCACTTTTAACTTCTTCCATTCACTTTTTCTTTAATTTTTCCTTGGCACATCTCCCAATTAACGCTTCAATTCACCTCATCTGTTTTAGCAACGGAATTTGGGTTGAAGTTCCAAACCCTGCAGTTCCCGAGCAAATTTCTTGGCATCTTTAATAACGCTCGTCGACCACTTTCCTCTGTGTTTCCCAGAGAGGTACATCAGTTCTGTTGATCCTAAAGGGCGCTTGTCATATGTCTCCACTCCTTATTTTGTTCTCGCTACTATCTGCATGTGTATTCCATCGCGAACTCAGTCCGTATACCACTTTTCCTATCCATTCCGGGAACCGGTGAAGAATTAACATCTTTCTCAGCCACTGATGATTAACAGAATCGTACGCCTTTCTCACATCGATGCAGCCCATACACCTCTTCGGTTGTCATGACAGACCATACGTTCTAGTATCTGTTCCACTACACCCTTCTTTATCCCCTTTCTGACCCCCCTGCATGAGATCGTTCTCATTTAATTGTCTCTTTACTGGGCCGAGTAAGCAGGCGGTAAACCACTTGTAGAGGGTGTTCAGGCACGTAATTAATCGTTGATTGTCGCTAGTAACCTCTTTTTAGCTAGCAAACATTTTTCCACCAATGACCAGTTATTTTTCTAAGTGATCACTTTCACTGCTTGGGTGTGGTCCAGCTCAAACTATTCCCCTCTGCTGGCATTTCATTGAAACTATCAGGAAGAAGACCGTTGAGCCGCAGAATTTCGTAAACTAAAATAGAAACTACTTAAGGAGGCCTTATTAAGGCATAAACTTCATTTGTAATGCCTACTGATATTTTGAAACTTTTCTTCAGTGCTACGTTCTATATTTAATTCATAAGCACGATACATACCTCCATGAATAGTAGATTTCAGTGCGACAGAATATTTCGTAAAAAATTAAGCCTCATGTTTTTCTTTTTTTGAAATGTACTAGTCATGGAGGTATGATCCGTGCGCATTAATTAGCAAACATTAGCATAACGTCAAAACAGTGAATTTTGCAACGCAGATTTTTGGCCGGTTCGTAGGCTATGTTCGTCTTGAAATTTCAAGGTGTTAAAGTGAATCAATGTTAATGAAAGTTTCAGACATTATTATATACATTATGAAGATTATGGGATTTGATTTTAAAAAAATTCGTTCGAGTAGTTTCAGAGATAAACAAAAAAGCGCTGAAAGTCAAGATTTAGAATAAAGTTGCGCTTAGACCTGTGGTAAGAAAGCAGGTTGGTTTTCAAGATCGCAAGAACGAAAATACACCAAACTTTCCCAGCATCGAAATATAAATGATATTAAGCAGTATTCCGATTAACTTAAGTTATTTAGAACTTTTTTATTAAATAATTTATCACGGCTATTGAAAATACGAGGTTTGAAATATATTTACGTTTTATTTGAGTTCAAACATACAGAATCTTTTACTTCTCACGGAGGTTATTTGCTAAACACCAAACTTTAAGTTCCTAGTGTTGGATTTTGAGCAACAGGTCCAGATTGCGCAAAATTCGGCTTTTATCAATTTCCAATTTTTTTGTTTATTGTTGTCATAGTAATATCAATTTTAGCTAACACTCCATTTTGACAAATTTCAATCCATAATCAATCACTTGCGAAAATTTTATAGCGATCGGACGAGAATAAAATCCCCTTTAAGGCGATAGAAAAATATCGGTATGGGCTCCGAAAAACTGTATCGAGTCCTGCCGGAGTTCTTTAAATGTTGAGCGTATTTCCGATAACGACTTAAGAGTGTGTCCATGAGAGAACCAGACAGGGGGTGATAATGCTCAAATCACGGATTTCGCTCAAACTTGGCACAATTGATGGGTTTGGTGAGATATTAACCTCGACAAAAAATAAGGTCGCAATATTGAATTCCCTGGGATTTACAGGGACCCCCCCTAAAAATCACAAAATCTACTCATTTTTGCATAATTAATTAGTTAACTTTGGTTTGGCTGTTCAACAAGTAGAAAAGACAACTTCAAATCTAATCAACTTTATCATCTTCTATGTTTATCAGACTTAATCCTCGGTAATTTATTTTTACTCTCTAATTCGATCTCTTCCTATTATTTAGCCTAAAGTAAGGTCATCTTCTCACTGTTTTGACCAAACCCTAAATTTAAGGTATTTTAGTCGCTCACATCTCCCATGAGCAACAACCTATGTACTTAATTCTCACATATTCTTTGAAAGACATCTTTAAGATTATCAAATCAATCCTAAAATATTTGGGCAATCTCATACTTTATCAATAATGACGTATTATGTACATTTGACTTGACGCTTATTTGTCATTTGGCCAAAATTGGGAGAAACGTAACATTCGTTTTTTTAAAACAAAAATAGCACAATGTTGGCGAGAAGTCACAAATCAGATGCCTCATTATCGATACTAATAGCGGAATTGTTAGAAAGTGTCACCTGAGGCATGTTTTCTGTGTTATTTATGGACGTTTTGATGGATATTTTATGGAACGCTTGAGTAAACACAAGGAGTAAAAGATTTAGTTCAAAACTTCGATCGGTCCAACTTGTAGGTGCTACAAGACCCAAAAACGATAAAAGATAGTGAATAAATGTTACATACACGTCTCCCAGATGATTTAGTCCAGGTTGGCTGCTCCAGTTTCGTCTGGTCCTCTGTGGCGTTACTCTGCGTTACTTTGTGACGAGATAGTGAAACATCTTGAAACATTGCAAAATTAAAAGTGTCGGCTTTTCACCGCACATTCGAAGTCTTTGACCTAAGTTGTAGTCAGAGGGAACAAATGATTCTCTAAGGACAAGAAGGATCACTGACAATCCGTCTATATCTATGGAAAACAACCACCTGCTTGAACACCCTCCATCTTTGACTTTAGACTCTGCCTAAATAATGGAATCTGTTACCCTGGACTACCGGACTACGGAATGCGGAATACACTATTGTTTGTACGCCCCGATATCCTTTTATAACTGGTGTGTTAAAAATAGGTTGTGAAAGTCGTGTTACTTGAAATTTTGAGTTTATTCGATGTTGACGTTAATTGCCATGATAATAATCGTTCATAATAGCCCTTTTTATAGTCAGACCGTGCCATGCAATTTTCGACAATTAATGACTTGCCATTGGGTATACTTACTTACTTACTTACTTATATTTTAATCCTCGTAGTCTTACAACTATACAGGATGGTATCTGTATCTGGGTAAATTATTGACTGCAAAAACATAATAATAACCGTTTAAAAGTGTTGAGGAAAATTAAACTTCTGAGGAATACAAAAAACCCAAAAGGGGGCACTAATACATTGCAAAAAACAGTCGGCTAGACTTCTTTAGCTACTCAAGGAACAATACACAATATTCACTTCTCATTTAAGCTGTCATTTGCGGATTCATACAGTATAGAAGTTCTCTTAAGGGACACTCGTATATAGCGAATAGCTGACAGTACTTACGACCGCCATCACAAAATCCCGTTTCAACTCCCACACAAGCTCTGGATTTTTACATTCCCGTAGGCGGCCGCGGACACTCAAAGGGTTTACCGGTGAATTAGATGTTAGCTTTGATTTAAAGCTCTCGTAAGCAGACACCCGGAAGAAAATCTTATCCGCCTCTGAATGTTGTGCTTTTTTTTATATATATTATGTTCACAGTCATATCGCTGTTTGTCATTGTTATGAATCATTCTTATATATCCGTTTCAGAGTTACCGTTTTTTCACATACGCGTCCGGTTACTCTTGAAAATACAAACTGAGTTGTATGCCTTTACCTAATTTCAATAATGCAATGGTCTGATCTCTGCGTTCCCTGTATGTCCTGCGCTCCTCGGAGGATCAGAGGAACTTTAGAAACAAAATAGATTTGTCTATAATATATTGTAACTTAAAAATTGCCTCAGTACATTCACTCCAAAAAGTAGATGTTCCGCACTTTTCCTCGTTAGAGACCTCCTGCAGTTCGACTCTCGTAAAACCCTAATTTTCCTTGAGCAACCCCAAGGGCATTATTTACTGGGTGTCTTCCGACCACGCACGGACCGGAACATCAAATGTCTGTAACTTAATTGTTGTGTCTGTCCATAATTCAACATCTGCCTGCCTCAGCACCGCACGCTAACCTGGGCACTAAACTGGTTTTGGTGCCCCAAGAGTACGCAAAAAGGCCCTTCCGAGGATGTCTAGGATGAGAAAATTGGCCTTACCTGGGTAGGGTGAGAAATTTGAAATCTAAGTATCACAGTTGAAGTAGCTCTTGAGGGAATGTGGGAAGGGTGTTAAACATATGGAAGCGGTTTGTTTGAGAAAAAGATCTAACTCAATGTGAAAGTGTGGTGTATTTTGAATTCTACTTGGGAACATTACTGCCATAGTTAGGCTTTATAAGACCCCCAAAAGACCGTGCTAGGTAAAAAATTCAGTGTTTATGACAGTCAAATCTGGTACGAGCAGGGTAGGGCATTTGTACGCAATTTGGCCACTCCCCGGGGAGGGGGGCCTCCAGTATGAAGACAAAATGGAATTCTTGTTGCAAGCTAATCTGGACGTGTCTCACGCTTTATTTGTCCCTTTGAGCTGGTCTGCACCAAGATCCGGCTTCACTTCGCAGCTATTTGACGTGCAACTAAAATCGAAAAAAATATTTCTTTCCAAAACACGAAAGCAAAGCGACTTCTATCTCCGAGTTTGAAAAGAAATGGGATCATTTATAATCAGGGTCTGAATAGAGTTGCCAATAGATTTGGAATTCTAAAATTTTTATTAGCATACAATAACAATAAAATTATCTCAGAGAATGTCGGAAAGTCATATTTTTCATATTTTGTTCACTGGACTTTGGCTCCTGGCTTCCGATACGATGTTTCCGTATGGTGGCCAACCGCAGCTTAAAAATGCGGGCTCCAGTTAATGTCAAAGATGGCGGACGTTTCGTTGTAGTTTGAGCTACAACAGTGGCAGAAATAATTCTTTCCATGGATTACAAATCGGCTTTCTACTTTTCGTATTGTTTTCTCCTAATACAACTTGATTTGGATTTTTGTGCGTAAACTGATGGCTAAGGAATTTTAGTCGTACAGCGAGTCACGACGCTGAACTACGCTGAACTACGCTGAACAGCTGGGCATCGAAGGTGGCATGGGGAAAAAATCCAGGCGGGCACAAAATAGCAGTTGAGACATCCAAGAGATACGTATATGGATTTTATTGACCGTTTATATTGTTTTTAGGGCGAAATTATTAAAGTAAGTAAAACTGGGAATTAAATCTTTGTAGGTTGTTTTTCCTTGAAAAGATCGCTTGTATAGCTATCAAAAATCATCGTTAGAGTTTCTTGCACAATAATTTCAACAATTGTACCCTTATTAATGTTAAATCATTGTCTGATGAGTTTTTTGTTCGATTTCTCCTCATTCAGATGCAAACGCACGAATATTGTGAGGGTCTGAATTTTGATGAAATATGCAAAAGTCGTTCAGTCACATGAACAGTTTATGTCAACACATGGAAGAAAGTGAATTGCCCAAACTTTTTATGATTTTTTTCTGAACTTAAGTGGTGACTTTAACTACTCATGCAAAAGTTATAAAGATAAGCTGTTGCTCATCAGAGATGTTGGGAAATAAAATACCATAATTTTACGACTTACTCAAAACTTGGAAATGATGACCCAACTTAAGGGGACTAAGAGGGGGGAATCGAATCGGCGACTTTAAAAAGTTTATTGTGCTTAAAGTCTTATGAACTCAGATCATGTCTCAGTGCATTTAAGTTCCAGGTGGCGTTTCTGTTTGTTGCCCTGGCATCGTAAAGTTAGCTAATTAATTATGCATAAAACGGGCAAAATGGCGATTTTTACAGGGGATGCCCAGACCTCCCAGGAAATTTAATATTTTGACCTGAGATTCTGTAACATAAGTTAGCTCCTGGTACCTAACATTTGTGCCGAGTTTGAGCGAAATCGGTGATTTGAGCATTATCACCCCCTGCCTGGTTCTGCCTGGTTTTCTCATGGACACACTCTTAAGAAATATCATTCTTTCTGCAAAACCTACATCCTGCTCTATAGATCCACTTCCGACTTGGCTTCTAAAGAACTGCATCGATGCCCCTCTACTACCGACCATAACCACCATTGTGAACTTGTCTCTTGAGAAAGGTTTTTTTCCTTCTGATTTCAAGAAGTCGATTGTCCCTCCTCTTATCAAGAAAGAACTCTTGACTCCGACGAGCTTAGTAAGTACAGGCCTATTTCCAATCTTTCGTTCCTGTCAAAGACACTTAAAAGAATCGTCGCCTCTCAAATTGACGAATATCTCCATGACAACGGTATCATAGCACTGAGACTGCACTGATTCGTGTTGTTAACGACATACAGCGTGCTATTAATGATGAGCACTAGTCCAATTTGGTTTTACTCGACCTTTCCACCTCCTTCGACACAAGCGATCACGCGATCCTTCTTGACTAGAGAGATTACGCCGGATTTCCTTATGACTTTTCCAACTTAGTTCTTCAGTGGTTCACTTCTTAGCTTGTTGACCAATGTACGCCGACGATCCGCAACCTTTACATTATATTATTATGAGACAAAGCATTCGTGCTACAGCATTACAGGATCTTACGCTTTGCATCCAAGATATCATGCCCAGGAATGTCTCCAACATGCTTACATGTAACCCAGAGAAGACTGAAATCATTCTCTTCTCCTCGCTTTTTTCACCCGGCCGGCCGAACCAGTTCCTTCTTTCAAGGTTGGAGATTGTTCAATTCTCTGAGAAATGAAGTTAAAGACCTTGGGGTCACACTTGACCGCCAACTCCCTTTTTAAACTCACATCAACAACGTTTGTCGCACAACCTCACGTTCTATTCATCACATCGGATAAACTAGGAACCTTCTATCTAGATCTAAGCTGATCTACTAAAGAACGTCTTATTCACGCATTTGTCCCTGGATTACTGCAACAGCATTCTTCACGGCTCACCCTCCTACGAGCTAGACGGACTACAACGGTTGCAAATACAGCCGCATGGCTAACCGTAAGCGAAAAAAAGTCGGCTCATATCACTCCAATCTTAAAGAGTTTGCACTGGCTCCCATTAAAAGAAATCAGAATTATTTTTAAGATTCTGCTGTCACGTACAAAATCATCCATGGCTTTGCTTCAGTTACCTATTTAAATGAGCTGCTTTAACTACGGTCAAGGGGAGCTTAAACCTGCTGTCTATTCCAAAAACTAGAACGGTTACCTATGGTGACAGATCCTTCTCAGTCATTGCACCAAAGCGCTGTAATGACCTACCCATAACAATCAAACAGTGCTCGACAGTTGACTCTTTCAAATTGAGATTGTAACCATATCCATTATTAGATTAGGTAAATAATGTATTGTAAAAAGCATCGAGACTTCCATGCGTTGTAAAATGCGAAAATGCGTTTTTAAGCACCTTGTTATTATTATTATTACTATTATTCCATAAACGAAGTTATGAAGATTAAAGTCCTCGACAAATATGAAGAAAGTTGTCCAGCAATGAAGCCATTGGGTGTCACTTTTGATGAGCATCTGAAGTTTACTAGCCACTTAGATGAACTATCTAAAAGAGTATCTAGGAAAATAGGGGTCCTGATGAGACTGAAAAATTTAATACCAACATTATTATCAAAGCTTAGAATTTACAAATCTTTTATTTTGCCACAATTAACTTATTGTCAGACGGTCTGGCGCTTTTGTAAAAATCTGAAAGGAGACAAATGATTGAAAGACTCTAAGAGAGAGCGCTGCAAGATCAGTATATTGTGACAGACATAGACATACTGCATACTAGTCTATTTTATCACGAGGAGCTTAGGAGGGATCATTTAAAATCTATACCAAACTCCCGAAATAATTATTATTTACATATAAAAAAGTACAATGATACATTGTGTTAGCCTGAAATTCATCCGATTGCTTCGAGTCGTTTTCTCCTCTCAACAACGTCTGAATCGACGGGCCGTTAATGCCGTCCAGTGACGTCACTCACTACCCGAAAACCGGGTAGTGATTTTGATTGGTTGATTGTCTAAACATTCGCATAATTATGTATAATTATGAAAAATTTCAGCGGGATTGTCGCTTGATATTCAGCGGATCGCATCCCTGGCATTCTTTCGTGTAGTTCAAACATTTCTATACGCTTAATCTTTATCTTAAACAGCAAAATTGCCCTTGTCTTCGAAACTGAAATGCTAAATTGAACTGCGAATGAATAATCATTGCGGAGAGTCGGTAGGTTTTTCATTTAGAGCCGCTTTGTGGTTTTGGCGGCCGTTGATTTTGTTTACGTGAAGTTTTCTGAGATCTGAATGTTATAATTCGACCTTCTTGCGATTTTTACCGTCAAGTGTAATGATTCTGTTAGCTTTTCTTTCTTGTTTCCTTTTTTTTTTCTTTGTTAAGGACGAAATAACTTCTTTTCAGAATTAAAGCAAATCATTGTGTTTTTGAACTAAGTGTTCCGTGTGTGTGTTTATTTCATTGATGATTGCGTGATTGCGACCGAGTTTGATTATAGAATTCAGTACAACCGGTTCAGAGTTGTACTGCATGCAGTTGATAGTTTGAACGTTAAACATGAATTACGATCGAAAAAAATAAAGCAATTCTGCATCATGCAGACATTTCCAAACGATATTTCTCGGTTTGCCACTTGAAAGCCGTGTTTTACTTTTTGCATGAATTAAAGCAAAGATCAAGGAGTAGTGACGTCACTGGACGGCATTAACGGCCGGTCGATTCAGACGTTACTGAGGGAGTAATAACGACTCGAAGTAATCGGATGAAATTCAGGCTAACATTGTGTAAAAGGATCTAAAAAAATATATTATATAAAATACAAGTAGGAATGAACGTTTATTCGTTTGTCTCACGATAGAATCGCTTTGAGATATTGATCGCGACGTTTCGACTGCAATACTGCTAGTCTTCATCAGGCGATGAGGTCGATTGTTTACGTGTAGCTATTTATGCACGTTGGTTCGCTGTGATTGGTGTATTTCGATCCTCATTATTCCGACTAGCGGATGATGTTTCCTCAGGGGTCCGCTTTGTAGTTGAACGGCTGTTATGCTTTCTGATCGTAGGCATCCATGCTTCAGGAATTTCGATTCCGTTGTCTCTATTGATGTTATTAGAATGAAGTCTTATTTGGATAGCCTCTTTGACCCTACGTGTGTATCGGTGAGGGTCACGATCGATAAACTTGACTTGATTCCATAAAGGAAGATGCCCCGTTTCGTTTGCGTGCTCCGAAACTGCGGAGGTTTGTGTATGAGCAAGCCGTATATCTCTGTCATGTCCTTTTATCCTGTCTTGCATTGCTCTCCCTGTTTCGCCTATATATACTTTGCCGCATTCACATGGAATTCTGTATACAACACCTTCTTGTTTGCCTGGTTCTAGGGCGTCTTTCGGTCGTACTAAGTAAGACCGAAGAGTTGTGTCAGATTTAAAGACGGTGCGAACGCCTTGTTGTTGTAGGCAGCGGCGAAGAACCTCTGATACACCTTTAATATAGGGTAAAACCGCAGTAGATTTAAATTCCTGCGTGGGTTCGTTGTTGGCTGTTGGTCTTGTGGTTTTAACAAGTTTCCGTATGAACGAAGAAGGATAACCGTTGGAAACAAGTACCGATGATAAATGTTTCTTTTCTTCAGAGATAACTGATGGTTTTGTTATGAGGTGTTTGGCTCGGTCATATAGACACTTAACAATACCACGCTTCACTGACTGAGGATGGTGTGAGTCATAGGCTAAGTACTGATCAGTGTGTGTGGGCTTTCTGTATACACTGGTAGTAAGAAGGTCGTTTGAGTCCCTTATAACTGACGTATCGAGAAAGGGAATGCTGTTATCTTTCTCGGTTTCCATGGTAAAACGAATAGTGGGCTGTTGGTTATTAAGATGTTGTAAAAAGCCGTCGACTTGGTCTCGATCTAATATAGTAAAAGTGTCATCTACATATCGTTTCCAGATCTTAGGTTTGTAGATCGCACTTGCTATCGTATGCTCCTCAAAATCTTCCATGAAGATGTTGGCTATGACCGCGGAGACAGGGCTCCACATAGCGGCTCCGTCATTTTGTTCGTAAATTGATCCATTGTACTGGAAATACGTGGATCGTAAAACAAAGTTTAAAAGGTCGGCAATTTGTGCAGGTGTTAGGTTTGTGCGGTCGGCAAGACCGGGATCGTTTTCTAGTTTGTGAAGTGTGGCCTTTACGGCATCTTCGATCGGCACGTTCGTAAATAAAGATTCTACGTCAAATGACACCATGATTTTCTTTTCTTGTATTCTTTCATGGTTGATGGTATTCACGAAATGAGTAGAGTTGGAAACTGCGTACTCCGATTTGCCTGTCAGTGGGGACAGGATGTCAGCTAAATGAGCCGACAAATCATAAGCAAAGGTGTTTATGCACGATACAATAGGTCTCAATGGTACATTTGGTTTGTGTATCTTAGGCTGACCGTAGATCCTAGGTGGCTGTTTGTGCTGAGGCCTGATCTTGTTGTAGACAGTTTCTGATAGATGCCCACTTCGTTTCAAACTAAGAAGCTTCTCAATGAGTTTACGGCTGAGTCGATCCGTGGGGTCTCTATTAAGGAGTTGATATGGACCCGTTTCGATTAGTGTTTTCATTTTTTCATGATAGGTGTTAGTGTCTAGAACTACACTTGCGCGACCTTTGTCGGCTGGTAGTATCATAATAGAGTCGTCTTTTTTTAAGTTGTTAAGGGCTTCATGCATTTCCTTCGTGATGTTAGGCTTTGGTGGCTCAGCCTTTTGAAGGACGCTATTAACGGTTCTCCTTATTGTGTCAGCTTGTTCTGAGTCAAGCGTTCTTATGGCTGTTTCAACTTTAGTGACAATTTCAGTGGCTGGAATGGTGGTTGGTGTTACTGCGAAATTTAACCCTTTCTCTAGTAATGATACCTCAGCATCATTAAGAGGCTGTGATGATAAGTTAATCTCCCATTTGTTTTTGTCGACTTGTGGTGTTAGGTTAACATGAGGTGAAACAGAGGCCTGTTTCTCCTGTACAAGTTTCAAGAACTTGCGTTGTTGTCGATCTTTGGTGGCATTGAATACTCTTTGGGTATTAACTCTGATCTTTTCAAGTATATCACTAGCTTCGTTTGCCGTAAGGGTGGCTGTTATTCCCTCGGCAGTGGATTCAGTTTCTCTTTTCGCATCTCCCTTAGCTCTCTGAGTTAGTCGTATTCTTTCCCTCAAGAATCTTTTAGAGGCCAGTTCGGCTACTCTGCGAGCGCCTTTAGTTGGAACTGGTGGTTGGACCCGAAGGTCTCGTGGAATAATGTGGGTCTTAATACACCGACCTTTTAAACTTTGTTTTACGATCCACGTATTTCCAGTACAATGGATCAATTTACGAACAAAAGGACGGAGCCGCTATGGGGAGCCCTGTCTCCGCGGTCATAGCCAACATCTTCATGGAAGATTTTGAGGAGCATACGATAGCAAGTGCGATCTACAAACCTAAGATCTGGAAACGATATGTAGATGACACTTTTACTATATTAGATCGAGACCAAGTCGACGGCTTTTTACAACATCTTAATAACCAACAGCCCACTATTCGTTTTACCATGGAAACCGAGAAAGATAACAGCATTCCCTTTCTCGATACGTCAGTTATAAGGGACTCAAACGACCTTCTTACTACCAGTGTATACAGAAAGCCCACACACACTGATCAGTACTTAGCCTATGACTCACACCATCCTCAGTCAGTGAAGCGTGGTATTGTTAAGTGTCTATATGACCGAGCCAAACACCTCATAACAAAACCATCAGTTATCTCTGAAGAAAAGAAACATTTATCATCGGTACTTGTTTCCAACGGTTATCCTTCTTCGTTCATACGGAAACTTGTTAAAACCACAAGACCAACAGCCAACAACGAACCCACGCAGGAATTTAAATCTACTGCGGTTTTACCCTATATTAAAGGTGTATCAGAGGTTCTTCGCCGCTGCCTACAACAACAAGGCGTTCGCACCGTCTTTAAATCTGACACAACTCTTCGGTCTTACTTAGTACGACCGAAAGACGCCCTAGAACCAGGCAAACAAGAAGGTGTTGTATACAGAATTCCATGTGAATGCGGCAAAGTATATATAGGCGAAACAGGGAGAGCAATGCAAGACAGGATAAAAGGACATGACAGAGATATACGGCTTGCTCATACACAAACCTCCGCAGTTTCGGAGCACGCAAACGAAACGGGGCATCTTCCTTTATGGAATCAAGTCAAGTTTATCGATCGTGACCCTCACCGATACACACGTAGGGTCAAAGAGGCTATCCAAATAAGACTTCATTCTAATAACATCAATAGAGACAACGGAATCGAAATTCCTGAAGCATGGATGCCTACGATCAGAAAGCATAACAGCCGTTCAACTACAAAGCGGACCCCTGAGGAAACATTATCCGCTAGTCGGAATAATGAGGATCGAAATACACCAATCACAGCGAACCAACGTGCATAAATAGCTACACGTAAACAATCGACCTCATCGCCTGATGAAGACTAGCAGTATTGCAGTCGAAACGTCGCGATCAATATCTCAAAGCGATTCTATCGTGAGACAAACGAATAAACGTTCATTCCTATCTGACACCACGATGAACAATATTCACATCTTTAATGACAAAATACAAGTAGCAATTAAAAATTATTCACATATTATTAATGAGCATTTAAATTGACGTTGAAGGAAGGTTGCAATTTGAATAAAAGTTTTTTGAGACAAAGACGCAAGATCCCCAGACTGATGAACTTATGATGGCAAATTCTTCCAGATGCGACTTACATGTATTACATGGTTGAAAGAATGCCGAAGCCATGATGTTCAATGATGTTGAGATTTTTTCTCCAGCCTAGTATGTGCAACCACGTGCACGGTTTGATACTAAAAGGTGGCCGGCTTTGTATGGTGTTTAGACTGTAAAAATAAGATCACTTACCGGCACTCCATGAGAGGTTAGTGTACCCTCCAAATATGTACGTCCCTCCGACTCTTATTATTGTTATAGTTGGTCCTTTGTTGTCACATCCGCTGTGAAAAGTACTGGCAGCCCAGCCATTCACGGACGCACGCCAACAGCGCTTCCATTTTGAAGATTCGCTTTGGGCAACTGGTTTGAGCCATGTGCTTAAATTACCTAAGTGATGCACATTATCTCCTACGATAACGGAGTCAGTCAGTCCCTCTGGAAATACTGATATAAGGGAAGAGTAAAGAAAAGGTGATTCTAGAAACATCTTCTTTCAAAACTGATATCACTTAAGGTGAAACCTGTATTAAGCGGACAACTTATTAAGCGGATACCCAGCGGGCTGTAGTCGAAGTAGCCTGTGTACAGCCGCCCCTGTCCTAAAAAAAAAAATCGATTTTTTTGAGGACAGGGGCGGCTGTACACAGGCTATAGTGGAAGTCCCCAAATTGATTTCCCTTATTTACTTTAATGAAACTTTTATTAAGCGGACACATCAGGTCTATTAAGCAGACGTGGACACCTCGCACCTGAAAAGGTCATTTCTATTGTTGCCAACCTGTATTAAACGGACACTTGTAATTAATTTCCACCACCCAACATACCAGACACAGGAAATACGAAAGATTGCCACCAACAAATGTTTCGATTCTTACATTAAAAAACGTGACTTGACGAACTTATTTGATTAGTTTCACAGTACAGTATTGTTTTCTATTTTGTTTTGTTTGTATAGAACTTGTTTCACTCATCTGAACATAAATGAACCTGACTTTTAAAATGAAATAACGTAAATAAAATACGTTAATTACAATTATTAATTCAAAATATTTCCCCTTTTCTGATTGGCTCAAAGTCCCTAATCAACTGGTGTTTACCATATTTGGAGGATGGAGCCATATGCCATAAAATCGACGGTATATTGCTCGCATCTTAGTAGTTGTTTCATTAGATCTAACCCCCGTTGGTGTATAGGTATAGCTTTAGGTATAGGTATAGGTAAATCGTTGATATGCATAAGGGTCGAGTCAATGACGTCAACCATTGTTATAACCTAGGGAAAAAGTGCCTTCCTCCATAATAATTAAATGTCTTCCTGCATACTAATTCGGTACCAGTTGATCTGTGACGTCACTGCGGGGGTCTGGGGAAAGAAATTTTAATGCCGTATCCCATAAACCAAAGCTGACGGGAACAGACTGAATTGAATTGAATTGGTGCGAGCGTTGGTTTATGGGATACGGCATTAAAATTTCTTTCCCCAGGTCCCCGCAATGACGTCACAGATCACCTGGTATAGGTTTACTAAAGAGCAAATACTACAATAGGAACAATAGGTTCCCTAGACTTGCCAGGTAAGTAAATTGAGCCTGGTTTAAACGTCTATTAAAAGAGATATAGCGGCTATCACCTAGCAACGCGAGAAACGGCTTACTATATCTTATTTAGCGCTAAAACTCGGATATATGAATAAAACCAGGAATACATGCAGAAAGTGGAGTTGAAAAATCTTTATTTCAATTAAGTTTACGTCTTCTTATTTAGCGCTAAAACTCGGATATATAACAAAACAAACAGACGCATACACAAGTAAAGTAGAACTGAAAAATCTCTATTTCAATTTTGTCTAACAATTACAAACCGTTTTCTCCTATCTATCTCAAGGACATGCGCAAAAACGATCAAAGTCTCAGCGTTTTACGCACCGTTAGCAGTTAACTATGCGAGTTCACAAGCCCAGAGTTGCATACAAATTAGTTCAGCTATGCAGGAAAAACCTCAAGGAAATAACTTAACAAGGGTCAATTAAAAGCTTGGTATCTGTTTTGCAACTGAAAGTATCGCTTAGCTTTCTTATCGTCCCGAAGATCGCTTCGGGAAAGCATGTCGTCTATGTTGCCCTGTATTTCTTGCATAGCTGGAAGAAGCGGAACAGGCGAAAGAGTTTGCTGCTTCAGATATTTAATTTTAGAAGCTGTTGAGGAATATTTTCTTGAAACCCTTCTTAAAGCCTTCTTCACTGGGCAGGATGTTTGTTCGCTGACTCGACAATTATCTTGGGTAGTAGTTTTAGAGTCAAGATTTGCAATTTGTCTCGTGGATTCTTGAATAATACCAGATAATGACTGTTAAGGCTTACGCTGCGGCTACCTTTCCCCTGATGGAATAGATTCTGCACGATATAAAACACGCTCAGACGGATGAGAACTACGAGTAAAGAGGTTCGCGATTCGTTTGTCTTTACTGGCGTCAATCATCTGATCATCAAACACGATCAAATTCCGTCTATTCACATCAAAATAGGAACGTTGCTCCAAAGCCGTAGGAATTCCCTTGAGGAATTCAATGTGTGGCATGGCGAATAGCATTTGTGTACAGCTATTTCGAGAAAGGTTGTCGGAAAGAAATCTCAGGTAAGTTAAGGAGAGGGTCACACATTATTCTGTAAAGAAAATACGGGGAGTGGTCTATCTCCGAAAGTAAACGTCCGATCAACATGAAACTAGGTCACGACTTAAAACATGTGAAGGGAGCTATATTCACAAAAGTGTTTCCATAGTAACCTATCACGTGACCACTTATGGCTTAACTTCTGGTTTGTTCTTTTAGGGCTTCTGCACACTAGGAAAAATTAACTTTACTGAAATTCTTTTGCAGTATTGGTTTTAGTATGTAAGGCCTCCTATCAAATGCGAACTGGAATCGAAGCCCATCTAGGCGACATCAACTTTTAACGGCTATTGCGTGACAAAACAATGTCACATTTTATTGGTCACGTGACCTGGACACCCATTCCAATTGGTTTCGTGTAGAATTTCGTGCACATGAAACCATTCAAGCATCATTTTGCATCTCACTTTGTGTTAAGTTAGTGTGCGCTTAACCTAAAGGAAAATAAGGAAATTTGATATCATTTACTGTCACGTGACTAACTGGTGACAACTTCTTGTCAACTTGACTCATCTTGTCGAGTGTAAGTCCTTGACAACGTTTCATTTCATTATCTTGAATACTGTAGAAGATAGAACACCCCCTTCGTTTTCACACATGCCTTAATTGACCCACTCCTTAATACACCTGAGATGTGCACGCGACAATCCCGAATGGTAATATGGGATATGACCAATACTCTGTTCCTGACGACTGTAGCTGTCGAACCTACTTTTTTTGCTTTCCTTTAACACTCGCAAATATATGTCCATGGCCTCTCGTGCTATTCTTTCAAATTTCTTTGAAGAACAGCAAATTCAATACCACCCACAATACCTATCGGGATCGTCGCGTGCACTTTTTCCGACAAACTTTCTCGAAATAGCTGTATAAGCAGGCTGCCATTGTGAATAACACCAAACGATCCTCTCCGGGGGAGGGTAAATTGTCTCTGAAGCTTGTTGCAATAGAGATAGAACCCGGGCCGTTTTTTCGGACCCGGTCATTCCGGCAATCATGGAAGTGAAAGGATACTCGAAGCGAAACCGCTGACATTTCTGTGAAAACATTGGAACTGCTTGAAATGGGGTGAGACCAGCATTGCTGTGCTTAGACATCACGTGCCTTTGCATATTATCTTTTCTACTAAGAGATTTTTCGCAGACAGAGAAGAATCAATTCAACTCCTCAGGGGCAAAATGTAGACTGAGAATAAGTTAGAATATTGCGGGTTTATATAGGTTGTCAGGTCATAAAATTCCATATGATTGTTTTCCCTCCTCATTTCATTGTTTCCCCTCCTCCTCCTCATTCTATTATTTTCTATCCTTTGCCCACTCGTTTAATTTTTTTTCTCCACGAGATTCTATAAAAGACTGCCAACTGCCATCTTTAGTTCGTTTTGAAACAATGTCTCGTGTAGTGAACAACAATCGTGGTTTTGTTCAGCTGTTAGCTGATGCCCTGCTTGTCAGCGCCAATTTCTTTTAAAGACAGGTACTCCATAACAACTACATGCACTAGTCCAAGTCTTATACAATATATTCATGGGACACATTCCATCTCCGAAGAAAATAACCGGATATTGCTACCATATAAGGATGCTTTTTACTTAACCTGGCCAAGTCCTCGTTCAAGAGGGTAGTACTTTTATTGAAGATGTATTAGCTCCTGTTGTTTCAAGTTTAGGATTTCTAATGCTATAAAAGAGGTGACGCATCGCTAAGTTGATCATTCGAAGCTAAGTCTGTCACGGGTACTCATCAAAATGAAGAGAAAGATAGATTTGGTTGAAGAAGAAAGTGGACACGAAGAAAGCGAAAGTACTGGTAATGAAAGCGAGGATGAAGAACCAAGAATAAAAGATGTTTTGTGTCATCTTTCCCCAGCAGTGCCTGAAAAGCGTGCTTCTGATTTGCTGCATGGTATGGCTGCTTCCAAAGATATCCTTTTCTGGACTCCCAGTGGACAATTACTTCGAAATGAACGCACTATTCCCGTCACAAACATCGCCGAGCTAGTTGAGTATGTGTTACTCTCTCATAACAATGAGGTTACCAAGCCTCGTGCGCTGAATACGTTTCTAGACGGACTTGCAGAGTTAGGAATCGATAAAAGTTTAATCAAGAACAAAAAGTTGTTATATATAATAAGTGATTTAATAAAAAAAGGCTACCAAAATGTAGAAAATACTTCCGATAACGAGAGTAATAATGAGGAGAGTTCATCGGATATTGAAAATCAGGAGGAGGAGGAGGACGTGGCTTCTGAGAATGGCGTTGAAGCTGACGGCACCCAAGAGAGCGACAACGACACTGAAAACGACAGTCAGGAAACAGAAAGTAGTAGCCCTGAAACGTCCTCTACCTTTCACTCTAAAAGTCCCTGTGAACATTGTGAGAACTCTAATGTGTACGGGACATTGATCATGAAATGTCCTAAATGCTTTAGGCACGATTACTACAAGGTATGCCCTATATGCGATCACCATATTCCCGAGGGGAGAAATTACATGAAAGAGGGCTCTATCGTCGGTGTCACGATTGAAGAGCAGTTACACACAAAAACGCGAAGACGTTGGAAACCAATTTCTATTCCCCTTCTAAAGAGGAGAACGAAGATGAAGATTAAATAATTTCCATTGGCTTGAAATCGTTGTGTATTTCACTCTTTTTGTCTTTGTTTTTTTTAATTAATAAAGTTTTAAAACGGTATCTCTTGTCTGATTTTACTGCATGCAATTATAAGTCGCGTGTTTTAATTGACCCTTGTTAAGTTATTTAAAATTGTTTATATACTAATACCTCAAGACTGCTCCCTTGGGGTTTTTCCTGCAAAGCTAAACTAATTTGTATGCAACTCTGGGCTTGTGAACTCTCATAATTAACTGACTAACGGTACGTGAAACGATGAGACTTTGATCGGTTTTCGGCATGTCCTCGAGATAGATAGGAGAAAACGGTTTTGTTATTGTTAAACAAAATTGAAATAGAGAGTTTTCAGCTCTACTTTGTGTGTATGTGTGTTTGTTTTGTTTATATATCCGAGTTTTAGCGCTAAATAAGAAGACGTAAGCTGTTTCGCGCGTTGCCAGGTGATCGCTTCTATTTCTTTTTTAATAGACGTTAAACCGGATTCAAGTTACTTACCGGGCAAGTGTAAACAAACTGTTGTTCCTATTGTAGTACTCGCTCATTAGTAAACCCATACCGAATTAAGTATGCAATGGGTGACATCATTGACTCGACCCTTATGCATATCAACGATTTACTTGTACCTATACCTATACACCAACGGGGGTTAAATCCAATAAAACATAACTACTCATCTTCTAAATATGGCATCGATCAACTTAGTTTCCAGGCGCGGCCGCCTAGCTGATTGTTCACCAGTGATCTCTGAAAAAAAAAAAAACGGCGTTCACGACTATCCGGAATAGCTGAATTTTAAACTAAAACTTCGATGACGTAAACTTGTTAAATAACAGGGGCACCCAACGAGAATATAGCTCAAAACCACTTAAACATAGCATTGTTAAACGTATTTTAGTATTTAAACGGTAGATATAGGCATATTTTTATCCCCTAAAAATTTTTCATCTGTTCGGATTTCCTAGCTGAAAGTCTAGTGATCCGAAAATTATAGGGATCAAAACTTTCATTTTCGAAAATTTCAGCCAGAAAAATGTTCCCGAAAATTCTTGGTGACCTTTTTAGGGTAAAATCCGTTTTAAATGGGCAATTATACCATTTTTTAGCTGTTGGAAAATCCTAGGGGAGGCAGGCAAGCACGATATTTTACAACAAATGTTCCGAAAATTCTAGATCTCAAACCGTCTTCCGAACACATATTTTCCGAAAATTTACGTAAAATTGAAATATTTTGAAAGAAAAATAAAACAATGAATGAGTTAGGCTTTTGTATAATGTAAAACATTAAATATGCAGATCTCGGAAGATGTTGTGCACCTTAACATCCTCCTCGATCTACAAAATTCTTCAAACTATGCAGCCTCATTCAATAACTATTAAAGGTACTTTTAAGTAATAACTTCTTAAAAGAAGTAATTATATATTTAGAAAAATAAGTACGTTATATGTGCAATAAAATGTAGACATAAATTTAATTATAGAATAGTGTATGCATGCATAAATAAGTACGAAGTCAATGTAACGTTCTAGATCCTTATTCAAATCTAACCCTTATTATGAGCTAGATGATTTAAATTTACGCCATTTTCACGTTGGACGGAAGTAAGGTAGCGCATGATCTTAAGTGGGGGCTCATGATGCAGAGTTATTTAAAAGTCAAAAATGCCATTTTCAGACATTTTCGTTTGGCTGACTGGTTTGGGGCACCTAAAAGGTAGTCTAAATTCGCGCCAAAATCGTTGGGGAAAACGCCTTGACAAGAGTACATGGACGTAGCTCGCTCCGTGTTATAATTATAGATTTCAGCCGAGGCATATTAACATACAATACTGGATACGAAAACTTACCGGCGGATTCAGCGGATTGCTGATCTCATTATCCACCATTTTGAATGCTATGATGTCGTACGTCCTTAGGAAACTTCCATAATTGATTTTATAACAGTAAGGTAACTGACCTCTAGAATAGCTAATTATTTTCTCCTACCGTTGCAAGTTTTTCCATCGCCGTTGTATCCTGTCTTGCAGGTGCAGATATACGATCCACGAGTATTAGAGCAGTTGGCATTGATGTCACATACAGAAGGAGAAGCACTGCACTCGTCAATGTCTAGAAAAACAAATTAAAATATTGGACTTCCACAAGGATCTATCGTAGGCTCCTTGCTAACAAAATAAAATCGAATAATAATAATAATAATAATGAAATAATAATAATAATAATAATAATAATAATAATAATAATAATAATAATAATATCCAGCCTTGTTCGATATGCGTTGAATACAGTCTGAATTTCCTCAACAGGGAACCAAAACATTTTAGAGTTTTCTTCCTCTTCGCCATCGAGTTGTCCACGCCAGAACTCATCAACATTTTTTATACATCTCTCATAATTCTGTACACGCTGTTCCAAATACCTAGGGTTACCTGTTGCTGTTACTTCATAGTTTTGTTTTTCTTTTTCTACTGGGCTAGGTGGACTACTGAGTAATTACAAGATTACTTTCCGGGGTTAAATAACGGACTTCAAACGTTTTAATTCTTACAGCGCGGCCTTTTAAAGAATTTGTATATACTTACATTTACCCAAAAAGTTTCTAATAACAGAAGAATAACCGGAGGCATGATGTCCTGCACTGCCCGTATATAAAGGGACTGGATTCGATGGATTGCCGATGTTTACAAGTCGTCACAAGCCTCTGGAAATCTGCCATCTTCGTTGTTATCACAGAAAATCGACCTTTATCTTACCTTGGCAAGTCTTTCCATCGCCTGAATATCCTGCTCTGCAGGTACAGATATACGATCCACGAGTATTGGAGCAGTTGGCATTGATGTCACACACAGGAGAAGCACCGCATTCGTCAATGTCTAGAACAACAAACATATTGGTTGATGAAAAAAATGTTGAAGGGCATTAACTCAGGCCCTAACATGTGACGCAAGGAGTACTCATTGCTTCGTAACATAAGTCTCTTTTTCCCTTAATGTTTCTCTTTTTTGCTCCGTGTCTTATCAGTTTAAATATGCCGCTTGCTGTTGCTTCATAATGTGGTTTTTCTTTTTCTACTGGGCTAAGTGTGCTTTCGCGGTTAAATAAAAAAATTCAAACGTTTTAATTCTTGTACGGCCTTTTATAGAATAGTCCAGTTTCGAATTAAAAATTACCGCTGAATATAAACATTAAGGACACATTCATACAGGGTTAGCCTCGACGTAAAGTAAAATATTCAGAAATTCTGGCAAGCAAGTGTTTGAATATACACAATAGACAGAGTAATAAACAGCTCTTTTTCTCGTTGAAATTTGTGAATATATTCCCTCAGATTGAGGCTAAGGCTGTAAAAAATGCGTCTTCACTTCTTTAATTCAGCGGTCATAGCGAACTCGAAAATGGATTATTTGTATACACTTAAATCTACCCAAAAAGTAGCCTGAGAAAACAGCCGACATTTGGCGACGTTTCCACCGGTTTACCGCCAAATGACGTCTGAAAAACGAGCGCAGAAATTCCACACTGATGCCGTGTCACTACCCAGATCTGGCTAGTGCCTCTGATTGGTTGAATCAAATTTCCCACGGTGCACGACCAATCAGAAGTACTATCCAGTTCCGGGTAGTGACGCGCAATCAGTATGGAATTTCTGCGCTCGTTTCCCAGACGTCATTTGGTGGGGAAACCAGTGGTAGCGTCGCCAAATGTCGGTTGCTTCCTCAGGTTTCCCAAAAGGTTTCTATATATGAAAAAAGTATAACACGAGGCATGATATCATGCACAACCCGTATATAAACGGACTGGATTCGATGGATTGCCGATGTTTACAAGTCGTCACAAGCCTCTGGAAATCTGCCATCTTCGTTGTTATCACAGAAAATCGACCTTTATCTTACCTTGGCAGGTTTTTCCATCGCCTGTATATCCTGCCCTGCAGGTACAGATATACGATCCACGAGTATTGGAGCAGTTGGCATTGATGTCACACACAGGAGAAGAAGCACCGCATTCGTCAATGTCTAGAACAACGAACGTTGATTGATGAAAAAAATGTTGAAGGGCATTAACTCAGGCCCTAACATGAGACGCGAGGAGCACTCATTCTTTCGTGACATAAGTCTTTTTTCCCTTAAAATTTCTCTTTTTTGTTTCTCTGTGTCTTATCAGTTTCAATTTTCTGGTTGCTCTTGCTTCACGATTTTTTTCTTTTTCTAATGGGATAGGTGGGCTTCAGGCGGTGTGCGTCAAGACCACAAAGGTTCATGGGTAAAACTGTTTATGTGCCTCATTTCAATCGTGACACGGCCGAGATCGCATCTCGTGAGAGAGATGGATCAAAACCCGGGATCAAAATTCTGCTTCCTTTACTGAAAAACATTACGGAGGAGAGCGATTTGGAGAATTTTCAAGATCTCATACTGGCCTTAGATGCTTGCTTTTGGCTTCTTATGGTAATTTCCATAAGTTTATCGCGATTCAGAGACGATCGAAGGTGCGATTTTAGCCGATTTTAGGCGACGATTTCCTGCTTCTCAGAAGATTTTAGGTACTGTTTAGTGCTGTGCTTATATGTATATTTCTATCTCAGAAGAGTGAAAGAGATCTGTAGTTCATACCTGGATTTGCTTATTATAAATAAAATATTCGTCCATTTGAAAGAAACGTTTGATGGACTTTATTAACCGGACAATGGGAGCGCGAACAAAGAGCAAGGTGAGAAATCTTGCATCGTCTCTCATAACAATTTTATTTTCATCGACAATTTTATATTATTTTGCAAACATTGACTGTTTGTAATCCGTATGAGCAAATAAATCTTCTATAGGCAAGGGAAAAACAGACCAAAAGCAGCGCCCGAACAGCTACAGCACAATGGGAATTTCACCGAAGCTACGGCCGCAGAAATAAACCACAATCTTGTCTGTACGTTCATTAAAGTGAGCGCAGTGCATCGATTTTGTTATAAACCTAACCTCACAGTTTTCAAATCCAGTATGATGTTGTCTAGATCTTCGATAATGGTCTTGTGTTTTGGTAGAGATTTATTCCTTCGCGCTAACATGAAGATTTGCATACACATCGCATACAAATTATTTTAAAGCACGCTTTCAGTTTCCACACTGGGTTATGAAAAATGTTATGTTTCCAAAGGTTATCACAATATTCAAACTTATTTACCTTTTCTGGTTTAAAATGAAACAAACTCTTCCTGGTTTTTGCGTTACTCGCTTCACGTCGGCTTTCGCTTTGGCAAGTTTCTCAGCCCGTTTTCTGGGAGTTGTGCTATTTGGCTGAGAGAATGGGGGGAAAGAGAATGTCTTCATTCCAAGGCAGTTTCAACGCCTCATAACGGGGAACATAAAGGGGTAGACCCGGGTAGACCCCAAAATTTACAAAGAAGAAACGTTGAAGTAACAAGTTCACCGAAATAATCCGATAAAACCGCTAACAGTAACCAGCAATGAATCCAAGAAGAGTGGCGAAAATAACACTCAAATCATCATGGCGGCTTGCACATGACCGAGCAATTCAAACTTATAATAATAATAATAATAATAATAATAATAATAATAATAATCGTTTATTAAACCTTTTTGCAGTATGAGCTGAATTACAAGGCGGGTCATTAATTACATACAAATACCTCAGAATTATGACACATAAATATAACTGATTATGATAAGACATATCCCATTTCGCTAAGTTAAACGTGATTCTGGTATTTGATTGTGCAAAAATTTCCAAATCTGTTAGTTCTTGAGGAGGCAGGCACAAAAACAGATTCTCTTGTTCTAAGGGCATACGGTCTAGTGAGCGCAGCTCGCGGCACTAAGCCTCGTAGCAGGTCGGAAGAAGAGTAACTTCGCTTGAGAAATGTTATGCACGCATCCTCCCTCTTCTGGCGCAGCAAAATTAAGCCGAATTTCTTAAGCGCGTCCTCATAGCACAGAGAAGGAAAACTAATTTTTAGCGCCCTCTTTTGTATTGATTCAATTTGATCACTTAAGTATTGTGTGAGGCTAGCCCAAGCGGGACTTGCATACTCTAAAACAGACCTGATGATACTACAATAGACAAGAATAAGCTGCCTATCAGTTAGTCCGCACTTCTTAAGGGCGCGTATTGCATATAACCGCTTACTCCCTTTCTTTACAATATGAGAGACGTGCTCGTTCCATGTTAAGTTATCGGACAAGTGAACCCCTAACAGCTTGTAACAGGAAACCTTTTCTATCAGAGAGCTACCAACCAGTAGAGGGGCTGGGGGAAACGGGCAATACTGCAAAAAACTAATGCACATTTCCTTGCATTTTTTACCGTTAAGAACCATTCCCCCAGAGGAAGCAAACGAATAAATACCCGAAACAGTAAAATTCAGATATGAAGGAGAGAGCCTGGGCACAAATTCTATGACTGTGGCGTCATCTACATATTTAACTCTATTTGTACAGTTAGGGGCCATTCTGTTCACCAAAATACAAAACAGAAGAGGAGCCAGTTTAGTTACTTGAAGAGTTCCGCCATTCAGCCATATGGGTGGGGACAGAGCCTCCCCCACCCTCACCCTCTGGTTTCTGTTCGTAAGAAAGGCAGCAATCCACTTCACTAAATGTGGGTCCACATCTAAGGTATCGAGTTCACGTAGCAACACATTATGGTCAACGAGATCGAATCCTTTGGAGAACTCAAAAAAAAAAAACATTCTTACATACATCTCACCACCGTCAACCGATTCCAAAATTGTGTGAAGTAAATAAACCAAGGCCTGCGTAGTGGATCTTCCTGGAAGAGCAAACTGCTTACTGTCCAACTTGTCCCAAACACACATGAGTAGGGACCTAGCTGAGAAACCTTCCAGTATTTTGGCTACTGGTGAAGTTAACGACACTGGTCTTAAGTCACTTTCAACAGACACTGGAGGGCAACACTTCGGGGCGGGAACCACGATAGCTTGTTTAATTCAAACTTGTCACAAACGCTCAAGAAAGCAAAATATTTAAAACTAACGCAACTGCTAACAAGATAAAGTGTTCCAACAACTTTCCACGGCGGTATAGTGTCGAAATTACCTACACAAACTTGGAATAAAGCGAAAATTTCACCACATATGCCTCTGAAAACAGCTCTTTCCAAGCGCGAAAATCACTCTACAAATGACGCATTCTGATTGGTCGAATATCGTGACGCACACCGCCTGGGTGGGCTTCTAAGTTATTACAGCATTACTTTTTTCGGTTAAATTACAGACCTTAAACGTTTTAATTCTTGCGCGGCCTTTTAAAGAATTTGTATTATATACACTTACATGTACCCAAAAAGTTTCTAATAACAGAAGTAGTGAACCCGAGGCATGATGTCATGTACTGCCCGTATATAAAGGGACTGGATTCGATGGATTGCCAATGTTTACTGGTCGTCAGAAGTCCCTGGAAATCTGCCATCTTCGTTGTTATCACAGAAAATCGACCTTTATCCTACCTTGGCAAGTCTTTCCATCGCCTGAATATCCTGCCCTGCAGGTACAGAAATACGATCCACGAGTATTGGAGCAGTTGGCATTGATGTCACATACAGGAGAAGAAGCACCGCATTCGTCAATGTCTAGAACAACAAACATTGATTGATGAAAAAATATTGAAGGGCATTAACTCAGGCCCTAACATGTGACGCGAAGAGTACCCATTCCTTCGTTACATGAGTCTCTTTTCCCTTAAAATTTCTCGTCTTCCTCCGTGTCTTATCAGTTTAAATCACCCGGTCGGTCGCTGCATCTCTTACTAAATATGACACATTTATGTCAGCCGTCTAATAATAATAGGGAGCTTTAGCACTGACGACGGCAACGGCAGCGAAAACGTCACTTCAAAAATGAGTTCTCGTTTTTTCAAACTTTTCCTCGTTTATTCCAATTCGCTTGAAATGTCAAAAGTGGGCGAATTTTCCTGGAGTAGATTTCTTGGTGACTGCACTAAAGTTTAGAAAGAGAAAGAAAAATTCGTCGTCGCTTGTTTACGTCGCCGTCGTCGTTGCTAGAGCTCCCTAATAAATTAACTTATCAGAGGGCACAATCAGCTTAACGGCACTCGCCGATGATATAACTGACTAAACTCACCGTTAGTCTCCATATTACAATAAGCCAGAACAGATGTACCAGATTTTATAGTGGAAAACCAGTATTTCCCGTTAACAGCGTGTCCTTCACTCCTCTTTATTTCGTCACAAGTCTCCGCTGGTAGTTCTTGAATCGAACCAAGGGGAACTGAAAGGTTAAACAACAATTCTTCATTTTTCTTTACCCCTGCATAGTTTTTACTTTATGCAGGAGGTTCCGCCCCGATGTCCAACCCCTTACCCGTTTATATAACTTTTTTGACAAAAAAGGCACCCCTTCCATTCATGACTGCTAGCTATTGGACATACCTAGTTCAGAACTTCTGTAAAATCCCATGTTAAATCCCTGGGCTATTATAACTTCATAAAGAGTTTTGGGTTGGCTCACATAAACCAGGGGGGGGGGGGTTATATCGGGGGGGGAGGGGAGAAAAATGTTTCGGACCGACGGGATAAAACATATCTGAACCGAATTAAAGCAAACATACCATTGCACCATTACATTTAGGGTTACTTTATTCTTATAATACATTATTTTAAAACAGTAAACAGAAAATGTATTTCAAAAACATCTAAGTATAAAACACTTTGAACAACTGGAACGGAGCAGGACGCAAGTAAAAAAAGAAATCTACAAGAAATTCTCCCCTCGGTAGCATTAACAAATTTCATATTTGTATTTCAATCACAATTTCGTAGTTTCATAGTTCCAATTCAAGTGGGCTACCGTTTTACAAAACGCGCTTATACATAAGATGGGCTTATATCCGGAATAATATCTTCGTTAGCAAATGGATGGGTTTAAATCCGGGGGGGGGGGGCTTTAACGTGGGATTTTACGGTAATTTTGCATCCCTCTTAATTGCTGTAAATGCTCTGTCTTTTAAACATGAATAAACACAAAACCAGACAAATTTCCGTCGGCTTTTTCTCATCCATAAAATGCATCTGTTAGCTCTTTTAGGTCATTTTATAGGCCTACAGAGATGACTAATTTTCCTAGCCTTTCATATACTTCAAGCAGTGGAATTTTTTAGCTCTTTCATATATAAGAGTACCCCCGGCACTTAATAATGGCTCATCTCGTTGTAAATCGCGTCTATAGTAAGATCTGTCTTGGTTTGGAATGAAGTCCTCAGGCCTGGCTTCCTTTGTCCTGTTGTTAAACTCACACATAAGAAGAGAGATGACCCAGTTAAAACTTTGGCATCGATTGTCTTCGCGACATTTGAATACGCACGTAAACGGAAGTTCCGCGAGAAGAGTGTCGTATACGTGTCCTCGTAACATCCAGCCCACGATGGAACTCTCGAATCTACCACCTGCAGGACATTTATTACTTACTGCGCAGTAGAGCAGAAGAGCCAGAACGGAGATACGGAAAACTATTCTTGCGGTCATGTCTGGAACTGAAGTACATAAAAGTATTTTGTTAAAACACAAACTTTACAAAAGGTGAACTTAAGCGATTAATTCGTCGTCCGTTTCTGCCTAAAGAACAACTTGCATACTGCAAATAGCTAGCCAATTTTCAAACCGAATTTGATAATACTTGTAGAAACCATAAGAAACACATTTTTGTTCGAAATAATTTATTGATTCTTCCTCTTCAATATCCACCTGCTGGTTGCTAGCTAGAGGAATTAATAAGTCGATAAAACACTTAAAACAAAAAAACATACTCGAAGGTGGCTGTGTTTTGGCATTTTCTCTGTTGTCACACTTTGTTTGCGTATTCTTTGGCTCATTGATCGGTTTCTTTTTTCTTTCTTACTTATAGTGCATAAGCCTTCCCAATTAATCTCTGAGGCACCTGTGACAAGACCTAACCAAAAAACTGCATATATACCATCAGGAGGTTCTGATAAACAAATCAACAACCACGACGGCGACAACATGAGCTAAATTTGCGTCGTTTTTCTACAGTAGCTAGTTAAAATGCAGATCAACTTAAAACAATAACAAAACAAAACAAAACAAAAACCACATCGAAAATGGGAAGGAAATAAAAAGGAATTGTCGTCGTTTGTTGCCGTTTTTTACACACCGTCTTCTTAGTATCTAAAAAAGGACGACAAATTTTTCCAAAAATGTGATGCATTATTAGTGCAGAGTTGCAAATGTCCGACCCTGGTCTTCCGAGGCGTTGTTGTTCAGAAGTTAACTCCGTATTATTTATAAACTTATTAAGCTAATGTTTTTTCGCTTATACAAAGTGTAATAATTATTAACCTTTGTTGGCGAAAGCGAAAACGAAAGAAACCTTGACAAGAGCAGTCAAAAAGTAAAAATTCCATTCATATGTGACTTCTTTTACCATGCACTTTTCTGAGACTAGAGTTTTAGAAGTTCAAGTCCACAAAGTTGCAATGTTCGCAGTAGCGTGAAAGGTTTTGCCGATCATGCGCCGAATTCCTCTTCCACTTCAAAATACTTCTAGAAAACAGCACCCATGCAATAATTTAGATTCGATAGGAAAGTCACACATCAAGTTTTAATTCTGTTACCGATACTGTTAAATGATACCTTGCTAGCAGAGGCTTTTCCCTTGTGTTTCTCAGCGTTGTACTGCCATTCTCTTCGCGGTTTTGGTTGCTCGCGTTTTGTTTTGGTTGTGAACCAGCCGAGGAAAAGACCTCTGCCGACAGCCGCTTGCGATTCCTGTTGAACATGCGCGAGATGAAAATGCGGTTACCATGGAATTTCTGTCACGTGTCGGTAATACGATGCCGCCGCCGGAGTTTGCTCATGTATTCATAAGTCAAATTTCCCACGGGAATGACTCGCACTCGCCATGTTGATATAGCGGGCTCACTTTTGCACAGCAAACTAGTACATAAAAGATGAGCGAGTTGATAAAACCGGTTCCACAACCGGTTTAGTCATGTGATTACCTCCTAGATCTTGGAGGTATCTACAGCTCATGTTCAACAGGAATCGCAAGCGGCTGTCGGCAGAGGTCTTTTCCTCGGCTGGTTCACAACCAAAACAAAACGCGAGCAACCAAAACCGCGAAGAGAATGGCAGTACAACGCTGAGAAACACAAGGGAAAAGCCTCTGCTAGCAGGGTAGTTAAATGACATTGTTACTCGGCCCGCGACCGGGTAATGGAAGCTAATGGAAGCTAGAACGTAAATGTTATCAACCCATGGCAGGTCGCTAATTAAATTGATGTGAGCTCGAGGGTAACTAAACCAACGATATGCATATTGCCAATGAAAATGAACTTAAAATTTTCAAATGGTTGCCTTTAAAAATTCCTTTTAAAAAGGCATACCAAATAGTCAATTATTTACGTAATATAAATCTTTAATAAAAAAGGCAGTTTTAGCTCTCCTCATCTTGACAAAACCGATTTCTAAATTCAGCGTAAACCCCGCAAAAGGCCATCATTTCGCTATAAGAAATATCGTTTAATGTTCGATCCTCTTGTTAAATAAGCTAATTTTTGGAATTTTGTGCATTATTTTTGGCTCATGAACCGACAGTTTTCTGCACTAACCGCTCAGCAAAAATAAAACATCAAAATGTGGCCCTCGAAGAGTGACGACTTTCAAAACTATACGGTCACCTCACTTTTTTTCTGGAATTGACACCATATTATTTTAGGAGGCTAATGTAAAAACAGTTGGTCGTCCGGACATAAATTTTTCAAAGAAATGCTTGAATGTGTTGTTTTAAAATTTCCGAGTATCTACGCAGATGACTTCGCGCGCAATTAAAGGGTCGAAAAGACTCGATAAAGAATCAAAGTAGAATTAAAAGGTAAATAATGTTGCAAGCCCTGACAGCTCAGTCGTTCTAAGCGCTTCGTCACGACTAGCTTCCTCCCTTACGAATGTCGTTCGAGGGAAAAGATGATGTAACAAAGCCCGGCGAAGTAGTCTGAGAAGGAGGCTATAATTTTCCTTATACATGAAAAATAAACTGCAGAATTGAAAAATAAATCTGACTACAAATGCAATTCTGTGCATAGTAAATGAATTAAGATGGAATCGTTAAATGAAATCTTATGCATGACAATTTTACCTGTGTTTTCACAATTCCTGTGAAATTTGAATCTATTTTCTCTTGCTCCCGTCAGAATCCTTTCTCTGGAGTTATTTCACATAAACTTATTACATTTACAGCCCTTGAAAAGTGTTCAAAAAAATGCGATACTCGGCCTTAAAACACTCTGGTACAAGTTTAAGAGCGGATGTCGGTAAATATCGACCAGAGGGCTACAAAAGTGAAAAATCGAGAATTCTCAAAAAAATTCACAAAGTAGCACTAGGTAAGGTATTAACATAAATGTAATTTTTACTTCGATCCGATAATTATTTTCCACGTACGGGAAGGGGGGGGGGGGGTTATTGGTTTCGCGGCTCTCGGACCGGGTTTTCCAGGCCCGTAACCTGAGATCAGGCGTTATTTTTTTTTTTTTTCTTTTTTGTTGCTTCTTTGGCTCAAGAGGGAAAAAAATAACGCCTGATACATTTATTTAACAAGCCGTCAACCGCCCCCTAATTTACATAATGTAACGTCTGCTTGACCTGTCATGTTATTAGCCAGGGAATCAAATTTTGACGCGAATAATGTCTCTTTTGAAATCAATTTTAGGGAAAAGAAAATTTTTAAGTTCGTCCATGTTCAGATGGCGCTTCCTAAAAAAGAAATTTTAAATGTTTTGTTTTTGTGATGAAATACTGCTAGCTGGAGCTGCCGTACCTTTATTTAACAGCTACAAATAATAAAGAATTTACTGGTTAAAGCTCGTTGACTTCGTTCTGTACCGAAAGCAGTGAAAAAACAATTAGGCTGAAGCACCATATTTCACGAACTGTAAGGTGGTGTGAAAGCGAAGCGAAGATCGCTCAGAATAATTCGCAGGTTTCTGAAGGAAGAATTACAGTCAAGCCAGGTCAAGATTCCGTTCATGAATTGATTATTTGAAAAGTGAACCCGTTTGTCGCTTCTGTAACATGTAGCCGGTATCAAATTGCATTCAAATGATCGGTGAATTTTTAGTATACGATGAGATGGAAAATATTTTAATGGATGAAATTTCTATTTAGGCATTCTTCAAATTCAAAAAAACTGAGCCGGCAGAAATTTCATAACGAACTCGCGCGTGTATTCACTGTCGCATCACGCAACAGACTGAAATCAACAACAACTAACGGATGGAGGCATTTTGGCCAATCGAAACGGCGCAAATCATTCGTATTGTTTCCTATCCAATCAGAAAAAAGTCCAGATTCTGGCTTTTTTACATGTGATCCGACAAACAAGGGTTAATAGGGAGAGGGCATGATCTCAGGCTACCAGGCCCGGGACCATGTGTCACAAAAAAATCGTTTTAAAATTCAAATCCATTGTAATGCGGAGAACAAATAACTTATTTTGAAGAGTACATAACTGCACACATTTTAAGTGGTGATTTACTCAGTTTGAACGAAAATGTAATATTTTGGAGATTTTTCATTATTTTCAATATTTTGAACGTTTTCGTTTAATGAAAAAATGGCAAATTTCAAGGCCCAAAATCGTCGACTGGTACCTCGATTTCAGTAACGAGTCTTATACCACGTTAAAGAGCGGTCTCTCTTCTTTTAAAATCTGTTTTCAAAACTATGGGCAACTTAAAACAAAATTATTGAGGTCAAAAAATACAAGTGGTACTTTTCTGAAATTTGAACTTTCCAGACTCGGTGGACCGATCCTAAAACTCGGAAAAATACAATAAGAATCAGTTTGAGCAACAGTGGTTTCACATTGTCAGCTTTCAGAAACCAAGACGTGTTTATACAACGTTCTGATATTAATTAATGGTGTTTGCTATCAAGAAAGGCAGATTTAAGCTGTCAACTCCTGCCAAGTGCTCCAGTCACGTGAAGTTGTCAAAGGGAGTCAAAAGCAAAACGTTTTACGTCCATGAAATCAGATTTTAGCGTACAAAACAATGTTGTGAATGTCTGTTATTCGTACCTTAGCATGGTGTTTCCATATATTGGAAATGTCAAGTATCCACACGGGAGAACATACCAACAACTTTAACAACAGCGTTTTAAATCCAAGCACCGAAAGATCGTAAACGGCATTAGAGGATAAATAGTCCATTTGATTTTGTGGTTATATGTACAATGGTATTCTTTCTACGGTCATTGCAGGATGAATTTCCTTGATATGTTCTGAGACATTTTCCTGCCTTGCATAAATGTAAATTACCCAGTCAGTCGTCGCTATCATACAAAAACTCCCCCCAATCCTCAATTTCCGGGGGAGGATGTTCGGAGATGGGCGGTTTTGGCGTTTCTTCTTCGTCATCGCTCGATGAATTATCTTCCTTCCTTCCCACCGCCTTCTTTTGGTCGATTTTTCTCTTGATAGCTTCTAGTCTTAATTTAAGCGACAAATAATCAAAGACTCCAGAGTTATTCTTAAATGGATCCTATAAAAACAAATTAACGGCATCATAAATTAAATCGTCCATATCCGGATTCAACCCTTTTGTTAATCTCCGTGGTTTCTTACCCATGATTCAAACTATCATTTACCAGAGAAATTAGTATTTTTTTCTTTTTTTTTTAGAAATATCAATGAATTTACAAAATTTCGCGACGCCGCCATTGGTTTCCCCGTGAAATGACGTAAGAGAAACGAGCGAAAAAATTACATACTGATGACGCGTTATTAGCCAGATCTGGGTAGAGCGAGTGATTAGCTGAAAATTTTATTCTGCCAGTCAGAAGCACTACCCAGATATATCGGAAGCAGAGTTGGGGGGGGGGGGGGGGGGGAGGGAGCTACTTCCCATACATTCTCTTAAATGAAATCCAAACGATGTTCTCACAATTTGCAAAGCGATCAGGAAGGGTCTTGCCAGCGGATTTCTCTAATGATCTTGCGCATTATGTCAAATCCATAGATCAACGGTCTTAAAAAGAAACAAAAAAATGGGCTGTGTATAAAAGTGGGACGGGGACAAGGGGGCGGGGACGTGGGGACGCGTGTGTGGGGACTTGGGACTTGGGGACGCGAGACGAGGGACTTGAGGACATCAAGTATGGGAAGCGGGGACGTCAAAAACAGGGACGCAGGGGATGCGGGATGTGAATGATCATCGCAAAAGTCGCAGGTAAATGCGATATCTCTTTCTTCGTGAAAATGTGTTATTTATGGTCAACATTAGATTCCATCTTCCAAAACCAGCTTGGACAGCTTATGATGTTTACACAAAATATTTCTTTTTAATATGAGTAAGCGCACTGACTATCGTGATTAGGGTTAGGGTTGATTTCCACTGTCACGTAATTCTTCCATGCATACGTGCGTAAAATTTACGTTCGCAAAAAACTGAATAGAGGTAATTATGTATCAAAGGTCGCACGTAAGCGTAAAAGAAGAATCTCGCTCAACTTCACGTTTAATCTCAACAATCTACATCTTGCTTCTATCTTCTTTACGTGATTAAAGTTTACTTGCGTTAACGTGCATACAGCATAGCCAAAACGGCGTCAGTGGAAATCAACCTTTAAGTACTGTTAGCAAGCATTTACTGTTAGGTTTGCCACTTAAAATATGTTAAACTAAATAAATATTGCTACAATAGTTGAATCCCCCGTAGTTGAGTGGTACAGGCGATGGATTTCGGAGCTGGCACTTCGGGGTTCGAAGTTCGCTTATCGGGCCACGTAATTTTTTATTTATTTTGAATCGAATGCTGTTATTCTACATAAATTTTGGCGACCGCAACCCCACCCTGTTTTGGGCTCCAATATTCCATCAGCAAGAAGACCAGAAAACGGTTTAACTTTCTTCAATGCACGGAATCTTCGCCGAGTCTTCGCTTCGTAAACAGGCATGGAGGAACCCTAAGGAGGGCAATGTGGGTTGCCTTCACTAAAACATATTCACGAGGAAAGTGACTGATATCCGCATTTACCTCCGACTTTTCAATAATCATTGTCGTCCCCGCGTCCCCGTCCCACACGTCCCCGCGTCCCATACTTGATGTCCCTAAGTCCCAAGTCCCCACACACGCGTCCTCACGTCCCCGTCCCCTTGTCCCCGTCCCACTTTTATACACAGCCAAAAAAATGGCGGTCGAAGGCGGGACTCTTTCTCACTTTTATATTTTGGTAAATCGGGAATTTGTTGATTTTATGTCGCTTTTCAGACATAGTGTGTGGTTTTCTTTTTCTGTTAAACAATTTCCCTCTGCAGAGTTTGGAATATGCAACATATAGCTCCGTACAGCTGATAAGAACCGCCGAAGAGTTGACTGAGCTATCGAGCAGTGTTTTGCAGCAAACCTTAGGAAAGTTAAAGTCGCTTCTAGGTACAGAGCTTTCAGTAGTAGTTGTGATTTGTTTATTAGGATCGTTTTGAATTTTAACTTTGGATTGAAAGTGTTGACTGATCGTAATAAACGAAGTGAAATGTTATAAAGTGTGAATGTTTATTCAATTATGATATGTAGAGCTGTAAGCTCATATTTATAAAGCTCTCTGAATATACTTGCTTCCTATAAATTTGACACTTTCTCCAGTAACTTTTATCAGCATCAAGTTATCCTTGCCCGGCAAAAACGATGTAACCTGTTAATCGATCGAGCGCGTTGTTGTTAGTTAAGATCTAACACGGTTGCGTTTTAGTTTCCCCCGTAATTTCAGTACCGAAAGACAAATACGATATGCAAGAAAAACAAAGATCCATTATATTATTTTTTTCAATTTTTTAAGCATTTCTGATTTCCTCTACCGTTTCTCTTCTTGCTTCTAAAAAGTCTAAAAATTTTCACTGAGAAAAATACTGCAATTATCCGCTGACCACCACGCATGGTGACCGCTTTGCAAGTTGTGAGAACATCGTTTCTCGGTCCCAGACCTCGTCTCTTCCCTCCCCCCCTGATCGGTAGTGATACGTCATCTGCGCTCGTTTCTCGGAAACCAGTGGTAGCGTCGCAACATGTTGGCTGTTTTCACAGGCTAAAACTTGGACTGCATATGATTAAAAAAAAAAAAGGAACTCCTGAATCCCAATGTGTTCGAACGATCGATTGTCGGGACTAATGCATACACCTTGTTATAGGAGGTTAAAGCTCCATGAAATAAAGGTATTAGAAATCAACGCGACTTATATTAACGCGAATTTAATGGAAAACGATTTTTAGCAATAAAATATCAACCCAAAAGGGAGGGTAACATTTTAAAATGAAGGAAGTACAAGGAAACAAAACATGTTGAGACGACAGGAATAAAGGTAAAGGTATGATCCGACTGATGGAAACTTTGTTTGAGCTACATTCCCTAAACATACGAAGAGGGTCAAGCGAAGAAATCTGACCACTGCGAGGGTTCTTTACAGTTTCAATGATACTAGCGGATCTTTACACAGTTAAAGTATCCCTCTTTATATTATTCTTAGGTGTCAAAAACGACAAAAGTTTATCAAGAATTTCGGACCAATATAATGGCAATTAAAGTCGCGGAAATCAACGTTGACAAAAACCTCGAATTTTGGAAATTTACGTTAATTTAATGAAACGTGACTGATCATTTCCTATAATAAGGTATGCCGATTTTCTTACCCTCATTTTCTTTCCATTTAAATGCATCTTCTCGTAAATGATTTTACAATAACTGTCGTAAAACTTGGGGAATATTTTCTTAATTTTCTTCCTGCAATACAAATGAGAGAGTTGATGCAGTTTTGAGAAAAGACGCAATCTACATGTATTCAACCAGTCCAGAAACTTCGAGAGGAAAATGAATGACATCACATGTATGTTATGGAAATCTCCTCGACAAAACACGCTCAAAATTCCGATAAACGTTGAATGCGATTCACTTGAACAAAAATCCCAGAATGGCACAACAAACAAAACAAAACAAAACAAACAAACAAACAATAAAACAAAACAAAACAAACAAACAACAAAACAAAACAAAACAAACAAAAAAACAAACAAAAAACAAAGGATTATCCTCCCTTTTTAAACTGGTAAAAATAGATTTGTATTTTAAAAATGTGCTTAGAGCAAAAAAAGATGCTAAGAAGTGCAAGCTACATGTATGAATCAATTAAAATGTAAATTAGAAGGCCAATGTTGCTTGGCTTGTTTTCCCGACGCCCAAAACTATCTACAATACTATCTGAAAGCCTGATACGGGCTACAATGGACTGCACTAAAATAGCACTTTCTTTATTCAACACACCAACCACCCTTACCAAACCATATGTATTTTGAAACTGATTTTAAAGTGTTTAAAACGTATTTTCAGTATTTGAACACTATTTTCCTGTATTTTAATCCTATTTGACAAAAAAATTTAAATTTGCGCCCCTGTTTGAAATATATCTTGAGTGTAGTTAAATTGTATTTCATCAAAAGGAAAACCTCTCTCATCAATTTACGATGTATTTTGTTTAATAAATATGATTAAAATAGGGTATTTAAAATGTATTTTGGGCATAGAACCACTAACACTGTTACAAACAGAATTCAAATAGACTATTTGAAACATGTTTTAAGGGCTTTTATGCTGACTGTGTTTTAAATACTTTGAAACAGGGTACTTTAACACTGTTTTGAATGGTATCTAAAATGTATTTTGAGACGCATCCACTCACAAAGTTACAAACATAGTTCAAATAGACTATTTGAAATATGTTTTAAGAGCCTAAATGCTGACCGTATTTTAAATCCTTTTAAACAGGGTACTTTAACACTGTTTTGAGTTGTATCTAAAATGTATTTTGAGACGCATCCACTCACAAAGTTACAAACATAGTTCAAATAGACTATTTGAAATATGTTTTAAAACCTTAAGTACTGACCGCATTTTAAATACTTTTAAATAGGTTACTTAAACACTGTTTTGAGGTCTATTTGAATTGTATTTTGGGCACGCAACACTCTGACTAAAGAAACAGATCATACATAAACTATTCAAAGTGTGCTTAAAGACATCAAACGCCGACCTCATTTTAACTACTATAAAGTAGGGTACTTATTACTTAATATGACTGAGGCGCAATATTAATTGTAATATATTTTGGGATACTTATACTGAGACTATAAAAGTAACAATTGCACCAACTTAATTTTTAGGCCTTCATCGTGTCACGAACTCATAAATGACTCAAAACCCCGACTTAAAACAAGCTGTCACATATTGTGACCGGATTCTCCTCTCAACAAAGTTCGAAGCTGAGCAAAAAATTAAATCTAAATTACATAAAAAAAGAGAAGAAAATTAGGAATAGATTTTAGCTTTGACTGCAATATGACAACACGTAACTGACACGTGACAGTGTGCTGATAAAAGATCAATCCCTTCCTAAATGTTGATTACCTGCAAGCTCTCTGCGAAAATCTCCGTGTAGATTTTAGGCGCGATTCATTTAATGCAGTTACGGCACATTCCATAAGTTTTTTAAAAGAAACTTCTTAAAATCGCATTGTAATTTCATATAGTAGAAATGTTTCACAAACAGCCGAAGCCGCGGGCCGAGAACCGGATGCACGCGGTCAACAGTGGTTTCTCTCAAATAAGCCCTTGAAATTACATAATAAATAAATTATCCAAGCTAAGATCTCACCTCGTATATATTGCATCAAGAAACAAAGCTCAGATCTGAATAAACTCCGATATATGCATGGTTATCTTTCTCTTGTAGATTATTCCGGAAATGCATGGCATATTATTTCTGAGATGTCACGCGCGACTGAAATCACGACTTCGCGCCGCGGTGATGTGACAAATGCACGTGATAAACAAACGGTCATTTGTCCTTTGCTCATTTCAAATTATTGAAGCGGCGGTTGTTGTGACTGCGGGTGCGCTTGATTTTACTGTTTCTTACGATCTAACAAAAGTACACTTCAACTCTGTGGATTGTCTGAACACGTACTAGATGTTGCTTTTATCACGAATCAAAAATGGGTATGACTCCTCAGCGACTGCTATGTACTTTGAAAGCTTCTGGTTCAGGTTCTACTTCGAAGCACGCGGTCTTGTGCATTAATCCAAAGAGTCTTCTCTCATGTGAGTATTATAGAATACAATGTTCCCTCTATATGCATAACATGTTACTAAGACGCTTAAGTATTCGCCAAATGAAAAACAAATGAAGAGTAGTAAACATTTTTATAATTATACTCCCGCCTGCATGCTGTACGGCAGTTTTAGTTTTTACAGGGTTCCATGCTCAGACGCGCTGTTCTCAATCACTTGATGTAACATCAACGACTCTTTTCATGCCCGCGTAAATTTGATGGTGTTATTCTTATGTTGTTCTTCATCAGCCGATAATTAATGTTCAGGCGTAGCCTGCAAGCTTCTGATAATATTTGAGCATAAAAGCCGTGAATATAATAAAAAATGTAAGCTGTATGATTGTATGCAAATTATTATTTACCGGAAACGTCAGTAACGCAATAGCCTTTTGAAGCCTGTGTACAGACCCCCCTCCCCTCCGATTTTTATTGAGGGGACGGGGTCTGCACACAGGCTAACGATTCATTTCAGCATTTCTGAATTTCCCGAGAATTCGTAGGGAAATCAACGTGAAGTAATCGGCTAAGAGATAATTCTCGTGAAATCCTAGCCCAGGACTGTGTGGAGAAATTTCGCAGAGGTAAATGTTGCTTTTTCATGGTAATTTTCGACGGTTTTGTATTCATTTTATTTCATGATTTTAAATGGTATTTCCATCCTGTTTTTGCATGTACTGTTTTTATGTTCTTTCGACCGATTTTTGTATTTTTTCTATTGGCTATTTTTTTACAATTTTTGCATTTTTGCATCCTATTTTTGATGTATTTTCACATTATATGCGTGCTATTGCTTTTCTTCTTCTGTGGTATTTTAATACTATTTTCAAAGTATTTTTATTGTATTTGCAAATACGAGTATTTTTCTAAATTTCGAAACCGATTAAACAGCTATTAAAATATATTTTGAAGCATAACATTTAAAAACTGTTTTAGAGCTGTTTTGAGCCTTGCAAAAGCCCTGGAATTTTTTATATATTTTAAACGAATTTAAAATACTTTAAAAATTCTTTTTTAATAGCGTTTTAAACAGGTTAAAACACCTTTAAAATCAGTCGAAAAATATATTAAAATATATATTTTTTGCACCTATTTTTAACCTGTTTGTTTTTTGTTTTTTTTTTCAAAATACGATTAAAATAGTATAGCAAATTGAAATATTTTTCTGAAACTATTTTTATCCTGTTCTTATTTCCCATTTATAAGGTATTTAAAAACTGTTTTAGAGCTGTTTTGAGCCTTGCAAAAGCCCTGGAATTTTTTATATATTTTAAACGAATTTTAAAATACTTTAAAAATTCTTTTCTAATAGCGTTTTAAACAGGTTAAAACGCCTTTAAAAGCAGTCGAAAAATACATTAAAAATACGCTTTTCACCCTATTTAAAACCTATTTCACAAAACAGGTTAAAAACAGTTTTCAAAAATAGCTTAAAAATACATTCAAAACAGTGTTGGATTTGGCAAGGGCAATGCACTGCTACAATGCTGGTCAACGTCTTTCCTGTCAGCAGTACTGAAAAGTTGCAGAGCCGAAAAAAGTCCCGTTGGGTAGGCCAGGACAAGTGAAGTTTCTTGCTGGGCTCACTTGCCCAATGGACAAAAAAACAAGCAAGCCATCCTCTAACAAATCATTAACTAAGACCAGTAAGTGGCCCAGGAAAGGAAAATGTGAGAGTTGCTTGCCCATTAAAAAACAAGCTGGTAATTAACTTTTTTTTCGAGTCCTGAAAGTGTCTCTAAATTATTACCAGGAGCCGGTTATTACAGTATCAACATTCCAACATACCTGAAGACAAAAATTAAGATACAAAGACATATAATTATACACTCAGACCATAACGTGTAATACTAACAAAATAACAGCTGTATTATAAACACAGGGAGCCCGAATGCTGTAAAAGCTAATAAAATGATTAGATGCATTCAAGCTGTATTAGCTAATAAAAAAATGTATTTACCTGTTTTTCTGTGTCTTTATGAGTCATTTTGGAAGGGATTTGAATCCGACCAGAGACGGTTAACATTGCCGGTATAAAATGTTTGTTTGCCTGGCGTGTCGGACGTGACAGTGATCATCCTGTCTCAAGTTAACTATTAGCTCTCCTTGGAAGATAATCTCTGTTTTCAATTAAATGTATTGGAAACTTGAGACGTAACAGTCACGTCCTATTTACGAACTGCCAGACAAACAACCATTTGATACCAGCAATGTTAACTGTCTCTGATCAGATTCAAATCCCTTCCAAAAGGACTGATAAAGACAGAGGAACACAGGTAAAATACATCTAATTATTTTAGTAGCTAATACAGCATAAATACATCTAATTATTCTTTTAGCTAATACAGCACTCGGGTTGCCTGTGTTATAGACATATGCAATGGTACAACAGTGATACACTTTGAGAGCCTTCTTTTAAATTTGTTGTGATGTAATGCTTGTTTACTGTCTCAGGTGGTCAATTTTATATTTGCCAGTTCAGGCTATGGCTACTATGAGCATGCCCCCCCCCCCCCCCCCCCCCCAACTACCAGTATTTTCATAAGCAGCAGTGTAAAAGGAACATAAAACCAAAAGAACTTCCTACATGTAGTTCTTTATTCTCTGCCTAAAGTCTAATGTGCTTTTAACAGCCGTCTCAGTATTAACTAAAAAACGTACAGTGACAGCCCTGAGTCTCGAACAAAATGTTAATTTTATTATACCAACCCTTTTTTCATATCCAGGTTCATTGTGATATGGATTCTCATTCATGAGAGACTGGATTGAGATTAGAAGACTTGACAGACTCTGAGCAGGACTCCAGGCTGGGCCATGCCAAGTTCTGTTAAAGGAACAAAAAAATAGTACACGTACCATCCTCGGAGACCCAGGGGCAGTTAGTCGGGACGATACAATGCTCGTGATGAAAGTTTACTGTAAGATCGAGAGTAAACTTTCACCACGAACATTGTATCGTCCCGACTAACTGCCCCTGGGTCTCCAAGGATGTACATGTACATGCTTTAAGTGGAGAGGTCAAGGTGCCCAATACAATGCAAAGTCTGAAACATGTTAACACTAATTTGGCCCATTAAGTACATCACAGTGTCTGATGGAAAATTTTGCAACTGGTTGAAAGTTATAAAGACCTCCCTCATATATACTAATACAAAATAACAAGCACAATTATTAAAACACTAAGTGTTAATAGGTAAATTAAACCAGTTGGCTATTCACACTAGTACTATGCACAAGCATGGCCAATGTGTTGAACTCTCAACGCCTTCGAAACAAATCTAAATGGCGATAGGCGAGGAACTCAAATCCTGGACCTCCACACACAGCAAGTGTAAAATACTGTGAGCTTGTGTATAATTATATGCTGAACACCATTATTACTCTATAATTACTACAGTATAAAAACTACTACTATAATAATAATAAATAATTTTTGCTCAGTTTTTATAGTAGTAATTATTACTATATACTATAAAAACTGAGCAAAAATTATTTCAAGAGCAGGATAAAGGGCAAAAATAAGCACAGTCGGTTTATGCACAGTTAATGTGTGTCTAGGCTTAATTTTTGCAGCTCTCTCAATCCTCCCAGAGAAGAGAGAGTTTGACACAGTCATGTTCTCATTTTTCCCCTTTGTAGCTTCCATCTTTTTCACTAAACTCAGCAGCCAGACCTACTGATTTAAGGTATTTCTGTTGATTTTGCATTGATAGTGAAACTAAGGGTAAAATCACAACAAAAATGGACAAGTTTGAATATTGTCTCTTTCACAGTGACTGTCAACAAAATTCGTACAGACTGGAAAATAATAATTAATTATTGACAATATTATCCAGATATGATTGATGAATTACAAAGACATCCCCAGCACTAATTTTACCAGATTCCCTAACCCTTTTTGTTGAAGGTCATTTTTTCAGGTTTTTTAGCTTAGAAAGGTTCCAAAACTTAATCGCACGCCACATCATTTCCATCTGCTGATTGAAATCTGTTCTGGGGATCTATGTTGCCTGCTCAATTCGAGCAGGCAATAATCTGACTGGCAAAAAAGAACAATAGAAAACGCATGCATCCAGCCATCTGTGAGGCAGAGGAGCATGGATTTATTTCCTGAACAGCGGCTGATAATTGAACCTAGAACTTGTACATACATGTATGTGACCTTCAAATTGTGAGAAGTTATGAATTTGATTCTCAACCTGTTACCCACATATTGGCCCTGTAGCTAATTTACATTTTTACATGTACCTTATTTTACACAAATGGTAACGGTATGTTGGCTACTTACCCTAAAATGCTAAGGCAAACCGTGCCGTTTGCATAAAGATTGGGGTTGAACCTGACCCTACCCCCACCAGTAGTCATTAGTTTGACTTTTGGCGGTTTTATTGGGTAATGAGGGGTAAAACAAACCAGAAAGTAAAAGAATCCCCCCTCATATGGTGTGCCACGTGGTCCAACAACTAGTGCATGAACCTAAAAGACACAAAAGAACTTAGATATTTCTGGGTTCTTACCACGGTTTGTCATGTGTGTCAAGGTCCAGGTGAGAAAAAAAAAAAATAAAAGAGAGACTTGCCTTAAAGCCAGCAAAGGAGCAGGAGACATGCTGATCCTCACTAAAATTTATTTTGAAGGTACTTAAGGTGGCTCGACTGGATATTTTAGGGGGGATACCTTCCAAGTTTAAGCATTAATTAGGTCGCCATGAGTAAAGATATGGAAAAAAGATTACCACAACTGTATTATATAAAGATGAAATTTTCTTACGATTTGGGTTTCATTGCAATCGGAGTCGCCGTGGCAACATAATGACGCCATTACGTTTTTTATTTATTTTTGTGTTTCTCTGTACCAAGATTTTTTTTAAAAAATCGCTCAAGGGAGTTTGTACCCGACATAATTGCCTCAATTATGGAAAAGTTTGAACAAATTCTATGAGAGCGTTTTCGAAATATTTTGAAACAAAGTTTTAAGCATCATAAAATCAGTGAAATAGCATGCTATCCGCACAATTAGCTAATTTTTTAAGAAAATGATAAGCTTTGGAAACGCGACTTCATCTTATAGTGGTTTGATTCCATTGAAAACCTCCCACCAAAAAAGAGGGGAATTGCTCTGGGTGATCGTGGGTAAGAAGAATTTTACTCACAGTTTCATTCAGCTGCTTTTATTACAGTTTTTGCCCGTAATTTGATCCATGCCTACAAATTTCGCATTTTTCAAAAAACCGCTTGATGAATTTTTTATAAATTTGAAAATCCCAAGATCAATCGTCAATAAAAATATCCTGCAAGTTTCAAGACCATTGAAAACAGGGAAGGCTTTTAAATAGGGCCTCCAATATAACCAATTTTCCCCCCCAGATTTTGTGTTTACAAGTGAGCGTAAACATTATTCACTGGTATTGTTTTCAAGTTTCATATGCACGCGCAAATTTAGCAAAAAGATAGAATTTGCATCAAAAAGGACCCTCGGTTAAATCTCTGGAATATGCTAATAACCGGGTAAAGAAATTAGTGATATAATTGTTATAACATCACAGCAACTCTTTGTAAGAGTTCCTGTGATGTTATAACCCGAGTAAGATAATTAAGTGTTGCATCCTACAAGAAGAGCCGTTACGTTCACCGTCTCGGCCCTCACTGCTATCTGTGACACAAGAAAATTATTAGCATATTCCGGATATTTCTTCCGAAAGTAATCAAGAGTTCTTTTTGATGCAAATTTACTACTTTTTGCTTAATGTGCACGTGCATATGAAAGTTGAAAACAATGCCAGTGAATAATGAGGACGCTCGCTTGTAAACACAAAATCTCGGGGAAAAATTGGTCATATTTGAGGTCCTATTTGAAAGCCTTCCCTGTTTTCAATGTTCTTGAAACTTGCAGGGTATATTTATTGATGATTGATCTTGGGATTATCAAAGTTATAAAAAAATTTATTGAGCGGTTTTTTGAAAAATGCGAAATTTGTAGGCATGGACCAAATTACGCGCAAAAACTGTAACAAAAGCAGCTGAATGAAAGTTAGTAAAATTCTTCTTACCCTCGATCGCCCAGAGCAATTCCCCTCTTTTTTTGTAGGAGGTTTTCAATGGAATCAAACCACTATGAGATGAAACCGCGTTTCCAAAGTTTATCATTTTCTTAAAAAATTAGCTAATTGTATGGATAGCATGCTATTTCGCTGTTTTTATGATGCTTAAAACTTCGTTTCAAAATATTTCGAAAACGCTCTCACAGAATTTGTTCAAACTTTGCCATAATTGAGGCAATTATGGCAGGTACATACTCCCTTAAGCGATTTCTCAAAAAAAACTCCTGGTACAGAGAAACACAAAGATAAATAAAAAACGTGATGGCGTCGTTACGTTGCCTTGGCTACTCCGATTGCAATGAAACCCAGATCATAAGAAAATTTCATCTTTATATAATACAGTTGTGGTAATTTTTTTTCCATATCTTTACTCATGGCGACGTAGTTAATGCTCAAACTTGGGAGGTATGCCCCCCCAAAAATCCAGTCGAGCCACCTTAAAATGACTACAGTATGACTAAGGGGGTGTTTACATGAGAAAACTCGCACCGGCGCGAGTTTCATACCGACATGACTTTTTGATTCCGTATCGCGTTTACATGATAACTGGGTTATTTCACATCTCGTTATTTGAAAGTACACTTCATGTTGATAAAATGCACGTGTGACTCAAAATCGCAAACATTACGCATGCGCTACCCGTTCCAGTCTACCGGCAGACCGATTTCACACCGAAATGGGTGGTCGTGTCGTGTTTACATGATACCGTTGCGATATTTCGTGCCGGAGTGAAATTCTCGCCCCGGTACAAGAACCGGGGTGAGCTCACGCCGGGGTGACTCGCGCCAGCATGAAATTTGTGGTGGTATCATGTAAACAAATATAGAGCCATGAGGGGGAACCGGATTGAACTCGCTCTGGGGCGAAAGTCGCCCCGGTGTCATGTAAACACCCCCTAACAATCAAGGATGGTGTAAGAAATATCATTACCATTATTTCCTTAAATAATAGCCATCCCTAGATTAATCGCCTTCCTCAAATAATCACCCGCCAACTCTTATCGCCATCTTCTCTTTCATTTTAATGCATGTGTCCCCTTCCCATATTTGATAACAAACCTTTTGTAATGTCATCCTCACAGCAGCAATATGAAGCCCTGGTGGGGGTTCTTTATACATGTTTGTAATATCCCTTTGCAAATCACCAAAAAAACAAAAATACATCAGAGAAAGCTAAAATAACACTGCATTTGATTACAAATTTAACTAATATGAAGATAACAATCAAAGTAACAAAATGTGACCTTCCACAGGAAAACGTGCACTTAAATGGCTTGCTATTAAACGGGTGAAACGCACAGCTTCTGAACAGGTTGCAAACAGCTCACTCACCCATTCTAATGGGTTCCGAACAGCTAACAAGTATTCCGAACAGCTAACACAAACAGTGGAATGGCTTACTCACCCGTTTGAACGGGTTGACATAAATGGGTGAATGGATTTCCGATCAATTTTGAACAGCTCATGAAGAACCATGGTGTCATGTTATGGATCATTCCGAAGGAATTGACAAATCTGGCCTGATGTAGGTTATGTATTAACAAAACAAGAAAGCGGTTGAATTTTGATAAACAGGACTTTGTACTACTTCTACTGGAGCAAAACTTGAATTTAAAGGAAATTTGTTTATCTTTGCTGTGTAGTGCGTGACATCCGCTTCACTTAAGAGTATTATTTGAAGTTGCACAAAAAAGTGGCGGCTTTGAATCTTGCCTGTTGGCTTAATGTTTTCTTTTGACAGCAACTTCAATGCAGTAAGAAAATTCTTCCATGCACGATTCTATTTCTAGTTGCAACTCTCAGATTACAGGTCTTACCAAATGTGCATAAAGCAAACCTGAGTGACAGGTAACACAACACTATCCAGTAGAAGGAGAAGAGAGGGAATGACACACAGGTTTCTTTGATTCTCTGTTTTTTTTTTTTACATGTACGTAGAACAAGTTGTTGGCAAAAAATATTTCATTTCTAACATCATGCAAAAATGCAGAGAGCAAAAGTGTTAGGGTTTCTTTTGAAATGTTTTATTTACATAGGATATCTTTTGCTTATAGATTTTTTGTCTGATAACGGATTGTTGACGCCGAAAAGCTCGTAGTCTGCTACATCTGAAAAAAAAAAAAAGAAACATCGACTCCATGATCACTTGTGTAAGCATGTTGTTTAAATAAGGGCAAAATAAGAGTTTAAAACCGATAAACTTGTGCAAATGAAGTCCAGCAAATTTTGAAAACATTGAATTAAATGACCTCTTGAACCAGTGAAATTTTTTGAATGGTTAGCATGACTCGTCTCCCATGTCATTCAACAGAAAATTCCATGAGGAGCTTTGCTCAAGAAAAAAAATCTCAGCAGGCGCCGTAAATTGATGCCCTGGTAAGCGATAGAAAGGTGTTTGCTTGGTGTCATAAAATTAATTAAGACCGGGACATAATAAGTAAACCAGACGCCAAGTATCCGTGAGAGACGCGCATCATTTGAACGCGAGGCAAGGCGAGGAGCCAGCCTCCCACGCAACCGTTTTTTGAGTCGTGACCTTTTTGGTTAAAATGAAAAAGATTTTGATCATTCGAAATGTATCTTTAAAATAAAAGCTCGCTTCATCTACCCGTAGAAAGTAATTTACATGAATTTAGACTTACTTTTTGTAAAACATAAACAAATCCAGATCGGACTGCCACTGATTTGGACAGGAAACGCCAGACTTAAAAGACATCACGTTAAAGCATTTTATATTTCCTTTGTCACTTTGATAAAATTTTTGAAGGAGCGACCCATATTTCATGTGGAATATTTATAAATACTCGAGTGCTGGAGTCACAAAATCCCCCATGTGACATGACGTGACGCGTGTGACACCGCAAAAACTTGTTTCCAGTGCCGCTCAAGTGAATGGACATGATTTCTTTTGTTCTGTTTTTGAGGATCAGGCAGCGATCATGCGATATAACCGAGTTAAATTTCTACTAATTAATTAATATTCTACCTTGGTGGGACTTTCAAAGTTCACACCGTCACAGGTTTTGATTTCCAAACCATTTGAAGTGAAGGCGACCGTCGCGGTATGAGTCTTCGTTTGCCATTTCCAGTCTGTCGAGGGTTACAACCCAAAAGCATTGGTATGCCCTCGAAAAAGAAATATGTGGAGTCCGTCCGACGGGTTTGTCGAAAAATAAAATATTTAAGAGATTTCCTGACGAAAGACTTGGTAACGCGGGAACGTGAACCCGCCAAATCGGCCTATGCCGTAGTGGAATTCAACAGGATGCCAGCTACTGTGGTCTTCTTCGCCAGAAAAGCATTCCACCGGGTGGCCTTGCAGATTCTGTTTTTCTTTAAGGTAGAGGTCAGACTAAAATGGACTTAACTTACATATTAGTGATATTAGACCTGAGGTAAGTTTGTTTTCAGTCATGTCATCCCCAATACAGTGAAGTATTTCTGGCCACTTTAATTTAAAGAAAACATTTAGCTTTATTATTCTGTTTCTCTTGGGTAGTCAGTTCATTTATGGGCTGTTGTTATCTGATGGCAAAACCTAACTTTTACCATTATTATTTTGCAATCACTAGTATTGTTTCTCTTGGGTAGTCAGTTCATTTATGGGCTGTGGTTATCTGATGTCAGAACCTAATTATTATTATTATTATTATTATTTTGTAGTACTAACTGGTTCTGTTTCTCTTGGGTAGTAGGCTCATTTGTGGGCTGTTGTTATCTGATGACAGAACCTAATTTTTTTATTATTATTATTTTGTACTAACTGGTTCTGTTTCTCTTGGGTAGTCAGTTCATTTACGCACTGTTGTTATCTGATGACAGAACCTAATTTTTATTATTATTATTTTGTAGTACTAACTGGTTCTGTTTCTCTTGGGTAGTCAGCTCATTTACGGGCTGTTGTTATCTGATGACAGAACCTAATTATTATTATTATTATGTTGTAGTACTAACTGGTTCTGGTTCTCTTGGGTAGTCAGTTCATTTACGGGCTGTTGTTATCTGATGACAGAACCTAATTTTTATTATTATTATTTTGTAGTACTAACTGGTTCTGTTTCTCTTGGGTAGTCAGCTCATTTACGGGCTGTTGTTATCTGATGACAGAACCTAATTTTTATTATTATTATTACTGATTTTGTACTTACTGGTTCTGTTTCTCTTGGGTAGTCAGTTCATTTACGGGCTGTTGTTATCTGATGACAGAACCTAAGTTTTATTATTGTTATTATTTTGTACTAACTGGTTCTGTTTCTCTTGGGTAGTCAGCTCATTTGTGGGCTATTGTTATCTGATGACAGAATTTTAATTTTTATCATTATTATTTTGTAGTACTAACTGGTTCTGTTTCTCTTGGGTAGTCAGCTCATTTGTGGACTGTGATGACGGGTTATTATTATTAGTAGTATTATTGTTGTTATTACTATTATTATCATCATTATTGAGTAATTTATGATTATTTTTCTTTGACACAGGGCTATATGCAGCAGGTGATGGAGTGTACACTGATTTGCTTTAGTTTTCTTTCAGAAATTCACATAGAATTTACTTTTGTTATTAACAATTTTTGCTTGGGTACTGCGATAAACTTTCAGCGACACAGTGTGACAAAATTGTTTTAACCAAAATCATGACAACACCATCAAAACTTTTTTATTATTAGTATTATTCATTAGTTTCAAACGATGCTAATATATGTATGTAAAATGAAATAATATTATTTTACCGCTTGTTACCTAGCTATCCGTACTGTAAAACGTCAGATGAAAAGTTATAACACTGACATGTCTATTAGTTCTTACAAAATTAATGATTTTGTCAATGAAAATCGACGACAAAAATTTCCCTTCTGTGGCTTAATTGAGAAGCTTGGGTTGCAAAGAAATGTTTTTGTAAAACACAACCGAGTCAATTATCGTACGTTAAATAAATCAAAGCACTACTTTAGCAATTTACGCTTAACTTCCCGTGGCTGGTGCCGGAGAAAAGATTAGGCCACCAGATTACTTCAAACCCTCTAGTTGCCCTCTCTTCGCCGTGCCCTATGAGCTTTGCGTTAGATCTCACGGTTTATTATTTCAGAATCAAGTCGCTATTAAAATGAAGCTGTGATAAGTCGGTAGTAATTACTCATATCCAAGAATTCCAAAAGTTCCTGTTTCGGAAATCGTAGTTTCTCAGGGATTAAATCATTCTCATTGAGTAAACCGCATTAATTTATCACAGGTAAGTAAATGTACCTAATTTATCACATCGAACCTCGTTGCTGACGCCGTTTTGTATAATGTTCCTGCCGACAACACAGTAATAAAGTATACTGTTCGATCGACATAATTTTAAATAATTTCATTCCTCCCGTAAGAATAGATTTTAGGCCGTCATTAAAATGTTTCGGCAATTTAGTTTCTCGGGTGTTAAACTTTAGCTTCTCGCAATATTTTGTGAGTCGGCAAAGGGTTTATGTTTCATTTTCAATTTCTCTTTAGTAATAGATATAAACCCCGCTCTCGATAAGATTTGGTTCTTAATCTTCGATTATCCCATTCGAGTGATAGTTATTTCTCTTGCTATCGCCTTTTATAATGATGGTTGCGCGATCAATAAAGAGCGGGTTTTTTACAGTAGAGCCATGCGTTGAATACTATTTCGCGTGAGAAGTAACTGTTGACGCGTGTTTCCTCGCGAGTAAAGCCAACAAATGCGCGTCCGTATCTGGAAAACATTTTTATTATGTCAAGAAATGTCTTATTTAAAGGTCTCGTGATTCCCACGCTGAGTGTTTTTGGATGCCGGCAAGTGCGAAAAAAGTAATTACCGAGAATTCCGAAGCAACACCTCAGTCATATGAAGGCGCCAATTATGATCTCCTGTTTCGGTTAATCATAAGCCATGGGTTGATTCAACCAACCCTTAGCCTAATTTGCATAATTTTTTTCGGTGAGCAAAGCCCGTCATGGGGATACCATAATACGAATGACCAAGCCATTTGAATGACCTGAGGTCTTCAACCAACGGGTGACCAAGCCATTCGAACAGCCTGATGTCTTCAACCAATGGGTGACCAAGTCGTTTGAATGGTTTGATGTTTCTAACGAATGGGTAACGAAGTTGTTCGAACAGATTGATGTTTCCAATGAACGGGTGGCAAAGCCGTCCAAACAGGCTGATGTTACTAGTAAACGGGCGACCAAGCCGTTTGAACGGTTAACAAACGGATTGTAAAGCTGTTTGAAAAGGTCAGCGTCATAAAAAATCCCGGGCTATATGGACCTTGCTCTTGTTGTTCAAACGATGAATAGTGCTATCCCCCGGATATCCATGAGATGACGATTTATGGAGTGAACAGCGTTATCCAAGTTTGAACAACTGGGGGCTGTACGAAACCTAGGAAATGTTTACAAGACTCGCTCGAACAAAACGCAATCTCAGTAGGCTATCCAAATACGTTCGCTGCTTTCTGTGCAAAATTCCTACTGTAGGCCCATCTAAATGTACGACCAGAAAGAATATTAGAGGTAATTGAAGCTTAAGAGAAAAGAAGGCTAGAAGCCCGGGGGGGGGGGGTACTCGATATATCCTTGGGTGGGGAGGTGCGGCCCGGCTCCTCATACCCTGACCCTGTGTAAGACAAAAATCGCTGATTTTCCTACCCTGTTTAAGACAGAATTTAGATTTTTGATACCCTGTTTAAGGCATTCGTAGAACGTACGCGCAGGCTGTTTATCGTCCAAGAAAAGATACCCTCTTTAAGACAAAAATTGATAAAATCGATACCCTGATTAAGACAAAAAAATGATAAAATCGATACCCTGTTTAAGACAAAAATCCCGTAAAACATACCCTGGCTGGCCGCACGTCCCCATTAAGCCCTTATAAGGGAGTACCCCCCCCCCCCCCCCGGGGGCTAGAAGAGGAACTAGCATACAAGGACTACCATCCTGTAATGGGGTATACTCATTAAAAGTGGCAAAGTGTAAAGACTAAAGGTAGGATATCTTGACCGCCTCTACCTTTAGAAACATAGCCGGCTTGACCACGGTCGGTCTAAAGCTGAACAAGGTAAAGGTAATTCGCTGCCATTACTATCGACAAAAAACGAGAATGTCGAGACAATGAGTTGCTCTGCACTGAGAGAGAGAGAGAGAGAGAGAGAGAGAGAGAGCCAGAAGAACGGGCACTTTTGTAACGAAAAAAGGGCACTTTTGTAACGGGATAGGGAACTTTTGTAACCAAGGTAGGGAACTTTTGTAACCAAGGGCACTTTTGTAACGTCACTAGGGCACTTTTGTAACGACAACAGGGAACTTTTGTAACGTTATAGGGAACTTTTGTAACGAATGGGGCACTTTTGTAACAAATGTGGCACTTTTGTAACTAAGGAATTTTTTTAGTAACTTTCAATGAGTTTATAGTGATAAAGATTTCCTTACCCTTTTATATATTTGCACAACGAGTAAAATTCCTACCCTTTCATATACCTGAAGCTTGAAAAAGATACCCCTTTCGGGCGGAGCTTCTTCGTATAGGCCATTATAGGTAGTACTCCCCGGGATAAGGGTATGGGACTTGTTTACTGAGTGATCTATAATTGGTTATATTTTAAGGTGACTGGGATAATGTAACAGACAGGAAAACTCACGAGAAAAAAATGCAATTCAGTCACTGCCGTTGACTTACCTGGAAGAATCTAACATAATCCTTTATTTGAAAGAAAACTTAACCATTACAAAGTTACTGGTGGTAATTAATGAAGAGGGATAAGCAGAACTTGCACCTCGATGAATATTTCTTTCGAACGCAACGCAATATACATATTATATTAAAGTATCAAAGTTTTCATTATTTTTTCAATTTAGCTGGAATGATAGATTAATCCCTCACTAATACGTCCTCAAGAAGTTGAGAGGCCACTTTAACGAAGATAAAGAAAGAGCTAAAATACACCCAATAACCTCTGTAGAAAAAAAAAACACCTTAATGGCACATAACGAGTGCAATTTTTGCTCCATGCAAATAACAGCATCAAAAAACAAAGAAAACTACACTGACCAATAACACTGCAAGATCGGAATAGCGCTTGGCGCTAACTGAAATGACTTAATTAAAGTACAATAAGTACAATATATATACTGCCATGTTTTAATAAGATAATCTCGTACATGGATCTCTTGTTTATAAAGCCGAAGGCGACATCTGGTAAAGTAAGAAAATTCAATTTTCTTGGATTGGCTAGAATGTGAGAGAATGACGTGAGTGTTGTCTTCTGTGCGCGCTACAATGAGTGCAGGTGGATTTCCACTGTCGCGTTATTCTTACGTGTGTACGCCCGTAAATTTTACGCCGCCCCGTAAATAAAATAAAATAAAGATAATGTATGAAAGGTCACGTGTAAACGTAAAAGTTAACTTGCTCGCTCAACTTTCACGTTTACCCGTGGCCTTTCATACATTGCCTCTATTTCCGTTACGCGCGTACGCACAGAAGATCTTCAGAAAAATCTTGGAAATCTTCAGTCTTCATGTAGTTTTCCCTTTCAATATAACTTGTAAAACCAATTCTCGCTTAGAAGTTGACGCGTACTGCTTTGAATTTTTAGCGCGCGCTATGATAAAAAATTTTGAACCAAGTGCCGCATATAGTTTGAAGTTACAAAGAACAACAGGAAATTAATTGGTTCATACGTAAGCTGCGCGTATATCCACCTTTTGTTAGTGAAACCTTCAGTGTTCAATTAAATTCGTTGTTTAACACGGAAAAATGGCCACAGTTTTGAGGATTTATTTCAAGCATGTGCTCTTTCATCGCCTGTGGGCCATCATCGCAGGTAGGGGTTAGTCCATGGTTTTGGTCCAAAATTGGCCATTGGACTAACCCCTTTGGAAAAATGTCAATTTTTCGACTTTTTGAACTTCTTGTTTCTATGGCCTAGAAAGGCGTTTTTTCCTTCTAGAATATCATAAAACACATTTTCCTGGCCTATATTGCCTAAAAAAAAAGGTGGAACAATGGCCAATTTTGGACCAAAACCATGGACTAACCCCTTTGAAAAAATGTCAATTTTTCGACCTTTTGAACTTCTTGTTTCTATAGCCTAGAAAGGCGTTTTTTCCTTCTAGAATATCATAAAACACATTTTCCTGGTCTATATTGCCTAAAAAGAAAAAGTTGGAAAAATGGCCAATTTTGGACCAAAACCATGGACTAACCCCTTTGGAAAAATGTCAATTTTTCGACTTTTTGAACTTCTTGTTTCTATAGCCTAGAAAGGCGTTTTTTCCTTCTAGAATATCATAAAACACATTTTCCTGGTCTATACTGCCTAAAACAAAAAGGTGGATGAAAAAATATTAACTGGCCTTTACGCCCCTCTACGTGAGGTCACGCTTCTACACAAGCGCTGCATATAAGATATTAGAAAACATAGCAATATTACTGGTAGCTCGCATGGTCTTTGTTTCTTCAATCTGCCCTAAAAAGGTTAATGACTGAGCAAGACGATGCGGGTTCATGATTGAATTTGAAGCTCATAATAATTTTTTTTTCAGGAGTGTTTAAGAACTTGTTTGACGGCTGCTGCAGTTAATGTTACTACCGTAAAAAGGTCCCCGCCATTAATAAAAACGCTCCTTTTCCATATGTTTTTGCCAGATCGTTAGACAGCACACAAGCAATGTTTGTGTAGTAAACGTCTCCGATTATACCTTTCATGTGTTCACTGACTGATGCAACGAGTCACAACATCAACGGTGCAAACGATACATCCGCATATTGACGATAACCGGCGCAAAATGCGGAAAAGGGGTATAAAATCTTTCACCCATCCTTGCTCCCTCCTTTTTTTACCAGAGAAACCCAAAATTTTTTGCACTTAATTCTACGATAATAATGTTTAATTTGATTAACCTTTAGTTTCTAATCTCTCCAGAAATTATGTTGAAATCTATGTCGGAGCCTCTAGCAAATAGGGAACTTTTGTAACGTTAGCGCAATTGAGACATCGGTAACTTAAAAACTTCACAAAAAAAAATTGAAACGGTCAATTCACTTAATTCTTTCTTTGCCGCACTAAGGAAAGGTGTCTTTAACATCCCATAAAAGGTTGTGCATATTGAATGATTCAAAGTCGTACAATCGCTTTTTCAAACTCACGATGCGAAAAATGGGCTTTTTCTGAATCGTGATTCCTTTCATGGACATGAAAAGTCATACACATACACGGCAGATTTTTCTGGCCTACAATATCTCCAATTTAAAGTGCTGTGGTAAGCGAGGGAATCCTATTGCATATAAATGGTAAGCCAATAGCTACATTTTGATAAAGAAATGAATTCAAAAGCCTTTTAAAAAGTGCTTACCACGGACTAGGGAACTTTTGTAACCTCCTGGTCATAAAATAGCGTCCCATTCTCATGTGTTTACGAGTTATGTGTTGAAACTCTGCGTTCATTGGGTTTGTATTAAAAGGTCTTCACTGAAGAGTTCTTGTGCTTTACCACCCAAAAATGGGAAAATTATTGGCAAAGGAGGGAAATGTTACAAAAGTGCCCGTCCATACCTATGGAGAGAGAGAGAGAGAGAGAGAGAGAGAGAGAGAGAGAGAGAGAGAGAGAGAGAGAGAGAGAGAGAGAGAGAGAGAGAGAGTACTAAAGACTCAGATAGAGTCTGAGCAGATGATTGACGAGCATAGCGAATATGATCTTGTCATTGCTGATCTCGATGAACATGTAGTTGTTCGAATGCCATTTTTAGCTCACGAATGACTGGCAACACCAATTGAAGAATGAAATTGTTAAAAGAAATTAAAACGTTGCTGGAAGAATAACCTGCGATCACATGTGTCCTTCTTTCTTTTTTGTTTGGGAGACGAGGGGAAAAACAACGCCTGATAGCAGGTTATTGGAAGAACAGAGGGTGGGTCATTGTTATTTGGACGAATTGTGTACCTTATTACATGAAATTTTCGCTACACGTTAAATTCGCGAATTTCGCGATACAAAAAAAAAAAAACAACAGGAAATTAAAGTGACGCGAACAGTAAGTGTCGCGAACATAACATGAAGCGAAAGGCTTGTGGCACAAATTTTGGAACAACTTAATCCACGCCAGTAGGCAAGGGAGGGGCACTCCACCACGGACGCCTTGATTTATATCCTACAGGTGATTCACGGAACAACTGATAGAGGGAATGTTGTTTGCCGATTACTCAAATGGTTTTGACCTGATTGACCATTCAATTCTCCTCAGGGAGTTGGCGTCTTTCGATCTGTCTTACTAGGCTCTTTGCATGACTTAATGATGTGACCATCTTTCGGTAAACACGAAAACAGTTCATTTTTGAAAATTTTGTTAGCGCAAGCTGAAAGAGCATATTAAAACTAGGTAACCTGAGAATTTTCAGCCGTAAATATCAAAAGCAACGATTGCAACGGCCGTCGAAAGTTGGAAGTATTTGTATGAGATAAACAACTTTTGCCATCCAGTCACGCTTGCGTGGTTTTCCATACAAATCCTTCTAAATTCTAAAATTTGTAAACTGTCGTTAAATCTAGCTTTCCTTTACGCATTTCAAGTTGCCTTTATGAATTAAAACTCATTGTCTTCCGCCCGATTGCAGCATCGGAGCTTCAGGAACGATGAGGTCATAGATTCGCAGAAAATCGCCTTACTTCCGATTGCCCCCAAATTTGGACCACAGGAAGTTAATAGTCTTAGCCAAATATGGGCCTAGTTTCCAGCCCCCAGGTAGTTTGAGCTTCACACGATCATCTTTCAAACTTTGGAAAAAATGGCCGTGCTCCGTGAGAGGTCTTTGTGACTTCTTTTGCGAAGAATGAATGCTTGTATCGACGAATTTCAACCAAATACAAGTCAAGCAAATTATTTTGAAGGATTTTGGAGGATAACAAGGAAAACAGACGGGAAAATCTAGGTAAGAAAACAGTTTTGAATCTTGCATGGCGATAGCCGACTCGAGCACATGTTGTTGAAATGCAATGAATTCCTTCCCGTTTGGCCTTCGGTTCGCTTTTTTGCCGTCAAATCCTTGCTTATTTTGATGAATTATATCAGCAAAGTCATTGTAGATTGTCTTTACTCGATATTTCGATGGAAACCGATAAAAACAAAGCGTTTGTTCTTGGGCCATCGTAGTTTAACGAGGAATAAAACACAAACAGCGGTGATAAACATATCAAACTTACGCATTTTAATAACTTGACGTTTCGTATGCTACGCAACATACATTTTCAAAAGTGGAATAAAGACCGTTACAATTTTATGAAAACTATATATGAAATGTAAATAAGGGGTCTGGAAACGAGATTAAGAAACATCTGTTTCTTAATGGGACTCCTTCACTCCACGCAAGTACAAAATAAATCTTATTCGTACACTTACTTATCGCTGTTACCGAATTTGCTCCTCCGCTTTCCTGCATCTGCCCTTGATGACCTTCGGAAACTCCTGCTTCAAAATGGCTATCCACATGGCATTATCACTTACAACATTAACGACGTCCTAAACAGAAACAGAAACAAGCCAAACAGCCCTGTCTCTACGGTTCCGAAGAAAGATATTGTCATCTTATTACCTTACTTAGGTGTACAAAGTGACCAAATCTCTAAGCGTCTGAAATCATGTGTATACAATTTCTGTTCAGCTGTCAATCTCAAGATAATTTTTCAAAGCTCTCGCAGAATCAAATCATTCTTTCCATACAAGGACCGTCTAAATCGTTCACAGAAATCTAAGGTCATTTATAAAGCTGGTTGCTGGGACTGCAGTGACTTTTACATTGGCAAAACGAAACGACGGCTTCATGATAGGAAAACGGAACATTTCAGGGCTCTCACTAAGAATGACCCCACATCAGCCATTGCTGACCATATAAGAGCCACAGGTCACAGCATCAAGTGGGATCATTTTGATATTCTAGCTTCCGGTAAAACATATTATCATTGTAAAATAAAAGAAACTTTGCTTATCCAAGAACTTAAGCCGGCCCTTAATGTAAACGTCAGCAGTGAGAAGCTGATACTTTACTAATTAGCTTAAGCTTTTATTGTTTTACTGTTAAGAAACAGATGTTTCTTAATCTCGTTTCCAGACCCCTTATTTACATTTCATATATAGTTTTCATAAAATTGTAACGGTCTTTATTCCACTTTTGAAAATGTATGTTGCGTAGCATACGAAACGTCAAGTTATTAAAATGCGTAAGTTTGATATGTTTATCACCGCTGTTTGTGTTTTATTCCTCGTTAAAGCGTTTGTGTTATGTCAACACTTGACCACGAGGGACGCTAAAGTATTGAATTTCATTATCCCAATTAGCTCTGACGTCATTTGCATAATCCGATTATGTCAACAAAATAAATTTCTAGAATATTTTTAGTCGCTCTATATTTCCGACCGATATTCAGGCTGTTTTGCTAAGATATTGAAGAAAAACCGTCTATTGACTGTAAAAAACCTAATGTCCTGCTTGTGTGGCTAAAATTACACTCTTTAAATTTTTTTTAAAAATAATTATCTAAAAATTTCCTTTTTTTTTTGTGCGGAATATTATGGGTTTCCTGAGTCCGAAATATTTTTTTTCTGAAAGTTTAATTTTTGTCCTTTCCAATGATGTATAGCTTGATATGGTACTGTAAATAACAGCAGAGATATGATGTTTTAAAGTTGCATAGTCAAAAATACCAAAAATCTGGCGGAAGACAATTGTGAAAATTTCGAAATTAAAATTGCTCCAAACCTCTGAAGTCGAATGACTTGTTCCTCGACATTTTTTAAATATCCTTTATTTTGGCAGTTTTGGCTGAAACTCCTGTACAACATTACAATACAACACGTACAGAATATGGGGTGACCAGGGTAATTCTCTTCTGCGAAGCCGAAACCTCCCTCTCGATATAACTGGGTAATCAATTTGCATGCGACCTGAACGAAAAACACAAGCGCGATGCGATGACGGATATCCGCGATGACATCTAAGTGACAATGTTTATCTGTGTAAGCCAATCATAAAGCACGCTACCCTCGCTATCCTTGAAATACATGTAGCCAATCAGACACAGGCTTTCGAGAGCTGCTACACAACTGTTAATTTAGTAGTTGTTTTCTGCGGCATTATTCTTCATGTGGTATAGCTCCAAATTTTTCCAGTCCTCGTTTATTCACACACTTAGACATTTATCTAAAACAGTCTTAAATAGGCTATATTTGGACAGAAGTTCACGATCTCCACTCCCAAACCAGGGCGGGGGGCTCTACAGAGTGACTTTGAACGCTTATCACAATAATTAACACCTACAGTAGCCTATTTAAGGCTTCTGACACCTTTAACGATTTTCAAGTTTTGATAAAGATGGCTAACAGCCATCGAAACTTTGAGCGTCACTAAGACTTTTTGTTCAGTTGCCTGTGTTTTGAGAACATTTAAATACAGATTAACTTCACTAGCCTGATGAATTTCTTCAAGAGTGATTACATTCGTTACCGCCGGCCTACCATGAAAATTTCTGAACTTCGATGGTGTCTTACAGAGATTTCCTTCAATAACCCAAGCCAATTCCCAGGTATGTTTTAAACGAATGTCTAAATGTGTGATTTAAATGGCATTAAGAGAATTTGGAGTTATACCACATGTTAAATATTGCCGTCGAAAATGGGTAACGAACTTAAGTTTTTGTTATCTTGAAACAGGCCTATCTCTCGTTTTTTAATCATTTCAGTACGACGAGCTTCGCTGTTGCCCTGAAAGTATCTTCTAGTGGTAGGAAAAGAACTTTTCTGTTTATGGAAAGTGTCCAAATTTCTCCATGCGGCTTTGTTTGCGAACACGAGGAAAGTTGATGTTAGCGAATCAGTAGCTGAAGTCACGGTACATTAGAACAAAAGACGAAAAAATAAGCAATGCTTTAATTAAAGGCCGAACTGTTACAGTACATATTGAAATGGACAAGGAAAAGGAAAAGCGGCAGTGGGAAAAAAGGCCAATCCCCTTTTTAAAAAAAATTCATTTTCTTTTCGTATCTCATGGCGACAGATGTTCAAGGCGTCCGGTTTCTTCGGGTTCGGTCAAAATTAAAAATTTTCTTCTCAATAATTTTGTCAAGCACTCCGGTCCCGAACCTGTGGACTGAGTCCCATTTGTGAAGTTAAAAATGTTTTGCTAACCTATTCACAACTTGGCTTTGCGAGTTTTAGGTTCAGGATTGTTTTCTTCTTTGCGACAGTTTTTCGCAACATTTTGCCCCGCCACATTAGGGGTTTGAATAAATATCGGGTACTGAACAACAATTCGCATGCAAAAAATACGCAATACTCAGTTGCCTCAAACTACATTTTATTATGTCACACTGAACATTACAATGTTTAGAAAGCTCATAAATGTTACACATTTTTGAAGGATGTCAATGACGGTGTCAGGGGAAATTTAAGCCGTCGATGATTATTTCTCGTTTATTTTTTATTTTATTTTTTTTTGCTTATATCTATTAACCTTTGGTAAAGGTATCCTAGTGAGTTCAGTAGCTCAATTTAAGGGAATCCGGATTCCGGATTCCGGAATCGGGGAATCCGGAACCAAGAATGCATCGCGTGTAGCCCAAAATCTAAGGCTGCCTTACCTACCCTTACATTAGGGCAAGTTCAACTTTCTCGCTGTGTCGGGTGTCCCCTTCTAGTTCTTGAACTCAAATCATGCGTGCTATGTCCAAGTTGCGACATAGCAATCTCCCCGGTCCGCCAAGATTATCATGTTTTCAATGCTGTGATTACACTATTTTCAAAGGGTATATAATTTGCAGAGTAATAATTAAAGGTTTCTTAATACATGAACAAGTAAAAACTAACTCAGTTAAAATCAAACTACATGCACACATCGTAAATTTAAGCTAAACTGAATATAGAGCCAAGGTATGGGTACTTGTCTTAGATCAAATCGTCAGTTTTTCATGCGAAATCGTCCCATGTCAAGAATTGTTGTGAGTGGCATTAAGGGCTACTAAGGAACTCAGCGCAATCAAAACGACGAAGGAAACGAGAAAATAATAATAATTAAAAAAAGCAACAGGTTAATAAACACAGCAAAAACACTGAACGTGCAGCACAAATTTGGCAGACTTCTTTGCCGTCATTGCACGACTAACGCTGAGTTGTCAAACTTGATTGAAATGGCTACGAGATCGTCGCTTCTTCAACTTGAATGAGCTATCGTCGCAATTTCGATGTCGTCGGAAATACCCATACAGAGGCTCAATTTAGTTCCAAATGAATATAATTTTAAACTTTACATGTTACCTGAATGCTAAAATTTCGCTACATACAACCGTTTACCTTTCCTGCTTGGACTTCATTATCCTCTAATCTTAGGACTTCCCGATATTTGACTACTTGACTACTTTATATATTTAAACCTTTTATCGCTAACGTTTCTTAAATGTACACACGTGTTTACGTTATTATACACCTGTAGTCTTGAACAGCGGTATAAAACTCTTTGTTTGAAAAATGTGAACACGGTCTTCTATATATGCTGTTCCTGGAAAACTTTGTGGTTAGCAAATTTCCAGATTTCAGCTGTACGCACGAGCGTTTTACGTTATGGACGGTACGATCCTGTTATGCAGATCGAGGCGCATGTTATCTAACGAAGCGGAAGGCTGGAGGTGCAAGATAACAGTGCAGCCTACCAGATCAGCATAATTCTTCACATCATTCTACAGGCGAATTCAATAATGCTTTTATTATTCTATTCAAAATATTTCTAAGTTCTTAAAAAGCTAGTACCTCCTCGTATGTCGTAGACCTCTCCAAAACTTTGGCCTATTTTTCGGCACCGTTTCTGGACATAAACTGATGTATTTTCCTAGCAGAAACTCCTTAAAAAGTACATAACAGCAATCGAGCAATATGTTTTGCGTTTCTTCCGTTAAGTTTTAGCAAGAAATTTAGCCATGCTGTCATCGGATGGCCGTGAACGCCATTTTTTAAGTTCACTGTTAACCTAAGCAGCCTTATTTCCAGGCAAATATACCATCGATTGAAATCGTTTCCAATCAAATTTATAGTCCGGAATCGATGCTAATTGCTCGCATCTTCCAAATATGGTAAGAGCCAGCTGGTTATGAAGAATTAGTCGATGGTTTGAACGAATAATAATCCTTAGTCATTGTAAATACATAGAACTGATCATGACCAATTATCAACCTAAGTAGTAGTTTATATGTTGAACTGTTTAATATAATTGTCCTGTAGGCTGAAATTGTTCAGTGCTGATATCAGTGTTCAGTATGCCGAAAAACCCTGATGATCATAGACTTAAATTTGACTAGCTACATGACAAAGAAACGTTTAGAAAAGGCGATGCTAAGTGCACGGTGGTGGTGATCACAGCCGTGACAAAATGGACCAAATTCCTTAATCGAACATCGTGCTTGCACGATAATATTGCGTACGAAGCCGATAAACGTGTATCGAGTCTGAATTCCATTGATGGACTGGTGCATAGATCGTGCCTTCGAATTCATCGTAAGTTGAACGAGTCTTAACCGCACCTTTATCGAGCCTTAGAGCGTGCTTTTATCAAGCCTTAAGATGATGTTACACGAGACAATTCGCAACGACGATTTTTAGCGCAACACAGTGTTGCAACATTATTTCGAATGGTTACAACATTGTTCCAATATTGCAACGCTGTGTTGCGCTAAAAACAGTCGTTGCGTGTCGTTCCTTGTAACATCCCCCTTAGGTCGTGCCTACATGCATCGTGCGTTTCAAGACCACGCTTTTATGGAACCTCTTGATATCGCGCGCATCAGATCGTACCTTTTCCCTAGAGGCAGTTCGGGGCTCATTTTTAGAATGTTGTCGTGTACTTTGCTGACTATTTACACTGTTTTTTGAGTGCGTTGCGAGAAAAAAGGGACATAATGGGCGAGATGACCTGTCAAAGAGTCGATTGCCTCCGTTTGCCTGGGTTTGCTTAGCCACTTTCACGGCACTTTTGCGTGAAAGCAGCCGATACTTGTAAGCGTAAATCGCCCTGTTTATAAACACAGCTCAGTTTTTCGAGCCTTGTTTGAACGTCCACCGCGAAGTTACAATCCCGTGCGAGGGTGGGTTGGGTCGCTAAATGTGTTATCGTGCCCGTCTTCGTGCTAAAATGGTGCCGTTATCGTACTTATATGATGCCTCACCGGTACAAAGACACGGTGCTCGAAATGACAGAGTACTATAATCAAGCCTCGATGCACGGTTATGTATATCACGCATTGGCAAATTTATGCATTAAAAGTTCACGTTCATAAATATTCATCGGAAAATTTAGCATTAACTGATGTGGGTGCATCTCTAAACGCTTTGTCTATCACTAGTTAAACTCTCGGTCTGTTCTGGCCCGAGTTGTTCGAAAGGTGGATAGCGCTATGGATAAATTAGTATCCAAAGGAGAACACATTTGGTTTTCGTAATACTTATCCTCTGCATAACGATTTATCCCGGTGGATAGCACTATCATGTAAGAGTTGAGAGGAAATATTGGTAACAGTAAATGCAGCGTTAGACCATTTTTCGCAAAAAGGATGTCACCAACAGCGTGCGCATGGCCGTGAAAAATCCTTCGACACCGTTGGAAAGAGAGCTATCGAAAGTACTGCACGCAAGATTGCTAAGTTTTTGCCAAATATTTCAGAAGCGGGCACTACCAGAATTTGCAGAATGTTTGTGCCCCTCACCAAACAAACATTTGTGAAATGCAATGAGTCTGACGTTTGTTTCGCGGCAACACTACTCTTCAACAGGTCCAATGTCATTTATTAATGGGAAAAACAAATCGTGGAAGAATCAAGTGATTGTAAGAGAGTCTCCTGTTGATTGTGGTAAGAAAACACGAGTTTTGTCAACTAAAGGGGAGTTACTAAATTTTTTGCCGTCTATAGGATAGGATAATTAAAGAGGTTCAATTTTTTTTTCAAAAGCACGTCTTTTACGGCAACCTCGTTCCCAGGTTCTCTCTCCTATCCGTCGAGAGACCCTGGTTGGGTCTGGTCACGTGTCTCCCAGAATCTGGGAGATTACAAACAAACAACTTGGGGGAGGGGCGGATAAGTGTGAGATTTGTCTCTACAAAGCGTAGACCGTCGAGATCAGTAGAAACTGCGTATCCGACTTTGTCTGAATGGTCCTGTTTTTTATAGTTCCCGGACTAGTCAAGACAAAACCTCGAACGCCGAATCCTTTGACAGCGAAAGCGTAACTTCCTGCAGAATATCTGGATGTTTATCGGATGTTGCAAGGGAAATCATGGATTCACCACTTGTGGTCCTTGTGCAGTTAAAAATATTTTAGGCGGTTGTATTCATACCGAAACGCAGTGGGTTTAAATTGCCATTTCTATGTTATGGAGGCCACCTTTAGAAAGCAAACGTATTTATTTTCAAGACTATGATTATGCAGTTCGAAGTGGGGCCGAAAAGATGTTGAGAAATCCTTTCGCTTTGGAAGGTTATCACTGAGTTATGTTGTCTGTTTTGTCTCTGTTTATACTATTTCCTGTTGTCTTCAGTGTCGCGTTTTGGTCACCTTTGCTTATGCACGTACTATATTATATTTTTGTTACCTCTATTTACCACTAAAAGCGATACGTTTTTTCTGTTGCCGCATTTTAAAAGATTAGGGGTAGGAGAAAGCTGACATTTCAGACTACAGCTTTCCGTTGAGTCATTAGAGCTAAAATATTATTTTGACCGTGAATGTAAAATGAATCCTCTGCTCTCAACGTAACTGCTTTGTTTTGTCACCGCTAATGGTTTAGGTTTTGCATGTACTGATTCGGGCCGATTACCAGCCGCTGTCACCGACAAACATTGATTCTTTCAATGCAAGTTCAACGAACAAGGATTTTCCCTTCAATGCGGATAAACACGCGCTTGTGTCTTACTTTACTCAGGATCGTAGATTTTAGTATCTAATTGTTGCCATTGGTTTAATTGCGATAACAAGAGTTTTTTATTTCTCCGCTGGTAATTCGCTTGTTTATCTGGTGATAGCTCTGTTTAGGCAGAAATTTCCCGAATTTCAGTTATAGTTGGAGGCTTAGCAAACCTGTCTTGCCCTTTCGATCATTGCGTGAACGGTGAAAACGAACCAGACAAAAGAATTGAGAGACAAAGGACTCCTCCCTCGGAATTAATTTTGTTCTGGGACCACGTGACCAGACCCAACCAGGGTCTCTCTCTCTCTCGCTCCGTAGGGACGGGTAGGAGAGAATCCTGGGAACGAGGTTGCTTTTACGGTTGTTTTAGCCGCAGGGAGAACTCGCTTAATTGGGAAAACAAAAAAACTACGACAAAAAAACTGCTCACTTCTCATAAATATCCCGATTGCAATGCAAGCTGATTTGAAATTGAATAAAAAGTCAACTACCGATGGAAAAGCGGTAGTTTTCCTGTTAGGTTTTACTTTATGGATGATTAATTGATAAGTAACATGCCGTTAACTACCTGTAAAGTAATATTTTCAAACTACAACTGTTACAATGGCTTACTGTAATATTGATTAAAAGACTAAGGGCACAAACTGACCGAAGGTGATTTGGAAGTTATCTTTTAGGTTGTTTCGTAAAATGTTTCCACTTCGTCTGGAGTAAACTGATAAGTGCTTGCCAGAAATGTCTGGGTGAAGGTGCTTCCATAGCTGTACCCACTTGGTGGGCTGTAATCATGGCCAAGGTTAGAATAGGAACTGCTACTAGATGGCGCATAGTCGGCAATGTAAATGTCATGGCCTGCACCGAAAGTAGGTCCATGAGACGAGCAGTGGTATATGGAATTTGTCCCTGTCTGAGGAAGTTTCACAGGCGCCCATCCTGGCTTGTTAACCAGCGAGAAAAGAAATGCCTGGGAATCTTGTCGATACTGACAGCTGTAACCTGTTCAGAAAATAGGAAAAGAAAAAAGGCTGATAGAGAAACAGACCCTAATGTAAATTCCTCGTTTTGGTAATAAAGGGACTAAATTATAGATTACTTTATCGTCTTGTTCTGGTCCGCAGGCTGCTAGCGGTAGCCGCGAATCTAGCTCTACATTATAATTATTAAAAAATATATATTATTATCATTATTATTATTATTATTATTATTATTATTATTGTTATTATTATTATTATTATTATTATTATTATCTCTGGAAATCGTCAAGCTGTCACACTAGTATTCAATATGATGTGTACAAATCCCCTAAGGAAGTTCTTAAAGATTTCCGTTCTAATCAAGAGGATAAACTGCAACACCGCCTAACATCTCAAGGTTTCTTCTTCTCAAATGTTATCAAGTACTCATTGTCATCTGTAAATTCTATTTGGTCAGAGGCCCCAGTCTCATCTACCGAAGAACATTTACAATTTACCATCCGCTACATCAACAACTCCCTCCCCACAAGTAAGAATATGGCAAGATGGGGATTATCACAAAGTCCTGATTGCTCCTTTTGTCTTAATTAATCCTGAATCACTCCTTCATGTTGTCGCTGGTTGTCAACAGTACCTTGATCGCTTTACCTGGAGGCACGACTCAATCCTTAACTTCATTGCCAAGTCACTTCAATCTGTAATTAATGTTCACTCTTCACTCTATGCAGATGTTAATGGTTTTCTGAATCCCTCAATAATAACTGGCGAAACTTATCGTAAAGATCTTCTTTTCCTAATCCAGTCCAAGTGCCTATATGTTCTAGAATTAACAGTTGGTTTCGAGTCCAACCTTAACAACAATGCAGTGCGTAAGAAAGAAAAATATGTGAACTTGATCAACGAAATGAGTAGAAATTACAGATGTGTGAGATTTGTAAATCTCTCCATGAGTTCCCTTGGCGTTTTCTCCGATGAATGCTCCACGTTCTTAGACATGATGAATGACATTAGCATTGACAAAAAGCAGCAACGTTATATAATCAAGAAAATGATAAATATAGCCATTTAATAACACAATTAACCGGAGGAATTACGTGAAATAATTGGATTTTACAATTTTTACAAGTTTTAAAAAGAGTACAAAAGATTCCCTGATTAATTTCCGTCATTTATTTTTGGGTGAAAATGACGGAATAATCGGGAAAATGATGGGAAAAAGTACCAAGTGAGAGAGATTCAAAGCATCCTATTATAACTACTCCCCTTAGAGTTCTCCGTGGAGCCAGGGTGAGCCAACCCAACATCTTGAGGATATACCTTAGCTCAGTCCGGCCAGTTTTAGAGTACGCTGTACCAGTGTGGCAGAACATCCCTGCTTATCTGTCCGAAGCCATAGAGCGAGTGCAATAAAGGCCGAGGCAGAGTCATACGCTCATGCCTTACAGTTAAGTAAACTAGATAGGTTAGATGATAGAAGAGTACTACTGTGCTACAAATATATGGCGAAAATGAAGTCCCCCAGCCACCCTCTGCACCACCTACTTCCCATCCCACTTCTGGACACGCCTAACTACACCTTAAGGCAGAAAACGCAAAAGCATTATCTTTTCCGGAACATGCAGGTCTGTAGGACAAAGAGAGTGGAGGACTTCTTTACATTTAAATTTTTTTAAGTGATTCAATTGTCCTTTTAACTTTATATCTGTAAATTACTATACTCTAGATGTTGCCTTATTATTGTAAATTTAACTCGATAATTCAGTCCTTTTTTTACTGCAAGGGAGTTTGAATAAACTATTTATTTTTTTTAATTTTTTAATTTCTTTTTTTTATTGATCACTTATTGACTTAATGATTTTCTCAGTGGCAACTTAGTCACGTTTTGTTTTGTTTCTTCGGCATTCAAACTTCTACTTCATCCAGACTCGGGTATAGTGGTTGTTTTTGTAACTGAAAGTTAAGCACCAGGTTACTGGAGAAACAAACAGACTAACAGGCCCGATTCCACAAATTATATGGGGGGGTCCGGGGGCATGCCCCCTCAGGAAAATTTTGGAAAATTGGACTCTCGGAAACGCCATATCCTGCATTCCCTGTATCGAACGCAACTAATTTATACGTATATTTTGTTGAGCAATCCTTGTTGGGCTTGCATTCAGGTGGAGGTGCAGTTCATGGACAGATACGTCCAGCCCTTCAATTGTATCACCAGGACAGGGGCTGATCCTGGACAGTGCATCAGCCAGTGGGACGTTCTTTCCTTGGACATACTTGATGTCTACATCGTATTTCTGGATCCTAAGCATCATCCTTGCGATGCGTGGAGGAGCTGTTGCAAGGTGTTTCTTGAAAATTGCCTCTAACGGCTTGTGGTCTGTCTCAACAGTGACGCGTCTTCCATATACATAGTAGTGGAACTTCTCAAGACCATGTACCACGGCTAGCTTTCTCTCTCAATGTTTGAATAGCGTGATTCTGTCTCTGTTAAGGGCTTGCTTCTATACTCGATGGGGGCATTGTCTTGGATCAGGGTTGCACCAAGGCCACGCGAGGATGCGTCAACTTGGATGGTCACTGGTTTTGTACTGTCAAAGTACTGTAACGAACCGGCTGATGTGATGGCTTTCTTAATCTTATCTACGGCTAGCTGGTGCTGGGGCTGCCACTGAAACTCACTGCTTCTCTTGTTGAGGTCCCAAAGGATGGCTGAGTGTACTGCCAGGTTGGGCAGGTAACGGCCGAGGAATTGTGTCATGCCAAGAAAGGTTTGTAGGTCAGCAAGATTCGTGGAGGGGTCCATGTTGCTAATTGCTTCCACCTTCTGTGGGTCCGGTCTGAGGCCGTTTGAGCTGATGATGTGGCCAAAGAATGGTATTTCTGTACATCTTATCTTGCATTTGTCTGTACTGAAACGGAGACCGGTTTCACGAGCACGTTCCATAACTGCTTTCAGGTTTGTATCATGGTCAACGAGGTCGCATCCATAGATGACGATGTCATCAGCGATGCCGGTTACACCAGGCAGATTTCCAAAGGTTTCATCAACTTTCTTCTGAAAGATGTCCCGGGCACAGATCAGACCGAAGGGAAGCCGTAGGAACCTATATCTGCCGTGAGGTGAGTTGAATGTTGTGTACAAGGAGCTGGCATGATCAAGCTTAATGTTCCAATATCCGCTTCGGGCATCTACGATACTGAAGTATTTGGCTCCATTTAGCTTTGGAAGTACATCGTCCAATGTTGGGGTGCAGTGATGTGGGCGCTTGATGGCACGATTGAGGTCTTTTGGGTCTAAGCATAATCGAAGCGTACCATTGGCCTTGTTCACACAAACTAGTGAGTTCACCCAGTCGGTGGGCTCATCTACTTTTGCTATGATGCCTTGTTCAACAAGTGCATCAAGTTCTCTCTTAAGAGGCTCACGTAGCGCTTCGGGTACTCGTCGTGGTGGGTGGATGACTGGGGGAACCGTGGGGTCTAGGGTGATATGAAACTCCCCCTGGAAGCATCCAATCCCCTGGAAGCAATCCTGATACTGGCAAAGAAGCTCTGATTTTGCATCTGGGCAGCCCTGTTGGTTTGGTATAGGTGCTTCCTCGGTCTGTGTGGTGGCGATACCATAGTTAAGGGTGACAAGCTTCATATCGCGACAGGTCGGGAGGCCCAGAATTGTTGGGCCTGCGGTGCTGACTACATGGAAGGCATACGATTTAGAGTGGCCATGGTGTGACAAGGTGAGATCACAGATGCCATAGTGTGATATGGTGTGACCCCCAAAGGCAGTAATCATTGTCCTTGAGGGAGTTAGTCCAAGCGGTGTGCCTTCTGGGCTGTAACTTGACTGTGGGCACAGACGTTTGTATATGTCCACGGGTATGACATTCCCCTCTGCTCCAGTGTCAATTTTGCATAGTAGGGGTGCTGTTACTTGACCTGAGTCCACTTGTAGCTGTAATAAAGTTTGTCTGTCGTTCTCGGAGACACTGTTTATGTACAAGGAGTGAAAGTACAGTTGTGGAGTGTTGTGTTGTGGAATATCCAGCATGTTTGGTGTGTTCTCTGGTGGTGGAGCTTCAGCGCTTTGCTCAGCTGTGTCAAGTGCATGAATGTTCTCCCTTTTCTTTTGCCATCGGCCTCTGGGTTGTCCATGGTCCTGCTGTTTTACTCTTGGGCGAGAGCGACACACAGCTTTCCAGTGGTTGTATCTGCCACAGGCTTCACACTTTGTTCCATATGCTGGGCATAATGATCTCCGAGCTAGATCATGAAGATTTCCACAATTTCCACATTTGTCGTCTTTAGCCCGGGTTCCCTGTGTTGGGGGCTGCCCCGTGTGTGGACCCTGCCTCAGGGCATTGCCCATTGTAGTTTGACTGCCTCTGATGTCCTGCAACTGGTTACTTGTAGCTTCTTGTGTTCTCGCAATGTTTATCGCTTTGTCAAGTGTCAAGGTTTCATCATGTTCAAGAAGTTTTGACTGCACACGCGGGTTGTTTGATCAGAAGATTAGGGCGTCAATGATATGTTCGTCAGGGCTTGTGTACTTACATTCTTTCACTAAGATACGTACTTTTTTGAGGAAGGAATCGACTGCTTCGTTCGGTTTTTGCTTGATGGTGCGGAGTTTGTATCAGGCGAGTCTGAAATTACTTCTCGGTGCCACATAGTTTTCAAATTTTTCCCAGTACGTGTCGAGTTTCTTCCTTTCGTCAGCTGTCAGCGTCCACGTGGAGGCTAGTTCCCGGCCTTCATCGCCTGCCCAAATGAGCAGGAAGCTTATCTGTTCTGGCTCACTCTTTTCCTTTAACGGGCCGGAGAAGTACAGCTGGCAGAGATTTTTGAATTTTCTGAGAGCTTGCGGTGCGTCCGATGAGGACCAGTCCATGTTGGGAATTGGTAATCCGGCTAGCTCCGCCATGTTTGTTGTTTTGAATATCGATCAAAGACGTGGATATGCACCGGCCTGGTGCCCAAACTCGCGGCGAAAATCACAGTTTAAGTAGTGTACTCACG
>JBBMOI010000014.1:7087500-7177500 GCA_038088405.1 Porites divaricata
CACTGCAAACTGTTTCTGCCCATCCAGTACCAGTGAGCCACTTGCCGAGCATTTTCCAGGACGCCATTTCCACGTGAAGCCCGCCAAGCATAAAAACAAAGCGATCTTCGTCATACACACCACCAAGCCTCCACTGAATTTCCTTGGCCAAGGCAAACAACGGCTGGTCCACAGCAATAACTGGAGTTTGAGAGGGATTAACATGCGCGACAGCAGCTTTAATTACTCTCATAGAATGCGCTATCATAGCCAATGAATGAGCATTTTCTGTAAACATTGGCAAAAGCGAAATTATGGCCGGCTCGTGACTGGACAACGATGTTTGTGTTGCTCGATATGCAGCCCAAGAAACATTGTCATTTTTCTGAAGTTCTTCCTTTGATAACAGTTTCTTGGCATTCTCGAGCCAGTCTTGCTCTTCATTTGTTTCATCGTTTGGAAATTGTTGAGAATAAGATATCAACTGTCCTCTGTTCTTTGGAGCATAGAGCTCACCTTTCGCCAGTGTAAGTGGTGGCACCTCACTGTAGTTTAAAGGTAGTTGTGCAATTTTTTTTGACGCAGAACTTTTAACTGTTGGATCAAACGTATCAATTGCTCTGTCGTTTCCAGGACTCACAGTGGTTGGATGCTGTACTAGAGAAATTGCTGTTCCATGGAAAGAGTCCTTACAAGTTGTGGAGCTTGGGTTATGGTCTATGTTATCAACCGCTGCTGTAGTGAATAGTCCCTTTCTCAATTTACTTGGACAAACGACCTGTTCTCTCTCATATCTTTCTAAAACAGTGTTCGTTATGTCTGTTGATATGGAAAGGAGCCTGTCATATGAAATACACATCCCTAACTTGTAGAATGTATCTACCTGAGACTTGTCCCTAGTTGTTCCGTGAATTTTTAAAGCTGCATAAATAGGTAGGGGGCACTCCCTGGATCTGATGTGATGTGTACTGCCAGTTGAATGAGGGCTATTACGATAACGGGAAATACTATTGAAGACAATAAGCTGGGCGATGGTAAGACAAGCCTGACTTTCAGCTGGGTCTGCATTGACGTTTGAACCTTTGACGATCATACTGATCAGAGTTTTCAGCGATGCAGGGATAGAATCTTTCTGACATTCTTGAGGAAATGTACCACTGAAGGAATTTTTTATTTGCAGAATGTCCCGCCGTAAGATGGTTGCCGCTCTTGCAAGATGTTGTGCATCACAATCGTTCTTTGCCTCCTTTAAGACACCACCGATTTCATTTTGAGGGACGAGAAGGATGTCTCTTCCTTCTGTGTGGGCAGTAAGATCTGGATAAGCAGATAGAATTCTTTCCTTTAGTCGAGTACCATTGATTTTCTCACACCCAAGACCAACTTCCTGTAGCTTAGAGGAAAAATACTTAACAAGTTCAGAAAGTATAAGCACTGTTGGTTCTTCTGCATGAAGTGTTTCATCTATATGGGCAATTAATTCTGCAAACGCTAATTCATCAAGGTTAAGGGTAGGAGTAGTTGTGTCATTTGTTGCCGTGAACATCAACATCCTCGCTCGATTATACAAACCAACCAAGCACTTCGCGTGGTACTTTGCTTCGATAGCTATCATATCGCCAGCAGAAAGCTTGGCAAGAAGTTTGCTGTCTTTTAGTGCCACCGCACATTTCCTTACTTTCTGATCAACTTCAAATGTAGAAGCAGCGTAATCTCGTACCCAGATCTCCCACGGCCAAGGGAAAGGGAGATCTCACTTTTCAGTGTAAAACAGAGTGAGATCTGGGTACGAGATTAGAAGCAGCGTGGAGATTTCTAAGGTTATCTGTTTGATCACAAAAGAAGCAATGGTTTTCTGATAAACACTTCGGTTGGCTAGATCTCCGACTTTTAACAGGGCTGAAATGTGAGGTTTCTTCTGCTGATGTTTTCTCGTCCTTTTCGTCTCTTTCTGTATCCTCTATTTCATTCAGTTTTCTCTTCTTTGCACGCTCTAGTTTAGTATTGCTAAAAAGGTCTCTACAGGACTTGTGCCAAGAAGCCTTTCTATCTGACAGAGTCTGCGTTATCCCTTGTCCTTCGTCTAAGCAACTAATCTTTAAAAAAGTAGGAATGATTCCAAGCTTTTGGAATTCCACAAGATTTTTAACGAATGAAATGTATCCTGCACCTGCATCCTTTCTTTTAGAAACTGCCGGACATTGTAGGGGTTCGCCTTTACTTTTCTGACAAATGATGCACTTTTTCCAATCCATGAGAATTCATCAAAAAATATAACTGAAACTAAAAAGAGTTTGGAAAAATATTGAAACTTGTCAAACAACTAGAGTGGGGTTCAAGTCATATTCTTGTGCAGAGATGCATTATCATTATAAAATTAATTATTCAATATTTTCTTATCATCTCAGTTACTGCAAAAGTTTCACCGTATTTTGGTATCCAAATTACAATGATTTTTTGTATTAAAATAATACTTTAAATGATGTTAAAACAATTAATTCCTTACCAGTAATAACTGTAGTTCCACATGGGCGCAGCCATCTTGAATACTGCAGGGAGACTGGGCTCTAGGACCCAGCTTTCAAGGGGACGTAGTAGTCAAACAAAATCAAACTACAAGACAATACTATATGTGGACGATTCCGTAATGCAACATTTCATTATTTCAATCTTTCCAAAAATAAAAGGGCCGAGTTTTACTCAATTTTCTATATATTTTTTACCTTGTTTCCATGAAGCATTCTACGTTTTAACGGAAAGGAATCCGGCTCCATGATAAATTTCATGGGGTTAAAAAAGGTTAAAGTTCTTCAGCTTTAGTAAGAATGTCCAAGAACCTAGTTTTCCCCCGGAACACGCTTAAACACACAAACAGACGCTTTGAACATAATAATTCCCATAATGCCTAGCAATATTAGGGAAAATGGTCACGTGACCCTAATGAACAGTTTAAAACAAAGCAAATGACTTCTGTCTTACCTAATTCACATTATCTAGACATTTTATTGATAAAATTACCTCAAAGAAGGTAATTTAGAGGGTTTTCTATTGCTAGCCTCGCTTTCATGTAGGCCATTTTGGGTCCTGCGCAGTACTCGAGTCCAGTGGTGAATTTGGCTTGGCTCCATATCCAGAAATGTTAGTCTTAGGGATGTTAGTAATCTGGCAAAGTTTTATGCTTTTATCACAAAAGTGAACAATTCGCTGTTTTTTTGGTCGATAGCAGCTGGACTAGATACATACCTCCATGACTAGTAGATTTCAGTGCGACAGAATATTTCGTAAAAAATTAAGCCTCATGTTTTTCTTTTTTTGAAATGTACTAGTCATGGAGGTATGAACCGTGCGCATTAATTAGCAAACATTAGCATGACGTCAAAACAGTGAATTTTGCAACGCAGATTTTTGGCCGGTTCGTAGGCTATGTTCGTCTTGAAATTTCAAGGTGTTAAAGTGAATCAATGTTAATGAAAGTTTCAGACATTATTATATACATTATGAAGATTATGGGATTTGATTTTAAAAAAATTCGTTCGAGTAGTTTCAGAGATAAACATAAAAGCGCTGAAAGTCAAGATTTAGAATAAAGTTGCTCTTAGACCGGTGGTAAGAAAGCAGGTTGGTTTTCAAGATCGCAAGGACGAAAATACACCAAACTTTCGCAGCATCGAAATATGACATTAAGCAGTATTCCGACGCTACTTAAGATTAACTTAAGTTATTTAGAACTGTTTATTAAATAATTTATCACGGCTATTGAAAATACGAGGTTTGAAATATATTTACCTTTTATTTGAGTTCAAACATACAGAATCTTTTACTTCTCACGGAGGTTATTTGCTAAACACCAAACTTTAAGTTCCTAGTGTTGGATTTTGAGTAACAGGCCTAGATTGTGCAAAATTCGGCTTTTATCAATTTCCAATTTTTTTGTTTATTGTTGTCATAGTAATATCGATTTTAGTTAACACTCCATTTTGACAAATTCCAATCCATAATCAATCACTGGCGAAAATTTTATAGCGATCGCACGAGAATAAAATCCCCTTTAAGGCGATAGAAAAATATCGGTATGGGCTCTGAAAAACTGTATCGAGTCCTGCCGGAGTTCTTTAAATGTTGAGCGTATTTCCGATAACGACTTAAGAAATATCATTCTTTCTGCAAAACCTACATCCTGCTCTATAGATCCACTTCCGACTAGGCTTCTAAAGAACTGCATCGATGCCCCTCTACTACCGACCATAACCACCATTGTGAACTTGTCTCTTGAGAAAGGTTTTTTTCCTTCTGATTTCAAGAAGTCGATTGTCCCTCCTCTTATGAAGAAAGAAACTCTTGACTCCGACGAGCTTAGTAGCTACAGGCCTATTTCCAATCTTTCGTTCCTGTCAAAGACACTTAAAAGAATCGTCGCCTCTCAAATTGACGAATATCTCCATGACAACGGTATCATAGCACTGAGACTGCACTGATTCGTGTTGTTAACGACATACAGCGTGCTATTAATGATGAACTGCATCGATGCCCCTCTACTACCGACAATAACCACCATTGTGAACTTGTCTCTTGAGAAAGGTTTTTCTCCTTCTGATTTCAAGAAGTCGATTGTCCCTCCTCTTATGAAGAAGGAAACTCTTGACTCCGACGAGCTTAGTAACTACAGGCCTATTTCCAATCTTTCGTTCCTGTCAAAGACACTTAAAAGAATCGTCGCCTCTCAAATTGACGAATATCTCCATGACAACGGTATCATAGCACTGAGACTGCACTGATTCGTGTTGTTAACGACATACAGCGTGCTATTAATGATGAGCACTAGTCCAATTTGGTTTTAGGCGACCTTTCCACCGCCTTCGACACAAGCGATCACTCGATCCTTCTTGACTAGAGAGATTACGCCGGATTTCCTTATGGCTTTTCCAACCTAGTTCTTCAGTGGTTCACTTCTTAGCTTGTCACCAATGTACGCCGACGATCCGCAGCCTTTACATTATTATGCGACAAAGCATTCATGCTACAGCATTACAGGATCTTACGCTTTGTATCCAAAATATCATGCCCAGGAATGTCTCTAACATGCTTAAATGTAACCCAGAGAAGACTGAAATCATTCACTTCTCCTCGCTTTTTTCATCCGGCCGGCGGAACCAGTTCCTTCTATCAAGGTTAGCGATTGTTCAATTTGTCTGAGAAATGAAGTTAAAGACCTTGGGGTCACACTTGACCGCCATCTCCCTTTTAAAACTCACATCGACAACGTTTGTCGCACAACCTCACGTTCTATTCATCACGTCGGAAAAACTAGGAACCTTCTATCTAGATCTAAGCTGATCTACTACAGAACGTCTTATTCACGCATTTGTCTCTGGATTACTGCAACAGCATTCTTCACGGCCTACACTCCTTCGAGCTAGACGAACTACAACGGTTGCAAATACAGCCGCATGGCTAACTGTAAGAGCAAAAAAGTCGGCTAATATCACTCCAATCTTAAAGAGTTTGCACTGGCTCCCATTAAAAGAAAGTCAGAATTATTTTCAAGATTCTGCTGGTCACGCACAAAATCATCCATGGCTTTGCTCCAGTTACCTATTTAAATGAGCTGCTATTTAGCTACACGTCTCACCGTTTACTACGGTCAAGGGGATCTTAAACCTGCTGTCTATTCCAAAAACTAGAACGGTTACCTATGGCGACAGATCTTTCTCAGTCATTGCACCAAAGCGCTGTAATGACCTACCCATAACAATCAACCAGTGCTCGACAGTTGACCCTTAAAAACTTTTCTTTGTTACCGTATTCATTATTAGATTAGGTAAATAATTTATTGTAAAAAGCATCGAGACTTCTATGCGCTGTAAAATGCGAAAATGCGTTTTTAAGCACCTTGTTATTATTATTATTATTATTCCATAAACGAAGTTATGAAGATTAAAGTCTTCGACAAATATGTAGAAAGTTGTCCAGCAATGAAGCTATTGGGTGTCACTTTTGATGAGCATCTGAAGTTTATCATGAGCCACTTAGATGAACTATCTAAAAGGGTATCTAGGGAAATAGGGGTCCTGATGAGACTGAAAAATTTAATACCAACATTATTATCAAAGCTTAGAATTTACAAATCTTTTATTTTGCCACAACTAACTTATTGTCAGACGATCTGGCGCTTTTGTAAAATCTGAAAGGAGAAAAATGATTGAAAGACTCTAAGAGGGAGCGCTACAAGATCAGTATATTGTGACAGATATTGCTGGTTTTCAGTGTCACGCCATTCAAAATAGATGAAAATAAAAATCAAAACCATTCAATAGATAAAGTCCAGAATCTGGGAAATGAATGGAGGTACATATGCAAAGACCCTCGCCAAGATTCAGGTCAGAGGAATATTTCATATACGAGATATCCGAAGAAATGTTTTACCCAAATTTATAGAGATTTGTATGGAGACGCCATGCTGGTGCTCACCTGGATGAGCTCCAACATGGCGGACGGAAACCAACAGAAACATCTGTTACCGAGTTTTGCTACAAAAGCGTGAATTTATTCTTCGGAAACTCATAAACATTAAAATAATACTTTTTCCATTACATGAACTGTTTAGATGGCACAATTTCCTGAAATAAGTCATTTTTTTAACCTACATGACAGCTCTCTTGGCCGTCATGTAAATATCGCGTCACGCAAAAGCTTAGAAATTCAAGCGTACTCTATCACAAAACAAAGAACCCTTTTGAAGCGAAAATTTGTTTGACAATTAGTTTTCAGCTGCTCTAATGCATCGTGAAAGTAAAATCTCGGTAGGATGGATAGTTTTTTAGTTTGAATTTTAGTGACGTCATGTGAAAACCAACAATAGACATACTGCATACTAGTCTATTTTATCACGAGGAGCTTAGGAGGGATAATTTAAAATCTATACCAAACTCCCGAAATAATTATTATTTACATATAAAAAAGTACAATGATACATTGTGTAAAAGGATCTAAATATATATATATATATATATATAATCCGTAAAGTAAAATCACTCAACTCTGATGACCATAAGTTTAATACAAACTTGTTTCGTAGGTGTTACCACCCACTCCTCAGTTAAACTTACAATGGTTGGTCCCTTGTTTGGCTACGTTATATGTATGACTTCGTAAGACGCACAAAACTATCCAACTGTTAAAATTGTGCGCGTGCCTAAAGAACATTTGCGCGCGCTACTTGTTTCGAAAGAACTTATTTTAGGCCATATCTTAAAATGTATTTACGTCTGTGCCTACATGTCGAAATGAGTTCATTTCTTCTATTAAGCGAAGCCATTTGCGGTTTAGTTAATATGAAATATTTTTCTGCAATACACAGGTTGCATCGTTTCGTTTGATTCGAATATGCCTTAGCTTTAGCTAGAATTTCCCAGGTGATGTCGTATTCCTGTTTACGATCCTTTAACTGCCATATGTGCTTGCTCAATTCTGTCTCGTTCTTTCTACTTTCCTTATTAAATGATATCTTATGGTTACGCCATCTAGTTTTAAATTCATTGGATGTTAAACCTACATATGTCTCTGTGCTTTCTTGTGACTTAACAGTGGCTTGATAAACTATTTCCTTAGTTAGACATTCTCTGTTTAATATACACTCCTCTTTTTTTCTGCAATTACACGTTCTATCTAAATTATCTTGGTCTTGCTGCTCTGCTTTTTTCAGGATGGTTTTGTTGTGTCCATCTATGATTTGTTTAACGTTAGGCATACAACTATAGCTAAGTTTGAGCGTGTTCCTGTTAAATATTTTTCTTAATTTGTGGCCGCTTGTGAAACATTTATCTATTAACTTAAAGAACTCTTTACCTACATTAGTTTCAACGTTCTTATTGTATGGTGAGTTGAACCATATTACATTACGTCTCCGTGTACGCTGTTGTGTTGCCGCCCTTGGTGCTGGTGGTTTAAACTGGAGTCTGTAATCGTAACCGCTCTTCCGCAATGCCTCTTGGTATTCTGGTGCGGCCTCGTCGAATGTTTCTTCGTCGCACGATATTTCAGATAGCCTCCTGCTGATCGATTCTGGGATATTTCTAATGATGTTGGGCGGGTGATTTGATTTGCTGTGTACGTAAAGCGGGTGGTTTGCTGGTTTGGAGTATGGTTTGTACTTTCCAGTGTTCAAATCGAGCGTTACGTCGAGGAAATCAACCACTTTTTTGTTTGCTTCAATAGTGACTCGTAACCCATTTTCTGCGAAAACTTTGCAAATTTCCTTCTTTGCCTTCTCTATCTTTCTGGGTGTTTGAGACATTACCGCCAGACCGTCGTCCCTGTATAGGCCGATATTGATCCCCTGGATCTGTTTTAACTGTGCAAGTAGAAAACAGCCGACAAGTTCACATGTTTCTGCCCCGTCGTAGCTCCCCATTGTAACATCGAAAAGTGTGGTCGAAGATCTCTTCTCCCATGGGTCGCCTTTGAGGAACAGAAGGGAGTGCTTGGCGTTAATGATTACTTCGCGTTCGTCGGCTGTGATTGTTAGATGTCTAGATGCAAAGTCCAAGGCTCGCTGTAGGAGCTCTTCTGAAATGGAAGGGTAGAATTCAACAACATCAAAGCATATAAATGCCGAGCCAGTCTTATTCGTTAATTGTTTGTACCACTCTAGTACAGATGATGTATTTTTCCACTGGTTGACGGCAGTAGCATTTACAAGCTTTCGGTTGATCTTCTCAAGGATTTGTTTGCTTATTTTGCCAATTTCCGATTTCGAAGGATTTATCAAACGGCAAGCGGGCCTGTTTGCAAAATTTTCCTTGTGGTCCTTAAGTGTGATGAATGCATTCTTCGTAGCGATTAATTCCACACCATCGTCTAAGTCTAATTTGGTCGTGATATTTTTCGCTTCTTTATCGATTTTATCCAGCTTACTCTTGTCTGCTTTTTTGTATGTTTTAGTTACGTTAGCATTTAAAAGATGGTTATATTGATTAGTACTTAACTTGTAAAAATTCGTAGATTTGTCAGCTTTCACAAAGATGCGGTCCTCGTTTCTCACAGTAGCAATGTCTTTCTTTAGGTCTTCCTGAAAGTGGCATCTGCGATTCTTGTAATACTTCTGATTAGATTCGTCATACCTTCTTCAAATGATTTCATCTCGTCGACGATGGGCGGGCAGTTCTTTGTTTTGAATCCAAATGTTTCTTTTTCCGCACTTTCCACGGGATTTAGGTGGAAAAATGCTTTCCATCTCATCCTGCACAAAAACTGCTCGGTCTTCTCGATCATACATTTTTCGTAGACCACACTCATCAGGCAATTTTGACGACTGAACTGTTGGAATTGGAAGGCTGGCAGTTAAATGCGAAAATTTAAATTTAAATGCGAAAATTTAAATGGTTGCCATGGTAGATGCGTTACATTCAGGTTATATGAAACTGTTGAAGGGTTGCTAGGTAACAAAAACATCATCATCCACGCAAAAAAGTCACTCCTTTACCATCAAAACTCTCCCTGGACCAAGAAAAACACAAATGACATGTTTGATGTTACAATGGGGTCATACGACGGAGCAGAAACGTGCGAATTGATAGGAATTTACATGCTCTCATTAATCGCATCCAAATTCAAAGATGAAGTTGGACTGTACCGCGACGATGGTCTTGCGGTTTGCAAAGCCACTCCGAAAGAAATTGAAAAAACCAAGAAAGAAGTCTGCAATGTATTTAAATCAAAGGGCCTAAAGATTACAATCGAAGCCAACAAAAAAACCGTTCACTTTCTTGATGTCACCTTCGACCTTACAGACGGAAGTTACAAGCCATACATGAAACCCAACAACAAACTCTCGTACGTCCACCAGCAGAGCAACCACCCCCCGGCATTACTAAAAAACATTCCACTCAACATCAACAAAAGGCTAACTAACATCTCATCCAGCAAAGAAGTTTTTGACGAATCAATTGCTCCTTACCAGCAAGCACTTAAAGAAAGTGGATATGATCACAAACTAACATACAACCCTGAGGTCACTCCGAGAACCAAAAGAAAGAGAAAAAGGGACATTACATGGTACAATCCTCCTTTCGATTCCAATGTTAAAACCAACCTTGGTAGAAAGTTTCTCCGCATCGTCGATAAATGCTTCCAGAAAAAGCATCCACTCTACAAGATTTTCAACAGACACACTCTCAAGCTAAGCTACTCATGTATGCCAAATATGAAATCCATCATATCGTCACACAACAAACACGTTCTTTCCAATGCAAATTCCCCAACACCGCAACCCGACACCTGCAATTGTAGAAAAAAGTCTGATTGCCCATTAGAAGGAAAATGCCTTCAAACTAACGTCATTTATCAAGCCACAGTTACTACTGAGACAGCAACCGAAACCTACGTTGGACTAGCCACAAACTTTAAGGAACGTTACAGGAACCACAAAACATCCTTTCGACACTCGAAAAGAAGCAATGAAACACAACTCTCCAAATATGTTTGGAACTTACAAAACGAAAAGAAAACGTTTCAGATTAAATGGAAAATTCTTAAAAAATGTAAACCCTACAGCAACGTTAGCAAAAAATGTAGTCTTTGCCTGAATGAAAAGTTCATAATCATCTGTAAAAAAGAACTGTGTAGCCTCAACAGAAGAAACGAATTAGCAAGTTCATGCCCCCACCGAAACCGATATGTACTTGGAAACTTTAGAGTAACGTAGCTTAAAACCCGCTTATATGTCATCCCTCTTTTATAATGTTTTTGTTACCTAGCAACCCTTCAACAGTTTCATATAACCTGAATGTAACGCATCTACCATAGCAACCATTTAAATTTTCGCATTTAAATTTAAATTTTCGCATTTAACTGCCAGCCTTCCAATTCCAACAGTTCAGTCGTCAAAATTGCCTGATGAGTGTGGTCCTTGCACCATACGAAACAGTTCTGTAGCAATAAAACGATGATTACTCGTGAAACCTGAACTTCTGTGAAGTTATAGCTGATGCTCCTCAATCAATTGAGTCGAGCGCTCTACGAAATACGTTCTACTCAAAAAACGAATGTATATATATATATATATATATATATATAATACAAGTAGCAATTAAAATTATTCACATATTTGTAATTTTAATGAGCATTTAAAATTAACGTCTGAGTTTCAATTTGAATAAAAGTTTTTTGACACAAAGACGCAAGATCCCCGGACTGATGAACTTCTGATGACAAATTCTTCCAGATGCGCCTTATATGTATTACATGGTTGAAAGAATGCCGAAGCCATGATGTTCAATGATGTTGAGATTTTTTAAGATCACTTACCGGCACTCCATGAGAGCTTAGTGTACCCTCCAAATATGTACGTCCCTCCCGCTCTTATTATTGTTATCGTTGGTCCTTGGTTATCACATCCGCTGTGAAAAGTACTGGCAGCCCAGCCATCCACGGACGCACGCCAACAGCGCTTCCATTTTGAAGATTCGCTTTGGGCGACTGGTTTGAGCCATGTGTTTAAATTAGCTAAGTGATGCACATTATCTCCTACGATAACGGAGTCAGTCAGTCCCTCTGGGAATACTGATATACAGGAAGAGAAGAGAAAAGGTGATTCAGGTAACATCTTCTTCGAAACTGATATCACTTACAGTGAAACTTGTATTAAGCGGATAACTTATTAAGCGGATGCCCAGCGGGCTGTAGCCGAAGTCCCCAAATTGATTCCCTTATTTACTTTAAATGAAACCTGTACTAAGCGGACACATCAGGTCTATTAAGGAGACGCCGACACCTAGCTCCTGAAAAAGGTAATTTCTATTGTTGCCAACCTGTGTTAAACGGACACTTGCAATTAATTTCCACCACCCAACATACCAGACACAGGAAATGCGAAAGATTGCCACCAACAGATTTTTTCGATTCTTACATTAAAAAACGTGACTTGACGAACTTATTTGATTAGTTTCACAGTACAGTATTGTTTTCTATTTTGTTTTGTTTGTATAGAACTTGTTTCACTCTTCTGAACGTAAATGAACCTGAATTGTAAAATGAAATAACGTAAATAAAATACGTTAATTACAATTATTAATTCAAAATATTTCCCCTTTTCTGATTGGCTCAAAGTCCCTAATCAACTGGTGTTTACCATATTTGGAGGATGGAGCAGTATGCCATAAAATCGAGGGTATATTGCTCGCATCTTCTAAGTATGGTATCGATCAACTTCTTTTCCAGGCGCGGCCGAGTAGCTGATTATTCACCAGTGATCTCCGAAAAAAAAAAAACAAGAAGGCGTTGATGACTATCCGGAATAGCTGAATTTTAAACTAAAACTGAATGAAAGAATTGCAAGAATGTGCAAACAAATAGCTCGATGGGGAGCACTGCAATTAAAAACTGTGCCGAGAAATAGGCGAAAGATTTGGACAAAGTCTTCGATGAGGTAAAATTCTTAAATAAGAACTAAAAAATATTTTGAAAGAAAAATAAAACAATGAATGAGTTAGGCTTTCGTAAAATGTAAAGAATTATGCAGATCTCGGAAGATGTTGTGCACCTCAACATCCTCCTCCATCTGCAAAATTCTTCAACCTACTCAGCCTCATTTAATAATTGCTAAAAGTACGTTTAAGTAATTACTTCTTAAAAGAAGAAATTATATACATGTATTTAGAAAAATAAGTACGTTATATGTGCAATAAATGTAGAAATAAATCAAATTATAGAATAGTGTATGTATGCATAAATAAGTATGAATGTAATGTTCTAGATCCTTATTCAAATCTAACCCTTATTATGGGCTAGATGATTTAAATTTACGCCATTTGCACGTTGGACGGAAGTAAGGTAGCGCATGATCTTAAGTGGCAGCTTATGATGCAGACTGAGCTATTTAAAAGTCAAAAATATCATTTTCAGACATTTTCGTTTTGCTGACTGGTTTGCGGCACCTAAAAGATGGTCTAAATTCGCGCCAAAATCGTTGGTGAAAACGCCTTGAGAAGAGTACATGGACGTTGCTCGCTCCGTGTTATAATTATAGGCTCCAGCAGAGGTATAACATACAATGCTGGATACGAAAACTTACCGGTGGATTCAGCAAATTGCCAATCTCATTATCCACCATTTTGAATGCTATGATGTCGCACGTCCTTTAAGGAAACTTCCATAATTGATTTTATAACAGTAAGGTTACTGACCTCTAGATTAGCTAATTATTTCTCCTACCTTGGCAAGTTTTTCCATCGCCGTTGTATCCTGTCTTGCAGGTGCAGATATACGATCCACGAGTATTAGAGCAGTTGGCATTGATGTCACATACAGAAGGAGAAGCACTGCACTCGTCAATGTCTAGAAAAACAAATTAAAATATTGCAGTTCCACAAGGATCTATCGTAGGCTCCTTGCTAACAAAATAAAATCGAATAATAATAATAATAATAATAATAATAATAATAATATCCAACCTTGTTCGATATGCGTTGAATACAGTCTGAATTTCCTCAACAGGGAACCAAAACATTTTAGAGTTTTCTTCTTCTTCGCCATCGAGTTGTCCACGCCAGAACTCATCAACATTTTTTATACATCTCTCATAATTCTTTTAATTAAGCAGAGTTTATCTGTACAGGCTGTTCCAAAAACCTAGGGTTACCCGTTGCTGTTACTTCATAATTTTGTTTTTCTTTTTCTACTGGGCTAGGTGGGCTACTCAGTTCCCGGGTTAAATAACGGACTTCAAACGTTTTAATTCTTAAAGCGCGGCCTTTTAAAGAATTTGTATATACTTACATTTACCCAAAAATTTTCTAATAACAGAAAAATAACCCGAGGCATGATGTCCTGCACTGCCCGTATATAAAGGGACTGGATTCGATGGATTGCCGATGTTTACAAGTCGTCACAAGTCCCTGGAAATCTGCCATCTTCGTTGTTATCACAGAAAATCGACCTTTATCCTACCTTGGCAAGTTTTTCCATCGCCTGAATATCCTGCCCTGCAGGTACAGAAATACGATCCACGAGTATTGGAGCAGTTGGCATTGATGTCACACACAGGAGAAGAAGCACCGCATTCGTCAATGTCTAGAACAACAGACATATTAATTGATGAAAAAATATTGAAGGGCATTAACTCAGGCCCTAACATGTGACGCGAAGAGTATCCATTCCTTCGTGACATGAGTCTCTTTTCCCTTAAAACGTCTCGTTTTTCTCCGTGTCTTATCAGTTTAAATCACCCGGTCGGTCGCTGCATCTGTGACTAAATCTCACCGACGACGGCAACGGCAGCGAAAACGTCACCTTAAAATGAGTTCTCGTTTTTTCAAACTTTTCCTCGTTTATTCCAATTCGCTTGAAATGTCAAAAGTGAGCGGATTTCCCTGGAGTTGATTTCTTGGTGACTGCGCTAAAGTTTAGAAAGAGAAAGAAAAATTCGTCGTCGCTTGTCGTCGTCGCTTGTTTACGTCCACCATAAAACGTAAAATTAGGCATTTTCACGTTGTATTCTTGCAGAGGCGGTAAAGAAATGTACAAAAAAGCGTGACACGTGCAAAGTTGTTGTTTTGCTTAATAAGCTTATTGCTTTTTTGACGTTCTCGCTGCCATCGCCGTCGTCGTTGCTAGAGCTCCCTAATAAATTAACTTATCAGAGGGCACAATCCGCTTAACGGCAGTCGCCGATGATATAACTGACTAAACTCACCGTTAGTCTCCATATTACAATAAGCCAGAACAGATGTACCAGATTTTATAGTGGAAAACCAGTATTTCCCGTTAACAGCGTGTCCTTCACTCCTCTTTATTTCGTCACAAGTCTCCGCTGGTAGTTCTTGAATCGAACCAAGGGGAACTGAAAGGTTAAACAACAATTCTTCATTTTTCTTTACCCCTGCATAGTTTTTACTTTATGCAGGAGGTCCAACCCCTTACCCTTTTATATAACGTTTTTGACAAAGAAGGTACCCCTTCCATTCATGACTGCTAGCTATTGGACACACCTAGTTCAGAACTTCCGTAAAATCACATGTTAAATCCCTGGGCTTTTATAACTTCATAAAGAGTTTTGGGTTGGCTCACATAAACGAGGGGGGTTATATCGGGGGGGGGGGGGGAGGGGAGTAAAATGTTTCGGACCGACGGGATAAAACATATCTGAACCGAATTAAAGCAAACATACCATTGCACCATTACATTTAGGGTTACTTTATTCTTATAATACATTATTTTAAAACAGTAAACAGAAAATGTATTTCAAAAACATCTATAAAACACTTGGAACAACTGGAACGGAACAGGACGAAAATAAAAAAAGAAATCTACAAGAAATTCTCCCCTCGGTAGCATTAACAAACTTCATATTTGTATTTCAATCACAATTTCGTAGTTTCATAGTTCCAATTCACAAAACGCGATTATACATAAGATGGGCTTATATCCCGAATAATATCCTCGTTAGCAAATGGATGGGTTTAAATCCGGGGGGGCTTTAACGTGGGTTTTTACGGTAATTTTGCATCCCTCTTAATTGCTGTAAATGCTCTGTCTTTTAAACATGAATAAACACAAAACCAGACAAATTTCCCTCGGCTTTTTCTCATCCATAAAATGCATCTGTTAGTTCTTTTAGGTCATTTTATAGGCCTACAGAGATGAATAATTTTCCTAGCCTTTCATATACTTCAAGCAGTGGAATTTGTTAGCTCTTTCATATATAAGAGTACCCCCGGCACTTAATAATGGCTCACCTCGTTGTAAATCGCGTCTATAGTAAGATCTGTCTTGGTTTGGAATGAAGTCCTCAGGCCTGGCTTCCTTTGTCCTGTTGTTAAACTCGCACGTGAGAAGCGAGATGACCCAGTTAAAACTTTGGCATCGATTGTCTTCGCGACACTTGAATACGCACGTAAACGGAAGTTCAGCGAGAAGAGTGTCGTATACGTGTCCTCGTAACATCCAGCCCACGATGGAGCTCTCGGATCTACCACCTGCAGGACATTTATTACTTACTGCGCAGTAGAGCAGAAGAGCCAGAACGGAGATACGGAAAACTATTCTTGCAGTCATGTCTGGAACTGAAGTACATAAAAATATTTTGTTAAAACACAAACTTTACAAAAGGTGAACTTAACCGATTAATTCGTCGTCCGTTTCTGCCTAAAGAACAACTTGCATACTGCAAATAGCTAGCCAATTTTCAAACTGAATTTGATAATACTTGTAGAAACCATAAGAAACACATTTTTGTTCGAAATAATTTATTGATTCCTCCTCTTCAAAATCCACCTGCTGGTTGCTAGCTAGAGGAATTAATAAGTCGTAAAACACTTAAAGTTAAAAAACATACTCGAAGGTGGCTGTGTTTTGGCATTTTCTCTGTTGTCACAAACACTTTTATTAAGCTTTTTTCACACTTTGTTTGCGTATTCTTTGGCTCATTGATCGGTTTCTTTTTTCTTTCTTACTTATAGTGCATAAGCCTTCCCAATTAATCTCTGAGGCACCTGTGACAAGACCTAACCAAAAAACTGCATATATACCATCAGGAGGTTCTAATAAACAAATCAACAACCACGACGGCGACAACATGAGCTAAATTTGCGTCGTTTTTCTAGCTAGTTAAAATGCAAATCAACTTAAAACAATAACAAAACAAAACAAAACAAAAACCACATCGAAAATGGGAAGGAAATAAAAAAAAATTGTCGTCGTTTGTTGCCGTCTCTTACACACCGTCTTCTTAGTATCTAAAAAAGGACGACAAATTTTTCCAAAAATGTGATGCATTATTAGTGCAGAGTTGCAAATGTCCGACCCTGGTCTTCCGAGGCGTTGTTGTTCAGAAGTTAACTCCGTATTATTTATAAACTTATTAAGCTAATGTTTTTTCGCTTATACAAAGTGTAATAATTATTAACCTTTGTTGGCGAAAGCGAAAACGAAAGAAACCTTGACAAGAGCAGTCAAAAAGTAAAAATTCCATTCATATGTGACTTCTTCTACCATGCACTTTTCTGAGACTAGAGTTTTATAAGTTCAAGTCCACAAAGTTGCAATGTTCGCAGTAGCGTGAAAGGTTTCGCCGATCATGCGCCGAATTCCTCTTCCACTTCAAAATACTTCTAGAAAACAGCACCCATGCAATAATTTAGATTCGATAGGAAAGTCACACATCAAGTTTTAATTCTGTTACCGATACTGTTAAATGACATTGTTACTCGGCCCACGGCCGGCTAATGAAAGCTAGAACGTAAATGTTATCAGCCCATGGCAGGTCGCTAAATTGATGTGAGCTGGAGGGTAACTAAACCAACGATATGCATATTGTCAATGAAAATGAACTTAAAATTTTCAAATGGTTGCCTTTAAAAATTCCTTATAAAAAGACATACCAAATAGTCAATTATTTATGTAATATAAATCTTTAATAAAAAAGGCAGTTTTAGCGCTCCTCATCTTGACAAAACCGATTTCTAAATTCAGTGTAAACCCCACAAAAGGCCATCATTTCGCTATAAGAAATATCGTTTAATGCTCGCTCCTCGCAGGAACGTTGTGAATTGGAATTTTAAATAAGCTCATTTTTAGAATCTTGTGCATTATTTTTGGCTCATGAACCGACAGTTTTCTGCACTAACCGCTCAGCAAAAATAAAACATCAAAATGTGGCCCTCGAAGACTGAAGACTTTCAAAACTATAGGGTCACTTTTTTCTGGAATTGGCACTATATTATTTTATGAGGCTAATATAAAAACAGTCGGTCGTCCGGACATAAATTTTTCAAAGAAATGCTTGTGTTGTTTTAAAATTTCCGAGTATCTACGCAGATGACTTCCCGCGCAAAGGGTCGAAAAGACTCGATAAAGAATAAAAGTAGAATTGAAAGGTAACTAATGTTCCAAGCCCTGACAGCTCAGTCGTTCTAAGCGCCTCGTCACGACTAGCTTCCTCCCTTACGAATGTCGTTCGTGGGAAAAGATGATGTAACATTAAGCCCGGTGAAGTAGTCTGAGAAGGAGGCTATAATGTTCCTTATACATGAAAAATAAACTGCAGAATTGAAAAATAAATCTGACTGCAAATGCAATTCGGTGCATATTAAATGAATTAAGATGGAATCCGTTAAATGAAATCTTATGCATGACGATTTTACCTGTGAAATTGGAAATCTATTTTCTCTTGCTCCCATGATGATCTTTTCTTTGAAGTTATTTCGTATAAACTTATTGCATTTATAGCCATTGAAAAGTGTCAAAAAATATGATACTCGGGCTTAAAATACTCTGGTACAAGTTTAAGGTTTTTGTCCACTAAAAATTAAAATCACTCAGTTTCCTAATGAATTTCGTCTTATTATCTTTGCCATATGCCAACGTAACTCGATTATTTCTTCTCTTCTTGCCCTTTTAAAATAGTTCCCTTTTCTATGTACTTTTTTTTTCTTGCTTCTTTCTTTCAGATTTTCTTTTTTTTCATTATTAACTTTTATAATTTACGATCGCAAAGCTGGAATACTTTCGTAGACTAGCCAGGGATGCAAGTACAAAGGCAGCCTTACACTTTACAAAACGAACGGAAAAGGCTATACCGGGCAAACCGTGAAGTAAATAGACTGGAGAAAACTCCAACAAAACACCCCTACGATCGGCTAAGAAAAGAATCGTTGAAATATCGAACCATTAAAAATAGCAGCGATAAAATTAAACGAACAAAACGAATTCTCACCAGTTTCTAGGAGTCGCTGAGGTGGTAGTGAGTATCTTGAACCTTTTCCCCCAAAGAGTAAGGAGTGTCCCCGATAACGGAATTCGTCATAAACAGTGTTGCAAAGGTGACAATTTGATATTAATTAATATTTAATAACAAACATAATGCAAACTCAGGAATGCCATTAGTAAAATGCTTTAGTTGTAGAGTATCAGATTCATATAGCAGAGTAAATTGATTATCAAAATTGTCTTTCTAAACTAAATGTTTTTAAATAAACACTTTGGCCACCGGTCATTTCGCTCCCAATCGACTCAGCCAGGGGCGCTCCCGCTAAGGAATGTTTTCCTTTTTAATAAAGCAATCTTTTGTTTTTGCATCAACAAAAAATTGTGCCAAAAATGGAAGATGGAACAGAACAAAATTTTCAAAGGAGTGCTTGACGCTGTATCAATATTTTCTAGTACTCTTTATCCTAAATCTCAGGATATTCAGTCCCCCCTAATAAAATCAGAATCAATTGTTATTTTTTTGTTCAGTTCTAGAAAAAAAAAACCCTATATTAAAGAAAAAGCAAGTTCAATGTTGCAGTTGGTTACTTTTAGTGGGTGAGTGGAGATGAATTAAGTCTCGTATGTTTTATCTTCAAAATTATATATCAAGGATGGGCTCAATTTTTTAGTAGCGTGAATACAAATTTGCAGGTGAACTAAGTATTGAGATTCGATCTCAGGTTTGCAAATAATAGGACCTCAAGTTACACAAACATGTTTTAGAATTACTATAGAACGTTATTTCTCTCTGAAAAGACTGTCGATTGCAAATTACATTTTCTCTCATGTATTGATGCATTTAATGCATTTAGAATTTCTGAAAATATTTGCTGAAGGATACGGATAAATGGTGAACTTTGACATTACGTTTCCGTTTAACTAAAAACTAGGCACATCAAACTTTCGTTTGGTTATCGTTACCATTGTAACTCTTTTTAATCTTTCTACATTTCCACACAAAGATGTTGCTTGGGTTTCCTAGTCTTTTTTATTTTTTAGCATGCGTAATTGACGCGAAACCAACACTGAAGCCTTTTGTTACAATTATTGCGAACAGCTTTCTCGAATCATCGTACGGTTTTACTAAACCACACCTTTTCCTGAAAGTCGTAAAATTCGTTTTTTATTCTTTTTATGTGCAATTTTTCAGAGTTACCGTCTTTAAAAAATAGTGTTCAGTTAAGATAGCAGCGAGCCAAATCATGCTCTTATTTCGTTCCGATGCCAAATGGGAAAGGTAACATATATTTAGAATAATTGTGCTGGCTAGTGGGAGTTCAAAAAAATTGAAATTTCAAATTTTAGAGCTTTTGGCGGTTAAAAATGGAAATTGGGACCAAAATTGACATGAATATCAACTTCTGTATGAATTAATATTAACTGATGTTTTGGAGGTTGTCTTGGCCTTTCACTCACAAAATTGAAACAGGTTGCAAGGTACTCTATTGTCTAGGAAGAGTGTTTTTGGGCATAAGAACTGGTTTTTCCGGTTTAGAAATTCTTTAGGAGCTGGAATTCCGTGAAGATCAGCTGAAATCGTGAGATTTAAATTTTTGACGATTGGTAGTTAAATATAACATTTTTTGACGATTGACGGTGAATTGTTAGGCCGTTTGGCGGCTGACGGTAAACCCCATTGAGACCTTCATGCCACTCAAATTATTGCGACGGAATTCGTCTTAAACAGGTTTGCAATGATGACAATTTGATATTAATTAATATTTAATAACAAACACAATGCAAAATGTTGTCATTAGTAAAATGCATTTAGTTGTATAGTATCAGATTCATATACCAGAGTAAATTGATCATCAAAAATGGGGTTTCTGAACTAAATTTTTAAAATAGACACTTTGGCACCGGTCATTTCGCTCCCAGTCGACTCAGCCAGGAGAAGATAGAACAGAACAAAACTTTTAAAGGAGTACTTAACGTTGTATCAATATTTTCTACTCTTATATTCAGTACCCCTAATGAAATCAGAATTAATATATATTTTTTTGTTCAGTTCAAGAAAAAAAAACCCTATATTGAAGAAAAAGCAAATTCAGTGCACAGTTGGTTACTTTTAGTATAGGTGAATGAAGATGCATTAAGTCTCATATGTTTTTTTTTCCAAAATTTTTAAGGAGCGTGAATACAAATTAGCAGGTGAACTAAGTATAAGTCATGATATTCGATCTCAGGTTTGCAAATAATAGGACCTCGAGTTACACAAACACTTCTTTGAATTACTGTAGAATGTTATTTCTCTTCTGAAAAGACTGTCGATTGAAGATGACATTTTCTCTCCTGTCTTTTATTTAATGCATTTAGAATTTCTGAAAATATTTGCTGAAGCATACGGATAGCATCAAGCATCACAGTCTAAATTGTGAACTTTTACAAGACGTTTCCCTTTAATGCACCTATCAATGTAATGCCGGCGGGGGGGGGGGGGGGGGGGGAGGCAGGGCATAGGGTGGGGATTTGACTTTTTTCAAAAATTTGCAATCAAATTCCCTGCCCACGGGCAAATCATTCCAGTCAAATGCAACCAAATTTCCCCACCCCAGGCTGCACATTGCTGTCAATCCCAAAGCTGGCCAAGAAAGGCACAATAAAAATATCTCCAAATAAAACTCTGCAATCTTTTATAAATGTTGCTGCATCACCAAAGATACATGTTCCTGTTACAGCTGCAATTATACGTTTTAACCATAATCCGTGTTACACTGCGTAGAATACATAAAGCTTTAGGAGAAAGCTCACATTTTGTAAGTCTAAATATATCGTTCTTAGTAAAGGGTACAAAGAAAGTCACTTTTATAAGTTTACAGTGATTGTGGCGAATGAGCCATACACTAATCAATTGTACTTGCAAAAATCGACTTGGTTTCTCTTTACTTCCGTTTACTTTGATACCACAGTATATTAAGAGGTTCAATTGATCAAAAACACGCTAAAACAAACGAAATTTGAAGACAAAACAGTGAAATCCACTTAGCCTTCGCTTGTTCTCATTGGCCTCTATGACTTCCTGATCTTTTCAAACCGTATGGCGCATGCGTGAAGCGTGGAAGCGGGAAACATATGTTCGGTCTCAGTCTTTTTCGTCCGAGTCGGCAGTCAAATATCTCCACGTCGGGGAAGAAAGATTCAAATATCCCCTCCCCCGGGAGAACAAGATCAGTTAAATGCCCTACCCTAGGGACAACAAAGACAATCAAATCCCCACCCCATGCCCTGCCCCCCCCCCCCCCCCCCGCCGGCTTTACATTGATAGGTGCATAATGATAATCAACTTTCTTTAACTGTTGCTAAGAACTACGCACATCAAACTTTCATTTCGTTATCGTTGTGTCACTCTTTCTAATCTTTCTAGATTCCACACAAAAATATTGCTTGGGTTTCCTAGTCTTTTTATATTTTGGGATGCGTAATTGACTCTTAACCCACACTGAAGCCTTTTCTAATAATTATTGTAAACAGCTTTCTCGAATCATCTGTTTTGTTAGCGAACTAACTTGCTCCAGGACAAAGCGCAGTGCTTAACTAAACCACACCTTTTCCTAAAAGTCATAAAATTCGTTTTTATTCTTTTTATGTGCCATTTTTTCTACCATTTATGAAAATGCCATTAACAAATAGTGTTCAGTCAAGATAGTAGTGAGGAAAATCATGCTCTTATTTCGTTCCGATTCCAAATGGGAAAGGTAGCATAAATTTAGAGTTAATTGTGCTGGCTAGTGGGAGTTCAAGCCTAATTTTACCTAAACTATGCATGGCGTGATGCCCATTATGAAGCCAAACGTTTTAAAAGTTGCTTATTTGAAATTCCTATTGACTGCAAAATGTTTGTAAAGCCGGGTTCTGTACCACACATTGAGAAAATGAAACTTCCCAAATGAATGTAAATCGAAAGGTTAATCATCACATTTATATCCACAAATGGACCAAATTTTCGGCGCCTATAAGCAAACTTACAATTACGCTATTAAATGTGTCGGTAAACAGGCCCGGGCTCTGTAGTTGCCATAGTAACAGTTGCATGTTTGGTTCAGAAAGTGTTCGTAAATTGGGTAGTTACCAACTGTACCTTATTATTGTTGATAAAATGGTAAATGAACGCGAACGATAACTTCAGCCCTGTGCCTTGGTTGAGTCTCGTGATTATTGACCGGGAATAAAAAAATCCAAAGCTTTGACATGAAATATATTGCATAAATGAATAAAGTTAAAAGGTCTGATTAATGTTGTTTGGCGCCGTAACAGGTACATAAGTGGTTGCTTTATTTTCAAGACGCTTAGTCTGAGCTCTTGCATTACCTAGTATAAATACTCAATCAATGGTACGAGGAGGTGCGAAGAGAATAACTAGGAATAGCCTGAGTATCAGACCTTCCTAAGGGGTCAGGGGAGAGGAAATTTTAGATGAGGGAGGGGGAGGGGGGAGAAGAGAAAGGAAGGCCTGACACAAAGCCATTTAGCAAATCGTGTGACACATCCAAAATCTGGATGTGGCAGTGATTGGATAACACACAATAATCCCTGACGTCATCGACCGCAAGTAAATACTAGCAGGGCGATCAGCAAGGAGAAGCCATTGAAATTTTTCATAGATGTTTTGATTTCATGTGGCACTTTTGAAATGGCTCAATCTCAAGCGGGCGTCATCATATTTCGCTTTCCCTCGGACGATTCTCGGTCTGATCTACATTCAGCTCTTTAGCTGCCAGACTCTCAGGAACCTGCTTATTAATTAATGAGCGCCTGTTGTAACTCTGTAAAGAAGAGCAATTTACAATTTTCCGGTGCACTTTTATTTACAAACAGAGCGTTGGCGATTCCTAAAACATGTTATAATTCCTCAAAAACGGCAGGTGTTCCATTACAAGTATTCGAAAACTCCTCATTGGAGGATTCAGGAAAAAAAAAATGCGAAATAGTAGCAACACAAGCACCCGAGCTCGGCCAGCCCGTATGGTGAGATTTATTTTAGGCGAGCTTTTTGACACGTGAAGCTGACAACTCAATGACCGGAGGTGATTGGATGGTATCGAATTATGCTGTGTGGGGGTGGAAGGCTCTAGCAAAAGCATCTGTGTCAGGCCTTTCTCTCCTTCAGCTCTTTCCCTTTTCGCTTCCATCTTTCCTCTTTTCCCCCAGAAACGCCTGATACTCAGGCCAAAGTAGGAAAAAAGCTAGATTCATTTTATGAATGATATCTATTTGTAGTTTTCACATGAAGTCAGTCACCAACACTCAAAAGTGAAGAATTATTAATTTTCCTTAAGATTCTGCTTCAATTAAGTGTCAAAGCAGCTTAAAACTTATGTTCTTACAAGTTTTTACTCAGAAAGGGTTGCTTGTTTTGTGATAGAGTACGCTTGACTTACTAACCTTAAGCGTTACACGGCATTTACTTGGCAGCCGAGAGAGTTGCCATGTAGAATAAAGACTTGACTTAGTTCGGGGGATGTGGGTAGGCGTTCGTCAACCTCGTCCCCAGGGCTTTTTCCGCTTGTATTTTTCAAAAATTATCAGATGCTAGTTTTTGTAAATTAAGCTTAGTAAATTAACTGTGCCTGTACTTTTTACTTCAAATTTGGTAAAAACTCCTGGATTACTGTGCAATTAACATGTAAAAGGCAAACAAATTTCCTTATCCATAAACTAGAGACTTTGCAAGCGCTTAATTCATCATAAATTACCTGGCTATCGATGTCTAGCAAAGTCTTTGCAGTCGACGCCAGCTTGGGTAACCGAGATGCACATGCTTTGAGTCCTGTGGAAAGAATTCTGGGTCACTTCCCGTGGGAAGCAGGCCCAATGAATGTGGCAATAAGAAGACAAATTTAAAATAATAACCTTGTCACCTAAATTTGCCTGTGACTCTGATCTCCAGCCAAAAAATTGGTTGCATGATCAATAAATGAAAATTTCTTGCTGTAAAACTAGCTAAAAGTGCAAATTATGCTTTTACAGAGAATAGGTACTAGTTAAAAATTACACTCGTAACGACGATTTGGAACTGTGCCAAAACTTACGCTAAACTAGCTAAAAGTGCAAATTATGCTAGCAGCGGCTTTTTCAGAGAATAGATACTAGTTGAAAATTACGCTCGTAACGACGAACTGTGCCAAAACTTATGCTAGCACAATCTATTAAAGCCTGGAAGTTGCTATCTGAACAGTCTTTGTGTTAGGAAAAGTACTACTTTAATGTTTATGAGTTCCACGAGAGACGAATTCACATGCTTTCGTAGCAAAGCTAGCTAAGGTAACAGACTGATGGTTCTGTTGGTTTCCGTTCATCATGTTTTAGCACGGCGTCTCCATACAAGGCTCTATGAATTTAGGTAAAATATTACTCCCAATATTTCGCATAAGAAAAATTACAACCGAAACTTGGCGAGCATCTTCGTATATATTCACCTTGTTACATTTCCCATATTCTGGACTGTATCTATTAAACTGCGTGACAGGCCTTTGAAAGGAAAGGGGAAGAGGATTCCGGGCGCGCGAGAAGGGAGGAAAGCGCGCGAGGGGTTGGGTAGGGAACGCTGGCAAGGAAGCTAATGTCTTTTTCTTTATTCACATCTACCAGAGAGATAAAGAAATCCTGATTGCTTAGAATTCCAAACAAGTCAATCAGAGCCTTAATGCTTCAATTCCATTTCGCCTGCGTTTACCCGAAATTTTCTGTTTGTTTGTCGCGCGTTTTTTTTTTCTTGTAGTTGATTCCTGCGTTTCTCGACCTGCCGTATTAGAACCAAGAAGCATTTTGGAGTTGTTTCTTCCACTTATAATTATAGATTTTTATTTGTGTGATCGACCTGAGAAAATGTTTGGTCGTGAATTGAACCTGATAAATATTTTGTAGATTTTTGGTCGCGCGTTCGAACTGAGCTTTTGTTTTTGTCATGTATTCGACCTGAGGAAGTGTTTGCTCGTAAAAAAAGAAAAATAAATAAATAAATAGAATAAAAAAATGGTCCTGTGTTGACAGCTGCAGAAAGACTTATTTTGGTATTGCGTTTGACCTGAAAAAGATTTGGTCGTGCTCCGGTGCCCGTCCTGAGAGAGATTTTCACAGTGCAAGGAGCCGCGCGTTCGGCCTTAGAAAGAGTCTGGGGATGTGTTCGACCTTGGGTAGTGTTTAATCATACGTTCGACCTTTCAAAAAATTTGGCCGTGTGATTAGACTTAAGTGTTCTACAGCATGTTCGAGGGGAAATGCCATAAGAAACCACAATCAAATCAAGGGCATTTGTGTTTTAGGCACAGAATGTAAGCTAAGTCAATACGTAGATGATACAACCTTGATCCTAGATGGCTCAGATAACTCAGTTCGCCAGTCTTTTAGTCTGTTAGATTCTTTAGCAACTATCTCTGGTTTACGAATCAATTACGAAAAAACGGAAGCCCTTTGGATCGGCTCTTCACGTTTGCAAAGAAGAGTAATCCCGGGTTTTCAACATATTATGTGGCCTGCCAATAAAGTTAAAGCTTTAGGGGTCTGGTTCTCTACAACTAAAGGCGAATCTCTAGCACTGAACTATGAAGAAAAAAAGGAAAAGATTTGTAGGATAGTTGATATTTGGCAATTACAAGACTAACCCTTCTTGGAAAAATAACGGTCATTAAGAGTTTGCTCGCTTCGCAGCTAGTTTACATCTTGTCCCCTCTACCATCGTCGCATCATGACCTTAAAGGAATAAAAGATGCTTTTTTTAAGTTCCTATGGGATGGCAAACAAGATAAGGTTAAAAGAACAGAAATAACCAATGACTTTGCCGAAGGTGGCCTCAAGATGCTAGATTTACAATGTTTCAATCGCGCTCTTAAAGCGAAATGGATTCAACGATATCTAGATCCTCATAATTATAACAGAGGAAAATGGAAGCTGTTTGTAGAGTTTTCTCTAATAGGTCACGACATTAACCTCCTTTTGCAAGGTAACCTTAATTCGGATGATGTTGCCTCTTTGGGAATAAAAGAACCCTTTACTAAAGAGCTTATCGAAACGTGGTAACTTCTGAATTTTAAAAAACAAACTTCCAACGTCGGCGAAATACCAATTTTTTACAACTCTCTCATACGTATTGACAACAAGCCTATTCATTATCGTAACTGGTCCTCGGCAGGTATTTACTTCGTAAATGACCTTTTGAAAGAGGACTCACAATTCTTAACTTTTGATACTTTCAAAGAAAAGTTTGCGATAAAAACTCACTTTCTACAGTACCACGGCGTGATATGTGCCATCTCGAATACAAAACGTAAAAACCATTGTTCACAAATGAAAGGTGCTAAAACTGACACTAAAAGCCTATTACCCTCTAAGGCTTTCTGTAAATTAGCCTACAAATCATTTGTAACTCAAGCTGCCTCTTCTCCTTGTAAAAGTCAAGAAAAATGGCTGACAGACTGCAACGTTTGTGACTTTGACACGATTGATTGGGGTAAGTCATATACCCTTGCTTTCCTATGTACCAACGAATCTATTTTAAGTGTATTTCAATTTAAACTTCTGCATAGAAAATTGGCAACAAACCTTTTCCTTTTTAAAATTGGAATCAAATCTAATGATCAATGCAGTTTCTGCAAGGAAAGCTCGGAACCTCTTTTGCACCTCTTTTGGGATTGCCCTTCTGTTAAATCCTTTTGGAATGAAATCAGTAACTGGATGAAAAAAAGTTCTTGCTTTCTTAACAAAGAATTCTCCTTTTTGTCCTGCATAGGCCTCGTGAACGATAATACTAACCTGCTTTTCCATCATACACTTTTAATTGCGAGGTATCACATCCATTTCTCCAAACAAAAAGGCCCTAATCCTTCATGGGAACTCTTTTTTCGAACCATTCTAAATTGTCTTGATTATGAAAGACGTTATGCCATTAAAACTGGGACTTTAAGGAAATTCAATGCAAAATGGGGAGCGTTTATCCGAGAAAATGATCTTTAGCCTTTTTCCTTTGTTGAGATGTACGGAGAACAGCAATCGCGCTAACTCTATAGAGGTTCTTTCAGTTTCTATGCCATGGACAATCAGTAATCGTGCGTGAGTGTGTGTTTGTGTGTGTGTGTGCTACTCTGTATTATATAGCTGGACTGTGTTATCATTGTATAGTAGCAATGTAGTCGTGTATTTATATGTTTTATATGTAAGTAGTATAAATCAGTTATGCAAATAAAAAAAATTTTAAAAAAATTTTAAAAAAATGTTCGAGGGTTAACATTCAAAGGGTTTTGGTCGTGTGGTCGTGTTTTAGGACTGGGTAGCGTGTTCTGGTAAAAAAAAAAAAAACAAAAAAATGTCGCCTTTTCCCCCTTCCCGCCCCTGCCGTGATCTGAAGGCATATTAGTGAGCTTAAGATCCGACGACGGCGAGATTCTACGACGGCACACTTGGTCGAGGGGGCTTGGGTGAGGTCGCCGTCGCAATGGCGCGAAAAATAGCGTTAAGAAAGGTCGCGCGACGGCGAGTTGTTCTAGCGCCTTTTCCTGTTGAAGTTTTAGAAATAAATACAAGAGCGAAGGGTACTTTTAGAAAGGTTCGTGAATTGTTACTGAGAAGTTGCGATAACGGCGACATTTCAGAAGGTTAATTTTTACTGTTGTGTGATGTCAACAGATCTAAAAATCCGGATTTTCCCTACCGGAATTACGAACATTTTGACCTCCAGAGGCTCTGACGAAAAGATGAGTGACATAATCCATTGGACCTCAATTTAATGCTGAAACAAGTCTACGATATCATAATTGATAATAAACACATCAATAAACACAAGAAAAAACTTGTAAAACTTACTGGGTTGCTTTCTTTGTCGAGTTGAGCGAGTCCATGGCGATTAACGAGTCAAACTGTTTAGAGAAGGCAAACAAATTTAATTTAAATACCGTGTTCAAATCGTTTAAGTCGCTTAGAAATTCGACAAAAAATGGTCTACTGAGAATAAACTGTTAACAGTACTAAAGAATTTCGCTCAAAATGTGTTTAAATGGCATTATTTTGATCAAGTTTACTCACGTTTTACACGCGACGGCAAAATGGCCTTCTGCACGTCACAGACAAGGTCGCTACGGCGGGAAACTTCGCGACGACAGCAGCCGGAAGTATTTCTAGGAGCAATTTCACTTCCGCTCGCCGTCACAGACGTCTGCCGTCGTCGGATCTTAAGCAGGCTACTATATCCAATGGGCAGGGGTACGGGAGCCTTTGTTTAACTTCTGTTCAAGATTGGCAAATAGCAAGTACGCATTGAATGAAAAGACAAAAAAATAAAAAAATAAAAAAAACAAATCAAAATAAAGAAAAACGAGCAAAAGATGCAACATTAAGCAAGGCGTTAGATTAGAACTTAGTCCCCCTCTTTCCTCAGGGATAGTAGAGCGAGCGAAACGTGAGCACGTGTGAAAATCACCCCACGCGAGAAAGACGCGAGACACGGTGAGGTGATTTTCACGCGCGCTCGCGTTTCTCTCGTTCTACTATCCCGGAGGGAAAAAAGGACTACTCGTAGTCTAGCCAGGCTTCAATTAAAGGCCGAACTATTTAAAAGCACATTGAAATGGAAAAGGGAACAGGAAAAGTGACATTTGGAAAAAAAAAAGCCACTCCCTTTTTTGACAAAACGTTCTTTTTCTTTTCGTATCTCATGGCTATAGATGTTGCACACATCCGGTTTCTTCCGGTTCGGTCAAAAATATCTGAAAAAAAACTCTTCTTTTCTATAATTTTTTCAAACACTCCTGAAGCTGTGGAATGAGTTGCATTTCGAGTTTTAAAATGTTTTGCTCACCCCTGATTCATCACTTAGATTTGCGGTTGTGCGCATGCGTAAGGTACTGGCCATACCGCGGAGTTTCACCGGCGAAAAATGTCTGATTGGTCGTCGCGCGACCACGTGACATTGCCAAATTCAAAATGGCAGCAATACCTCCATACTTCGTTTATTCCAGTGGAAAGAAGGTTAATTGCGGCTTAATATGAGTTGCAAATGCACATCGGATATTTTTAGAATAGCCTAGACTTTTTATTATCCTTTTTCACCTATTCCTTTGGGATTCGTTTCCTGCGATGCTGGCGATTTGGCCGGTTTTCGGGATTCAACTTCGGATCACGAATGACAACAATGTTTCTGAAAAAAGCAGGGTCACCAGAAAGAACGGCGTTTGTTCACAGCTCAATGCAGCAGATAAATAAGACATTGTGGGTCCTTTGAAATTGCTTAGACACCTGGTAGTTATATTTTATTATTATTTTTTTCCCTGAAAGGTAAAGCAAAAATACTTTTTCTCCAGTAACACTTTCCAATTTACAAAAAAAGCTTGAACCCGAGGTAAATGGACTTTAGTGTCTGCATTCAGTCTTTTCATTGAGAACGGGTGCAATTTTAATGTCAAAACTTTAAAGCCGTCTTTAAAGAGAACTTTGATTCAAGTGTTATATTTTTTCAGTATATGAAGGTTAAAAAAGTGATGCATATAGTCTAAAGTGCTACAAAGGAGTAAAAACCCAGATATCTCCATAAACAAATTTTATTGACACTGTCAGGGACATGTGCTTTCCTTCAGTACACATTTTTTCGTTAAAAATCTTGTTTGTGAGGCTGCACTTTGTTTGATGCAGGATCAATCAATCTTTTCTGAAGAGAAATGAAAAGTAAAGTATGTTAACATGTCAGATACTTCAACACTACCTTAGCCAACAACTAAGAAGAAACTGAACTTCAAATCAAAAAACAAAGTGAAAACTACTTCACTGTGAAACAACAACCACTTCAAATATATATCACATTAAATTCATGCAAAATGTAGACCTGATGAGAAGTTTATAGGAATAGAAACAAACGATAATTACAATGAAACCATAATTTTTGAATGAGATCTGTGAGTGTCCTCTCATAATTCTGACAGAAGATCAAAATTGGAAACTTCACATCCTACACAACTGCATTCATCAACATGATCCAACGAAAATTTCATTGAGACTCAAAGTTTACTCCAAGCTTTACACTCCAGTAAGTTTAATTTGTGATGACTTTTTTTTTCTTGGACAGAGCTTTTGAATACTTAGTAGCATGTTAACTCTGCATTCATTTTATAACTTGGCTCCCAAAAAATTTAAGCCAAAAACAATGCATATAAAAACAAAAGCATTCACAGAAAAATTACCCTGTTCTTCTCATTCCAGGATCCAATTTTCAAGCAAAGAAGCACCCCCCATTGAAAGCTTTGTGTGTAAAAATTTTAGTAATCCCAAGCCAAATTTATGTGCAAAATAATCAAACCTTCGATCCTTCAATTATAAAATTGCAAGCAGTTGTGCACATTGTAAACAGAATTTTTTTTACAAATCAAAATGTTGCTGGACCTATCGAACTGTAGCTCCAAGACGGTCTAAGCATTTTAATGAAAACACTCTCACATTTTTTCATTCGACAGTTCGGATAAAACTCAAATTTCTGTAACATACAATGCTGTAATAAGGTGCAACAACAATGAAATGTGCACCGATCGAGAAAAAGACGTTACGAACTACGCACTTTAGAAAACTGCTGCAAGCCGGCCGCTTTCGATCCACTAGCCACAAGGCAATTTTTTACATAGCAAGACAATGGCTAAGAATATTTATTTTGTACCGAGTGACACGAGATTAAGTTGAACCAAGCGTAAGCTTATTTTTCTGCCATAAACAGTGTAAACACACGGAGATTTAGCATCTAAATATAGTTTTTCGAGCAACAAAGTACAAGCTAAGTCATATTAACAAAACAAAGCCCAAAAATGTCTCTCCTTCTACTTTTTTTTGTTGAATCCGTGATAGGAAACTCGAACTAAACAACAAAAACATTTTGGGTAGCGTTGTAATACGCTCTTCGATCAACAGTCGAATGTTGTCGAATGTTAAAGTCGAATTTTGACTCAAAAACGGGATACACATTTAACAAAACTGTCGCTTCTGCGTCACTCGGCACAAGCTTATTTATATACCAAAACAAAGCCCAATAATTTTTCTTCCACTACTTTATAATCTCTTTTTGTACCGAGTGGCTCGGAACATTCAGTAAACAAAGAGAGTAAAAATTACCCACCTTTTCGGCCTGTCTTCCACATGCAAACCAGCGATCTTAACGTCAACAAAACTGAATCAGACCATGCCACTGCGATTTTTCGCCTGTTCCAGGACGCTATATTCTCTAGAGAACATATCTCCGTCAAAACTTCGACAAAAATAATTTTTGATCTCTTACAGTAACAAGAAATTGCAACGTTGTCACTATCAAAAAAAGCTGCCATCGCTTCTTTCATCTCAACAACATTTCGCGGGCATTTTTGCCTCGGAGCCAATGACATTACCCGAAATCGATCACGTGCCATTTTTTGCAGAGCATGCGTAAACATTTTTCGCCGGTGAAACCGCGGAGTTCACGGTTGTGCCTAAATCATACCGTCCAAAAGGACAGCCGAGAAGTACTAGGAACGAGTTTCCGATTCGGGCCGACTTCGGAAAGGTCGTGGCTAGATGGTTGTAGCGTTGCAGTTGTGTCCTCCGTTGCAGTTTGGTCCTCTCACCTATCAACCAATAGAATGGGTTTTTGTTTCTTCCAATCAAAGTGCGTTGTGATCGTGTCTTCACCATTGGACTTCCCAACTAGGGGAGGGCTGTAGTATGAGTTTTGTTCGTTTCGTTTTCCTGATCCAGCGTTTTGGCTGATGGGTTTTTGGAGAATTTTACAGAAGTGTGAATTATGTTCGAAACTTTCCTCGGTCAACGCATATGTTCATATGTTGGAGAGCTAGAACTCGTGCCCAAATAAAGAGTTGGAAGAGGGACAGTAGCAAGAAGAATGATCCAGTAAGAAGATTTTCGAGCTTCTGAGGTAAGGTGTTATTTGCAGTTCTTTCACAATCAAGAGGTTTTTTTTATATAAGGATTAGAGTCATGGTGCAGATAAGCTCAAGCTAGGCTAGCTCTTGTTTTTATAGATCGTGAAGTTGTGAGCTTTTTTGATTTTGCTGCAAATTGTAAGCAAATTGAGCTTATTTACCGAACCGGACATGTAAAAACTGCTGACCATAACAAGAAAAACTGAAGCATTGTTCATGGGGATTTTGAAGTCTTCCTTCAGAAAATAATATATTAACACTTGATTTTAGAAATTGAGAACCTATTTCAAAGTTTAGGTTAAAGAGTTTCCTGTATATTTGAGGGCCCTCCAAATAGCAAGTTTAGGGATTAGTGCAGTCATATATTTCAGTCAGCCGACTGCATGACTCTCTGAAAGTGGCTAAGAATGATAATGTGGAAATTCAATGTGGATGTGTTTTGCTTTTAATTTGGAAGATGACGCTGTTAGACTTTTTTGGATCAAAATTCTGCAAGAAATGTGAGTGCAGTTTAGCCTCAACTCTTTAAGATGGACACCTCTGGGATCAGAAAAAAGCGTCTGTCTTAAAGAGATGTCGGTCTTTTAGAGAATCTTAATTATAAAGGGAGTAAAGTAAAGCAATGACCAGCTCTAGTAACATCCAATATACAGTGTAGCGGGATGTCCGTTAAGGGATTTTGTATTTTAAAATTCAGCATAAGAGCTACAGTATAGTCCTGGACTCACTATCATGCTGAATTTCACATAACAACAACAACAACAGTTTATTCCTACTACTGTAAACAACTAAAAGAATTTACAAGATTATAATTATAATAACATAGTAGCGGGACACTCAAAATAACTAAAAAGCTAAACTAGTTGGGTGACCGTAATTATGATAATTAAAAATGTGAGAGTCAGGAAAGAGGCACAACAAATACAATGGTACACATAAATATCATAAACTTGGTACCAAAGTAAATATACAGAACAAAACAAAACAAATAGATAGATACATGTGTATAAACCATCAAAATATCAGTAAAGATTAATAGAGACTAATGAAATGCGAAGTTAGTTCTTTTTTAAATTGATTAGAAGTACAACACTTGAATCTTTCATCGAGTTCATTCCAGATTAGCATTTTCGGCTTCTAAGCTCGCATTCCTTGCCTCAAGTGAATCAAGTCTTGCTTGTAGAGCCTTGTAGTTGTCATCAGCTTTTTTGAATAGGTCGTCTAGCCTGGAATGAATCGGCTTGAGTTTGTTATCGAACAGCGACTCAAGGTCCTTTAGAGAAGGTTTGTCGTTTGATGGCTTTTCGCTTGTTACATAAACGGACACATGGAGACACCAAAAAATAAAGAAAAACGATGTAAAAATCTGCATTAAGCAGTGAACGGAAGACGTATCACACACAGTAAGCAAAACACGTCCGCCATCTTTGCTGACCGCTTCTACGTGTAAAATCTGTGGAAAAAATTCTGTACACCTAGGTAAATATCAGATAAGTCAACATTCAGAATTCTCTTTGGAGACATAGGTGCCTTGTCACTCCAACTGAAATTTATATGCCAGTGAGGTCAATGCTTTAGTTCCTCTTTTTAATTTATGGTCATTTTTACATAACTTCTAATTTGGTATGCAGATTTTTTTTCCTGGGAGAGGGTGTCTTTGCAAACTGTCAAGGCCACCACGTTGTCACTGACCATTTAATGACATAGCATCTCAGGTGAGAGTTAAACATAAACTCATCTGAACTTTGTACCCTTTTGAAAGACTTTTGTAACAAGAAAAAATTAATGAGTACCATTTTTAAATCAGGGCTGTGACTTTTCACATAATTCCAACATAATTTTATGAAAAAAGTAAGCAAGTTAGACATTCTAAGCAAGAAACAAAAAGCATTATTAATGTTTCATGCACCCCTCTGCCAATCCCTCTGCCCCCCAAAATAGAGTGTGACAGCATAACTTGACTGATTTGACCTAACCAGAAATTTCAAAAATTCTTGTCGTTCTACTGGTCATAAACCGCTGTTAACAAGCAGTACATTTCTCAATTCAGGTTATTAAAACTAACAAAAAGAATTAAAGTTAAGTTTCATTTTTGTCTGATATTGCATTTAAAGCCTTTCTAACTCTCCTAGTGAATTTATACCCATATTTTTTTTTGACATGTTGATCTAGTCAATGAGCACATTTTCTGGGACATTCCTTTCCAGATGCATAGGAAGAATTGCAATAAGATAAAAAGAGACATTGGCTGTCACATTCTACTTCAACATAGAGCAATGACAAACCTCAAAGCGACCCATCCTACTATCTTTTGTAAAACGCACTGAAAAAAGTGCCAATGATAGGTTGAGCGATGTCTATATTCAATGGATGTACTTACTCACACAGAGAGATTTGCAATCACATTTTGGAAGGGAAAAAACTCATCAAAAGGTTTAAACTTTAACAAAAAGTGAAGAAAAATCACAAAAGGTACTCATCATAGCAACTTTTGAAGGAGGCAATGAAAAAGCATAGTACTCTAGCTTCAAACACATCTTCATTTATCGCAGCCAGTAGTGTTTATCACCATAAGTAAAGACAATGAAAATTCTTGGGGGAGTTTTCCCTTAAATTTGTCTCAGAGGTATTGATCTGAAATAAAGTGTAGGGTCAGGATTTGGAGAGCAAGACAACACACCTCCCCCCACCATGAATTCCCTGGAATACCCCCCCCCCCCCGCCCAATTTGTCAGTTAATAATTATTGATAACGTTTGTGTTCTGTGAACAAAAAATCTTGGAAGGGTACTGCCTTACATTTGCCTAATAGGTATTGGTCTGAAATAAGTCTAGGGTCAGGAATTGAAGTGTAGGATGGCACACCCCCACCAGTAATTGCTAGAAATATGCACCGGAGAAAAAATTGAAGACATTAAATTTTATGAACTGGGCCCACTTTTCAGCAAGCCAGTTAATAATAAGTTGAATCACTTTTAAATACTCTTAGCTGTACCTGTATTTCTTTTTTTCTTCAGAAAATAATAACCTTTTTAAGAACCTAAATAGCCTTAACTAATGTGCTAACTACCATTTCTCTTAGAGCCTGTTTAGACTAACTTGGAAAAATGCAGGTTCTTAGTCGTGGGGGCCGTATACAATTCCTTTTCTTAAAGTTACCATTGTGAACTGTCATGCTGTTCAGCCACCTCCTATATTCCTCCAAGACATGTGATACTTGAGTCACTGTGTATCAGATAAACAAGGGTGAACAAGGTGTATTATGAGCAGTTTGGAAGAGGCAAATAAAAAGGACTTCGGTCTGCTATGTAGTTTCAGGTTGATATCAAACAATTGTTATTAAATAATGTACCAACTGTGCATGCTGAAGACCTTGCACAAATGTACTCATACTGTGTACTTGTAACTAAAATCTACACTGCTTGGTTTGGTCTGTTTTATGAAGAATAGTGCACTGCCAGAGCACCACGTTAGTCAGCTGAGTTATGCTAAAATGTACATTAACTTAACTTCAACTTGACTTCAACTTTATTCAAAGATCTTTTAATAGGTGAGTTAGTAATTATACTCTACTGAGTGTGACAAACTCTTTAAAGTTTGTTCAACTTTAACTTTTTTTGTTTCCTTCATTTAAAGTTAGTGGAATTATATTAACAGGAATTCTGCCAAATTTCATCAGATTCTAATGAGTACATAGATTTTGATATTCTGCTGTTTGTTAACATTGCCTATGAAAGCCAACAAGAGTATGTACAGTATGCCCATAACTTGTGCAAGCACTGAGATCATCACATGACATGATAAACCAATGAAAACCAAATAAATTTTGTTCTGATAAATTTCTGGGCATTTTTCTCAGCTTGCCCTCAATTTTATTCTTGAAAATCCCATTTGCTTCAATGTTCTCTTGATAAAGATGTACATAATGTATCAGGGAGTTGTTTAGTGCATGCATCTTTATGTAATAGAAACTGCATGTGCTCAACTTCCTGTACTAGAAGCTTCAAGAAACTCTGATGAACTGGAAAAAACATTAGAATCCATCAGAAAGGACATCTGCACAATTCACCAAGAATAAAGTTGTTGAGATTGGAGGCAAAAACATACAATTCACACAACAAGCAGACTTAAACGACAAAGTCTAGACACACGGGCTTCTTATACTTTTTAATATACTAATATACATGACTTCTGAAGTTCAGAATAATTAAATACAGACTTTTGCCAATTGCTGCTTTGTCCTGATAGTGCAAACTCACATCTTGTCATAATTAATTTTTGTCATGAGGTTATATCTTTTCTTTATTACTGTAGACACTCTCTGTAGCTGTATAGAGACATGTAATAAAAGTTCTCTTGTCCATGAATTTTAGTATGTTAATGAAAAAAAAAACAATTCTTGAGTTATATTTTCTTTTCATTTTCAATTTTTTTTACAGGCATGAAAGAAAACCAGGGATTAAAAGAAGCAAACAAAGGCTTGGATTGGCTCATAAGCTTCATTGATACAATGTATGTATATATTTTCCCTGTAATGCACTAGTGGTTAAATATTGTCCTTTGCATAAATGTTGTCTTTTTTATGGTGTGCATGAAAATGCATTAGCTAGTAACATTCACTACTCAATAAAGTTAAAGTAAGATGATTTATCACTCAAAATCTTCTACCAGCCTAATGAAACATCTTCGTTGCTGTTGATTGTGCACCAGAAGTATTTGGAAATTGTGCAGAATTTCCAGGTGGTCACATGCAACATAGAAGGTCTACCAGGAAGAAAATTATGCATTTTTTTCTGGAGACTGACTTTTCACCGAAGACACTTGCTGTCATTAAATTCTCAACAACATCATAAGCTCTCAGAGACTCTGCACAATTTTATGCTTAGTCTAACGATAGCAGTCTCAAATGCTCAATAAAGACAAATTCAATCTTTAATGACCACCTCAAAGCTACTACAAAAGCACCTGTTTTTAGGTCATGTGGGGTACAATGTACCACCACAGGCTTACCATGACACCTTTCCTTCTTTCTTTTTTTTAACAAATAAAATGAAAATGGAAAAAAACTTCATTGCACAGTGGGCATGCACTTAATACACTTTAACTAGTGAAAGCATAACAACATCAGCCACAGCACTGAACAATGAACGTTTTGAACAAAGTCAACAGTTTCAAAAGTGTTCAATGTCTAAGCAGAAAAAGAACGAGAAAAAAACCGTATTTTTTAACTGTCTCCTACAATCATCAGGTGTAGTCAAGCATTAAGTTTTTTTAAATAGCCAGGTGGCTTTGATAACCAACCAGCTCTTGTGATCCCATTTTCAACTAGCTGAGACTTGTTACTTGTCGTGCACAGAGGTTGGGCCTTGCTAGGTATTGCAACAGGGGTTTTGGTTGGCTGTTTAGACTGGTCCCCCCAAGATGGCACTGATGGGAATGACTGACCCTTTGTTGGGTGAGGTCTTTGGACTTTCTCTAGATAGGCGACCATATCCGGGGGTTGCAGGCTACAGGAGCCTCACTAGGTTATGAGCTGTAGAATGGCTCTCTGCTCCTGCAGAGATGTCTGCGGTTTCTGCGGAGGATTCTCCCATCTTCTGTCAGATTCATGTTATAGGATCACACATCTGCTAGTTCTTCTATTTCTGCTTTGAACCATGTCTGGCTCTTGTCACAGAGAAGTGGCATTACTTTGACCGTCTCACCTTTCACTAATGGCCAGATCTCCTTCAAGGTGGGTTCTCGTACGTCACCCAAACATTCGCTGAGCTGGCGAGGTGCTCAGCCCCTATGTTGGGGTGTTTCTCCAGGTTAGTAGAGAAAGAAAATAATCGGCTCCTGATGCTTTGGCTTACTTGATTAAGCTCTTTGCAGTCTTGACTGTGTTTTCTACTCGTTCATTGTTTTGGTGGTAGCCCAGGGAGCTGGTTACATGTTCAGTCCCAGGTGATTGCAAAAACTTCTCAAATTCTGCAGAGTTAAAGGGTGGTTCATCGCCACTTAGCAATTCATTAGATGTTCCATGTGTGACAAAATGTCTCTTAAGTTTCTTTATGATGACAGTTGCTGTTTTGCTGTGTAACTGATCCACTTCAAAGTACCCAGAATAGTAATCTACTGTGCAGAGATAATTCTTGTCATCAAGTGTGAAGATGTTAGTGGCAACTTTCTCCCATGGCCTTGATGTGGGCTCATGACAGATAAGTGGTCCTTTAGTCTAGTTACTCTGAAGTGACATTCAGACGTCGCATTTCTGGATGTAGTCAGTGATTTCAGCATTTGTGCTTGGCCAGTATACTGTCTCCTGTACTCTATATAAACAACCTTGGACCCAATAAGGGAGTAGTGTAGCTTCTGCTTGATCTTTTGTTTTAGGGTCTGCGGTATGATGCATCGCTTGCCCTTGAATATTACACCATCATGTACTGAGAGCTCATCTCGGATTTCAAAGTACTGGTGAATGGCTGCTGGTTGTTCACTACTGGCCCAATGATGAGTAAAAGCACCTAATGAAATTAGTGTGTGGACAGCAAGTTCTACTAACCTCTTTTAGTCCTGCTACAAGTGCTAGGTCGTTTGCGAATCCAAGCCTGGTAAGATCTCGCAAACAGCAGGTTGTCTTCTGCTCTGATTAGGCTGATTCAGTAAACCTCACTTATTTAGGCTGTCAAGGAACAGATGCAGAGAGTAGTTGATCACAATAATGAAATAGCAGGAGCAAGGTTGTAACCATAGTACCCTGCTGTATCATCAAAGAATGTGGTTTCTTCTCAGGACCAATTGAGTAGTCTCAGTTTCCTCATAATTATAGTGACTTTAACTCAGCAGCAATTGGTTAAAGTTGAAATGGAAGTGTGTCAGACATTGCTTACCTGCTTACGTGTTCAAGACCTTCCTGCTTATGTTTTCTTCCTCACCTTACGAGTGAACCCCTTTAGTGATCTTTGGTATAGACTCGATCTTATTTTGCAAGAAAACATATTCCAGTTTAGCATTCCCAAACAATTTAACCCTTGGCAGGCCTAAATGGTAGAAGGATGACCATTGCTTTTTTTATCTTGTGTTCTGTTAATGGAACTCAAGTTCAGATGAATTTGAGAGGTTTCTTGAATTCACAGCTGCTATATTAGAAAAGCATTGTACATACTGTAAATTAGAGTAGTGTAGGATAATTATTACAAGAGTCTTTGATTGTAAAAAGTTTGATGTTTTTGGATCCCTAATCGATTATGGGAGGTGGTCACTTACAATGTGCAAGAGTTGGTTTCACATGGAAGTTATCATTAACAGTTATGTTATGGGGAAGGGAGGTAAAAGGCTGGGTATTTTGATTTTATCGAACACAAAATGCAGGTTCCACATTTACTATTACATAGAGGTTAGAATTTTCAGCCACGGATGGATAAGTCACTTTTGTACCCCATTCTCAAATGCTTCAGCCCACCAACCCCATACTTAAATACCTGCCTGAATACCTGCCAAATAAAGTATCAACAGGTCCTAATGTTGATCCATTATCTTTGCAGATTTTGTACCTAAAGATGCTCTCTTCAGAAGGGAGGTCAGGTTTTCCATGGACAGAACCCCGTCACAGAACAATATTTTCACAAACTAGAAAAGGAAAACAATTGAGTCATGATATTTGGTTCAGTAAATCAACGTTTTGTAGTATTGATTTTAACATTAGGAAAGAGAGAATAATGGTAGGGATCAAATCATAAAGATCTGTAAATATTTAGTACTTGTATACGATAGAAGGCAGTCAAAAGGAAAATTGTATCGATCTAATTAAATGCTGGGTTCCTCATAAGAGTCAGGTAATTTTGAAACATACACCTTAACTTTTTAACCAGCTTTTATTAAATTGCTCCAAATTCAAGATGACATTTTTCCTGAAAAATAAATTTATGGGCGTGATTCCTCAAATTTCTGTCATTCATCATTCATTATTAAATCAAGTGTCAATAAATTAACAAACTTAAGGCAAGAATTTATACGGCTGGGATATTTGCTCTCATAACCTTTAATCCTGGGAGAGATTTTACATGAAGTGGTACCAATTGGGAAGTCAAGTGCTAGGTGCTTTCCTTTTTTATTTGCTAGCAATTTTGACTTTTTTAGACATTTTCCTGATATTTCACTCTAAAATTTGATCGTACACATAAATGTCAACCATAAAAAAATTTCCTATTATGGTTTATCATAGCGTCTGGGATATAAAGGATATTGGAGGGCTATAGAATGATTTATGATAGTGCCTACATGGGAACCTGGACTTAAGTGAGTTTTTATGTTCTTACCTTAATTGCATTCAATAGGAATGTTACCCAAGCCCAAGTAAAATAAATCACTAGGTTTAAGGTTACCTAATAGTTCCACTGTGTCGCCGAGATTTCAAGTTCCCGGTTAAATATCACAAGTAGGCGTTGATCAAATGGCTAGGGATTTCTTTAGATGCTATTTTTCTGCTATTTTCGTATGAAAGTAGCTGGGGACCACGTTCATAGTAGCCAGAGGAGATCCCAGCCCCCCGCCTCTTAATGACAGCCCAGCCAATACACTGTAAGTATTAACTATTATCATTATGTACTTGGGATGGATTCCTTCAATTTAGATCTTAGATGGGGTTCTCCCTCGTCTTCAGTGCATGATATAAAGCAACTAAAATAAATGTGCAAAATTAAGTGCTCATTAGTATTATCCGATTGTCTGTTATAAATTGCTATTTTTTTGTATAACGTCTCTTCAGCAGTTGTGCATGTGTTGCTATTATTTCTACGTATCTCCATCACAAAGGCTGGTGAAATCAAGTATCAAATATAATGTATTAACTTACTGGGAAAATGGCATATCACGTGGATTTTTTTTTTTCAGCTATACACTGAAAATTTACAAGAGAATAGCATTCTTTGAATGAACAGATCTTAACTTTTCCTGAATCAATTTTCCTCCTCTCATACTTACAGTATCTGAATGTTTGCTTATAGATGCTAACCTGTGGGGAATGTTATCTCTGTTGCACTTCCTTTTCTGTCAGGGTACAGGGGTATCAAGACATGCATGAGAAAGGAACGATTTTATATTAAGCTTATGGAAGGGTTAATAGCATGCAGTTTTTTGCCTGATGTATAGACTGACCCAGAGCTAGTTTTGTAAGGGTTAACTAGTTGCTTTTATATTCATCTATAACTGAAGGTTTGACAGTGCTTGTAGGGATGGCTATTGTATTATAACGAGTTCATCCACCATTAAATAAGTCCCCCTGCGTGCCCTCGTACCCTGCTTGACCACAGGCTGTAGGTTGGTGGGGAAGCTAAGGTAGCACTGACTTTATAGGCCCCATTTATATGAAGAAAAATTATCCCGAGAAAAGGGTGTCTCTTCCTTTAACGATCAATTTTATGCGAATAAAACTGACCCCTTTGCCCAAGCTAACAGCGCGCGCACGCTCTGATTGTCTAAAACAGCGAGCGCGCATGCTTTCAAAGTGTTTGTGTGGAGAAACGGTGGCCCCCTACCATCGAAAGGGAGATCGGTCTAGGCGCGGCATCCTTCTAGCCGAGCGTAAATGCGCGAAACGTTGGCACCCAGGACCGCCAAACCCTTATACCCTGGACAACGTCTCTACATATAAAGGAGGCCTTAAATGGCTTACCGGTAATTGGTATCGTGACGTGACCTGGCCTAAATATTGAATTTCCCAGTTTATACCAGGAATAAACGGCCCTAGCGTTTGAATCATTGGGGTAATCCGTTGTTCATGTAGAAAGTGCATCAAAAGCTGTGCCTCCTTATTTAAGTAGTATAGTAAGGACCGAGTTGACCTCTCTTTGGGAAGAATCTCATAAAGAAGAGAAGGCATACATTATGGGAATCGTGCATAGTCATGAAGACGAAAGCAAACTAGCTTTTTTTTTAAAAATGTAATATACGCCACTTCCAAATTTCCCATAATGCACCTTATTTGCCCCTTATTTGTACCTTATTTTCTCCTGGGTATTATAGCCGTCCCAAGAGAAATTGAAAACATTGCTTATGCAAAATTTTTGGGGGAAAATAAGTCGCATTATGGGAAATGTGGAAGTGGCGTATACAAAGAAAGGCGATTTTTTACTCTTCGTCCGCCATTTTCACATCTCCCATAACACGCCTTCCTTGCCCCCCCCAATTTTCCATGACCCTTGCACTTTACCTTGCACTTTATTTCCCCTGGGTATTACAGTCGTTCCAGGAGAAAGTAAAGACTGCTTATGCAAAACAAGGCCTATTATGGAAGATGTGAAAATGGCGAATTATCCCTGTTAGCTTTTTCACTTTTCTATCGTTCACGAAAAGGGCAAATTTGATAAGAATTTATAAAATATTTGTAACCCTAACCCTAATTAAAACAGGGTCTTACAAAAATGACATTTTGCGAAATTGGTGAATTTGGCAAGGATTCATCAAGGGTCTGGGAAAAAAATTAAATACGACAACAAAAGAGGCTTATTGGCAGCTGGCAATTTTCACGAAAATGGCAAATTAGAGAAACTGGCAAGAATCCATCAAAGGTTTTGCAAAAACTCAAATAAGGTGACAAAGAGGGAAATCTTGACAAATGGCGATTATAAGAAAATGGCAAATTTTGGGCGAAAAAGGGAAATTTGGGTCAAAATGGCGAGTATGCGAAAAACTCATCAAGAGTTTGGCCAAATATTCAAATGAGATGACAAAAAGGGACATCTTAACAAATGGCGATTTTACGAAAATCACAAATTTGGCAAGAATTTATAGGTTTGCCAAAAATTAAAACAGGAGGCATGTCAATAATTGTGGGTTTTACGAAAATGACAAATTTTGGGAAATTGGCGAATTTGGATTTACCAAAGGTCTGGCATAATTTTAAATGAGACCACAAAAGAGGCAATCTTGGCTTGCAACCACGAGACAAGGCGGCCATGCTGGGGGTCAATACATATAATTTTTCTCGAAGAATTAACATGAAAATAGAGTTTGGTTCCCAGAGGAGAGAAATGCTTTTGTTCTTGACCACCAAAATGGCCGCCGTGACGTCAAGTACAAACCAGTAATATTGACAGTTGGCAACTTGAGAAAATGGGGGATTGGGCAAGAATCCATCGAAAATTTGGCAAAAACTCAAATGAGGTGACAAAGAGGGCAATCTTGCCAGATGGCGATTATAAGAAAATGGCAAATTTAGGCGAAAAAGGCAAATTTAATTTCGGCAAAAAATGGAGAGTTCAAGGCTTCGGCCAAACACAAGTGAGATGACGAAAAGGGGCATCTTGACAAATAACAATTTTATGAAAATAACAAATTTGGCAAAAATTTATAAAAGTTTGGCAAAAATGTAAGCAGGATGATAAAAGAGGGATGTCGATAGTTGTGGGTTTTACGGAAATGACATATTTTGCGAAATTGGCGAATTTGGCAGAGGATTCATTACATGTAAAGGTGTGGCAAAAAATTTAAATGAGACAAGGAAAGAGGCGTATTGACAGTTGGCGATTTTCGCGAAATTGGCAAATTAAAGAAAACGGGCAATGGACAAGAATCCATGAAAGGTTTGGCAGAACCTCAATTGAGGTGACAAAGAGGGGAATCTTGACAAATGGCGATTATAAGAAAATGGCAAATTTAGGCGAAAACGAAAATTTCGGAAAAAATGGAGAGTTCAAGGGTTTGGCTAAATACAAATGAGATGACAAAAAGGGGCATCTTGACAAATGACAATTTATTTTATGAAAATGACAAATTTGGCAAAAATTTATTAAAGTTTGACACAAATGTAAGCAATATGACAAGGGAGGCATGTCGATAATTGTGGGTTTTACGAAAATGACATTTTTTGCGCAATTGGCGAATTTGGCAAAGGATTCATTAAAGGTCTGGCAAAAAATTTAAATGAGACGACAAAAGAGGCATATTGACAGTTGACGATTTTGGCGAAAATGGCAAGTTTGAGAAAACGGGGAATTAGGCAAGAATCCATCAAAGGTTTGGAAAAACCTCGATTGAGGAGACAAAGCGGCGATTCTTGACAAATGGCGATTATAATAAGAAAATGGCAAATTTAGGCGAAAAAGGCAAATTCGGCAAAAATGGCGAGTGTGCCAAAAATTCATCAAGGGTTTGGCCAAATATTCTAATGAGATGACAAAAAGGAGCATCTTCACAAATAGCGATTTTACGAAAATGACAAATTTGGAAAAAACTTATTTAGGTTTGGCAAATATTAAAACAAGATGACAAAAGAGGTATGTCGATAATCCATGATCTGACAAAACCTCAAATGAGGTGGCAAAAAGGCAATATTGACAAAAGGCAAATTGCCACAAATATAGCGAGTGTGCCAAAAGTTCATCAAGGGTTTGGCCAAATACTCAAATGAGATGACAAAAAGGTGCATGTAGTTGGCGATTTTTAGGCCAATGACAAATTTTGCGAAGATGGCAAATTTGGTAAAGAGTTTTCAAAGGTTTGACAAAGAGATGACACAAAGGGCATCTTGACAAATGGCGATAATAACAAGCATGGCAAATTGGGCAACAGTTCATTTAAGGTTTGTCAAAATTCAAACGAGGCATGTCGATAATTGTGAGTTTTACGAAAATGCTAAATTTGGCAAGAATTTATAAAAGGTTTGATAAAAATTAAAACAAGATGACGAAACAGGCATGTAGATAATTGTGGGTTTCAACGAAAATGACAAATGTTGCAAAATTCGCGAATTTGGCAAGGATTCATCAAAGGTCTGGGAAAATTGCCTGTCGATAATTAGCGAGAATAGCAACTTTGGAGAAAATGGCTAATTTGGCAAGATATTTATCAAAGGTTTGGCAAAAATTAACACAAGATGACAAAAGAAGGATGTCGTTAATTGTGGGTTTTTACGAAAGTGCCATTTTTTACGAAATCAACGAATTTCTGGAAAAATCTATCAAAGGTTTGGCAAAATTTAAGTGAGACGACAAAAACGGGCATCTTGTACAAATAGTGATGTTAAGAATATGGCAAATTTAGGTGATAAAGGCAAATTCCGGCAAAAATGGCGTGTATGCCAAAAATTCATCAAGGGTTTGACCAAATATTCAAATGAAATGACAAAAAATGGCATGTTGCATGTTGACAGTTTTCGATTTTTACAAAAATGACAAATTTGGCGAAAATAGCGACTTCAGCAAGAGGAAATGAATGGCTTGCCAAATGACATGGCGAAAAATGGTCAGTTGGTAATTAGAGATTTTTACGAGGATAGCAAATTTTGGCGAAAATGGCAAATTTGGGAAGAATACATGAAAGGTTTGATCAAAATTCAAATGAGATGCCAAAAAAGGCTACCTTGACAATGACTGATTTTTCGAAGAAGGCAAATTTTTGCCAAAAATGGTGAATTCGACGAAGGCTAATCAAATGCTTGGCAAAAACTCATAAATGAGTTGACAAAAAGAAAGCATGTGAAAATTTGGGTACCAGTTGAGATTGAACCTCTGTGGTCCCCCTCCGTTGATGAAATGACAGAGAAATATCTGACAATCGACTTGACATAGTTATCAAGAAAAAAACAAAGCATTTTCATTGTCGTTGACGAAGATATATCCTCTGACTGAAATACTTCCATCAATGCATCGAGATGGAATTAACTAATTCAGAAAACGGTACTAAATTAAGCTCGATCAAATGTGGCCATAGAAACGCAAGTACTTCCTGTAGTCATAGGTGCATCAGAAGTAATCAAGAAAACAACATCTTTAACTGTTTTTGGCAGTAACCTGTGTACAGCCACCCTCTACCCCCAACAGAAAAACTCAATGAGGGAAAAGATCAGTTTTTTTTAGCATCATTTTCGATTATGTTTCCCGCGAATTGAAACATCACATATATATATAGTATTTTCTTGTTTTCTTTTCATCCTGATGGGGATGTGCTGCTGGACGAGTTCGCATTTTCACCTCTAGATTAGCTATAATGAGGTTGAACATTATAATGGTGTCAACAGAAGAGTCGCGGTTGCAAAGTTGACTTTATAAGGTACATGGATAGTAAGAAAGGACTACATATATTGTGATCGCGAAAATTATATTTGTCAAAAAGTGGATAAGATGGCTTCTATAGGGTCCGTAGAATAGGCAGTATACATGTAATAATGGGGTAGGGGTTCTGAAAGGCCAGCTGCATACACCAAGCAAAAATTCCAATTTGGCAGTAAGGATTCAGAGAATGACACTAGCCAAAAAAGTAGAGACTTCCAAGTTATGATTGACAGGACATTCATCCACCTAGCTAGTTACTTTAGAACATCAATGGCATGGCAGTGCAAATTAAACCTTCTGTGATTTAAAACAGGGAGATTTGCCGATCAACCTCATCTACACTCAATGAAAGTACTTCTCCCATAGTACAACCACTCTTTTCGGTTCGACTAACTGCCGGCAAGGACCAATAAGAACTGTCCTTCTTTTAAAGATAAAGACATATTTTGAAATAACATATGCGTTTCAAACTATGGCCCTTGTTGCAGAAGTCTTAGTTTGCGACATTTCAAACTATGGTGATGTTTCGATACCACCCTTTGCGTTATTGCAAAATACCGCATGTAACTCTTCTGTTCTTAGCTCACAAATCGCGTCCACTCAACTTACCTGACCGGCGTCAGAGATCATTCTTGGCAAAAATAGGTGCACTTTACTGGGGCCAAGGTTTGCGCTAACGCATAATGTGGTCTGACAATTGTGACTTATTTTGCGTTAACTCAATCTGTGTTCTATGTTTTAAAACCAAGGTTTGCGCCAAAAAAATATCGCAAACCATGGCGAATTTTGAGATAAGTCATTCCATGTCCTTCCAATAACCAGGGGTAACCAACGACTGCGTCCTCCTAAATACATTGAAAACACTTTTTAGGCTACCCAGAGAACTTTTAGACCTTCAAGGGCTTCACTATTATTTTCTCGAAAATTTTAGATGCATTTTAACGTATTACGAAAGTGAGAATGTTCTGATTCCTCTCTAAATCACATTTTCGAATCCGAAAATTTTAGGTTTCCTTTTTTGTAAGAAAAATAGCCTAACCTGGGCAGTAAAATGGAAAAATTAAACTTCAGAAAATCGTAGGAAATTTGTGAGATAAGCGTCGAAAATTTTACATAAGTGGAACGATCATCTAGAAATTTTTAGTCGTCCTCAAGTGATAGAAAATTCTAGGCAATATTTGCTTCTCCGAACAGATATTTTACAGAAAACGCTCGTTGGGTGCCCCTGAATAAATTCCGTATTTTGCGACAGCGCGAAATGTGGTCCACGATCTACCTTATACAGGCTTCGCTCTTCAGGCCAGGATTTGAGTTATCGCAAACTGTGGACTTTAAGAAAGGAGTCACATTTTGCGATAACTCAAACTGTGTCCTACCAATGAATCACCGAAAGTCACAGACACCTTTCTATAAAAACTAGTGATTTTACAACCGTTTCACAGTCAGCCGTCATCGGTCATATTAGAAAAACACTAACTTGTACTAACTTTTTCCTGCGCTAATGAGGAAAATACAACACAAACAGCGAACTTACGCGTTTCATGCTTAAAAGATCGGTCTATGATCGCTAGCTTTGCATATCAGAAACGGAAACGATCAGTCATAGCCGGCGGCATATTTTTGTAAGCGTTCGCGTTTTATCCAAGTCCAAGTTCGCAATATTCATAGGATGCAGATTTGATTATGATCTGTACAGGGACGTAGATGGTGAAAAGATTATAAACAAAGCGATTTGCCTTGTCCTCTTCGACAAGTATTAGCTAACTTAACTGAATATGGGATAAAATTAATTAAGCTGATCGATACGTAAATAAGAGCCGGAGAAAAATTGCTCAATGCGCTCTTCATATTATTAGAATATGTAAAAACGTGAAATTTAACTTTAACGACGCACAGCCGGTCTTGTTTTTTCGAAGTTCTTGTTGTACAATGCCAATACAGTATTAAATATATTCTCCTTCGCAGCCTTTCGGCCGCCATGTTTACTTAACCTTGCAAGACAAATTTTACTATCGTCCCCGACCCGCTAGAATTGCAAATTTTGCTCGAAGACTAAACTGCAACGGAGATTCTTTTCCAGTCCTATGCCGCGACTACCACGATAGATCGCATGACCTGATTGGCTTGCATACGACATTACGTCAGAGGACATGTTCACAAGACAGGACATAACTACAACGGTACAGATGGAATCCCTCAGAAGGAGGTGATCGAGGAGGACTAGAAACGAGAGTTGCTTCGGTAATCTTCGGCTCGTGAGATAAGATGGCGCATCTCGCGATCAACTTTCGTGGTTGGACTAGCAGAATGTACAACTAAAGAACTTCGAACGGCATGGGAAATGTATATGAGACTGTGTCAAACTCCTCTGTTACTCAAAAATGAAGAATCTATCGACAATAAGAGCATTAAAGGGAGCAAACACCTCAGAATTGCTATGGAATCCCCCAGAAGGAGGTTGGCATCCCTCAGAAGGAGGTGTTGATTTTTAACTTGTAAATGGCATCCCTCAGAGGGAGAGTGGCATCCCTCAGAAGGAGGTACACTGTATTTATGTATAACTTGTAATGGAATCCCTCATGAGCATCTTTGAGAAGGAGGTACACTTTATTTATGTATAACTTGTTAATAGAATCCCTCAAAAAGAGTTTGGCATCCTTCAGAAAGAGGTACACTCTATTTATTTATGTATAACTTGTAAGTGGAATCCCTCATGAGGAGTTTGGCATCTCTCAGAAGGAGGTTCACTTTATTTATGTATAGACTAAATATAGAATTCTTCAAAAAGAGATTGCCTTCTCTCAGAAAGAGGTACACTTTGTTTATGTATAACTTGTAAATAAAATCCCTCAAAAGGATTTTGGCATCCCTTAGAAGGAGTTTATTATGTGATAACTTGTTAATGGAATCCCCCATATTTAACTAGTCAGGGGAAAGCCGGTGCACCCCGTACACCGGTAATCACTGGGTATTAGACCAGGCCTGCCTTCTAGAGGAAGCAAATAAATTGCTGTGCAGAGCAATCTCAAACATCAAACTCAGCAACGCTGCCCATTTCTCACAAAACCAAAATTGTAAAGTAATTAACCTTGAGTTGCAGATTTGGCATTCCAAACTTCTCCAATCAATTATGTTTACATGAGCCCTCAAGCTTATATGCCCACAGTGTGTGACAGAGAACAATGTTCCAGTTATTTCCTGTCAGAAGCAAGATTATGTGCTTCAGATCCTGTACCATGCTTTATTCAAGGTTGTGTCAAAGGTGAATCCCTGTGTAAGCCTGCTAAAAATGGTCACCACTGGTAAATTAGTCAAAGTGGGTCATATGTCCCACTTGGCATTTTAAATTGGATAATTTCAAGAATGGTCTGGGGCAAACTATGATATTGAAACTTTGAACAACTTCACCTTTCTTATCCAGCCCATCTTCGTGCTTTTTATGTTCAACTGCTATTCTGTTTTGCATAAGAAAATGAACTTAGCTTTTGTTATTGTTTCATAATAAATAATGAAAAAAAAAAAACAAGTTCAACAAACGAAGCATGAATTGATCAGCAAAAGAACATAATTATACAGAGAGTATCGAAGTGTACACTCCAGTCTCTCTCTGTACAGCGCGATAGGCCTGACACAAAAGCTACTCATAAGAATGAGTCTCAAATGACAGTCTTTTTGCGTACTTATTTCAGGCTAGTAAGCACACCTTTTTTATTTTTAACATTGACTGCTGCTTTGGAAGTACTTTTATATATGAGGTAATCTTTGTTGCTTCAGTGTGACTCCATGATAATTTGATTTTGCATCAGAATGGAATATTCCGTGTCAATGGTGCAAAAATGCGCTGCCTACATTAAACACTGGTCCAGTACTGGACATCAAAAACCTCCAAACTGTGGCAAAAGTGACAGTCTAAAACGCTGAAATTTCCCACTTATGCCCTGCATTCCTTGGGTATGAGTGTGAGGGGCTTTCCACTCCGCAGACTTAAGTGCACAGGGATTTTTGCATCCCCCACTTAATCATAGTTTGTTAGAAATGTCTCCCATAATTTTTACATATCGTGCAAGTGACCCCTCCCCCCCTCCACCTTATTGCTGTGGACTGTAGGAATATTATAGCTTAACATCAAACTTCACCACATACTTTATCCACAGTCGTATTGTTTACTATTCATATCTGCCACATTCAATTATTACTACTTTGTACTACTTTCATAAGATTTATTAAACTGCCCCCCCCCCCCCCCCAGGTAATGATCCCTTTTCCGAAAATGATCCCCTAACACCAATGATGACTTTTATGATCTCCCAGCAAAATACCCCCTTCCCTCCAAGTAATAAACAACCAGCTTCCAAGCAAGGAAAATACAAGTAAAAAATTAATGTCTATTTCCACCGAACTGAAGTGAATCATAATAATTTCTATTTCCACTGTTTATTGTCTGCATGGTTTTACTGCTGCATGTACCCTAAATCCTCTATTAACCCCCCCTGGGGGGCTTCTTTTTTCCAAGCACTTTTAAGGAGGGGGGGCTTATATGAGAGGGGGGCTTATTTAATTTAGTGAAATGCATCAATGGGAGCAAGGTTTCTCCAGGATGGACTTGTGGTTCCTGGGCGTTATACTGTTTTTTCTAACAATAAGCAAATGGTAACAATAGGCCATTTCCGAGTTCCAAAAAGTTTCACTTTCAAAACGAGGCTAAGTGCGAAACCTTTGTTGTGGAAATGAGTTTTATTTGCATCATAATTAAAAGTCATTTCCACAACAAAGGTTTCGCACTTAGCCTCGTTTTGAAAGTGAAACTTTTTGGAACTCGGAATTGGCCTATTCTCCGCAGAGAAATAGACAGTGTAAAGTTGGAAAAGTTAAGCACATGAGGTTGGAGGTCATGTGACCGAAGACCAAAACAATATGAATTTCCAACCTGAATAAACCACAACTGATCAGTCCATGTTAATTGTTTGTGAAGAATGGAGGGGGAGGGGGGAGGGGGGAGGGGGGGGGGCTTAATAGAGAGGGGTGGCTTATTAACTTTCCTCCTCTGAAAAGGGGGGGCTCATTAGAGGATTTATGGTAAGTACATTTGTAGACTTCGTTTCAGGTTTGCATGACTGTCTTGAATTCTCCCAACCCCTCTCGTGTTAATATCAGGCTATGCAAAGATGGAAAACGTTTTCTATTGCTTATGCACCTATCAATGTAATGCCGGCGGGGGGGGGGGGGGGGGGGGGGGAGGCAGGGCATAGGGTGGGGATTTGACTTTTTTCAAAAATTTGCAATCAAATTCCCTGCCCATGGGCAAATCATTCCAGTCAAATGCAACCAAATTTCCCCACCCCAGGCTGCACATTGCTGTCAATCCCAAAGCTGGCCAAGAAAGGCACAATAAAAATATCTCCAAATAAAACTCTGCAATCTTTTGTCAATGTTGCTGCATCACCAAAGATACATGTTCCTGTTACAGCTGCAATTATACGTTTTAACCATAATCCGTGTTACACTGCGTAGAATACATAAAGCTTTAGGAGAAAGCTCACATTTTGTAAGTCTAAATAATATCGTTCTTAGTAAAGGGTACAAAGAAAGTCACTTTTATAAGTTTACAGTGATTGTGGCGAATGAGCCATACACTAATCAATTGTAGTTGCAAAAATCGACTTGGTTTCTCTTTACTTCCGTTTACTTTGATACCACAGTATATTAAGAGGTTCAATTGATCAAAAACACGCTAAAACAAACGAAATTTGAAGACAAAACAGTGAAATCCACTTGGCCTTCGCTTGCTCTCATTGGCCTCTTTGACTTCCTGATCTTTTCAAACCGTATGGCGCATGCATGAAGCGTGGAAGCGGGAAACATATGTTCGGTCTCAGTCTTTTTCGTCCGAGTCGGCAGTCAAATATCTCCACGTCGCGCGAAGAAAGATTCAAATATCCCCTCCCCCGGGAGAACAAGATCAGTTAAATGCCCTACCCCAGGGACAACAAAGACAATCAAATCCCCACCCCATGCCCTGCCCCCCCCCCCCCCCCCCCCCCCACCGGCTTTACATTGATAGGTGCATTAAATACAATACAAGGCTGTGCTCATTCAGGGGGACTCCATTTACAATTTAAACACAAACACCTCCCTCTAAGGGATGTCAAACTCCTTTGAAGGATTCCATTTACAAGTTAATACATAAATAAAGTTCTACCCCTTCTGAGGGATGCCAAACTCCTTTTGAGGGAGTACATAATTTTACATGTTAGTCAAAACTAAAGTGTACCTCCTTCTGAGGGATGTCAAACTCCTTTTGAGGGTTTCCTGATTTACAAGTTATACATAACTACACTGTACCTCCTTCTGAGGGATGCCAAACTCCTTTTGAGGGATTCCGTTATTACAAGTTAAAAATTAACACCTTCTGGGGGATGCCAACCTCCATATGAGGAATTCCGTAATAGCAATTCTTAGGTTTTTGCTCCCTTTTACTCTAATTATTGATAGGTTTCTCATTTTTGAGTAACAGAGGAGTTTGAAACAATCTCACATACATTTCCCATGCCGTTCAAAGTTCTTTATTTGTACATTCTGCTAGTCCTACTGCAAAAGTTGATCGCAAGATGCACTCGTTTCTAGTCCTCCCCGATCACCTCCTTCTGAGGGATTCCATCTAGCCATGACCAGAAGGAGGTGATCGGGGAGGACTAGAAACGATAGTTGCTTTGGTAATCTTTGGCTCGTGAGACAAGATGGCGCATCTCGTGATCAACTTTCGTGGTCAGACTAGCAGAATGCATGCTTTTTGTGCTGTTTAATTACTCCTCTCTGTTACATTGTCCTTGATTTGTTGTCGGCAGTAACTAAACTAACAAAGAAAACTTTAATTTGCCATGACTTAGATTACAAGCCTGAACTCCTGTTAAATTCTATGACTTTCCAGGCCTGGAAAATGAAATTCTTATATTTCACGACTTTCCAGGTTTTCCATGGCCAGTATACAAACCCTGTAACTTGTAAATAAATAGAATACCTCAAAAGAAGTTTAGCATCCCTCAGAAGGAGGTACACTCTATTTATGACTAAAATGTAAAATAATGTAATCCCTCAAAAGGAGTTTGGCATCCCAGAAAGGGAGCTTACTTTACTTATGTATAACTTGTAATGGAATCCCTCATGAGGAGTTTGACATCCCTCAGAAGGAGGTACACTTTATTTTTGACTAACATGTAAAATTATGTAATCCCTCAAAAGGAGTGTGGCATCCCTCAGAAGGAGGTAGAACTTTATTTATGTATTAACTTGTAAATGGAATCCCTCAGAAGGAGGTACACTTTATTTTTGACTAACATGTAAAATTATGTAATCCCTCAAAAGGAGTTTCGCATCCCTCAGAAGGAGGTAGAACTTTATTTATGTATTAACTTGTAAATGGAATCCCTCAAAAGGAGTTTGACATCCCTCACAAGGAGGTAGATCTTTATTTATGTATTAACTTGTAAATGGAGTCCCTCAAAAGGAGTTTGGCATCCCTCAGGAGGTAGAACTTTACTTATGTATTAACTTGTAAATGGAATCCCTCAAAAGGAGTTTAGAGGGAGGTGTTTGTGCTTAAATTGTAAATGGAGTCCCCTTGAAGGAGCTCAGCCTTGTATTGTATTTAAGCAATAGAAAACGTTTTCCATCTTTGCATAGCCTGATATAAACACGAGAGGGGTTGGGAGAATTCAAGACAGTTATGCAAACCTGAGAGGAAGTCTACAAATGTACTTACCATAAATCCTCTATTAAGCCCCCCCCCCCCCCCACACCTTTTCAGAGGAGGAAAGTTGATAAGTCACCCCTCTCTATTAAGCCCCCCCCCCCTCCCCCTCCCCCTCCATTCTTCACAAACAATTAACATGAACTGATCAGTTGTGGTTTATTCAGGTTGGAAATTCATATTGTTTTGGTCTTCAGTCGCATGACCTCCAACCTTGTGCTTAACTTTTCCACCTTTATGCTCTAGTTCTCTACGGAGAATTGTTACCATTTTCTTATTGTTACAAAAAGCAGACCATCCTCGAGAGACCTTGCTCCCATTGATGCGTTTCGCTAAATTAAATAAGCCCCCCCAGGGGGCTTAATAGAGGATTTAGAGTACATGCAGCAGTAAAACCATGCAGACAATAAACAGTGGAAATACAAATTATTATGATTCACTTCAGTTCGGTGGAAATAAGCATTAATTTTTTACTTGTATTTTCCTTGCTGTTTGTTTATTACTTGGAGGGAAGGGGGCATTTTGCTGGGAGATCATCATAAAAGTCATCATTGGTGTTAGGGGGTCATTTTCGGATAAGGGATCATTACCTGGGGGGGGGGGGGGGGCAGTTTAATAAATCTTATGATAGTAGTACAAAGTAGTAATAATTGAAATCATGTAACAGTTGTGAATGGTAAACAATACGACTATGGGTAAAGTATGTGGTGAAGTTTGATGTTAAGCTATGATATTCCTACAGTCCACAGCAATAAGGTGGGGGGGGGGGGGATCACTTGCTTGATATGTAAAAATTTTGGGAGACATTTCTAACAAACTATGATTAAGTGGGGGATGCAAAAATCCTCATGCACTTAAGTGTGAGTGGAAAGCCCCTCACACTCATACCCAGGGAATGCAGGGCATAAGTGGGAAATTTCAACGTTTTAGACTGTCACTTTTGCCACAGTATGGGGAGTTTTTGATGTCCAGTACTGGACCAGTGTTTAATGTAGGCTGCATTTTTGCACCATTGACACGGAATATTCCATTCTGATGCAAAATCAAATTATCATGGAGTCATACTGATGCAACAAAGGTTACCTCATGTATACAAGTACTTCCAAAGCAGCAGTCAATGTTAAAAATAAAAAAGGTGTGCTTACTAGCCTGAAATAAGCACGCAAAAAGACTGTCATTTGAGATTCATTCTTATGAGTAGCTTTTGTGTCAGGCCTATCACGCTGTACAGAGAGAGACTGGAGTGTACATTTCGACACTCTGTATACGTTCTTTTGCTGATCAGTTTAAGCTTTGTTTGTTGAACTTATTTTTTTATCTATTTATTAGGAAACAATATCAAAAGCTAAGTTCATTTTCTTATGCAAAACAGAATAGCAGTTGAACATGAAAAGAATGAAGATGAGCTGGATAGGAAAGGTGAAGTTGTTCAAAGTTTCAATATCATAGTTTGCCCTTGACCATTCTTGAAATGATCCAATTTAAAATGCCAAGTGGGACATATGACCCACTTTGACTAATTTACCAGTGGTGACCATTTTTAGCAGGCTTACACTGGGATTCACCTTTGACACAACCTTGAATAAAGCATGGTACAGGATCTGAAGCACATAATCTTGCTTCTGACAGGAAATAATTGGAACATTGTTCTCTGAGGGCATATAAGCTGGAGGGTTCATGTAAACATAATCGATTGGAGAATTTTGGAATGCCAAATCTGTAACTCAAGGTTAATTACTTTTGATTACAATTTTGGCTGTGTAAGAAGTGGAAAGCATTGTTGAGTTTGATGTTCGAGACTGCTCTGCAATGAATTTGCTTCCTTTAGAAGGCAGGCCTGGTCTAATACCCAGTGATTACCAGGGTATGGGGGTGCACCAGCTTTCCCCTGACTAGTAAAATATGGGGGATCCCATTGACAAGTTATCACATATATAATAAACTCCTTCCAAGGGATGCCAAAATCCTTTTGTGGGATTTTATTTACAAGTTGTACATGCATAAACAAAGTATACCTCTTTCTGAGAGAAGGCAAACTCTTTTTGAAGAATTCATTTTAGTCTATACATAAATAAAGTGAACCTCCTTCTGAGAGATGCCAAACTCCTCATGAGGGATTCCACTTACAAGTTATACATAAATAAATAGAGTGTACCTCTTTCTGAAGGATGCCAAACTCTTTTTGAGGGATTCTATTAACAAGTTATACATAAATAAAGTGTACCTCCTTCTCAAAGATGCTCATGAGGGATTCCATTACAAGTTATACATAAATACAGTGTACCTCCCTCTGAGGGATGCCACTCTCCCTCTGAGGGATGCCATTTACAAGTTAAAAATTAACACCACCTTCTGAGGGATGCCAACCTCCTTCTGAGGGATGCCATTGCAATTCTGAGGTGTTTTCTCCCTTTAATGCTCTTATTGTCGATAGATTCTTCATTTTTGAGTAACAGAGAAGTTTGAAACAGTCTCATATACATTTCCCATGCCATTCGAAGTTCTTTATTTATACATTCTGCTAGTCCGACCACGAAAGTTGATCGCGCCATCTTGTCTCACGAGCCGAAGATTACCGAAGCAACTCTCGTTTCTAGTCCTCCTCGATCACCTCCTTCTGAGGGATTCCATCTAGCCACGACCCTTCGGAAATTCTCGAAAACATCCAATATGGCGGCTCAAGCGTGGTGAAAACTGACAGCCAAAGGAGCCGTTTCATCCCCAGAGAAGCGTAATTTAGGGTATTGTTGACGAGGTTTGCGTTTATTGTGACTTTTGAAGAGTTCTTGGCCTTGTATAGTAAGCAATCCATTTATAAATGTCTTATCAGTTAGTCTTGTCCCGCTAGCCGGTATTATCGAAGAAAATAATACCGTCCAGCGGGACATCCTAAGTTATAGCAACATTTGTCAGGAGGTATATCATATCTGGGTTTTTTATTGTTAAACGGTGTTGTAGAACTGGATTTCTGTAGGTTTCTACAAGCTTAGGATACTCTATAGGAATATTTTTATTCATAAAAGTGGCCCTGTCCTTTTGGCCGGTATTACCGAAGAAAATAGTACCGTCCAGCCGGTCATCCTGAGTTTTAGCAACATTTGTTAGAAGGTACCGGTATATCATATCTGGGTTTTTTATTGTTAAACAATAATTCTTTAGGTTTCTAAAAGGCCAGGGTAACCAAACAGGAAGCTTTTTTTTTTTTCATAAAAAAAATCCCTAAGTTGTCCTTTTGGCTGGTATTATCTAAGGAAATAGTACCGCCTAGCAGGACATCCTTAACTATGTCGGCAGTTGGTTGGATCTATTTATAGTTTATTTATCAGTTTAAGTCTTCACTCTCAACAGAGTATTGCAGACTGCTTTAAATAATAAAAATTACAACAATAACATAAAATTACTAATCAATATAGAAGATTACATGTAGGGATTGCCTAAATGAACATGGGGAAGTAGATGCTATAATTTCTGGTAGGAGATTGTTCCACTGTGCAATTGTCCTAGGGTAAAAAGAGTATTACTACATGGCATGCAGGTTGTTATTGTTACCTTGTAATACATACCTTGCTCTCTGAAGGCTTTCTTCTAACAGCTGGGGACAGCTGAACAAGGATAGTTTTATTCATTCCTTGTTGTTGTGATCATTTTTAATTTAAAAGAATGTTCACCCAAGGAGGCACTCTATAGGGAGTGCATCGTTGACTGACATGTGACATTTGATAAGATTGCAAAAGACCGCATGTTAACCTTTTAAGAAATGACTTTGATGTTGACAAGTGTAATTTTTGATCCAATGTGCCTTTTGATGTTCTGTTTGATGTTCTGTATTTTGATGCCGAAAAGTTTACAAAGCTTGGACAGATGTGAGTGAATTTTGATCGTATTTTCTTTTCGTTTTGTCATTTGCTATTGATTTTCCTTTAAAAATTAGAAACATGATTGTAACTGTTCATGTCGTAATTTTACAGCTTCAGATTAAATTTTCCAATCCTGAATCTACCGAGCTTTCAGTGTTTCTGGTCCTTTATGGTTAATATTGGATTTCTCATCGGCCCAGGGAGTACTCAAAACTGACAGCCAAAGGAGCTATTTTATTGCCAGGGAAGCATGGTTTTACATTATACTTTGTGATGTTTTAGATTCTCATGTTCTTTGAAAAATTTTGGGTTTTGTTTCTTGACTGCCAAAAAAAATAACTCAAAGAAAAGAGAGGTTGGTACAGTTGGCTGTACTCTCTGGCTGGCACTATTAAAACAAATCATCATACCCTGTAGTTGAAATAGGTTGTGACAGCAGTATAATAGACCATTTTACAGTTGTGGACTTAGTACCCTAGTCTTGAGGCTGACGGTGACCTTGTTTTGATACAAACTCCCTTCTCTTTGTTATGGAAATTGTCCTTGAAAAATACTAGTTAGCATGAATAACTTGATTTACATGATAAAGCAAGAAGGTTTGTATCAAAGCAAGGTCACCGTCAGCCTCGCTTCCATCTTTAACAGAAAATGGCCTATTATATCATTTTTTTAAATTCTTTTTAAATTTTATTTTGAAAGATTGTTTAAAAGTATTAAAAAAGGTTCATTACAATGTCCCTTATCTATTTACTGTTTGATCTTTTTTGTGACAACAACAACATCTATTCTCAACACCCCCCCTCCCCCCCCACCACCCCTCCTTTCTCTCCAGACTGAAATTGTGGTTCAATTTTTTCCTTGGTCTAAATGTTATTTTCTTTTTTTTTCAACTCATTATCATACATTACCATACCTGAAAACCTACCTACCTTGGCAGCATGGAAAATTGCCTGTCAAGGAAAGCAGAGATGCCAACCTCAGTTGTAGATTCTGCAGACTCTATATTTTTCACTTCCCCCTCCCCTGCCTGTCAACAGCCCCACTACCCCCACTACCCCACCCTCACCCCACCCTGCCCCACCCCACCCCCAAATTGACCCAGCCGCCTAAGGCAATTGTGTGAAGTCTTATATGAGGTACATGCTATCAAAATTCGCTTTCATTCTTTCCCAGAAACTAAAAATGACTGAAAAAGATCAAATTTTGAAATAAAAAAAGGACAAAAAGTCCATTTTATATGGGAGATTCGGTGACCTGGAGAGTGGGAGATCAGTGCGGCCATATCCGGGAGAGTTGGTATATATGAGAAAGATATAAAGAAGAGTGAATGTATCCTCTGGGATATGGATTCTGGGATTATTTTTGTCCAGAAATTAGGTCTCTGCAAGGCTGCTAAGGGTGTGTAAGGGAGTTAGGTTGTGCCCTCTCTGAAATTCAGAGAAAGACCCATTATTTTGATGTATAAATTGAGGCTCTTCAAATTAAGGTGCCTTTCTTTTTTTTTTTTTTTTCTTTACATTATGTGAATTTAAAAAAATAACAATAAAAGTGGGTGGTAGGCCTACACAACTTTTACCTCATGCCAAAATGCTGCTAGCTTATTCCAATAAAGTCTTTTTTCTCTGCTGGGTAGATTATGCCCTGGAAGGTTATACATTTCCACCAAGCAAATGTGATTTTAGCTGCATGTTTCACACTGAGAGGTGATGCCACACGTATTGATTTACTGTAGTTATTGTTTCTGGTTGGCAGGATTTGCCCTCTGATGCAAGCGCATTTTCTTTGACCTCTTTTGAAGCGTAAAGCTTTTTCATTATTACGGCTGAATAAGGGTTCCAATGTCCTCCAAGCGCCTTCTGGATCTGAATAACTAAGCGATTTTCTTTAGTCCGTGAGTGTAATGTTTTCCTGCAATGCTGTACTTGTTAGTTTTCTTTGCAGAATGCTAAATTATCACGGATAGTGATTTACAGATCCAAAATTGTAATAATGAAGTGCAGCTTAACTGAAGCTACATCAACTTACTATGGAGAATTGAATTGACTCAGTAGTGTGGGTCTTTTGACTGGAGCACATAGTTCCTCCTTTGGTAACAGCTTTTGAATAATCTTAACAGTCTTTAAACTGTTTGTTATTTTGTTTGGTTTCAAAAGGTTGAAATTGCATCCCACGATTTTCATTTGTTTCTCCAAATATTATATTTTTTTGCTGGGCTGTTCTCAAGAGGGGTGGCTAGCCACTCAATTCACCCCTCCTGGATCCAAACACTTACACATTTACTGCCAATTATTATTGTTGACAAGTGGAGAAAATAAAGCTTCAAAGTACCTTCAAACACATTGTGCTCCTTAATAATTTGGTAACACAAGAAATCTAAAGAGGCCTTTAATTTTTTATTTCAGGTAATTTTCCATTTGTTTTAACGTCATTAGCATACATTACCATACCCCAAAAACAAGAGAGAAACAAAAATTACCTGATTTTTACCTCCTTTTTTGTATGAAAAAAAAAAAAATCCTTCCTGTTTGGTTACCCTGGCCTTTTAGAAACCTACAGAATCACTGTTTAACAATAAAAAACCCAGATATGATGTACCTTCTAACAAATGTTGCTAAAACTCAGGATGACCGGCTGGACGGTACTATTTTCTTCGGTAATACCGGCCAAAAGGACAGGGCCACTTTTATGAATAAAAATATTCCTATAGAGTATCCTAAGCTTGTAGAAACCTACAGAAATCCAGTTCTACAACACCGTTTAACAATAAAAAACCCAGATATGATATACCTCCTGACAAATGTTGCTATAACTTAGGATGTCCCGCTGGACGGTATTATTTTCTTCGGTAATACCGGCCAGAGGGACAAGACTATCTGATAAGACATTTATAAATGGATTGCTTACTATACAAAACCAAGAACTCTTCAAAAGTCACAATAAACGCAAACCTCGTTAACAATACCCTAAATCACGCTTCTCTGGGGATAAAACGGCTCCTTTGGCTGTCAGCTTTCACCACGCTTGAGCCGCCATATTGGATGTTTTCGAGAACGGCGGGTCTAATCTGCAGGTCACAGGTCGCAGGTCGCAGGTCACAGGTCGCAGGTCGCAGGTCACAGGTAATATATAATATGATATATGTAAATTGATTATGATTTTCCAGAAAAATCGATTTCATAATTATGATTTAAAAAGCGAGCTAAGTGGACAAGTGGCCGCTTAATACCCGGAGGAAAATTATTTTCGAGACGTTTCCTAGAACGGTGTATAATATTTCGAACGTATAAAAGCTTCTCAAATTTTCAGCAGCCATTTGAAATTATTCACAGAGACTTTGCACAAAAAAATACCTTAACGAACAAAGCAAACCGTTGCACACTGTGTTGCAAGCGCTACGCTATCATAAAGTAGTTATCCTGGGGGTATCGTGTGATATAACGCATTTGATAACACTAAATTTATAGAATGGGGTATTAGAAATTGACCTATTTCTAGAACGGGGTATCATTTTGAATGCAGTTTTTTTTTTAAACGGGGTCCAAATTTGGAAACCCAGGCACCCCCGGGGGGTCTCTACCGAATGTGCCCGCTCATTAAGACCTTGAGATGAGATGACCTGAGAGAGGGGGGAGACGCCTCGAAAATAATTTTCCTTCGGGTATTAAGCGGCCACTTGTCCACTTATCTCGCTTTTTAAATCATAATTATGAAATCGATTTTTCTGGACAATCATAATCAATTTACATATATTTTATTATATATTACCTGTGACGTGCGACCTGTGACCTGCGACCTGTGACCTGCAACCTGCGACCTGTGACCTGCGGATTAGACCCGCCGTTTCGAGAATTTCCGAAGTCGGCCCGAATCGGAAACTCGTTCCTAGTACTTCTCGGCTGTCCTTTTGGACGGTATGATTTAGGCACAACCGGAGTTCACCGGCGAAAAATAGGGAACTTAAGAACCACGACGACGGCTTTGTCGACGACGACCGGAAGTGAGTTACAGTGTACTGCCCTAGCGCGACTAGTAAATTTCGTCGTCGTGGTGTCGTCGACGACGCCAAACAAAGTAGAATCACGTCGTCCTGCAATCCACAAGCTTCGGCAGGTATTAATCTACTGTTTTAAGCGATTTTTGAAGTCCTTTGCATTTCTTTATTCTCGTAAATCCAGGTATCGTTCTTTTTTTCTCTTAACAAGCGATGTGATTGAAAATTCGACTAATGAATTGTTTTTACTTCGAAGAATGACAACAGCTGTGGAGGCCGAGCGGGCCAACTCGTAAGTGATAAATTTATTTGTACGTTTAGGTAAGGCAAATCAAATGTGTTTAATATAGAGGAAATAAACTTTATATGGAAAACAGCTATCACATCAGTATGTCTCTTTTTCCAAATCTAAACTCTGACAGATACTCGGACTCGGTCATCTCATTCAATTGAAAGTTGAATAATCTTCTTGCGGAAAGCAGGTTTTTCCACTCGAAAAGGTCAGACAACACAAAAAATTCTTCATCGTCAATGAAATTAGATGTACGGATTAAAAAATAAAATGTTGCATTGTTTTAAAAGACGCCATTGCGGAAAAGTTTGTTGCGAACGGACATTACAGTTTTACACTTGTGTTTACATTCAGTGTCGTCGTCGTCGACCTAACAACCGACTGCATCTTAAGTTTCCTTTTTCCCGCCGAAACTGACGTTCTCGTTCCAGTCTTTTCCCAGTCAACAGACGTCGTCGTCGTGAACTTCGTCGTGGTTCTTAAGTTCCCTAATGTCTACGCACGCTCTGCAAAAAATGACACGTGATCGATTTCGGGTAATGTCATTGGCTCCGAGGCAAAAATGCCCGCGAAATGTTGTTGAGATGAAAGAAGCGATGGCAGCTTTCTTTGATAGTGACAACGTTGCAATTTCTTGCCACTGTAAGAGATCAAAAATTATTTTTGTCGAAGTTTTGACGGAGATATGTTCTCTAGAGAATAAAGGGTCCTGGAACAGGCGAAAAATCGCAGTGGCATGGTCTGATTCAGTTTTGTTGACGTTGAGATCGCTGGTTTGCATGTGGAAGACAGGCCGAAAAGGTGGGTACTTTTTACTTTTTTTGTTTACTGCATGTTCCGAGCCACTCGGGACAAAAAGAGATTATAAAGTAGTGGAAGAAATATTATTGGGCTTTGTTTTGGTATATAAATAAGCTTGTCCCGCGTGGCGCGGAAGCGACAGTTTTGCTAAATGTGTATCCCGTTTTCGTGTCAAAATTCGATTTTAACATTCGACAACATTCGACTGTTGATCGAAGAGCGTATTACAACGCTGTCTAAAATGTTTTTGTTGTTTAGTTCGAGTTTCCTATCACGGATTCAACAAAAAAAAGTAGAGGGACAGACATTTTTGGGCTTTGTTTTGTTAATATGACTTAGCTTGTACTTTGTTGCTCGAAAAACTATATTTAGATGCTAAATCTCCGTGTGTTTACACTGTTTATGGCAGAAAAATAAGCTTACGCTTGGTTCAACTTAATCTCGTGTCACTCGGTACAAAAGAAATATTCTTAGCCATTGTCTTGCTGTGTAAATTGGCTTGTGGCTAGTGGATCGAAAGCGGCCGGCTTGCAGCAGTTTTCTAAAGTGCGTAGTTCGTAACGTCTTTTTGTCGATCTGTGCACATTTCATTGTTGTTGCACCTTATTACAGCTTTGTATGTTGCAGAAATTTGAGTTTTATCCGAACTGTCGAATGAGAAAATGTGAGAGTGTTTTCATTAAAATGCTTAGACCGTCTTGGAGCTACAGTTCGATAGGTCCAGCAACATTTTGATTTGGAAAAAAAAATCTGTTTACAATGTGCACAACTGCTTGCAATTTTATAATTGAAGGATCGAAGTTTTGATTATTTTGCTCATAAATTTGGCTTGGGATTACTAAAATTTTTATACACAAGGCTTTCAGTGGGAGGTGCTTCTTTGCTTGAAAATTGGATCCTGGAAGGAGAAGAACAGGCTAATTTTTCTGTGAATGCTTTTGTTTTTATATGCATTGTTTTTGGCTTAAATTTTTTGGGAGCCAAGTTATAAAATGAATGACAGAGTTAACATGCTACTAAGTATTCAAAAGCTCTTTCCAAGAAAAAAAAAATCATCACAAATTAAACTTACTGGAGTGTAAAGCTTGGAGTAAACTTTGAGTCTTAATGAAATTTTCGTTGGATCATGTTGATGAATGCAGTTGTGTAGGATGTGCAGTTTCCAATTTTGATCTTCTGTCAGGATTATGAGAGGACACTCACAGATCTCATTAAAAAATTATAGTTTCATTGTAATTATTGTTTGTTTCTATTCCTATAAACTTCTCATCAGGTCTACATTTTGCATGAATTTAATGTGATATATATTTGAAGTGGTTGTTGTTTCACAGTGAAGTAGCTTTCACTTTGTTTTTTGATTTGAAGTTCAGTTTCTTCTTAGTTGTTGGCTAAGGCAGTGTTGAGGTATCTGACATGTTAACATACTTTACTTTTCATTTCTCTTCAGAAAAGATTGATTGATCCTGCATCAAACAAAGTGCAGCCTCACAAACAAGATTTTTAACGAAAAAATGTGTACTGAAGGAAAGCACATGTCCCTGACAGTGTCAATAAAATTTATTTATGGACATATCTGGGTTTTTACTCCTTTGTAGCACTTTAGACTATATGCATCACTTTTTTAACCTTCATATACTGAAAAAATATAACACTTGAATCAAAGTTCTCTTTAAAGACGGCTTTAAAGTTTTGACATTAAAATTGCACCCGTTCTCAATGAAAAGACTGAATGCAGACACTAAAGTTCATTTAGCTCGCGTTCAAGCTTTTTTTGTAAATTGGAAAGTGTTGCTGGAGAAAAAGTATTTTTGCTTTACCTTTCAGGGAAAAAAATAATAATAAAATAACTACCAGGTGTCTAAGCAATTTCAAAGGACCCATAGTGTCTTATTTATCTGCTGCATTGAGCTGTGAACGAACGCCGTTCTTTCTGGTGACCCTGCTTTTTTCAGAAACATTGTTGTCATTCGTGATCCGAAGTTGAATCCCGAAAACCGGCCAAATCGCCAGCATCGCAGGAAACGAATCCCAAAGGAATAGGTGAAAAAGGATAATAAAAAGTCTAGGCTATTCTAAAAATATCCGATGTGCATTTGCAACTCATATTAAGCCGCAATTAACCTTCTTTCCACTGGAATAAACGAAGTATGGAGGTATTGCCGCCATTTTGAATTTGGCAATGTCACGTGGTCGCGCGACGACCAATCAGACATTAGAGACCTTAAGATCGAGGTTTGGCCATCCTACCGCAAACTGCAAACCGCGGTTAGCGGTTAGCGGTTTCACGTTATCCGTCTGCTCATATTTAGGAATTAAGATTCGCGGGTGGTAGCTCGCGGCTGCCATGTTTGTTTTTATTCATTCGTTCACTTCTATTTTTGCTGAGAAATCGTCTTCAAAGTTACGTTCTATGAAAAATAGTTCAATAATTAATTAGCGAAAGAGTTCTAAAAAGTAGTATTTCTTCTCAAACGTGGGATTGTGATGTTTTAGGGTGCAAAAAACCTTGTGGTAAATCACTTACTTCTAGAGCGTGATCTAGCCGTACAAACGTGAACCTCAAACTGCAAACCTGACAGCAAGACACTAGTCACGTGACTTCTTGACGTTTGCGGTTCGCGGGAAATGCCGAAAAACCTCGATCTTAAGGTCTCTATTTTTCGCCGGTGAAACCGCGGATTTGGGAGGTGTGCTCCAATGCTTTTAGTTGGTATTTTTTCTTTGCGGCAGTTTTTCGTGAAATTTTGCCCCCATTGGGGGTTTTGAATCAACATCGGGTACTGAACAACAATTCGAACGCAAAAAATACACAATACTCAGTTGCCTCAAACTACATTTTATTATGTCACACTGAACATTACCATGTTTAGAAAGCTCATAAATGTTACACATGTTTGAAGGATGTCAATGACGGTGCTGGGGGACATTAAGCCGTCGATGGTTATTTCTCTTATTTGTTTGCTTCCATCTATTTACCTTTTGTAAAGGTATCCTAATGAGTTCAGTCGCTCCATTTAAGGGAATCCCGGAAATTTCGGAATGCGGAATCGAGAATCCACTGCGTGTAACCCAACATCTAAGACTATCCTACTTACCCTTACATTGGGGCGAGTTCAGCCTTCTTGCTGCACGTGTCGGGTGTCCCGTTCTAGTTCTTGAACTCAAATCATGCATGCTATGTCCAAGTTGCGACATAGAAATCCCCCCTGGTCCGCCAAGATGATCATCGTTTCCAATGCTCTGATGACACTATTTTCAAAGGGTAATACTATATAATTTGGAGAGTAATAATTAAAGGTTTCTTAATACATGAAAAAGTAAAAACTAACGCGGATAAAATCAAACTTCATGCACACATCGTAAATTAAACCTAAATAAACATGGAGCCAAGGTATGGGTACCTGCGGACGTCGATTTCGTCACTTGCCTTCGATCAAATCGTCACGGTTCATGCGAAATCGTCGAATGTCAAGAATTGTTTTGAGTGGCATTAAGCGCCACTAGCGAGCTCAGCGCAACTAAAACGACGACGGAAACGATAAAATATATTAGGTTAATAAGCACAGCAAAAACACTGAACGTAGAGCACACTATTTGGTAGAATTCTTTGCCGTCATCTCATTGCACGACTAACGCTAAGTTGTCAATCTTAATCGTCGTTTCATCAACTTGAGCGATCGTCGCAATTTCGGTGTCGTCAGAAATACCCATACAGAGGCTCAATTTAGTTCCAAATGAATATAATTTTAAACTCTACATATTACCTGATGCTAAAATTTCACATACTACCCTTTACCTTTCCTGCTTGGATTTCATAATCCTCTGATCAGTGTCTAATCTTAGAACTTCCCGATAGTTGACTACTTTATTTTTATCGCTGACGTTTCTTAAAGTACACAGTCACGTGTTAACGTTATTATATATAAACCTATAGTCTTGAGCAGCGAGAGTAAACTCATTGTTTGAAAAACTGACTTGAACACGGTCTTCTATATATGCTGTTCCTGGAAAACTTTGTGGTTATCAAGCTATTGTCTTATCTAACGCATGTCTGGTAAATATAAAAGAGCATTGTATTATTTCTAAATACAGTTTTCTCATATTCTTTTCCTGTCCACAAGTACTTTATTCGCTGATCGAACCCTATTCGTGTACTTGTTAAACGGTCGGTCTATTCACAGCCCCAGTTGTTCGAAGGGCGGATAGCGCTACTCACTGGATAAATTACTATCCAAAGGATAGCGAAACTGGTTTTCGTAATACTTATCCTCTGGATAGCGATTTATCTAGTGGATAGCCCCATCCAACTTTTGAACAACCGGGACTTGGTCAATAGTTTATTGTATAACTGTGAAAGGTTTGAACCCAGGAGTCATTTCAAAAGTAGGTTGAGTTTGATCTTCCGGGTTAACGTAGTCCTGAATAGGACTGTTGTCGTTGACAGTGACTGACGTTTCGACAACCTGTGCGGTAGTCATCTTCAGAGTCAAAGTGAGTTGTATCACGTCAGTAGATGGTATTATATACTCTGGTTATTGATCTGATTGGTCAATAAAGTCAAGATGTTATTGGTCGTCTGTCAGTGAAGCCGCGATGTCATTGGCTATGAAGACTCGTAATCAGTAATTGGCGCGTTTCGATCCGTCTATTGTCACAGTTAAGCAGTCGTCTATTGTTAGTCAAATTGTCAGTTCTCCAGTCGATCTCTCGTAGTTAGTTTCGCTTCATCCCGTCAATAAGTCGTTTGTACGGCGCTGGTAACTGTTGGCTACGATTCAGTGGCGTCTGTTCTAAGTTAGTGAACCAGCTTTCCAAAGTAAGACGTTGATGGTAGTCTGTAGAATACGTTATACATGTCGCAGAGTCCCAGTCAATTTGATGTTTCGTCTGTAAATGATGCTCAGCAATGTGATTGTTGACGTCACCATTCCTCGTTGCTCGTTTGTGTTCGGTCAGTCGCGTGCTAAGGTTTCTGCCGGTTTCACCAATGTAAGAAGCCTGGCAGTCGCAGCATTTGATCTTGTATACTGCTCCCTGTCTGTCCTCCGGTTTGTCTTTGTCCTTGACATTAGTAAGCAGGCGTCGTAAAGTGGTTATGGGTTTGTGTGCAACACGTATATTGTAAGGTTGTAATATACGTGCAATAGTTTCAGAGGTACCTCTGATGTACGGTACAGTAGCTGTCGTAACAGGGCCAGAGTTGACGTTCGTCTGAGTGTCAGTGTTGCTGTGGGTGTTCCGTCTAACAAAGTCCGTGTTGTAATTGTTCTTACTAAAAACGTTGTAAAGATAATCAGTCTCGTCTTGTAGGCTGTTAGGTGAATCGCAAACTAGTTGCGCTCGCCTCGTCAAAGTCCGGATAGTAGTAGCCTTGTGAGAGGTCGGGTTGTACGAAGACTGGTCTAGTAATCGGTCGGTATGTGTCGGTTTTCTGTAAACAGTCGTTTGTAGTTTGTTGTTGTTGCGAGTGACCAAGCAGTCTAGGAAAGGTATCTTACCATTTTCTTCGATCTCCTTGGTGAACTGTATGTCCGCGTTCTGTCTGTTCAGGTGTTCGTGGAAATCGTCGATTCCGTCTTTGTGTACGGCGGTGAATGTGTCGTCAACGTAACGTAACCAGATGGGTATAGTTCGCGTGTAGGTAGCTAGGGCTTGTTCCTCGATGTTTTGCATGACAATTTCTGCTACAACAACAGAAACTGGAGAGCCCATAGCTGTACCGTGTAACTGTTTGTAGTGTTTCCCGTTGTACTGAAAATACGTCGAAGTTAAACAGAGGTTTAGTAGGTCCATGATGTCGTCTGTAGGTAGTGGTACTTCAGCAGTAGAGTTCTTAATAGCGTTCTCAGTACAGTCTAGAGCCAATTGAAGTGGAATACTGGTGAACAGTGATTTCACGTCAAAGGACACTAGTTTGTGGTCGTCCGGTATCTGTATCGTCTTAATGGCGTCAATAAAGTTCTCAGTAGACTGTAGTTTATGTCTAGATTCCTCCGTCAGATTCCTCCGTCAGTGGTTTCAGTACGTTGTAGGTAAGTGAGATCGAAACTTTCTAATTGTAAAACAAAAGTTTAGACAAAATGGGCGATTGGCGTCTCTATACGCTTCGTTGATTGCCGTAATGCACATTGATTGCAGAGCAACCGAGCAGAAAATCTAGATTCTATGTAAGAGTTGAGCGGAACTGTAAGTAACAGTAAATACAGCGTTAGACCATTTTTTTGCAAAAAAGGATGTCACCAACAGTGTGCGCATGGCCGCGAAAGATCACACCGTTGGAAAGAGAGCCTTCAAAATTACTGCAAGCTTGCTAAGTTTTTGCCAAATATTTCAGAAGCGGGTACTACCAGAATTAGCAGAATGTTTGTGCCCCTCACCAAACAGACGTTTGTGAAATACAAGAAGTCTGAAGTTTGTTTTCCGGAATCACTATAGCTACTCTCCACCTGGTCCGAGAGAGGCTCTTGTTGATTGTGGTAATTATTATAAGAAAACACGAGTTTTGTAAACTAAAGGGGATTCAGTTACTAAATTTTCTGCCGTCCAGTCTTTGGAATTATCTACTTTTACAAATCTGTAAGGAGGAAAGGATAATTTTAAGAGGTTCCATTTTTTTTTTCCAAAGACACGTCTTTTACGGTTGTTTCGTCTTTTAGTTAAAACTCGCTTAATTGGGAGAACAAACAAAACCGGTTAACTTCTCATGAATATCCCGACTGCATTGCAAGCTGATTTGGAATTAAATAAAAAGTTAACTACCGATAGAAAAGCAGTAGTTTTCCTTTTAGGTTTTAGTTAATGGATAATTAATTGATAAGTAACATGCCGTTAACTACCTGTAAAGTAATTTTTTTCAAAACTACAACTGTTACACCGTCTTAATTTAATGTTGATTAAAAGACTAAGGGCACAAACTGACTGAAGGTGACTTAAAGGTTATCTTTTAGGTTGTTTCGTAAAATGTTTCCACTTCGTCTGGAGTAAAATAATAATTACTTCCTCCTGCCAGAAATGTCTGGGTGAAGGTGTCTCCATAGTTATACCCGCTTGGTGGGCTGTAAGTATGGCCAAGGTTAGCATAGGAACTGCTACTAGATGACGCGTAGTTGGCAATGTAAATGTCCCAGCCATATCCGAAAGTAGGTCCATAAGACGAGCAATCGTATATGGAATATCTGCTATCACTATGCCGCCCTGTCTGAGGCAGTTTCACAGGCGCCCATCCTGGTTTGTTAACCAGCGAGAAAAGAAATGCCTGGGAATCATATCGAGACTGGCAGCTGGAAACTGTTGGAAAATAAGAAAAGAAAAAAGCTGATAAAGAAACAGACCCTAATGTAAATTCCTCGTTTTGGTAATAAATGGACTAAATTATAAATTGATTTATCGTCTTGTTCTGCTCCGCAGGCAGCTTGCGGTAGCCGCGAATCTAGCTCGACATTATTATTGTTAAAAAAATTTATATTATTATCATCATTATTATTATTATTATTATTATTATTATTATTATTGGGTGGGAGAAGTGACGAAGTTGGCGGAGTTTGCAAGATCTCAGCCACAAGCTAGTTACGCAGCATTCACATTTGGGCTTAGACATCGGTGGACGTATTTTATGAGAACACTGCCGGATATCGAGAGCCTACTACAGCCCTTAGAGCGTGCAATCTCAGATGTGTTTATACCAACGCTCATAGGACGTATCTGCTCTGAGGCAGAGCGCGATCTAGTAGCATTGCCGGTGCGTATGGGAGGTCTTGGGCTCATAAATCCATCTGATAGTGCGGATGCGGAGTATTCAGCGTCTATTAGGGTGAGCGCTCCACTTGTAAGCAAAATAGAGGCGCAATCCCATGAGACCCCAGAAGAAGCCGAGGTACAACGACTGGTATACGCCACCCGGAAAGAAAAGAATGATGGGCTAAAAGAAGAGCTTGAGGAGGTGAAGGCCATGTTGCCAGACAAGACGCAGAGAGCCGTGGACCTGGCTTGTGAAAAAGGCGCATCCAGCTGGCTTACAGTTATTCCTCTTAAAGACATGGATTTTGATCTCAACAAGCGGGAATTTCGTGATGCTGTGAGGCTTGGATATGATTGGCCGATACCCGATAATCCGTCTGTGTGCGTTTGTGGGAGCATGTTTACTGTAGATCACGCGATGATCTGCCAGCGTGGAGGCTTAGTTATTCAGCGCCACAATGAAATACATGATCTACAGGCCGAGCTGCTTGACATGGTTTGCTACGATGTGCAAGTTGAACCCACATTACAACCTATTACAGGCGAAGAGCTTGCCAGAGGGACTAACCAAGCCCCTGATGCACGCCTTCACGTCCATTGCAGGGGCTTCTGGGAGCGACAGAGGGCTGCATTTTTTGATATAAGGGTGTGTCATCCCAATGCTGACTCGTATAGAGACCTTAGCCCCAAGCAAATCTACAGGATTCATGAGAATGAAAAGAAGCGAAAATACAACTCTCGCGTCACAGAAATAGAGCAAGGCACATTCACCCCACTAGTATTTACAACGACGGGAGGGATGGCTGACGAATGCCTGAGATACCACTCAAGATTAGCCGAGCTATTATCTACAAAAAAGCAAGAGAGCTACGCCACAACAATTTCATGGGTCAGGGCGAAAGTGTCATTTGCAATTTTGCGGAGCGCGCTCCTATGCTTGAGGGGATCGAGAACCCCGAGAAGGAGGAACTTGGATATTAAGGACAGGGATTTAGAAATAGAGAAGGGTCAAGCAGGACTTTCTTAGACTCAACCGCTATAGATATTTTACTTTATTTTACTTTATTTTTCTTACACAGTTGAAGGCAAATTTTTGATTTTTTAGAGGTAGACAGTTTTTTTTATTGAGATGAAATGTTTTTAATTCGAGTAATAATAGTAATGGTAATGATAATGATTTTTTCATTGACATGAGTTTTTTTAATTGAAATGAATTTTTTTTAATCGAAATGAACAGGAGCTTGTGAAATGACTTGTAAATAGTGCTTTGACTGAAATTTTTTCTTCTTCAGCGAAATTAATTGTAAATAGGTTTTAGTAGTTTTTTAATTAATTAAGTAAATAAAGTTTTGTTTTTTTGTAATTATTATTATGTCTCCTATTATTATTATTATTATTATTATTGTTATTCTGCAGCTTTTTTATAGGAAGTTAATAAAGAATTGTTGTTGATTATTAAAAAACATTTAAAAAATATTATTTAATTATTATTATTATTATCATTATATTATTATTATCGTTTTATAGATGTTTTATTTTATTTTTCTTACACAGTTGAAGGCAAATTTTTGAATTTTTAGAGGTAGACAGTTTTTTTTTATTGAGATGAAATGTTTTTAATTCGAGTAATAATAGTAATGGTAATGATAATGATTTTTTCATTGACATGAGTTTTTTTAATTGAAATGAATTTTTTTTTAATCGAAATGAACAGGAGCTTGTGAAATGACTTGTAAATAGTGCTTTGAGTGAACTTTTTTCTCCTTCAGCGAAATTAATTGTAAATAGGTTTTGGTAGTTAGTTTTGTTATCAATAAAAGGTTATGTTTTTATTATTATTATTATTATTATTATTATTATTATTATTATTGCAGGTGATACAATTGAGATTGAGCCACGGTGCTGCCGCGGTGCTGCTCCTTGGAGCCAAAATGTCGAGAAAACCGAAGGTAAAATGGTCAGACCGGATGAATAACGACTTAATAGAGTGTAAGAGAATGGCCAAGGAGCTGACTTCCTCACAAGATCCACTTTGTAATGCGAACGGGAAAAAGAAAGGATACATCATTGTTATGAAAGAACTTTGGGAGCAGAAAGGATATGATCACCTCGGCTTAAAAGGGCAAAACTTACGCGATCAAGCCTCGAGGTTAGAAAAAGCGCAAGACTGTTTTGTGGATAATGGCACATATAGCGCAAATAGGGCGAGTATCGTGGATATAAATGACGTCGACCAGGCGGAGTATAATGGTGTGGCGGGATCTGAAAACCAAGGGATAGTTGAGAACGAAAATCAAAACAGCGATCAACTTGGCCAAAATGCTAATTCTTTAGCAAACTTGGATTTGCATGCGCCAGGTTCACAATTCTCACAGGACGCAATGGAGCGGACAGATGATTACGCGTCCATTGAAAACACATACCAAGAGTCGCCCGAGGCGATGGGAGGTTTACCACCCTATAAAGCTGCAAGCGTACCAGCTTCTGTTAACTGGGGGCGCAAAGGTAATGGAGAAATTATAATGCTTGATGCGTCGCTTATTGTTAAAGCTTATAATGAAATAGTTAAAAGGCGTAAAAATAGTTTGCTCGTTCCATATGTAAAAACCGGAAGGGACTTCATCGATCAGATAACAAAGCACATCAATGACTGGAACAATGGAACTGAGATGCAGCATACCGCTTTGAAAGCAGCCTTTGTTCTTCTAGCAGTTGGTCTTCAAAAACCAAGCAAAAAATCAAAGGCAAAAGATCATCAAGAATGTCTTGCAAGACGATTAGTACTGTGGAAAGAGGGAGAAGTTGACACTCTTCTGCGAGAGGGGCGAATGATACAAAGGCACCTTGATAGATCTCCGAAAGCGGATCCACCGAATAAAGCGAAGATCTTCGCTAAACTTGTGATGGAAGGTCAGATACATTCAGCTTTACGGTATCTGAGCGAAGAGGATTGTGGGGGCGTACTACCATTATCGGAGCAAGTCACGAAACAACTCACGGATAAACATCCGCAGGCACAACAAGCTAAATCGGGCTCTGTGTTATTTGGGCCAGTGGAGGATGTTCCAGCCATCCTATACCAGCAAATAAACGGGGAGATGGTGCGAGAAGCAGCTTTAAGTACTTAAAAGGCTCTTGTGGGCCCTCGGAAGTGGATGCGAACGGGTTCAAGAGAATACTGGCCTGCAAGTCTTTTAAGAAGTCCAGCACGAACCTCTGTGACTCCTTGGCTACTCTAGCAAGACGACTGAGTACAGAGTTTGTTGATCCCCTCACTATTGAGCCAATTCTGGCTAGTCGGTTGATTCCACTTGATAAAGGCAATGGGGACGTTAGGCCGATCGGTGTAGGAGAAGTTATCAGGAGAATCATTGGAAAATGTGTAACAAAGGTGACCAAGCAAGATATTATTGAGGCCAGCGGCTCACTGCAAGTCTGTGCAGGATAAAAGAGTGGAAGTGAAGCGGCGATTCACGCGATGCATAGCATATTTGAAGCCGACAATACAGACGCTGTCTTATTGATTGATGCCTCTAATGCGTTCAACTCCTTGAATAGGACAATTGCACGATTACGTAATTTTACTACAGCTACCAGAATCCTTGAGTGTGTTGTTTTCTTGTGCAAATTAAGGTTATTGTTCTTTTATCCTCAGCGGAATTGGCAAATTTAAATAACAAAGCAAATACGAAATGAATTCTGGTAGTTGTAGTCAAATATCGTCATCGTGCAATTGTCCTATAGGGCTGCTGCTCTGCATAACGTGAGAATATTATGCCCTACAATAGCCACTTATGCAATTAACATCTATAGAGAACCGGCACGTCTGATTATCATTGGTGGAAAGGAAATGAGATCAGAAGGTACAACCCAGGGGGACCCCCTTGCTATGTGTCTTTACACAGTAAGTCTTCAGCCATTATTAGCACGCTTGAATGCCTCTACGTTAGTAAAGCAGTGTTGGTTCGCAGATGACGCGACTGGTGCTGGTTCCTTGGGGGAACTGAAGAAATGGTGGGGTGTACTAAACGAATCGGGTCCGAGCTTGGGATATTTTCCCAATGCGAAAAAGTGCTGGCTTATTGTGAAGCCTGAGAAAGAAGAGGCAGCCAGGGATCTTTTTGATCAAACGTCAATCAACACCTCCACTCGGGGTCAGAAGCATTTAGGAGCGGTACTCGGCTCAAGATCTTATCTTGAAGAGTATGTAAGTGAAAAGGTGGATGATTGGGTTGGCCAGGTGGTGAAACTGGCAGAGTTTGCAGCAACCCAACCACAAGCCTGCTATGCGGCATATACCTTGGGATTGAAGCACAAATGGACGTACTACCTGAGAACATTATCTGATATTGAGGAACTGCTAGAACCATTGGAACGTGCTATTAGTGATGCCCTGATACCAACAATTACGGGCCATACATGCACAACGAGTGAACGAAAACTGCTGGCACTACCAGTGAGGATGGGGGGACTGGGACTAGAAAACCCAGTCGAGCGTGCTGGATTCGAACACGCAATGTCTCTTCAGGTAACCGCCCCTCTTGTCACGCAAATCGTATCCCAAGCGCATGAACCTCCAGATGATGCTCTGATAAGATCTTTGCAGTTAACCACGCGTAGAGAGAGAGATGTGAGACTGGACGATAAATTAGAAGACCTGAGGAATTCCGTACCCGAGAAGACCAAGAGAGCGGTCAATCTCGCAGCAGAGAAAGGTGCTTCTAGTTGGCTAACTGTCATTCCGGTAAAGGAAATGGACTTAAATCTCAACATGAGAGAATTCAAAGACGCAGTCCATCTAAGTTATGACTGGCAGATTAATGACGTACCAAATGTATCTATCTGTGGAGAGCCCTTTAATGTCGATCATACTATGATTTGTAAACGGGGGGGCTTCATTATACAACGTCATAACGAGCTGCGGGATCTTGAGGCGCAGATGCTTGATTTGGTCTGTCATAATGTTGAAGTTGAACCAGTTTTGCAGGAGATTACCGGTGAGTCGTTAGCCAGAGAGGCTAGTACTGCCCCAGATACCCGGCTGGACATTCATGCACGGGGTTTTTGGTCTGGACAGGGTTCCACATTCTTTGACGTACGGGTGTGCCACCCAAATGCGGAATAGTACAAGGTCCTCACCCCTCAGCAAATATATCGCCAGCAAGAAAATGAGAAGAAACGTATGGACGCAAGCCGAGTTAAGGAGGTGGAACAAGCCACGTTCACGCCTCTGGTGTTCACCACTACTGGCGGCATGGCACCTGAATGTCAAGTCTATCACAAGCGTTTAGCGGAGCTCCTGTCAGTCAAGAAAGGCGAGGATTACTCGACTACGATGTCTTGGATTAGAACCAAAGTCTCATTCGCCATTCTGAGAACATACCTCTTATGTTTAAGGGGATCGCGTTCATTGAGGAAAGTAAATCGGAACCTAAGAGAGATGGATTTTGACATCGAAAGAGGACTTTTAGGACGATAGATTTTGATTTTAGTGTGTTTTTGAATGAAATGACTTGTATTATTAGAATCAGCGCATTAACAGTTATGTCATCCTCTGGGACTTTTGAATTGATTTTTTTTTTTTTTACAACTCTATGTGATTTCTTGGAATTTTGAATTGCTAAGGAATGTTGCTGGGATTTTATATTGATACGGACGTTTTCTTTTTATGAATATTTTACTGAAGTTTTGTGTGCAGCTTTTTTATAATACGCTATAATAGTAATAATAATTAGTAAAGAAACACTGTCGTGATTATATTTCAAGAAATATTGAGACATTATGATCTTTTCTTTCTAACAGATATTAAGATACAAATTTCGTTTTAATCCCTTTTAAGTGAAGCACTGTACATAGTTCCTTTTTATGAGTATTGCAGGTGATACTGGTAAAAGTGAATTATAATTATAGTTTTACACTATATGAAGCTTCGAGTTTAAAACTGACAATAATTCGATCAAAAAGGGTTTAGCTTTTTCGTCTTTCTTCGGTGCCGCATATTTATACGACGAAGTCACGGTTCAAGGTTGTCCGCTAGGGTGAGGTGATTCCATTTGCTTTTACTGAAATAGATGGATGAAAATTGATCGCTCTTTTTGATATACAAATAATGTCAACTATCACAGCTGATTCTTAAGTCGCGGCACAAGCCAATTAATAAAATAGATTTACAAAGAGAGATGCGGATTGCTCTTACTGAACGCTAAAACTTATGTCATGTTACGCCCATTTCAAACGTGGAATTTCTTATGAGTGCCAAACGCCAATTTTAGTCGATGAATATAATTAAATACGGCAGTCGATTCAGACGTCGGTTATGATGGTGCTGAATTTTACTCCGTTTGTTGTAAATTTTTCATCCCATGTGAATAAGGGTTTCTATAATGCATTATATTAGACACATGTGAAATGCGACTTCTAAATCAAATGTTCAATCTAAGTAGAAGTTTCGATCGTTTCAGTCGCAGATTCGACAAAGTCTTATTTAATTTGAAACTGTCGAATTTAGTTGATTCAGACGTCCCATCTCAAGCAGTTATACCTCTCGAACAGACTCGTTCCCAGTCGCTCCTGAGGCGGTTTTGACTGGAACGCATTGTATCAAGGGAAGGCCGCACGAAAATCGGGAGCTTTTCTACTTGTCTTTCGCCCTTCCCAGCCTGCCCCGCGACCCTGACATCATTTCTCCCAGTCTTTCATTGCCTTTGAAGAACAAATAAGTAGGGACTGGGAACGAGCCTGCCTCTCGAATTGAATTTAGGAACATGTGGAAATCGACGATTGAGCTGGGTAATGATAACCGTGTCCAGTGTTACTAAAAATACCGTTAGACACAGCATTTTTTTTATATTCCTTTAAACCTTACTTTCAATTTCCCACATTATGTTACTAGAAATATGCATCACACAGGTTAAAAAGAGAGTTAAAAAACAAATAATAAAGAAAGAAAGAAATTAAGGTTACGAAAAATATGTTCTAGGGGATTCGAACCCCGACCCTCAGAATAAGTTAAAACTAATAGTTAACGCCTCAATCGACTCGGTACCATCTCGCTTACCACCTCGGTTTACCACCTCGGTAAACGCTGACACCTCGAGTTTAAAAGAGGTATAGATTCCTTCTGTATGGTGATTGACAGTTTTCAAGGATGACCGCGTAGAATTAATTTTTTAACTGATCGAAGCTAGACAATATCACAATAAACCCATTAATGCTCTTTCAGGCGTGGTCCATGCCGGGGATTGTTAAGAAATAGCTGATTTTCAGCTATTCAAGAAGCGGAGGAATCACGTGACGTATCTCCTTAATGAGGCTAAGCGCAAGTTTTTCACGGACTTTGTTGAGGATAATAATAGTGACCAAGGGAGGTTATTTCGTGCCACCAGGACGCTGCTTGGAAAGAATGATGGCACACTGTCGTTTCCTGATTATGATGATAAGTCTTTACTTGTGAATGATATAGCGCGATTTTTTGCGCGGAAGATAATGCGGATACGTGATCAAATAGACTCCAAAGTTATCGCTGATATGCATGGATACTGTTCCAGATGACCTTATGGTCAGTGATGGAAAGATACTGTCTGAGTTCAAGCCCCTCTCTGAAGCTGATACTTTGGCACTTATTCAAAACTCATCAAAGAAAACGTGTAATCTAGACCCCATGCCGACAAAATGTTTAGTACAATCACTTGATCATCTGTTACCTGTTATTACTAAAATGATGAATTCATCGCTACTTGGGGGACACTTTCCGAAGGTATGGAAGGAAACCCTTAATGACCCTCGCTACAAAAAAGCTGGAATTAACGACTTCATTAATCTTCGTCCAGTAAGTAACCTGCAGTATGTGTCGAAATTGGTAGAGCGTGCAGTATTTGACCAGGTACATGCACACCTTTCTGAACTTGACCTCTACCCCTTGTTGCAATCTGCGTATAGACGAGGTCACAGCACAGAAACAGCCTTACTCAAGATATATAATGATATATTAATGGCAATAAATCGTCAGGGAGTTGTTCTGCTTGTGTTGTTGGATCTGAGTGCTGCTTTCGATATGGACTGGTTTGCGTCATGCCTATCGGGACGTTCTGAGCGTGTCTCACTAAGTGGCAAGTGTTCGGAATCTCTACAGTTAAATCAAGGAGTTCCTCAAGGGTCATGTTTAGCAAGGTATCCACTCATTGCTCAAAGCGCTGTACAATAATATGGTAAGAAACTAGAGTAGGTTAATTTAAATAAGTATGTACTAAGGAAGCGTGAGAACGAGAAGAAGAGGCAGTATGCGGAAAGAGTAAAGGAGATCGAACAGGGAATATTCACTCCCTTAGTTTTCACGACCTGCAGGTGGAATGGCGAATGAGCGTGTTAAGTACCACAGCAGACTTGCGGAGCTGATTGCAAATAAGAAGGGAGAAAGTTACTCAAGCGCAATTTGGTGGATAAGAGCGAAAGTATCTTTCGCCATCGTACGCTGTGCGATACTATGCTTGAGAGGCTCAAGATCCAGAAGACGACAGCTAGACTTTGTTGCCTCAAAACTGAAGATCGAAAATATCAGAGCCTGCCCGAATTAACTTTTTTTGTTGTTGTTGTTTTTTTTTTCTTTATTTTTGCTTTCTTTTTTAAGAACTTTTTTTTAAAAAGAATTAGAAATTTAGGAATACGAGATTTTATTCTTTTTACCTCTTAATGATAATTCTCTTTTGTAATGACTTAATTTAAAACTCTGGACTGCCTGCAAGAATTATTAATCGCATCTGAGCCGCAAGGAATGCATTTAGGAAACCGGTATTGACACAGTGATTGTATTTTTATGATTTATATAATTCCTAATGTTATATAGCGCTTAATTCTTGCTACAAAGATTTCTGTAAATTATGTACATATTTTTACAGTTGAATAAAATTATTATTGTTATGTTATTATTATTATTATTATTATAAATATTATTATTATTGTTGTTGTTGTTATTATTTTTTTGGTCGTCCAACCGCATTATTCCCTGCACCAGGTGACCTTCCGTCACCTTAGGTATCCATCACCTTTCTTATAATTCTTGGTGTTCGGGAAAAACCTTGAAGGCTGTCTTTGAAGACTACGTGGGCGAGATTTTTTTGCGAAAAGTATAAGGAACTGATAGCCAAGCCAAGAAAAAACAATTTCCCATCTGGCTTTTGCCCTGCGCAATTCGTACCGAATAAAAGTTTTCAATTAATATATAAGCCATGGCTGAACAACGTGCCAACAATTTGTCAACGACGATATTATTATTGTTAATGATATATGAAATGAATCATATATGAACTGCGGAAATGAAATGAAATGAAGGTATGATCGTCGCAGTGAAACGCAATTTTAAGCAATTGCGTAAAGAAGCCTGAGTCCTGAATTTTTTTTTTTTTTTTTTTCAGGCTTCTTTACGCAATTGCTTAAAATTGCGTTTCACTGCGACGATCATACCTTCATTTCATTTCATTTCCGCAGTTCATATATGATTCATTTCATATATCATTAACACTCATTTCTTTCACGGGAACATATGAACCCATAATTGACCTGCTCCCAACGTCAGTGGCTTCATAGCTCAGTTGGTAGAGCATCGCACCGGTATCGCGAGGTCACGGGTTCAAACCCCGTTGAAGTCCTGAATTTTTTTCAGGCTTCTTTACGCAATTGCTTAAAATTGCGTTTCACTGCGACGATCATACCTTCATTTCGATATTATTATTATTATTTTGATTATTATTATTTATTGATTTATTTTTTAAACGACAATATTGTGCAATTGCTAAAGACCACTCCAGACAACTCGATATCCTCAGATTTACCTATTTTCCTAGCAGCCAACAAAATTCCAGAGGAACGCGAAAAGCTGGCAGGGCTTGTTTCCACGGGAAAATCCAAAAAGGCGCTCGGCTCCCAACTTCAGACAAAGATGTGGCGAAATATTTATAAACTGCATGAGGAATACGACTAAGCGCAAGACCACCGAAACGTTGATTATGATAAAGCTTTTTGATGCTCGGTAGCAAAGCCACTGGTATGCTCCTCAATTCAAAGTGGATGGCGTGGAAGCTTTGCGAAAAGGACATGCAAGAAGAATTCATAATTAACTCGGTGTTGCTGTGGAAACTTTGCAAAAGGACATCTAATATGCAAGGAGATTTTTTCATAACCAACTCGGCGTTTCCGTCTGTAGCTGGTATTACGGCATTGCGCTTCGGCCGCCTGCTCGTGGCTTGCAACGCCGCTCTGAATTTACAACCAAACACATTGTTTTCAAAAAAAAAAAAAAAAAACCTTGAAAAGCAACCTGCACAAAACCTGGACAATAACTTTACGAAGAACCTGGACAGTTTCTTGTCTAAGAAATTCACAACAAAACTTTTTCAAATTATTATTGTGGAAAAGAAAGCTGATGCAACTCCTGAAGTCCCACCCGCTACGTTTGAAATCCCAGCCGCACCCATTTAAGTAAGTTCAAAAGTCAAAACTAACATGGCTTGCAAAAAACCCTGGCCGAGTTGCGGCTGGTAATATAACAGCTTACACACGTGCACACCGGTGATTAAGCACCAGTGTAAGTCAGTGTCAAGTTGTCATCCCCTGTACATGTATAACATAACTTTCTTCATCTTGTATACTACTACTTCGCCTTATTTGCGCTTTATTCATGAAAAATCAGAGAGAAAGTCGTCTTCGTGAAGATTAAGCCCTAACCCATTCCAAAACCCATATCCATCATTTTTCCATTACATTTGTTATAAATTCATGTTGTTATTTAAAAAGCTGTTAATTTTCTTAATAGTATCATTGTTTGACTTTCTTGCATGAAACAAAGTTAATTACGATTAAGAATACGAATACGATTCCCTAATGACGTAACCCTACAGAATTTGTGTTAAACATACAAACCCGAATTCCCAAACATTGTTTTGTTAAAATGGAGAGAGTAAGTAAAGAGTATTGTCGGAGAGGGGCGGCCTGTTGGGGGTCCGTACACCAACAATCTCTCCAGCTTAGTATGCACAACCACGGTGTGATACTAAAAGGTGGGTGGCTTTGTATGGTGTTCAGACTGTTAAAAATTAGATCGCTTACCACCCCATGAGAGGTTAGTGTACCCTCCAAATATGTATGTCCCTCCGACTCTTATTATTGTTATAGTTGGTCCTTTGTTGGCACATCCGCTGTGAAAAGTACTTGCAGACCAGCCATCCACAGACGCACGCCAACAACGCTTCCATATTGAAGATTCGCTTTGGGCGACTGGTTTGAGCCATGTGCTTAAATTAGCTAAGTGATGCACATTATCTCCTACGATTACGGAGTCAGTCAGTCCCTCTGGGAAAACTGATACACGGGAAGAGAAAAGAAAAGGTGATTCAGGTAACATCATTTTCGATGATATCTCTTATAATAATTTAAACATTTATAATGCTGAAGTATCTATATAGATGTATTAAAATGCGTGATAAACATGAATAGCGTAAATAAAATACGTTAATTACGATTATTCATTTAAAATATTCGCCGTTTCTGATTGGCTCAAAGCCCCCTAATCATCTGGCGTTTACCATATTTCAAGGATGCAGAAATATGACATAAGATCGATGGTACTATATTGCTAGCGTCTTCTAAATATGGTATCGATCAACTTCGTTTCAAGGTGCGGCCGCCTAGCTGGTTATTCACCAGTGAACTCTGAAAAAAAAAAGGCATTCTCGACTATCTGGAATAGTTGAATTTTAAACTAAAACTGAACGGAAGAATTGTAAGAATACGCAAAACAAATCGCTCGATGGATGCTATCTGCAAGGAAAAACTGTGCCGAGAAATAGGCCAAAGATTTGACAAAATTGCAAAATTCTTCATCCTACTAATGTTTAAGCCTCATTCAATAATTGCTAAAGGTACTTTTAAGTAATTATTTCTTAAAAGAAGTGATCAGACATTTAGAAAAATAAGTGTGTTGTATGTGCAATAAAATGTAGATAAAAATGAGATTATAGAAAAGTTTATGTATGCGTAAATAAGTGTGAATGTAATGTCCTAGATCCTAAGTCAAATCCAATCCTTATTATGAGCTAGATTATTTAGATTTACGCCATTTTCACGCTGGACGGAAGAGAGGTAACGCATGATCTTAAGTGACGGCTCATGACGCAGAGTTATTTAAAAGTCCAAAATGCCATTTTCAGGCATTTTCCTTTCGCTGACTGGTTTGGAGGACCTAAACGATGGTCTAAATTCGCGCCAAAATAGTTGGTGAAAACGCCGTGACAAGAGTACATGGACGTTTCTCGCTCCGTGTTATAATTGTAGGTTCTAGCAGAAGCAGAACATAAGGTATGACGTCACACAATGCTGGATACGAAAGCAGATTGCCGATCTCATTAGTCGCCATTTTGAATGCTATGATGTCGCACGTCCTTAGGAAACTTCCATAATTGATGTTATGACAGTAAAGTAACTGACCTTTAGATTAGCTAATTATTTTCTCCTACCGTGGCAGGTTTTTCCATCGCCGTTGTATCCTGTCTTGCAGGTGCAGATATACGATCCACGAGTATTGGAGCAGTTGGCATTGATGTCACATACAGAAGGAGAAGCACTACACTCGTCAATGTCTAGAAAAACAAGCATATTAGAGTTCCTCAAGGATATATCCTAGGGTCCTTGCTAACAAAACAAAATCAAATAATAATAATAATCAAATAATAATGAAAATATTCAACCTCTTTCGATCCCCGTTGAAAACAGTCTGAATTTCCTCAACAGAGAACCAAAACGTTTTAGGATTTTCTTCTTCTTCGCCATCGCGTTGACCACGCCAGAACTCATCAACGTTTTTTATACATCTCCCATAATTCTTCTAAAGCAGAGCTGTTCCAAAAACCTATGATTACCCGGTGCTGTTGCCTCATAGTTTTCTTTTTCTTTTTCTACTGGGCTAGGTGGGCTGCTAAGTAATTACAGCATTACTTTTCGCGGTTAAATAACGGACTTCAAACGTTTTAATTCTTAATGCACGGCCTTTTACTGAATTTGTATACACTTAAATTTACCAAAAAGTTTCTAATAACAGAAGTATAACCCGGGAATGATGTCATGCACTGTCCGTATATAAACAGACTGGATTCGATGGGTTGCCGGTTATTACTGGTCGTCACAAGTCCCTGGGAATCTGCCATCTTCGATCGTTGTTATCACAGTAAATCGACCTTTATCTTACCTTGGCAAGTCTTTCCATCGCCTGAATATCCTGCCCTGCAGGTACAGATATACGATCCATGAGTATTGGAGCAGTTGGCATTGCTATCACATACAGGAGAAGAAGCACTGCATTCATCAATGTCTAGAACAACAAACATTTTGGTTGATGGAAGAATTATTGAAGGGCATTAACTCAGGCCCTAACATGTGACGCGAGGAGCTGACCCGTTTCCTCGTGACATGAGTCTTTTCTTCCCTTAAAATATCTCTATTTTTATCCGTGTCTTATCTGTTTAAATCTCCCGGTTGCTGTTGCTTCATAATTTTGATTTTCTTTTTCTACTGGGATAGATGGGCTACTAAGTAATTACAGCATTACGTTTCGCGGTTAAATAACGGACTTCAAACGTTTTAATTCTTGCGCAGCCTTTTGAAGAATTTGTATGATTACACTTACATCTACCCAAAAGGTAGCCTGAGAAAACAGCCGACATTTGGCGACGCTTCCACCAAATGACGTCTAAGAAAAGAGCGGAGATATTCCATACTGATAACGCGTCACTACCCAGATCTGGGTAGTGCTTCTGATAAATTTAATTAAATTTCCCACGCTGCACGACCAATCAGAAGCACTACCCAGATCTGGGTAGTAACACGTGATCAGTATGGAATTTCTGCGCTCGTTTCTCAGACGTCATTTGGTGAGGAAACCGGTGGTAGCGTCGCCAAATGTCAGCTGTTTTCTTAGGCTTCCCAAAAAGTTTCTATGACAGAAGTATAACCCAAGGCATGATGTCATGCACTGCCCGTATATAAACGGACTGGATTCGATGGATTGCCGATTATTGCTGGTCGTCACAAGTCCCTGCGAACCTGCCATCTTAGGCCCTAACATATGACGCGAGGAGTACTCATTCTTTCGTAACATGAGTCACTTTTCCCCTTAAAATTTGTCTTTTTTTCTCCGTGACTAATTAGTTTAAATCTTCTGGCCGGTTAATTTTTCATCAGTCGCCGCATCTGTGACTAAATATGAATCGTTTACGTCAGCCGTCTAGTAATCATAAATTAACTTATTAGAGGACACAATCAACTTTACAGCAGTTGCCGATTATATAACTGACTAAACTCACCGTTGGTCTTCATATTACAATAAGCCAGAACAGATGTACCAGATTTTATAGTGGAAAACCAGTATTTCCCACTAACAGCGTGTCCTTCGCTCCTCTTTATTTCGTCACAAGTCTCAGCTGGTAGTTCTTGCATCGAACCAAGGGGAACTGAAAGGTTAAAAAACAATTCTTCATTATCAGTTTGCCTTAAGCCCTGCATAGTTTTTACTTTATGCACGGGGCGTTACTCAACAAACTTTTATACAGGGAGGTACCCCTTTCGTATACATTCCATTCACGAATGCTAGCTATTGAACATACCTAGTTTAGAACTACCGTAAAATCCCACATTAAAGCCCTGGGCTTTCATAACTTCAGAAAGGGTTTTGGGTGTGCTTATAAACGAAGCGGGTGGGGGTATAAGAGGAAAAAAATGTTTCGGAACGACGGGATAAAATATATCTGAACCGAATAAAAGCAAACATACCATTACACCATTACATTTAGGGTTACATTTTTGATAGTAGATTTATCACAATAAACGGAGAATGTATTTCAAAAACATCTATTAAACTCTTGAAACAACTGGAACGGAAGAGGACGAAAGTCAAAAAACTTCAAGGAACGGTCCTCTCGGTAGCATTAACAAAGTTCATATTTGTATAATTTCAATGATCGCAATTTCGTAGTTTCATAGTTCCAATTCAAGTGGCTACTGTTTTACAATACATAAGATGGGCTTATATCCAAGGGGGGGGGGGGGGGGGGGGGAGGGGGGCTTATATCCGGAATAATTTCTTCGTTAACAAATGGATGGGTTTTAATCCGGGGGTGCTTTAACGTAGGATTTTACGGCATTTTTGCATCCCTCTTAACTGCTGTAAATGCGTGCTCTGTCTTTTAAACATGAATAAGCACAAAACCAGGACAATTTCCGTCGACTTTTTCTTATCCATAAAATTCATCTGTTAGCGCTTTTAGGTCATTTTATAGGCATGCATAGATGACTAATTTTCCTAGCCTTTCATATACTTCAAGCAGTGAAATTTCTTAGCTCTTTCATATATATAAAGCAAGACAAAGGTACCCTGTTCGGGGGAAGACACCTCGGACCGGCCATCTTAAGAGTATCCCCCCCGGCACTAAATGATGGCTCACCTCGTTGTAAATCGCGTCGATAGTAAGATCTTTCTGGGTTTGGAGTGAAGTCCTCAGGTCTGGCTTCCTTTGTCCTGTTGTTAAACTCACACATAAGAAGAGAGATGACCCAGTTAAAACTTTGGCATCGATTGTCTTCGCGACACTTGAATACGCACGTAAACGGAAGTTCAGCGAGAAGAGTGTCGTATACGTGTCCTCGTAACATCCAGCCCACGATGGAGCTCTCGGATCTACCACCTGCAGGACATTTATCACTTACTGCGCTGTAGAGCAAGAAAACCAGAACAAAGATACGGAAAACTATTCTTGCGGTCATGTCTGGAACTAAAGAACATAAAAGTATTTTGTTAAAACACAAACTTTGCAAAAGGTGAACTTAACCGATTAATTCGTTGAACGTTTCTGCCTACGGAAAAACTTGCATACTGCATAGCATCTGAATTAGCCAGTTTTTAAAGCAAATTTGATAATAGTCTTAAAAACCATAACAAACACATTTTTGTTCGAAATAATTAATTGATTCCTCCTCTTCAAAATCCACCTGCTGGTTGTTAGCTAGAGGTTTTTTTTTGATAAGCCCGTAGAACAGAAAAGCTTACTCCGAAGGCGGCTGTGCTTTAGCCATTTTCTCTGTTGTCACATATTACACTTTTCTCAACGAATTATCAGTTTTACCGCCGTACATGAAAAGCTCCTGGATGTTTCGCGGCATTCTGGGCGATGAGTTATTCTTAAAATTGTTTTAAAATTCAAAATACAAGCCTTAGCGCCAAGCAGTTTTTAGTCTTGTTTAACGAAAAGTGAGATGGTTGTGATTATAACTATAGCCAAATGCAAATAATTGTTGACTTGAGAGGACAATTATTATTAGAAAACCAGAGTTGCTTGAAACTTTTGCGAGTTCTCTTCACCCACACCCCGCAAAAAAGTAAATAAATAAATAAATAAACTAATAAGAAATAAGTTAAGGGGAAACTTTTTTCGTTAAAACCCAGCAAATGAAAGACCCATAAAAGCAAGTGAAATTGATCAAAAATAAAAAAATAACCTTAGAAAGTAGAAAAAAAAAAAAGCATTTAGAAACTCTTAAACCAGGTTTCTACGATTCATTTGTGGTATTCAAAGAAGCTTTAACCTTGTTTGGGCGTTTGGAGTCATGAGCGCAGAGAATGAACGAAGAAATTATCTGTTTGAAATTATAACAACTGGCTATGGAACAAGCGTGTTTTTAACCAGTATTACAATCAAACATTTCCTCAGTGAAAATCCCTTTTACTCGCATTCACGTGTTACAGTATCTCTATTCCAAAGATTATTTTTAAAAAAATTATTTGCCTTTTCTAAACACGTCCCTGAAAACACAAATTGAATTTGTATGGAATTAAGATAGGACTTATACTTTTAATTTATCATGATAGAAGAGCTCGAGCAAAACCTGAAAATATCGATTCCTCAATCCGGCGGTCAGTAAAGCCCATGTCTATCGGGTGGTAGCTTTGACGTTTGACGGTTAAATGTTTCCAATTTTGACGGCTGACGGTTAAATTTTAAAGCTTTTGACGGTTATTAAGTGGAAATTGGGTCCAAACTGAATTGACGTAAATATCAACCTCTGTATGAATTGATATCAACTGGTGTGTTTTGGAGATTGTCTTGGGAGCAGGCCTTTCACTTACAAAATTTCAAATATTTTCAGATATAAGCATGTTGTAAGGTACTGTATTGTCTAGAAAGAGTGTTTTGGGGCATGAGAACTGGTCTTTCCAGTTTAGAAATTCTTTAGGAGTCGGACTTCCGTGAAGATCAGATGAAATAGTGAGATTTGAAACACCTTGAAATATTTTGACCGTTAATCTTAAACTGCATTTTTGACGGTTGAAGGTTAAATATAACGGTGAATTGATAGGCAGTTTGACGGGATACGCTAAACCCCATATTGAGACCTAGTTAGGCCTTCATGCCGGGAAAATTACTGCACCATAAACTACAAAAATCCTGATATTTTAAGCTCCTGGATTCTGTTGCATTGAAAAAGTTATTCTGAAATTGACTTAATTAAATGAGGCATTCTTTAAAGTTACAGCATTTAAAGAAAATTTTAAGCTTTTTTGCACACTTTGTTTGCGTTTTCTTTGGCTCATTGATCGTTTTCTTTTTTTCTTTTTTCTCTAAGTTTAGCTTAAGTTTAAGTTTAATAATACTTTGTCATGCTGATATAAGTTAATAAATTATAGAAAATACAAAAAGTGCGTGACTGGAGAATAATTGAGGGAACTAAATGCCCATACAAAGAAAATTCTCCAATATTAAACATACTAAAAATTAAGAAGATAGTAAATTTAAATGCGGCCTAAAACTAATGTAATTAAATGCATACTAAAATTGACGCTCAAAATTAAGACGTAAAATTTAAATACGGCCCAAAGCTAACTTAATTAAATTGCATACTTGTCACTCACGAGTTATACCTAGTTTAAAATTGACACAAATGATCTAATTCTGTGTTTTCACTGTCATGCCATCAAAAATAACAAATGCAAACCAGTCAATACAGAAAGTCCAGAATCTGGAAAATGAAAGAAGATAAATATACAAAAGGCCTCGCCAAGAATCAGGTCTGTGCGATAATTGATATGCAAGATATTCGGAAAAACGTTTCACCCAAATTTATAAGGCTTTGTACAGAGACGCCATATTGGTGTCCCTTTGATTGGCACAAATATGGCCGCCGGAAACCAACAGAAACATCTGGTTTTTTTTTTAGTTTTGTTACTTAATATGCGTGAATTCATCGCTTGAGGAACTCATTAAGATTAAAGTAGTATATATTCTAAGACAAGGTATGTTTAGATAGCAAAATCTCAAAAAATCAGTGACGTTCTTAACCCACATAAGAAGAGCCAGCTAAATGCCGCTTCATGCAAAAGCCGGGGGATTCAAGCGTCTCCTGTCGCAAAACGAAGAACCCTTTGGAACCGAAAATTTGTGTAAATAAAGGTTTTTAGGTGCTGTAATACCTCATGAAAGTAGAAACTCAGAAGATTTGATAGTTTCTTAGTTTGAATTTTGGTGACATCATGTGAAAACCCCTTAGGCTAATAGATAGGACTGAAAACTGCTTAATGAAGGTGGATGCATAAAGTTCGATGGCATACTATTCCAGTCTGTTATGTAGCGATTGAAAAATGAAAAGCATATGAGGATCTATGTCACAGTGTCCGAAAATAATCTTGTACATCTGCACAAACTGCACTAAGCAGATAAACGTCCTTCGTAACTCAAGCGAAAGATAGAGTTTATTTCGTAATGCCAACACAGGGAAGACTCCAGCCAGACACCAAGGTGTTTGTGGTGATTTTCTGTCGCCCGTTTTACCGTAACTAATAACCAAAAAACGGCATATATACCATCGGCAGCTTCTAATAAACAAATAAACAACCACGACGGCGACAAGA
>JBBMOI010000014.1:7180000-7205000 GCA_038088405.1 Porites divaricata
TTCCTCATATATGAAAAATAAACTGCAGAATTAAATAACAAATCTGACTGCAAATGCAAAATGCATTAAGATGGAAGCCATTAAATGAAATCGTATGCATGCGATTTTACATGTGTTTTTACAGTTCCTGTGAAACTTGAAATCTATTTTCTCTTGCCGCAATAAGAATCTTTTCTTTGGAGTTATTTCATATAAATTATTACATTTATAGTCCTTGAAAAGTTTCAAAAAAAGGAAAAAAAAGGCCATACTCGGACTTAAAATACTCTAGTACAAGGTTAAGGTTTTTGTCCACTAAAAATAAAAATTACTCAATTTCCTAAAGAATTCCGTCTTAGCTCATTGTCTCCGGCAAGGATTTTATTAAAGTAAATTAACCATGTAACTTTAAAAAACCATATCTCTGCTGTTATTTACAGTTCCATATAAAGCTTTACCTCATTTGAAGGGAATAGAATACGTACCCTTTCAAACAAAATATTCCGGTCTCAGAAAACTTAATATAATATTCCGCGAAAAAAAAGTTAACAAAGGATCATATTTCTGCATAATAATTTTTCACATTTATAAAGAATGTTATTTTGCCAGGAAAATTGTCTATTTTGTGTAATATGGCAGTAACAAATATATATTTTTTTTCAATATCTAAGCAAAACAACCCATTAAACACATAACACATTAAACTGATCATCAAACATTTGGCTTTCTAAGCTAAATTTTTAAAATAAACACTTTGGCCACCGGTCATTTCGCTCCCGGTCGACTTAGGCAGGGCGCCCCCGCTCAATAATATTTTCCTTTTTAATAAAGCAATGATTTTTACATCAACAAAAAGTTGTGCCGGAAATGGAAGGCAGAACCGAACAAAATTTTCAAAGGATCGCTTAACGCTGTATCAATATTTTCTACTCTTTATCCTAAATTTCAGGATATTCGATACCCCAAATTAAATCAGAATCAGTAGTAATTTTGTGTTTGTTCAGTTCCAGAAAAAAACCCTATATTGAAAAAAAAAAAAAAAAAAAAAAAACAAATTCAATGCTGAAGTTGATCACTATTAGTAGGTGAATGGAGATGCTTTCTAAAATCTCAAATGTCTGTTTTTGTTTTTTTCCAAAATTATATATCGAGGATGGGCTCAATTTTAAAGGAACATGAATAAAAATAAGCAGGTAAATTAAGTATTAGTCATAAGATTCGATGTCAGGTTTGCAAATAATAGGACCTCAAGTTACACAAACACTTTTATGAATTATAATAGAATGTTATTTCTCTGCCAAAAAGACTGTCGATTGCAAATTGCATTTTCTCTCTTGCATTGATATATTTTTTGCATTTAGAATTTCTGAAAATGTTTTGCTGAAGCATACGGATAGCATCACAGTCTAAATCGTAAACTTTTACAAGACGTTTCCCCTTAGCTAAAAATTACGCTCATCAAGCTTTCATTTCGTTTTTCGTTACTTGTGTAACTGTAATCTTTCTAGATTCCATCCAAAAATGCTGCTTGGGGTTTCCTAGCGTGCGTAATTGACTCTTAATCCACACTGAAGCCTTTTGTGTTATAATTATTGTGAACAGCTTTCTCGAATGATCTGTTTCATTAGAGAACTAACTTGCTTGGGCAAAGCATAGTCCTTTTCCTAAAGTCGTAAAATTCGTTATTATTTTGTTTGTGCCATTTTTTTACCATCTATGAAACTGCCATTAAAAAATAGTGTTGAGTTAAGATAAGCGCCGAAGTCTGTATACTATTTAACAATAACTTTCAATTTGAAATAATCAGGCCATATTCTGATCAAGAGGGAAGATTTATTATCATAGACATGAAAATAGAAAACGCGGTTTTAACTTTAGTTAACATTTATGAACCGAACAATGACAATCCAGACCTACTTTTTTTCCAAAATCTTCTCGATCATCTCCTCTCTTTTGAATGTGAAGAAATTATTGTGGGAGGCGACTTTGATCTGGTTATGTTCAGAAGAATAAAAAGGGAGGAAAGGCGACAACGCATAGAAATTCGCTTAAATAAGTCCGGAACATAGCGAACCCACTGGACCTGATAAATGTGTGGCGAACTCTAAATCCAGACGGTAAGTCTTTTACCTGGCGGAGAACTAAACCTGAAGTGCACTGTCGTCTCGACTATTTTAAGATCAGTTCAAGCCTAACCACAGCAATCACAAATGCAGATATTTTACCAGGTCATAAGACCGATCATTCCCTCATTGCAATCCACCTTGCTAGTAATAATAACCCCAGAGGCCCGGATTTCTGGAACCTCAATAAATCTTTTCTGTTGGACAGCGAGTATATTGAGTTAAATTAAAAAAACTAATGATGAAGTTTCAATGGAGTACAGAAACAATGACGATGTAGATGCTATCCTCCTCTGGGACTCTATGAAGATGGAGATTCGCTGTAGCTCGCTAAAGTATGCAAGAGAAAAAGAGGCTAAAGAAAAAAGGAAGAAAACGAATTCTCACCAGTTTCTAGGCCGAGTCGAGGTGGCGGTAGTGAGTTTCTTGAACGTTTTTCTCCAAAGTAGTTGACGCGTTCACGAAGAGTAAGGGATGTCCCCGATAACGGAATTCGTCTTAAACAGTGTTTGTTGCTATGGTCACAATTTGATATTAATTAATATTTAATAACAAACACAATGCAAAATGTTGCCATTAGTAAAATTCATTAGTTGTAGAGTATCAGATTCATATAGCAGAGTAAATTGATTATCAAAAATTTGCTTTCTAAACTGAATTTTTAAAATAAACACTTTGGCCACCGGTCATTTCGCTCCCGATCGACTGCAGCCAGGAGCGCTCCCGTTCAGTAATATTTTCCTTTTTAATAAGGCAACTTTTTTTTTTTACATCAACAAAAATTGTGCCGAAAATGGAAGATAGAACAGAGCAAAAGTTTCAAAGGGGTGTTTTAACGCTGTATCAATATTTTCTACTCTTTATCCTAAGTTTCAGGATATTCAGTACCCCTAATAAAATCAGATTCAATTTATAGTTATTTTCTTGTTCAGATCTAGAAAAAAAAAATCCTATTTTGAAGAAAAAGCAAATTCTATGCTGAAGTTGGTTACTATTAGTAGGTGAATGGAGAGGCATTAAGTCTCACATGTTTTTGTTTTGTTTGCTTGTTGTTTTTCTTTTTTTACAAAATTATATGTCGAGGATGGGCTCAATTTTTAAGGAGCGTGAATAAAAATAAGCAGGTGAAGTAAGTATAAGTCGTAAGATTCGATGTTAGGTTTGCAAATAATAGGACCTCAAGTTACACAAACACTATTTTAAATTACAGTAGAATGTTATTTCTGTTATGAAAAGACTGTCGATTGCAAATTTATTTTTAATAAATTTTCTCTCTTGTATTGATATATTTGATGCATTTAGAATTTCTGGAAATATTAATTTTGCTGAAGCATACCGATAGGATCACAGTCTAAATCGTGAACTTTTACAAGACGTTTCCCCTTAACTAAAAATTAGGCACATCAAACTTTCATTTCGTTTTTCGTTACTTGTGTAACTCTTTCTAATCTTTCTACATTCCACACAAAAATGTTGCTTGAGTTTCCTAGTCTTTAATTTTTTAGCGTGCGTAATTGACTCTTAATCTACTCTGAAGTCTTTTGTTATAATTATTATGAACAGCTTTCTCGAATCATCTGTTTTGTTAGAGTACTAACTTGCTCCAGGACAAAGCGCAGTGTTTAACTAAACCACACCTTTTCCTGAAAGTCGTAAAATTCGTTTTTATTCTTTTTATGTGCCACTTTTTTACCATCTTTGAAAATGCATTAAAAATAGTGTTCAGTTAGGATAGCAGCGACGCAAATCATGCTGTTATTTCGTTCCAATGCCAAATGGGAAAGGTAGTATATATTTAGAATAATTGGGCTGGCTAGTGGGAGTTCCAGTCTAATTTGACGTAAAATATGCATGGCATGATGTCCATTATGAAGCCAAAACGTTTTAAAAGTTGCTTATTTGAAATTTCTATTGACTACAAAATGTTTGTAAAGGGTTCTGTATCACACATTGAGAAAAAGAAACTTCCCAAAGTAAATCGAGAGTGTAATTATCAAATTTATATCTACAAATCGACCACATTTTCCGCGTCTATACCCAAACTTATAATTACGCCATTAAATGCTAGCTGAGATAGTTGGTTCGTGCGTTTCTCGATCTGCCGTATTAGAACCGAGAAGCATTTTGGAGTTTTTTGTTCCACTTAATAGATTTTTATTTGGGTGATCGACCTGAGGAATTCTTTGGTCGTGAATTGAACCTGAGAAATAATTGGTTTTGTGGATTTTTGGTCGTGCGTTCGAACTGAGAATATTTTTTTGTCACGTGCTCGACTTGAAGAAGTGTTTGCTCGTGTCGAAAAAGAAAATGAATAACAATAATAGTAATAATAATAAATTGATCGTGTGCTGATGGCTGCAGAAAGACTTGTTTTGGTCTTGCACTTCAGACCTGAAAAAGATTTGGTCGTGCCTCGCCGGTACCCGTTCTGGGAGATATTTTGACTGTGCACAGGGTCTGTGAATACCTTTAGTCTAGCCAGGCTTCAATTAAAGGCCGGACTATTTAACAGTACATATTGAAATGGAAAGGGGAAAAGGAAAAGTGGCATTGGGAAAAAGCCCACTCCCCTTTTTGAAAAAACGTTCATTTTCTTTTCGGATCTCATGGTTAAAGATGTTCAACTGGTACAGAAAATTCATTGCTGGTTTTCAGCGCGGTCACTCCATTCAAAATAGATGAAAATAAAAATCAAAACCATTCAATAGCTGGAAAATGAAAGGAGGTACATAGGGAAAGACCCTCGCCAAGATTCAGGTCAGAGGAATATTTCGTATACGAGATATCCGAAGAAATGTTTTACCCAAATTTATAGAGATTTGTATGGAGACACCATGCTGGTGCTCACCTGGATGATCTCTAACATGGCGGACGGAAACCAACAGAAACATCTGTTACCGAGTTTTGCTACAAAAGCGTGAATTTATTCTTCGAGAAACTCATAAACATTAAAATTATAATACTTTTTCCAGTACATGAACTGTTTAGATGGCAAAATTTCCTGAAATAAGTCATTTTTTTAACCTAGATGACAGCTCTCTTGGCCGTCATGTAAATGCCACGTCACACAAAAGCTTACAGAAATTCAAGCGTACTCTATCACAAAACCAAGAACCCTTTTGAAGCGAAAATTTGTTTCACAGTTAGTTTTCAGCTGCTCTAATGCATCGTGAGAGTAAAATCTCGTTAAGAGGGATAGTTTTTTAGTTTGAATTTTAGCGACGTCATGTTAAAAGTGCACATTTGTTGTTCAATTTCATAAAACTGTGCACTGTCGAATTACATTGTTTTCTTTTGCAATCATTGATTCAATAAAGTTGCACTGCTTAGACTGAGGTTGCATTAAATGTTTCCATTTTAGATGTTTTACTTTCTATACTGTATCGAAACATTACATCTACAGGCCAGGCACACTGCTTGAAAAACTACAAAATAGGTACTATAGTCTCTCAGAATAATAGAGGTACCCTTGTTGCTTTACAATCCTTGCTTATCATTTCTTTTTCCACTTTTTAAAACTATTACAAAAGCTAGACAGAATCTTACAAAAAAAATAAGCATCTCCCCAGGAGATATTTAAACAATTCTCATATCCCCCCTTTTTTGCTCTAAAAATTTGAGAACCCCCCCTAAAATCCTCTGCCCCCCCTGTAGGATACATAATGAATGCAGCCTAAAGTGATTGTTTGTTTTGCATGCTTTGGAGGTTGGTTTTTGTTGTGCGTATTCACTGCTTCCATTTTCCTCATAATGGTCTTAGATTGCCTTTCGTAAGTCTTCTTTGCCGCAACATTAGTTTTGAACTGAGCTGCAAACCCAAGCGGAACCAAGAGACCTCAAGTCAAAAACATATGTTATCACGTGGGTGTTGTGGAATACCGCTTCATTCAAGTGAAATCTACAACTACAAAAAACGGGATTGGAACATGGAACAAGTGACTAGTGGATCTTAGCGATTTTTTAAATTAAATATCAGAGTAAAAAAAGAAGGAAAGGCAAACAGAAACCTGTTAAAGAACGAATAAAGGCAAAAGAGTGACAAATATGATCGCTATACAAAAATCATTACCTGAGGAAACAAAAAAAATGGCGGTGTTGTCCTTGGGAAAAACCTTGTGAAATAATAAAAACGTCGTCGCTATCACTTTTTTTCAAATAAATTTGATTAAGAATGTCGAGCGTCTCAAAGGCAATGCGAAGAGTAAAGCATAGTGATGGCTCTAATATTTTCGACAAGTGCACTTCACATAACTACAAATAGCAGGATTTTTTTCTCGCTTGTCAGCAAAGAAATGAACGTATAGAAAGAAATGAACTGATAAAGGAGAAAGCAATCGAAAAAATGTCAAACGAAGTAACGAAAGCATTAGCTCTTCAGCCTCCCATCATGTACGAAACATACAACATCTGTGAGATCGTAGGTCAGTCTAGGCTGACGAAGTTTTCGATACACTGCAGAACATCTGTTCAGCCTTAGAACTGGATGTAGCAAGCAGCCGTACTTGGAAATTATTGAAGGCGTTGTGACCAGGTGTGGCTATAAAACTAGTAAGACTGACCAGAATATGTAGAGATTAACCTACGAAATAGTCAGTGATGTCGAGAATGTCTTACTTGAGGTAAACTGAAATTGACGGCTCTGTTTGATGCTAACGGTGTGTCGTCTATAGAACTTTTTACAGACACTCTTCAAAGAGTGACGACTGACTGGTGTTGTAAAGTGTCTCGTCAAAATTATCCCAGTAGCTTTTACGATAGAAGCCAGGGGAAAGCTAACAAAAGGAAAAGTGTTATAGGAAACGGTAACAAGTTGTTATAAATTAGTTAAGTCTGGAGAGAAAAGGAATCACAGTCACGCCCACAAATGGAGAATTTGTACATCTTCAAGTAGATTTAAAGATTACTCAGAATTTTAAAAGGGGGATGGTCTAATGTAAAGTTTTTTCAAGCTATCCCGTGACTAACGATTTAAGAACAATCATAAGAAATCTTCCAATTTCATTTTTAAAATTTTTTTAACTGCATCACATGATCAACCACGCTCTATTTTATCGAGAAATCCTTCGAGCTGAATCGCCCACTGGACAGAGAGCAGACCGTTCTTCCTTTGTAGGTCTACAGTGGCTAATAATACTCTTCTTGTAAAAACAGGTAAAGGAACGGAAAGAAGTCATATGCGTCTCGTCCTGACGAAAACTTTAGTTAGAAGAGGACTGGCACTAGTCAATGAACACCAGTTTCACCTGCAAATTGTAATGATTCGGGAACCATTCCGAGCAGATTTCGCATTTGCTTTGATATAGAAAAACTGGAGCTACACGTTAAGAAAGTGGTGGGAATCGTTAGTTGCAATTCTCGAACACTAGAGGCTGGAGGGCGTAGTCGATCACGTGGCCAAGTAATTTGGATTTCTTTTTTTTGGAAAAATGCGCCTAAAAACCACTTACTCTTTGTTAAAATTAGTTTATCGAGGAATTTATTATCCGTGACCGGACATGTCTGGGTGATCCCGTTTAACCCACTGAGGCAATAATGTTCTTACCCTTTTCATAGCTGGAGACCATTACCGGCTGAATTGTTAAAAAAAAAAAGGAAATTAGGTGGTGATGGTGAAAGTCAAGTGTTAGCTTTTCCGAACTTGAGATGTGGCAACGTGTTTCTTGTACAAAGCAGAGAATTAGTCGTGGCACCTGCATTTAATCACTTACATTTTCTAGTACGATTTGGGGTAAAGCTTTTGGTAGAAGTGTAAAAACTTGTTGTGTTTCATCTTTGACACTTTTGATGATTCAGAGGCTAGATTATCTTGAAGATGGTTTACGTGGTTTCTCGCCGTAGAATATAGCTGAGCATACAAAATGTTAAAATTGATATTGAAACTAAAAAGACTCGTTAATTTGAAATGTTTAGCAGCACCATTATATAAAGGGTTCATGATTTTCCAGTTACAAAAAGTCCGTGCACATGAACTTCCGCTCTCAATTCCGGAAATAGAAATTGGTCACGCAACCATTGAGTTGCTATAAATACATGTTCTGCGAATCCAACTTGCTGAAAACGTCCAGCTCCGTTTTGGCTACGTTCGCAAGGAAAATGTAAGTTGTTATTACACTATGAAAATGTGGAAGTCTTCATATGCTGGTAAAGAAGGTCAAACGACCCTTTAATTTCATGATCAAAAGATTTGATTCTTGTGCGAAATTGTCACGGATTTAAGACATGTTTTCAATGTGTCAGTTTGAGATGGCTCGTTAAATTGTTTGCCTTTGGTTTGCTTATTAGTTCGAAACTGACTTTCGACGAAAGGCAAACGAAAATAACTTTTTAAATCTGATCTCTGATCTTGAATTCAGAGATAATTGGTCGGGAAAACTTTCCAACAAAACATCTCACGACTCTGGTCTTCACGCCGGCGTGTAAACAAAGATGACAGCTGCGTTATCTTGACAAATTATCTTGCAGTTTGATTAAAATTTGTATCAAACGAAGGGACAACAGAAATACAATCTATGTCTTTGATTTTAAAATATGTTGGTTGAATTTTTACGTCAATTCCGCTTTTGATTGAATGCTCTCTTTGGAAAACTTGTATTTCTGTGTGTTTACTACATAACTTGGAAGGTCGGCTAAAACGGGGCATTGTACCCAACTTTAAAATTGAATTTCTTCGCGCTAAATCATTTCCCCAAAAAATCCTTTGGATATGTAAAAGAACGATTATTCGGCTCTCGAAATCCATATTTTTTGACGTATTTCATTTAGTACCGCATACTTAGATTAAAGGTTATTTTTTGGCAAGTTTTAATGTTGATAAAAGAGGGCTCGCGAAAAGTAATTATATTTTCAAAGTAAATAGAAAATAATTGCTCTAATTTGCTTTTAACACATATTTCGGCATCATTGTACTAGATTTAGTAGATTTTATTGCTCTAGAGTGTGTTATTTTTGTTACGCGAAGCATTCTTTTTCGACCTAAATTGAAAGCTGAAAACGTGGCAAATTCTCAGGATTCGGTTATTATTGATTTTCTCGAAAACTAATCGATATTTAGCCCAACGAACTATGCAGCGTTTTGTTTTACATTAAGGTCTACCTAACCTGAGAATATGGGCCAAACTGAATTTTGAGCTGTTGCCACGAAATGTTTGACCGATGGTAACATTTGCTCTTAAATAGGTATTGCTATCTGAAAAGCTACAAAGGAGAAATTGTCCGTCAAAAAAGAATTTAAAAAAAAAAATCGTGAAAAACGAGCAACTGAGAGTCGCGTCTGGTGAAATTCTGAACTCGAAAGTATAATTGCTTTCGGCTGGTCAAGTCCAAAAGGCTTTAAGAACTGTTTTCGAAATGCCCGAATGAACTATCGACAAACTATGCCAGAGGATAGATTTACTTTAGTAAAAATGAACATACCAAGAAGTCGGAATCGTGATTACAAATGACATTTCTACAAAATGAGTTTTAAGCGTAAGTCCTGGATTTTTACAAAGTAACCTTTCAGTGTCCATTTCTTTTTCTCGTGATGCAAGGCTCTGCAACTCATCTTCATGACATGACTTAAAAACTAGCAAATTTCAGCATTAAGCCGATCTGTATAAAGGCTGCGGCCTAAAGTTTGCTCCTAAAAGAGACGAGTATAGAGTGTTTTCGCTCACGTGGCCAGCATCTATGCAAATTTATTAGAACAAAAGAAAGCATTTGCATAAGAAAAGAGTACAACTACCAGATGAATGGTTTGGGACACCAACATGGCCGCTGTTTCATTGTTTTGGGACACCAATATGGCCGCCGTGACGTCATGTGAAAACACTCTATTAACTTGGTTTCATGTTACGTGTATGGTAATTTGAATGATTTTACCAGGAGCCCGGTCACGTAATCTTCCACGGGGTACACGTGGCACATGCTATCACGTTTAGCTCTGAACGTGTGGGAAAAAATGCTGTGTAGTTTTTCGACTCTCATTGATGGCAATTTTTGTATTCGGTGTTAGTGGGGAATATCCTTGTCAATCCGAATTTATCCCTCTTTTAAATTGCGATCGAGGCGTCGGAGTGTCCTGGAAGTATATGGCATAACTGCATCAATAACTTGTATTATCTCGCGCTGGTAAATGACAATTGGTTTAATTTTTACTTTGTTTTTAGTTTCATTGAATAAGAAGATCGCTAGTGTCGAACGGGGATTGGAAATTGCTGTTTGTACCTTAAGAGAAACTAGGGAGGGGCTCGGCACGTGACCTAGAGCCCACCCGCACGTGGAAAGTGCACTGAAGAAGATACATATACAATTTTAAAGCCATAAATGACCTACTAAACATCCGCACTGACCCGGCACGTCTTTTAACTTTTATGGGTCCAAGCACAGGCGATTAAAAGGGAGAGAGATTATTGATATAACTGTACCACTCAACAAAACGTATTTTTAAACTGTTGATATTTTTTCCACTCCATCACTTGATCGTTAGATGAAAATAAAAACACTCAAACCCCCAATAAATCAGGCAAGAAAATGAATGAATTGAATGATTTTCTCCTTTTTTGCTAATTCCCACTATTTTGTAGTAAATTCTCATAGGGGGCGGTCTTTTAGACAGGGGGCTTATATTAGAGGGGCGGGGGGGGGGGGGGGAGTCTAATACAATTTTAACACCGTTGACGGGGTTATTCTCAAGAGCAGAAGTGTTTGAGTGGGCGTAGGTAGGCTGATTTAGGCTTTATTTAGTAAAGACCTGGCGGTTGGTGCTCGACTTAGCAAATTTTCGAGCGGTGTTGTAATTGAAACCGGCGCGGCGCAGATCATGACGATGATAGATGATGTACAAATGACGCTAAACTTCCTTGGATGAATTTGCATTCTAATGTGGCCGAAGGTACTATTTATTGTTGTTCAATATAGCCTGGAAATAGTGGGCTAGAGAAAGACGGGGCGCTAAAAGAAGATACGCGTGTTCCTCCACTCGCCCGTGTCTCCCCCTCGCGCGCCCGTTTTTTCCTGTGCCTGAATACTTTCAAGCACCTGCTACGTTGGCTATGTTCCGTTGTTACTTTTGTGTTTGCAACGATACCTGAGCCTGCCAGCAAGCTCTCCATTTATGGCTGCCGAGAGGTCCACGAGTCGGGAACGCAGAATGAAGTAGCAAAAGCCCTAAGGGGTAGAGAAAAGGAAGGGCTTGTAACGATCCCTAATAAATTTTCATTCTGTTTCACTTAGACGAAGCGAAATACAATTGGCAGAAGAATAACTCACTCAAATTAATTATAATCGATGACGCTCGAGCTCCTGGCTGACCCGTCATGAATTTTTGCTGTACCTTTAGCAGCAGAGCTAAAGGTGATAGCATGTGACACGTGTACCCCGTGGAAGATTGCGTGAAGGGCTCTAGGTAAAATTATTCAAATTACCATACACGTAACATGATACCAAGTTAATACACGTCTCTTTTTAATAGGAACAAACTCTAGGCCGCAACCTTTTACAAACCGGCGTAATGTTGAAATCTCAGTTATTTGCTAGTTTTTAAGTCATGTCATGAATTAAGGTGAGTTGCAGAGCCTTGCATCACGAGAAAAAGAAATGGACACTGAAAGGTTACTTTGGAAAAATCCAGGACTTACGCTTAAAACTCATTTTGTAGAAATGTCATTTGTAATCACGATTCCGACTTCTTGTTATGTTCATTCTTACCAAAGCAAATCTATCGTCTGGCATAGTTTGTCGATAGTTTATTGGGGCATTTCGTAACAGTTCTTGAAGGCTTTTGGACTTGACCAGCCGGAAGCATTTTTACTTCCGAGTTCAGAATTTCACCCGACGCGATTCTCAGTTGCCCGTTTTTCACGATTTTTTTAAAATTCTATTTTGACGGACAATTTCGCCTTTGTAGCTTTTCAGATAGCAATAAATATTTAGATACCGAACTTTCCATCAATGCTTGGCACTTTGGTGGGCTAGAAATAAATCTGGTGTGATTTTCTCCTCTGCTTACACGCTTTTCACTTTGTTTACATTTGGCGTTCTTGTCGCTTACGGTGGCCCGAGGGGCTATATTTAGAATTTCAGTTTTTGCAAGGGTTTAAATTCGCAGAGCTGAAACTTTAGGTCTAGTTCAAAGAATCACAGCTCTTTCATATAGTATAGTCACATTTTAAATTTGAGACATACCAGAATCGACTTTTTGCGGTTAATGTTGGGCATTTTTTCGACCGCCAAAACAGCACACAATCATGGTGCAAACAATGAAAGCCCAAAACTATATTACAAAAGTTATTTTGCGAGGCATTTTTATGCAGTCTTCAAGCTTTGGGTGACTTTGGAGCTTTGGAGCTTCTGCGCGCTTGTACTGCTTCCTTGAAAATTGTTGAAATTTGCAGCATTTCGCGAATAAAAAAATGTGTTTTTATCGAATTTTTGAACTTTCCCAAATTTCTCAAAATGTAAAGCGCTTGAGGATTTCTTAACATCATTTCTTGAAATAGTTCACCTAAAGGGTTGTTTGGGTGGTATTAGCCAAAATGCGAATTTTTAGAACTGATTTGAGATTCTCGATATTTTCCGACATTGGCTCTTAAATGATTAAAACAATTTTTCTGCATTTTTCTTAGTGCCTTCCTTCCTGGCCTTTCTCTAATCAGTGCCTTCATGCTCTTAGCCGTGTTCAGCTCCTAATACATTGTTACGAAAAATTGTATTGCTGGTTTTCAGTGTCACGCCATTCAAAATAGATCAAAATATAAAATCCAAACCGTTCAATAGATAAAGTCAAGAATCTGGGAAATGAAAGGAGGTACATATACAAAGACCCTCGCCAAGATTCAGATCAGAGGAATATTTCGTATACGAGATATCCGAAGAAATGTTTTACCCAAACGTATAGAGATTTGTATGGAGACGCCATGCTGGTGCTCACCTGGATGAGCTCCAACATGGCGAACGGAAACCAACAGAAACATCTATTACCGAGTTTTGCTACAAAAGCGTGAATTTATTTTTCGAGAAACTCATGAACATTAAAGTAATACTTTTTCTAATACATGAACTGTTTAGATAGCAAAATTTCCTGAAATAAGTCATTTTTTTAACCTACATGATAGCTCTCTTGGCCGTCATGTAAATGCCACGTCACGCAAAAGCTTAGAAATTCAAGCGTGCTCTATCACAAAACCAAGAACTCTTTTGAAGAGAAAATTTGTGTGAAAATAAGTTTTCAGCTGCTCTAATGCATCGTGAAAGTAAAATCTCGGTAGGATCGATAGTTTTTTAGTTTGAATTTTAGTGACGTCATGTGAAAACCGAGAATTGCGTGACCAGCGTGACTTTCTAGAAGCTTTGCGAGAGTTCATAGCTTGTTTATTTTAGATCTTGTGTAAGCGTTTCTAAAGCGGTATATTTTGTAATCTTTCTATAATTAGACTGTTTAGAAAGTTCTAGGATCTTATATAAGTAAGTTTTCACAAGCAAGAGAGTTTGACGTTACTCGTGTTTAGTCAAGTGTGACGGAAGCAGTGTTTAATCAAGTTGGCGGAGGCCGTGTAAGTTTATTCAAGTTGGCGGAGGCCGTGCAAGTTTAACGAGTTACGTGCTGTCGTGGAGTTTTACTTCGTGAAAACTACATTCATTTTAGGAATAAATCTTCTTGTTGCTGTTCCGACAACCCTGCGTTCAGTTTGGTTTGCAAGCTACCCGTCCTCTTAAAGATTACCCACGTAACATACATCAACAATGATATTATCACCCCTGGGACACTTCAGCATTTTGAGCTTAAAACCGACGAAGTGGCGCAAATGTCATGGTCTTCTCCGACTCCTTTGCCTCTCTGTTTTCCATCCAAGGGCAGCTCATTTCTAGTAGTGTGACTTTCTTATATTCTTTATTAGTTATTCTGACATCTATTGTGTTTACTCTGAATTCAGTGTTCTTTGCATAAACTAGCACATCCCAGTAAGCTTTAGCTCTCTGGTTTTCGTCTAATGGTTTTGGCTTGGTAGGAAAAAGCCAAGGGGGAATATTGTCAGTTTTTTTGGCAATATAAAGAGAATTGTGCCGAGCGAGGTTTTTGGTTTGCGGCAGCGCCGAGCAACCAGCCAGCACGTGCGGCGTGGACTCTTCAGCATGTGACATCAGGTAATGATTCAATCCTTCTTCTCATGGTGATAAACTTTCGTTGATAAGAGCTGCTGCCGGGTACAATTCCTGTGCGCCCGTGATGGTACTAGACGGCTGACTGATCTCCAAGCTGCTAGCCATGCAAAAAAAGTCACCGTCTAAGTCGTTGTCATTCCACCTCGTTGCCACCAGCAGTTTCGTTCCTAGTTTTCACTTTTAACTTCTTCCATTCACTTTTTCTTTAATTTTTCCTTGGCACATCTCCCAATTAACGCTTCAATTCACCTCATCTTTTTTAGCAACGGAATTTGGGTTTAAGTTCCAAACCTTGCAGTTCCAGGCCAAATTTCTTGGCATCTTTAATTAACGCTCGTCGACCACTTTCCTCTGTGTTTCCCAGAAAGGTACATCATCTCCTTTGATCCTAAAGGGACTGCTTGCCTCCGCTCTGGGTGATCACCTTTCTTACTTTTCTGTCCGGTTGTTGTAGGTCAGCAATTATATTGGCCAGACTTGAGTCCAGACATTAGATATTGCAGGACGGGCAGTGTGAATCTGTTAGATGCCAGCACTTTGTTATAGTCACACAAAGGGATAGTCCAGATAACCTAACTGACATTCTCTGTAGGAAAGCTTTCGCTGCACCTTTTAGCACAACCTGATCTTCTTGTTTGAAATTTTTCATAACCGCTAGGAATTTGTAAAAGGACTCCTGCTTCAAACTCTGTGTCAATTCAGAGTCACCGATCTTCATTCCCTCTGAATTTTTAGAGAGACATCCTCTCTACAAGACCCACTGCACACTTCTTTCCATTCCATTGTAGACCTACATCCATCATAGCCTCAGTCTCTCATAGGTCTCATTACCCTCCTGTAGTTTACCTACGGATGGTACATAAATCTTAAGATCATCATTCTATGAACAATAGATGCGTGACTTGTATGTTGATGGACTTAGAAAGCTTGTAGCCTTCTCTTACTTTTAATTTCCAAGAGACAGGATTAATGCTTAGCGTGAACAAGCGTGGGCATAAGGCATCTCCCTGGAGGAGACCTCTCTTGAATCTTATTAGGTCATATGTCCCCACTCCCTAGTTTGTTCTCGCTACTATCTACATGTGTATTCCATCGCGAACTCAGTCGGTATACCACTTTTCCTATCCATTTCGGGAACCGGTGAAGAGTTTTAAACACCTTTCTCAGCTTCTTATGATTAACAGAATCGTACGCCTTTCTTACATCGATGCAGCCCATACGCCTCTTCGGTTGTCATGACAGACCATGCGTTCTAGTATCTGTTCCACTACACCCTTCTTTAGCCCCTTTCTGATCCCCCTGCATGAGATCATTCGCATTTAAATGTCTCTTTACTGGGCCGAGTAAGCAGACGGTAAACCACTTGTAGAGGGTGTTCAGGCACGTAATTAGTCGTTGATTGTCGCTAGTAAACTCTTTTTAGCTAGTAAACATTTTTCCACCAATGACCAGTTCTTTTTCTAAGTGATCACTTTCACTGCTTGGTTGTGGTCAAGCTGAAACTATCCCCCTCTGCTGGCATTTCTTTGAAACTATCAGGAAGAAGGCCGTTTCTGTAATATACCTAACTTTGCCTATTCGAAGTTTGATAATATCTTCCAATTTTAGAATACGCAAGCTCACAAAAAAAGCATTGGTATGTGCACCATCCTCTCTTGTAAGCCGCTAATAAAGAGTAAACAAACGTTTGATATTTGACTGATAGGTTGAGCCGCAGAATTTCGTAAACTAAAATAGAAAGTACTTAATAAGGAGGCCTTATTAAGGCATAAACTTCTTTTGTAATGCCTACTGATTTTGAAACTTTTCTTCAGTGCTACGTTGTGTATTTAAGATTTGCAATTAGAGTGTTCACAAAGTATAACTCTCAAGAACAAAACTTCATTTCAATATCATTAACTGAAAAATGTAAGGCACGTTTCTGCCTCTTTTGTTTTGCATAAGATTAATACAAAGTTTACTAGAAAAAAATAATAGAAAGCTTAATAGCCTGAAACCAGCTTGGTAATTTCTTCAATTTGGAATTCACAATTTCCATCAGTTGATTTGGGTCTTGACGAGAATAAAATATGTTAGTATTATCGGAAAACAGCATGAAATCCAAGGCCTTTGACATATTGCGCAAATCACTGATGTATATACCAAAAACAATACTACACCTAAAATCTTACTTTGAGGCACTCTACATTTAATGTACTTAGAGAAGGAATTATGTCCATACATATAGTTCTGAACAAACTGAGTTTTACAAGACAGACAACTCTTAAAACGCTGTAATGTAACAACGCGAACCCTTTAAAACTTTAGATTAGCAAGTATGATACCAAGTAGGATATCATGATTGACAGTGTCGAGGCCTTGTTTTCGAGGACGACTCGGTCTACATACAATACTGACAAAAGCAGCATCAAAAATCAAAATGTATGCATATGACCATCAAATGTATGTTGCTAGTAAAAAGATGGAAAAGGTGGAAAGGACCCTAACGAACGAGAGAAGGGAATCTCAAATTGGTACCAACTCAATTTGTTGAAATGTAATCCTTACAATTTCCCAGTCGATTAGTTTAAGGCAGGAGTACATAAAACAAATTCACTCCGGATATGTTCTTCAGTGAATTCTCCATACTTCTGGAAGATCTCATTACCTCACCCTTTAACTAGATCATTCTCTCTTGCCTCACCTCACCAGCTGCTTCTTTCAGGTGATTTTAATTTCTATGTCGAAGACACAAGCAACTTGAATGCTATGACATTTCTCGACATAATCACGTCCGCTGATCTCAGACAGCATGTAAATGGAGCTACTCACCGTCTTGGTCATATTCTAGACCTTCTTATCACTCGTTTAGATGACAAGTTAATTTCCCAAGGGAGAACTTTACCAGAGTTACTCTCTGATCATAATGTTGTTGCCTGCGCCATAAATCTGCCTCGTCCTCTTGCACCCCGTCGGTCTTTAGCTATGATAAATCGCAGGACTCGTGATATCGATCTGCAGTCTTTCGAAGTAATATCAAAAAATCTTTGCCGGACAATACCGGTAACAACATTACTGATGTTGACAAGCAAATTGTTGCATACGAAAATATACTTCGTTTCTGTTCGAAAAGCATGCCCCAATATTAACCAGGACAATTACAGTTATTTTTTTATGTAAAACTACATACTCCCTGGTTCATCGACGACCTCAGAGAACTGAGGCGGGAAAAAAGGCGCTGTGAGAGAAAACACCTGTCCACTCGCCTTACAGTCTATAAGCATATCTATCAAGAGATTTGTCGTAAATACCACCGTTCTTTAAAAGAGACTAAAGACAGCTTTAACAAGAAAAAGGTTGATGGGTCGAATCAGGAGCAACTTTTCAAGTTTGGTGACGAAGTGTCCAACATTAAATGTGCTACAACTTTACCAAAACATGATTCCCTCGAGACTCTTGCCCTAACGTTTTGCTGAGTTTTTCGAATCTAAAATTATCAACTTGAGGCGCGGTCTCTCTGTGCAACCTGTTCCAAGATTTAACGTTGATTTAACAGCCGAGTCCAGCCCCGAGCTCTTTAACAGATGTTGAGCGTATTCCCGATAACGACTCAGAAAATATCATCCTTTCTGCAAAACCTACATCCTGCTCTCTAGATCCACTTCCGACTTGGCTTCTAAAGAACTGCATCGATGCCCCTCTACTACCGACCATAACCACCATTGTGAACTTGTCTCTTGAGAAAGGTTTTTTTCCTTCTGATTTCAAGAAGTCGATTGTCCCTCCTCTTATCAACAAAGAAACTCTTGACTCCGACGAGCTTAGTAACTACAGGCCTATTTCCAATCTTTCCTTCCTGTCAAAGACACTTAAAAGAATCGTCGCCTCTCAAATTGACAAATATCTCCACGACAACGGTATCATAGCACTGAGACTGCACTGATTCGTGTACAGCGTGCTATTAATGATGAGCACTAGTCCAATTTGGTTTTACTCGACCTTTCCACCGCCTTCGACACAAGCGATCACGCGATCCTTCTTGACTAGAGAGATTACGCCGGATTTCCTTATGACTTTTCCAAGTTAGTTCTTCAGTGGTTCACTTCTTAGCTTGTTGACCAATGTACGCCGACGATCCGCAGCCTTTACATTATTATGAGACAAAGCATTCATGCTACAGCATTACAGGATCTTACGCTTTGTATCCAAGATATCATGCCCAGGAATGTCTCTAACATGCTTACATGTAACCCAGAGAAGACTGAAATCATTCACTTCTCCTCGCTTTTTTCACCTGGCCGGCCGAACCAGTTCCTTCTTTCAAGGTTGGAGATTGTTCAATGTCTCTGAGAAATGAAGTTAAAGACCTTGGGGTCACACTTGACCGCCATCTCCCTTTTAAAACTCACATCAACAGCGTTTGTCGCACAACCTCACGTTCTATTCATCACATCGGATAAACTAGGAACCTTCTATCTAGATCTAAGCTGATCTACTAAAGAACGTCTTATTCACGCATTTGTCCCTGGATTACTGCAACAGCATTCTTCACGGCTCACCCTCCTACGAGCTCGACGGACTACAACGGTTGCAAATACAGCCGCATGACTAACCGTAAGCGAAAAAAAGTCGGCTCACATCACTCCAATCTTAAAGAGTTTGCACTGGCTCCCATTAAAAAAAATCAGAGTTATTTTTAAGATTCTGCTGTCACGTACAAAATCATCCATGGCTTTGCTTCAGTTACCTATTTAAATGAGCTGCTATTTAACTACGGTCAAGGGGAGCTTAAACCTGCTGTCTATTCCAAAAACTAGAACGGTTACCTATGGTGACAGATCCTTCTCAGTCATTGCACCAAAGCGCTGTAATGACCTACCCATAACAATCAAACAGTGCTCGACAATTGACTCTTTCAAACTGAGATTGTAACCATATCCATTATTAGATTAGGTAAATAATGTATTGTAAAAAGCATCGAGACTTCCATGCGTTGTAAAATGCGAAAATGCGTTTTTAAGCACCTTGTTATTATTATTATTACTATTATTCCATAAACGAAGTTATGAAGATTAAAATCCTCGACAAATATGAAGAAAGTTGTCCAGCAATGAAGCCATTGGGTGTCACTTTTGATGAGCATCTGAAGTTTACCAGCCACTTAAATGAACTATCTAAAAGAGTATCTAGGAAAATAGGGGTCCTGATGAGACTGAAAAATTTAATACCAACATTATTATCAAAGCTTAGAATTGACAAATCTTTTATTTTGCCACAATTAACTTATTGTCAGACGGTCTGGCGGTTTTGTAAAAATCTGAAAGGAGAGAAATGATTGAAAGACTCTTAGAGAGAGCGCTGCAAGATCAGTATATTGTGACAGACATAGACATACTGCATACTAGTCTATTTTATCACGAGGAGCTTAGGAGGGATAATTTAAAATCTATACCAAACTCCCGAAATAATTATTATTTATATATAAAAAAGTACAATGATACATTGTGTAAAAGGATCTAAAATATATATTATATAAAATACAAGTAGCAATTAAAAATTATTCACATATTATTAATGAGCATTTAAATTGACGTTGAAGGAAGGTTGCAATTTGAATAAAAGTTTTTTGAGACAAAGACGCAAGATCCCCAGACTGATGAACTTATGATTGCAAATTCTTCCAGATGCGACTTACATGTATTACATGGTTGAAAGAATGCCGAAGCCATGATGTTCAATGATGTTGAGATTTTTTCTCCAACTTAGTATGCGCAACCACGTGCACGGTTTGATACTAAAAGGTGGCCGGCTTTGTATGGTGTTTAGACTGTAAAAAATAAGATCACTTACCGGCACTCCATGAGAGGTTAGTGTACCCTCCAAATATGTACGTCCCTCCGACTCTTATTATTGTTATAGTTGGTCCTTTGTTGTCACATCCGGTGTGAAAAGTACTGGCAGCCCAGCCATCCACGGACGCATGCCAACAGCGCTTCCATTTTGAAGATTCGCTTTGGGCGACTGGTTTGAGCCATGCGCTTAAATTCGCTAAGTGATGCACATTATCTCCTACGATAACGGAGTCAGTCAGTCCCTCTGGAAATACTGATATAAGGGAAGAGTAAAGAAAAGGTGATTCAGGTAACATCTTCTTTCGAAACTGATACCACTTACAGTGAAACCTGTATTAAGAAGACAACTTATTAAGCGGATGCCCAGCGGGCTGTAGCCGAAGTCCCCAAATTGATTTCCCTTATTTACTTTAAATGAAACTTTTACTAAGCGGACACATCAGGTCTATTAAGGGGACGCGGACACCTAGCACCTGAAAAAGGTAATTTCTATTGTTGCCAACCTGTATTAAACGGACACTTGTAATTAATTTCCACCACCCAACATACCAGACACAGGAAATGCGAAAGATTGCCACCAACAGATTTTTTCGATTCTTACATTAAAAAACGTGACTTGACGAACTTATTTGATTAGTTTCACAGTACAGTATTGTTTTCTATTTTGTTTTGTTTATATAGAACTTGTTTCACTCATCTGAACATAAATGAACCTGAATTGTAAAATGAAATAACGTAAATAAAATACGTTAATTACAATTATTAATTCAAAATATTTTCCCTTTTCTGACTGGCTCAAAGCCCTAATCAACTGGTGTTTACCATATTTGGAGGATGGAGCAACATGCCATAAAATCGAGGGTATATTGCTCGCATCTTCTAAGTATGGTATCGATCAACTTCTTTTCCAGGCGCGGCCGCCTAGCTGATTATTCACCAGTGATCTCCGAAAAAAAAAAAAAAAAGGCGTTCACGACTATCAGGAATAGCTGAATTTTAAACAAAAACTGAACGGAAGAATTGCAAGAATGTGCAAAACAAATAGCTCGATGGGGAGCACTGCAATTAAAAACTGTGCCGAGAAATAGGCGAAGATTTGAACAAAGTCTTCGATGAGGTAAAATTCTTAAATAAGAACTAAAAAAATATTTTGAAAGAAAAATAAAACAACAAATGAGTTAGGCTTTCGTAAAATGTAAAGAATTATGCAGATCTCGGAAGATGTTGTACCCTGCTAGCAGAGGCTTTTCCCTTGTGTTTCTCAGCGTTGTACTGGCATTCTCTTCGCGGTTTTGGCTGCTCGCGTTTTGTTTTGGTTCTTTCTGTGCCGAGGAAAAGACCTGCAGACAGCCGTTTGGGATTCTTGTTGAGCATGCGTATTAGATACCTCCAAGATCTGGGAGGTAATCACATGACTAAACCGGTTGTGGAACCGGTTTTATCGACTCGCGCATCTTTTTTGTACTAGTTTGCTGTGCAAAAGCGAGCCCGCTATATCAACATGGTGAGTGCGAGTCTTTCCCGTGAAAGTTTCAACGACGCTGCTGAAAAGGCTTTAGAAGCCCTTAAAGACAGTTCAATCGAGTCTTTGACTAAATATCAATCCAAAGCTTTGTTTCATGTATTGAATGGCGAAGATACATTCGTCAGTTTACCAACGGGTCATGGGAAATCGTTGATATATCAACTAGCTCCATCGGTCTCCAAGCATCTTGGCCTCCTCAGTGAAGTGCCGATTGTACTCGTTATTTCCCCGCTGAACGCTCTGATAGATGATCAGATAGCCTCAGTTACCAAGCTAGGAATTACAGCCCGTAAGCTCGATGCCTCATCTCTTGAAGATACTGTCAGTTTGGCTGTCATGAAGTGCTAGAAACCATAGGTGCGAGAAAGTGAAACTGTCGTATTACCGACACGTGACCCAGAAATTCCATGGTAACTGCATTTTCATCTCGCGCATGCTCAACAGGAATCCCAAACGGCTGTCTGCAGAGGTCTTTTCCTCGGCACAGAAAGAACCAAAACAAAACGCGAGCAGCCAAAACCGCGAAGAGAATGGCAGTACAACGCTGAGAAACACAAGGGAAAAGCCTCTGCTAGCAGGGTAAAGATGTTTTGCACCTCAACATCCTCCTCCATCTGCAAAATTCTTGATCCTGCTCAGCCTCATTTAATAATTGCTAAAAGTACGTTTAATTACTTCTTAAAAGAAGAAATTATATAGATATATTTAGAAAAATAAGTACGTTATATGTGCAATAAAATGTAGAAATAAATCAAATTACAGAATAGTGTATGCATGCATAAGTAAGTATGAATGTAATGTTCTAGATCCTTATTCAAATCTAACCCTTATTATGGGCTAGATTATTTAAATTTACCCCATTTTCACTTTGGACGGAAGTGAGGTAGCGTATGATCTTAAGTGGCGGCTCATGATGCAGAGTTATTTAAAAGTCAAAAATGTCATTTTCAGACATTTTCGTTTTGCTGACTGGTTTTGGGCACCTAAAAGATAGTCTAAATTCGCGCCAAAATCGTTGGTGAAAACGCCTTGAGAAGAGTACATGGACGTTGCTAGCTCCGTGTTATAATTATAGGCTCCAGCAGAGGCATAACATTCAATACTGGATACGAAAACTTACCGGCGGATTCAGCGAATTGCCGATCTCATTATCCACCACTTTGAATGCTATGATGTCGTACGTCCTTAGGAAACTTCCATAATTGATTTTATAACAGTAAGGTAACTGACCTCTAGATTAGCTAATTATTTTCTCCTACCTTGGCAAGTTTTTCCATCGCCGTTGTATCCTGTCTTGCAGGTGCAGATATACGATCCACGAGTATTAGAGCAGTTGGCATTGATGTCACATACACGAGGAGAAGCACTGCACTCGTCAATATCTAGAAAAACAAATTAAAATATTGGAGTTCCACAAGGATCTATCGTACGCTCCTTGCTAACAAAATAAAATCGAATAATAATAACAATAATAACAATAATATTAAAATAATAAACTTTATTAACATATTCCAGACAAGTTGCCATTTACAAGTTAAAAATTCCAATATTAAAATATCCAAGGCACAAAAAAGTTATTATTATGATCATTACCATCATCGTCATATCATATATGTCATGATATCATGGTTACTGCAACTAATACTAATACTACTATCATCATCCTAACATTAATTAACATATTCCATACAAATTGGTATATACAAGGTAAAAGTAAGTAAAAGAAAAGAAATAAACTATTAAAACCTATTTCATCAGTGTTTACATAATGGCTCCCTCCTGGGTTTCAACGTCAATATCGGTATATACAAGGTAAAAGTAAATAAAAGAAATAAACTATTAAAATCTATTTCAACAGTGTTTACAAAATGGCTCCCTCCTGGGTTTCAATGTCAATATCAATGTTCTTAAAGTCACAAAAGGCTTTCCTTCTAGCTCTTGAACCTCTTAGGCAGATTAGCGCGGATCTTAGTAAAGCGAAGGACGTCCTTGCTCTTGTCCAGGAGATTGTTTTAGCATAATGTTCTCCTTTCTTGATGGAGGTCAGCTGCGCCAGTCTGGAATGGTATTGCAAGCACTCGTTTCCCATGCCGCCTGTTGACGTGAAAATAAGGGTGTAAAAGTTCGTTGTTCGATATCCAAAACCCTCCTCGCGTAAAGGCGCTTCTTCTCGTTCTCATGATTGCGGTATATCTGTTGGAGCTCTAGGTCCCTATACGAATCAGCATTAGGGTGACAAACCCTCACATCAAAGAATGCTGATCGTTGGTTCTCCCAGAACCCGCGCGCATGAATATCCAACCTCGCATCTGGAGCTCGATTAGAACCTCTTCCCAGCTGTTCACCCGAGATACCTTGCAGGACAGGCTCAACCTCAACATCGGTACAAACCATATTCAGGAGTTCGGCTTCTAAGCCCCTCAGCTCATTGTGACGTTGGGCAACGAACCCACCTCTCTTGCATATAATTGCGTGGTCCACTGTAAAAGCATCACCGCATACACAGGTAGAGGGGATATCATCAACCGGCCAATCGTAGCGCAGTTTGATTGCATCGCGGAACTCTCTCTTATTTAGATTGAAACCCATTTCACGAAGGGGGAGTACGTCAGCCAAACAGATGACCCTTTTTCCGCAGCAAGGTCAAGTGCCCGTTGGACTTTCTGTGGGGCTACCCCTCTGATATACTCTGCCCTGTCTTGGAGCACCGTTCCTCTCTCACTCCTCATTGCCTGTTGTAGTGGCTTGACCAAAGAATCATGCGGCATCTGATGGGATTGAGCCACGATCTGTTGGACCAGCGGGATGGTAACTTTGACGGAGGAGGATTGCTCAAGATTTGCGTCAAGACACGGGTTTGTCATGCCAAGCCCCCCTAGACGGACTGGCAGTGCTAGAATGTCCCTGTCCAGCGGAGTGCACCTATGCTCTGTAATTGCAGGGATGAGCACCTTAGATATGGCATTCTCCAAAGGCTCCAATAATTCTTGAATATCAGGCAAAGTTCTCAAAAAATATGTCCATCGGTGCTTGAGGCCAAAGGAGTAAGCAGCATAACACGCTTGAGGCTGAGAAAGAGCAAACTCTGCCAGCTTGGTAATCTCGCTGACCCAGTTGGTCACCTTCTCGCTAACGTATTCTTCTAGATGTTCCCGTGAACCTATCACCGCACTCAGATGTTTTTGTCCCTCTACCGTCACATTGACAGCCGTGTCCTTGAACACTTCTTTCACGTTTGCATCTTTATCTGGCTTTGAGATAATCCAACATTTCTTGGGGTTGGGAAAATAGCCAAAGACTGGGCCAAGGCTGTTGAGGACATCCCACCATTTCTTGATTTCCAGTACAGAGCCAGCTCCACAGGCATCTTCAGCAAACCAGCACTGTTTAGTACTGGACGC
>JBBMOI010000014.1:7210000-7312500 GCA_038088405.1 Porites divaricata
TCACCGAATATGACCTAATTTTGGCAAGGGCGGGAAAGTTTAATCGTTCGCATGAATAAGTAGAAAGGATGGTGGATTGCCTTGTGTATAAGCACAGTCTCGGTATAGTTATACTGGCGGCCAGGTAAAACTGTCCGTATCCTTATCCTGGTCATGAAGGAAAAAAGATTGACCCTCGCTGTAAAAAAACAATTAACTGGCAAATAGCGCATTCAAGAAATCCGCGAGATTTTTGTTACCCTTGTTCATGTGAAGTCACGTAAGTATCTTCAGTTGTTCTGTTTTTACCCCTGTCCTTTATTTTATTAAAGAAGCCGTTGGGCATAAATAAATGGGGAAAAAGGATAAATTAAGTGTAAGGAAGATTCAAATTTTGCTTCGTTTTCTACTTCAAGTAGCCAGAGGAGTCGCGTGTCACCCAATGTTTACTACAAAGTGACTATTCCATACCTGAGATTCCTAAAATAAATATATACAAATAAAAGAAACCAAGTAAAGAAAAGTGTACAGAATAAAAAAAAAACAGACTGTTTCTAAGAACATAGAATTATTTCATAAATGGAACTGGTTGATGTAAAAGCTTATATTGTTTGCATTTTTTCATGTCTAAGGTTTATTTGTGCTGTTGTAATTCAATTAACATTCTGTGAATGCATTAAAAGCAAATGAAGAGCCTGATTATCTGCCAGGCTTAATGTTCTAACATGACATAACAAAACACTTTATGTTATGTTAGAACATCTAAATTGTATTTTATTTCATTGCAATTGTGAAAATTCCGTTTTATTTGCTTTGTGTGAGAAATATACATCTGCACTTATTTATTTAGCATATCATAAACTGCTCAGTTAAAAAAAGTCTCTTCATTTGAACCATGTGGTAGATTCTATTTATCGTAGCTGTGAAAACGTGTTCTATTTATTTAGGCTCTCACCCTTACAAAGAAGATTATCAAGTATCAAGAAAAAGTCATAAAGGGTGTCGAGGACATTTACCCAGCCCTCTTGCAAAGTTTTCCAGTGTTCGAAAATTGAAGATTTCAGAGTCGTATCATCGAATGAACTTCATGCGAGAATAGCCAGGCCACTAAGCTCATTTTAGATTTTTGCATGACGTGAAAAAAAAAAGCTGTCTGCTTAATCACCTACTTGCCTTTTGAAGGCGACCTCATGTGAGAGACTTAATACTTCAATTCAGTTTGTTGAAATGTTTTCCACAGCAAAGAAAGTTTGCTAAAAAACCACGGTATATAAGAGCTGACAGATCAGCGGGAGCAAGGGCACAGCGGCACGAGAGAAAGAGGGCGTTCCCTATCACATGCTAGAGCTTGTTTCCAGTCATCCCCGTTAACTTTGTGAGCCCGATTTGTTCTAAACTCCAGAAAAGTCATTCTCAGGCTATTCAAAGACATTCACAAGCCGATTTCTTGGAGTGCAAAGAAGTAACAATTTACAGGTAATATTATTATTAGGCCAAGAGGGTTCGTTTCTCACTGAGCCCGAAAATCACGCACTTAGAAAGGAAAAGACCAGGAAAAATAGCGAGAGCGAGGAAAATAATATAAGTTTAAAATGATGTATTGACACTTCACATCTGAACTGTTCAGCTGTTCTTTAATGAGAAGTAAAATATTTAAATTGAGACATCTTTCAACAGCAGCGACAGTTTGGATAGGGAATCCCCCTAGTGCCTATAGCAGGCTAAGGATACTTCTGAGACTTCCTGCTTAATATTCTATGGTTAAAAATAAGAGATACAAAAAATATTGTAAATGCGAAATGATTTTCCACAAATAACAAAAGGAAAAGGGTTGTGAATTCCGCATTCCGGATTCCGGATTCCTTACGTTCCCAAACACTAGAAAAACATGGCGGACAGTAATTACAAAGCTCACGTTCACCGCCTTCTACCCCTTCTTCGTTGGGTTAGAACCATAGCCACATGGAAAACAGTGATTTAAAGTATGCAGTCTTTAACAATGGACAATTTTCGAGTGACATATACCCGATTTCTCGCTTTCTATTCTGACAATCCTTCTGGACTTCGCGATGGCAAAACGTCGGCGAAATGGCCAAATAAGGCAAGTTTCGTCACTTACCCCTCGACAAAAACTGAATGGCCGCCAAAACTTTTAACACGATTCAGTAGCTGAAGGATTGAACTACACAGTGATATGCAGGAGAGCCAGTAAGTGTGAGCCACTTTTGAGATTTAATCCACTGAATTTGGCTAAAATCACATGTTTCGCTAAATGGGTCAAAGGGGCTAGGTGTGTTTCGTCAGGTTTTCTAAACGAAAAGGTGTCGATGATTCTGACCTGTATTATTTTAAAGATAAAGGCTCAATTAAAGTAACTAGTAAATTGGAAGCTTTGGGTCGCACTCTTTTATCCGGAACAATCGGTTGAATTTTGACGAAATTTTGCATATTTTACAAGCATCTCAGGTCCTCATGTGTTGCCGACAGAAAATTCGTTAAAAAAATTTACAGAAGCGAATTTCTCCAATCTAGTTTCATATTTGTTATATACTTATTACAAGAAGTCTACAGAAAAATTATGAGCGAAATCCATTTTGTGGGCAAAACTCGATATGAGGATCTTACAGAGACTGGCTCTTAATTCTTAAAGGGCGGACTTTTAAAGAATTTGTATTATATACACTTACATGTACCCAAAATGTTTCTAATAACAGAACTAGTGAACCCGAGGCATGATGTCATGTACTGCCCGTATATAAAGGGACTGGATTCGATGGACTTATCAGAGGGCACAATCAGCTTAACGGCAGTCGCCGATGATATAATTGACTAAACTCACCGTTAGTCTCCATATTACAATAAGCCAGAACAGATGTACCAGATTTTATAGTGGAAAACCAGTATTTCCCGTTAACAGCGTGTCCTTCACTCCTCTTTATTTCGTCACAAGTCTCCGCTGGTAGTTCTTGAATCGAACCAAGGGGAACTGAAAGATTAAACAACAATTCTTCATTTTTCTTTACCCCTGCATAGTTTTTTCTTTATGCAGGAGGTTCCGCCCCGAGGTCCAACCCCTTACCCTTTTATATAACGTTTTTGACAAAAAAGGTACCCCTCCCATTCATGACTGCTAGCTATTGGACATACCTAGTTCAGAACTTCCGTAAAATCCCATGTTAAATGCCTGGGCTTTTATAACTTCATAAAGAGTTTTGGGTTGGCTCACATAAACGAGGGGGGGTTATATCGGGGGGGGGGGGGGAGGGGAGAAAAATGTTTCGGACCGACGGGATAAAACATATCTGAACCGAATTAAAGCAAAGATACCATTGCACCATTACATTTAGGGTTACTTTATTCTTATAATAATACATTATTTTAAAACAATAATAAACAGAAAAATAATGTATTTCAAAAACATCTATAAAACACTTGGAACAACTGGAACGGAACAGGACGAAAATAAAAAAAGAAATCTACAAGAAATTGTCCCCTCGGTAGCATTAACAAACTTCATATTTGTATTTCAATCACAATTTCATAGTTTCATAGTTCCAATTCAAGTGGGCTACCGTTTTACAAAACGCGCTTATACATAAGATGGGCTTATATCCGGAATAATATCTTCGTTAGCAAATGGATGGGTTTAAATCCGGGGGGGGGGGGGGCTTTAACGTGGGATTTTACGGTAATTTTGTATTCCTCTTAATTGCTGTAAATGCTCTGTCTTTTAAACATGAATAAACACAAAACCAGACAAATTTCCGTCGGCTTTTTCTCATCCATAAAATGCATCTGTTAGCTCTTTTAGGTCATTTTATAGGCCTACAGAGATGACTAATTTTCCTAGCCTTTCATATACTTCAAGCAGTGGAATTTGTTAGCTCTTTCATATATAAGAGTACCCCCGGCACTTAATAATGGCTCACCTCGTTGTAAATCGCGTCTATAGTAAGATCTGTCTTGGTTTGGAATGAAGTCCTCAGGCCTGGCTTCCTTTGTCCTGTTGTTAAACTCACACATTAGAAGAGAGATGACCCAGTTAAAACTTTGGCATCGATTGTCTTCGCGACATTTGAATACGCACGTAAACGGAAGTTCCGCGAGAAGAGTGTCGTATACGTGTCCTCGTAACATCCAGCCCACGATGGAGCTCTGGGATCTACCACCTGCAGGACATTTATTACTTACTGCGCAGTAGAGCAGAAGAGCCAGAACGGAGATACGGAAAACTATTCTTGCGGTCATGTCTGGAACTGAAGTACATAAAAGTATTTTGTTGAAACACAAACTTTACCAAAGGTGAACTTAACCGATTAATTCGTTGTCCGTTTCTGCCTAAAGAACAACTCGCATACTGCAAATAGCTAGCCAATTTTCAAACCGAATTTGATGATACTTGTAGAAACCATAAGAAACACATTTTTGTTCGCAATAATTTATTGATTCCTCCTCTTCAAAATCCACCTGCTGGTTGGTCGGTAAAACACTTAAAACAGAAAAACATACTCGAAGGTGGCTGTGTTTTGGCATTTTCTCTGTCGTCACAAACACTTTTAAGCTTTTTTCACACTTTGTTTGCGTTTTCTTTGGCTCATTGATCGGTTTCTTTTTTCTTTCTTGCTTATAGTGCAGAAGCCTTCCCAATTAATCTCTGAGGCACCTGTGACAAGACCTAACCAAAAAACGGCATATATACCATCAGGAGCTTCTAATAAACAAATCAACAACCACGAGGGCGACAACATGAACTAAATTGGCGTCGTTTTTCTCGCTAGTTAAGATGCAGATCTATTTAAAACATCAACAAAACAAAACAAAAACAACATCCAAAACAGGAAAGAAAGCGAAAAATTTGTCGTCGTTTGTTGACGTCTTTTACAGGCCGTCGTCTTAGTATCTCAAAACGGATTAAAATGTTCCAGGAATGTGATTCGTTAGTGCAGAGTTGCAAATGTCCGATCCTGGTCTATCGAGCGTTGGTGTTCAGAAGTTAACTCCGTATTATAATTAGAAACTTAAGATTACCTAATGTTTTTTCGCTTATACAAAGTGTAATATTATAATTATTAACCTTTGTTGGCGAAAGCGAAAACGAAAGAAACCTTGACAAGAGCAGTCAAAAAGTAAAAATTCCATTCATATATTGTGACTTCTTTTACCATGCACTTTTCTTAGACTAGAGTTTTACAAGTTCAATTCCACAAAAATGCGATGTTCGCAGTAGCGTGCAAGGTTTTGCCGATCAAGCGCCGAATTCCTCTTCCACTTTAACTACTAGAAAACAGTACCCATGCAATAATTTAGATTCGGTAGGAAAGTCGTACATCAAGTTCTAATTCTGTTACCGATAGTGTTAAATGGCATAGTTACTCGGCCCACGGACGGCTAATGGAAGCCAGAACGTATAAATGCCATCAGCCCATGGCGGGTCGCTAAATTGATGTAAGCTGGAGGGTAATTTAACCACCGACATGCATATTGTCAATTAAAACTATGAACTTAAAATTTTCTAATGGTTGCCTTTAAAAATTCCTTTTACAAAGACATACCAAATAAATTTTTTTTATGTACATAAATCTTTAATAAAAAAAGACAATTAGAGCTCCTCATCTTGACAAAACCGTTTTTTAAATCCAGCGTAAACCCCGCAACAGGCCATCATTTAACCATAAGAAATATCGTTTAATGCTGGGTCCTCTTATACCACTCAGAAAATGTATGAAAATACAAAAATAAAAAGTACAAGCAGGAATGTTGTGAACTGGCATTTTAAATAAGCTCATTTTAAAAATTTGGGGGATTATTTTTGGCTCATGAACCGACAGTTTTCTGCACTATTAGCGCTTAGGAAAAATAAATCATCAAAATGTGACCCTCGAAGAGTGAAGACTTTCAAAACTACGTTGTCACTCTTTTCTGGAATCGGCACCTTATTATTTTATGAGGCTTAAATATAAACCGTCGTTCATCTGGACATTAATTTTTCAAATAAATGCGTTTTTGTTTTAAAATTTTGGAGTATCTACGCAGATGACGCAGAGAGTCGAAAACAGGCGGAGGGTGGGGGGGGGGGGGGGGGAAGAGACGAGGTCTGGGACCGAGAAACGATGCTCTCACAACTTGCAAAGCGATCACCCTGCGTGATGGTCAGCGGATAATTGCAGCATTTTTCCCACAGTAAATATTTTTAGACTTTTTAAAAGCAAGAAGCGAACCAGCAGAGGAAATCAGAAATGTTAAAAATTGAAAAAAATAGTATCATTCATCTTTGTTTTTCTTGCATATCGTATGTGTCTTTCGGTACTGAAATTGCGGGGGAAACTAACACGCAACCGCGTTAGAACTTAACCAACAACAACGCGCTCGATCGATTAATAGGTTACATCGTTTTTGCCCGGCAAGGATACTGATAAAAATTACTGGAGAAAGTTTCAAATTTATCGAAAGCAAGTATACTCGGAAAGCTTTATAAAAATGAGCTTACAGCTCTACATATCATAACTGAATAAACATCAGATAAACATTCACACTTTATAACATTTCACTTCGTTTATTACGATCAGTCAACACCTTGAATCCAAAGTTAAAATTCAAAACGACCCTACTAAACAAATCACAACTACTACTGAACGCTCTGTACCTTGAAGCGACTTTAACTTTCCTAAGGTTTGCTGCAAAACACTGCCCGATAGCTCAACTCTTCGGTGGTTCTTATCAGTACGGAGCTATAGTATATGTTGCATATTCCAAACTCTGCAGAGGGAAATTGTTTAACAGAAAAAGAAAACCGCACACTATGTCTGAAAAGCGACATCAAATCAATAAATTTGTGAATTACCAAAATATAATAGTAAGAAACAGTCCCACCTTCGACCGCCATGTTTTTGTTTCTTCTCAAGACCGTTGATCTATGGATTTTGACGTAATGCGCATGGTCAGCACCAAATCCGCTGGCAAGACCCTTGCTGATCGCTTTGCAAGTTGTGAGAACATTGTTTGGATTTCATTTAAGAGAATGTATGGGAAGTAGCTTCCCCCCCCCCCCCCCCCTGGTCGAAAAGACTCGATAAAGAATGAAAGTAGAATTAATAAGGTAATGTTCCAAGCCCTCCGCTCAGTCATTCTAAGCGCTTCGTCACGACTAGCTTCTTAAAATACTCTGGTACAAAAAGGCTATATCCAGCAAACCATGTTGGAGAAAATTCCAACAAAATAAAAATAGCAACGATAAAATTGAAAGAAAATTGAAACGAATCCTCACCAGTTCCCAGGAGTCGCGGCGGCGGTAGTATCAGTATCTTTAACCTTTTTCCCCCAATTAGTTGATGCGTTCGCGAAGAGTAAGGAGTGTCCCCGATAACGGAATTCGTCTTAAACAGGTTTGCAATGATGACAATTTGATATTAATTAATATTTAATAACAAACACAATGCAAAATGTTGTCATTAGTAAAATGCATTTAGTTTTATAGTATCAGATTCATATACCAGAGTAAATTGATCATCAAAAATGGGGTTTCTGAACTAAATTCTTAAAATAAACACTTTGGCACCGGTCATTTCGCTCCCAGTCGACTCAGCCAGGAGAAGATAGAACAGAACAAAACTTTCAAAGGAGTACTTAACGTTGTATCAATATTTTCTACTCTTATATTCAGTACCCCTAATGAAATCAGAATTAATATATATTTTTTTGTTCAGTTCAAGAAAAAAAAAAACCTATATTGAAGAAAAAGCAAATTCAGTGCACAGTTGGTTACTTTTAGTATAGGTGAATGGAGATGCATTAAGTCTCATATGTTTGTTTTCCCAAAATTTTTAAGGAGCGTGAATACAAATTAGCAGGTGCACTAAGTATAAGTCATGATATTCTATCTCAGGTTTGCAAATAATAGGATCTCAAGTAACACAAACACTTCTTTGAATTACTGTAGAATGTTATTTCTCTTCTGAAAGGACTGTCGATTGAAGATGACATTTTCTCTCCTGTCTTTTATTTAATGCATTTAGAATTTCTGAAAATATTTGCTGAAGCATACGGATAGCATCAAGCATCACAGTCTAAATTGTGAACTTTTACAAGACGTTTCCCTTTAATGATAATGAAGTTTCTTTAACTGTTGCTAAGAACTACGCACATCAAACTTTCATTTCGTTATCGTTACTTGTGTCACTCTTTCTAATCTTTCTAGATTCCACACAAAAACATTGCTTGGGTTTCCTAGTCTTTTTATATTTTGGGATGCGTAATTGACTCTTAACCCACACTGAAGCCTTTTCTAATAATTATTGTAAACAGCTTTCTCGAATCATCTGTTTTGTTAGCGAACTAACTTGCTCCAGGACAAAGCGCAGTGCTTAACTAAACCACACCTTTTCCTAAAAGTCATAAAATTCGTTTTTATTCTTTTTATGTGCCATTTTTTCTACCATTTATGAAAATGCCATTAAAAAATAGTGTTCAGTCAAGATAGTAGCGAGGCAAATCATGCTCTTACTTCGTTCCGATTCCAAATGGGAAAGGTAGCATAAATTTAGAGTTAATTGTGCTGGCTGGTGGGAGTTCAAGCCTAATTTTACCTAAACTATGCATGGCGTGATGCCCATTATGAAGCCAAACGTTTTAAAAGTTGCTTATTTGAAATTCCTATTGACTGCAAAATGTTTGTAAAGCCGGGTTCTGTACCATGCACACATTGAGAAAATGAAACTTCCCAAATGAATGTAAATCGAAAGGTTAATCATCACATTTATATCCACAAATGGACCAAATTTTCGGCGCCTATAAGCAAACTTATAATTACGCTATTAAATGTGTCGGTAAACAGGCCCGGGCTCTGTAGTTGCCATAGTAACAGTTGCATGTTTGGTTCAGAAAGTGTTCGTAAATTGGGTAGTTACCAACTGCACCTTATTATTGTTGATAAAATGGTAAATGAACGCCAACGATGACTTCAGCCCTGTGCCTTGGTCGAGTCTCGTGATTATTGACCGGGAATAAAAAAATCCAAAGCTTTGACATGAAATATATTGCATAAATGAATAAAGTTAAAAGGTCTGATTAATGTTGTTTGGCGCCGTAACAGGTACATAAGTGGTTGCTTTATTTTCAAGACGCTTAGTCTGAGCTCTTGCATTACCTAGTATAAATACTCAATCAATGGTACGAGGAGGTGCGAAGAGAATAACTAGGAATAGCCTGAGTAGCAGACCTTCCTAAGGGGCCAGGGGAGAGGAAATTTTAGATGGGGGAGGGGGAGGGGGAGAAGAGAAAGGAAGGCCTGACACAAAGCCATTCAGCAAATCGTGTGACACATCCAAAATCTGGATGTGGCAGTGATTGGATAACACACAATAATCCCTGACGTCATCGACCGCAAGTAAATACTAGCAGGGCGGTCAGCAAGGAGAAGCCATTGAAATTTTTCATAGATGTTTTGATTTCATGTGGCACTTTTGAAATGGCTCAATCTCAAGCGGGAGTCATCATATTTCGCTTTCCCTCGGACGATTCTCGGTCTGATCTACATTCAGCTCTTTAGCTGCCAGACTCTCAGGAACCTGCTTATTAATTAATGAGCGCCTGTTGTAACTCTGTAAAGAAGATCAATTTACAATTTTCTGGGTGCACTCCTTTTATTTACAAACAGAGCGTTGGCGATTCCTAAAACATGTTATAATTCCTCAAAAACGGCAGGTTTTCCATTACAAGTATTCGAAAACTCCTCATTGGAGGTTTCAGGAAAAAAAAATGAGAAATAGTAGCAACACAAGCACCCGAGCTCGGCCAGCCCGTATGGTGAGATTTATTTTAGGCGAGCTTTTTGACACGTGAAGCTGACAGCTCAATGACCGGAGGTGATTGGATGGTATCGAATTATGCTGTGTTGGGGTGGAAGGCTCTAGCAAAAGCATCTGTGTCAGGCCTTTCTCTCCTTCAGCTCTTTCCCTTTTCGCTTCCATCTCTCCTCTTTTCCCCCAGAAACGCCTGATACTCAGGCCAAAGTAGGAAAAAAGCTAGATTCATTTTATGAATGATATCTATTCGTAGTTTTCACATGAAGTCAGTCACCAACACTCAAAAGTGAAGAATTATTAATTTTCCTTAAAATTATGCTTCAATTAAGTGTCAAAGCAGCTTAAAACTTATGTTCTTACAAGTTTTTACTCAGAAAGGGTTGTTTGTTTTGTGATAGAGTACGCTTGACTTACTAACCTTAAGCGTTACACAGCATTTACTTGGCAGCCGAGAGAGTTGCCATGTAGAATAAAGACTTGACTTAGTTCGGGGGATGTGGCTAGGCGTTCGTAGCATAACGGGATGATACTACTAACAGTGCTTGTATCTTTCAAAAATTATCAGATGCTAGTTTTTGTAAATTACGCTTAGTAAATTAATTGTGCCTGTACTTTTTACTTCAAATTTGGTAAAAACTCCTGGATTACTGTGCAATTTTCATGTAAAAGGCAAACAAATTTCCTTATCCATAAACTAGAGTCAGACTTTGCAAGCGCTTAATTCATCATAAATTACCTGGCTATCGATGTCTTGCAAAGTATTTGCAGTCGACGCCAGCTTGGGTAACCGAGATGCACATGCTTTGAGTCCAGTGGAAAGAATTCTGGGTCACTTCCCGTGGGAAGCAGGTCCAATGAATGTGAAAATAAGAAGACAAATTTAAAATAATAACCTTGTCACCTAAATTTGCCTGTGACTCTGATCTCCAGCCAAAAAATTGGTTGCATGATCAATAAATGAAAATTTCTTGCTGTAAAACTAGCTAAAAGTGCAAATTATGCTTTTTCAGAGAATAGGTACTAGTTAAAAATTACACTCGTAACGACGAACTGTGCCAAAACTTACGCTAGCACAATCTATTAAAGCCTGGAAGTTGCTATCTGAACAGTCTTTGTGTTAGGAAAAGTACTACTTTAATGTTTATGAGTTCCACGAGGGACGAATTCACATGCTTTCGTAGCAAAGCTACAATGAGGGACAAAAGTGTTGAGACACTTCCGTAAAATGGCCCCTTTTTACATAGTGGACATACCTATCCCCTTCCCCTGTCTACCCCAACCCCTCCCCCCAAAAATCAATGTTGTATTTTGGACCCTCAAGTCTTTCTTTTACTTCAGACAACATTGACCCGGGGGGTGAGGGGATTTACGGCGTTTAAAAGGAATGAAATAATAAATGAATTAAATGATTGATAAAAGCACCCATTTTAAACAAGTGTGTCAACTAATTTTGTCCCTGATTGTAGCTAAGGTAACAGACTGATGTTTCTGTTGGTTTCCGTCCATCATGTTAATGCCGTAGAACAGATGGGCATCAGCATGGCGTCTCCATACAAGGCTCTATAAATTTAGGTAAAATATTACTCCCAATATTTCGCATAAGAAAAATTGCAACTGAAACTTGGCGAGGATCTTCGTATATTCACCTTGTTACATTTCCCACATTCTGGACCGTGTATCTATTAAACTGCTTGACAGGCCTTTGAAAGGAAGGGGGAAGGGGATTCCGGGCGCGCGAGAAGGGCGAAAAGCGCGCGAGGGGTGGGGTAGGGAACGCCGGCAAGGACGCTAATGTCTTTTTCTTTATTCACATCTACCTGAGAGATAAAGAAATCCTGATTGATTAGAATTCTAAACAAGTCAATCATAGCCTTAATGCTTAAATTCCATTTCGCCTGCGTTGCCCGAAATTTTCTGTTTGTTTGTCGCGCGTGTTTTTCTTGTAGTTGATTCCTGCGTTTCTCGACCTGCCGTATTGGCACCGAGAAGCATTTTGGAGTTGTTTCTTGCACTTATAATAGATTTTTATTTGTGTGATCGACCTGAGAAAATGTTTGGTCGTGAATTGAATCTGATAAATATTTTGTAGATTTTTGGTCGCGCGTTCGAACTGAGACTTTTTTTTTGTCATGTACTCGACCTGAGGAAGTGTTTGCTCGTGAAAAAAGAAAAATAAATAAATAAATAGAATAAAAAATGGTCCTATGTTGACGGCTGCAGAAAGACTTATTTTGGTCTGGCGTTTGACGTGAAAAAGATTTGGTCGTTCCCCGGTGCCTGTCCTGAGAGAGATTTTCACAGTACACGGGGCCTGTAAATGCTTTTAGTCGCGTGTTCGACCTTGAAAGATTCTGGTGGTGTGTTCGACCTTGGGAAGTGTTTAATCATACGTCCGACCTTTCAAAGAATTTGGCCGTGTGATTAGACTTAAGTGTTCTACAGCGGGTTCGAGGGTTAACGTTTAAAGGGTTTTGGTCGTGTGGTCGTGTTTTAGGACTCGGTAGCGTGTCCTGGTAAAAGAAAAAATGTCGCCTTTTCCCCCTTCCCGCCCCTGCCGTGATCTGAAGGCATACTCTATCCAATGGGCAGGGTTACGGGATCCTTTGAATAACTTTTGTTCAATATTGGCAAATAGCTGAAGTCGTGGTAGTCCTACAAGTACGGATTGAATGAAAAGACAAAAAAAAAAATCAAAACAAAGAAAACAGAGCAAAAGATGAAAACATTAAGCCAGGCGTTAGATTAGAACTTAGTCACCATTTTTCCTCAGGGATTGTAGAGCGAGCGAAACGTGAGCACGCGTGAAAATCACCCCACGCGAGAAAGACGGTGGGGTGATTTTCACGCGCGCTCGCGTTTCTCTCGCTCTACTATCCCTGAGGGAAAAAGGGACTACTCGTAGTCTAGCCAGGCTTCAATTAAAGGCTGAACTATTTAAAAGTACATATTGAAATGGAAAAGGGAACAGAAAAAATGACATTGGGAAAAAAAGTCTACTCCCCTTTTCGACAAAAAGTTCATTTTCTTTTCGTATCTCATGGTTATAGATGTTGCAGACATCCAGTTTCTTCCGGTTCGGTCAAAAATATCTGAAGAAAACTCTCTTCTTTTCTATAATTTTGTCAAGCACTCCTGAAGCTGTGGACTGAGTCGCATTTGGAATTTTAAAATGTTTTGCTCACCCCTGATTCATCACTTGGATTTGCGATTTTTAGCTGCAGGAATGTTTTTTTCTTTGCAGCATTTTTTCGTGACATTTTGCCCACATTGGGGGTTTTGAATCAACATCGGGTACTGAACAACAATTCGAACGCAAAACCTACGCAATACTCAATTGCCTCAAACTACATTTTATTATGTCACACTGAACATTACAATGTTTAGAAAGCTCATAAATGTTACACATTTTCAAAGGATGTCAATTACGGTGCTGTGGGAAATTTAAGCCATCGATGGTTATTTCTCTTTTATTTTTTTGCTTACATCTATTTACCTTTTGTAAAGGTATCCTAATGAGTTCAGTCGCTCCATTTAAGGGAATCCGGATTCCTGAATCCCGGATATTTAGGAATGCGGAATCGAGAATCCACTTCGTGTAACCCAACATCTAAGACTGTCCTACTTACCCTTACATTGGGGCAAAGTTCAACCTAGTTCTTGAACTCAGATCATGTATGCTATGTCCAAGTTGCGACATAGAAATCCCCCCGGTCCGCCAAGATTACCATCGTTTCTAATGCTCTAAAGACACTATTTTCAAAGGGTATATAATAATTAAAGGTTTCTTAATACATGAACAAGTAAAAACTAACGCGGATAAAGTCAAACTACATGCACACATCGTAAATTTAAGCTAAATAAACATGGCGCCAAGGTATGGGTACCTGCGGACGTCGATTTCGTCGCTTGCCTTCGATCAAATCGTCACGGTTCATGCGAAATCGTCGCATGTCAAGAATTGTTTTGAGTGGCATTAAGCGCCACTAGCAAGCTCAGCGCAACCAGAACGACGACAGAAACGATAAAATATATTAGGTTAATAAGCACAACAAAAACACTGAACGTACAGCACACTATTTGGTAGAATTCTTTGCCGTCATCTCATTGCACGACTAACGCTAAGTTATCAATCTTAATCGTCGCTTCATCAACTTGAGCGAACGTCGCAATTTTGATGTCGTCGGAAATACCCATACAGAGGCTCAATTTAGTTCCAAATGAATATAATTTTAAACTCTACATATTACCTGATGCTAAAATTTCACATACTACCCTTTACCTTACATGCTTGGATTTCATAATCCTCTGATCAGTGTCTAATCTTAGAACTTCCCGATAGTTGACTACTTTATTTTTATCGCTGACGTTTCTTAAAAGTACACAGTCACGAGTTAACGTTATTATATATAAACCTATAGTCTTGAACAGCGAGAGTAAACTCATTGTTTGAAAAACTTGAACACGGCCTTCTATATATGCTGTTCCTGGAAAACTTTGTGGTTATCAAACTATTGTCTTATCTAACGCATGTCTGGTAAATATAAAAGAGCATTGTATTATTTCGAAATACAGTTTTCTCATATTCTTTTCCTGTCCACAAGTACTTTATTCGCTGATCGAACCCTATTCGTGTACTTGTTAAACGCTCGGTCTATTCACAGCCCCAGTTGTTCGAAGGGCGGATAGCGCTACTCACTGGATAAATTACTATCCAAAGGATAGCGAAACTGGTTTTCGTAATACTTATCCTCTGGATAGCGATTTATCCAGTGGATAGCCCCATCCAACTTTTGAACAACCGGGACTTGGTCAATAGTTTATTGTATGTAGGTAAGTGAGATCGAAACTTTCTAATTGTAAAACAAAAGGTTAGACAAAATGGGCGATTGGCGTCTCTATACGCTTCGTTGATTGCTGTAATGCACATTGATTGCAGAGCAACCGAGCAGAAAATCTAGATTCTATGTAAGAGTTGAGCGGAACTGTAAGTAACAGTAAATGCAGCGTTAGACCATTTTTTTGCAAAAAAGGATGTCACCAACAGTGTGCGCATGGCCGCGAAAGATCACACCGTTGGAAAGAGAGCCTTCAAAATTACTGCAAGCTTGCTAAGTTTTTGCCAAATATTTCAGAAGCGGGTACTACCAGAATTTGCAGAATGTTTGTGCCCCTCATCAAACAGACGTTTGTGAAATGCAAGAAGTCTGAAGTTTGTTTTCCGGAATCACTACTCTCCACCTGGTCCGAGAGAGGCTCTTGTTGATTGTGGTAATTATTATAAGAAAACACGAGTTTTGTAAACTAAAGAGGATTCAGTTACTAAATTTTCTGCCGTCCAGTCTTTGGAATTATCTACTTTTACAAATCTGTAAGGAGGAAAGGATAATTTTAAGAGGTTCCATTTTTTTTTTTTCCAAAGACACGTCTTTTTACGGTTGTTTCTTCTTTTAGTTAAAACTCGCTTAATTGGGAAAACAAAAAAAAAACTGTTAACTTCTCATGAATATCCCGACTGCATTAATTGCAAGCTGATTTGGAATTAAATAAAAAGTTAACTACCGATAGAAAAGCAGTAGTTTTCCTTTTAGGTTTTAGTTAATGGATGATTAATTGATAAGTAACATGCCGTTAACTACCTGTAAAGTAATTTTTTTCAAAACTACAACTGTTACACCGGCTTAATTTAATGTTGATTAAAAGACTAAGGGCACAAACTGACTGAAGGTGACTTAGAGGTTATCTTTTAGGTTGTTTCGTAAAATGTTTCCACTTCGTCTGGAGTAAAATAATAATTACTTCCTCCTGCCAGAAATGTCTGGGTGAAGGTGTCTTCATAGTTATGCCCGCTTGGTGGGCTGTAAGTATGGCCAAGGTTAGCATAGGAATTGCTACTAGATGACGCGTCGTTGGCAATGTAAATGTCCCAGCCATTTCCGAAAGTAGGTCCATAAGACGAGCAGTCGTATATGGAATATCGGTAAGAACTATGCTGCCCTGTCTGAGGCAGTTTCACAGGCGCCCATCCTGGTTTGTTAACCAGCGAAAAAAGAAATGCCTGGGAATCATATCGATACCCGGGGCAACTGCTGTGACCTGTTGGGAAAATAAGAAAAGAAAAAAGCTGATACAGAGACAGACCCTAATGTAAATTCCTCGTTTTGGTAGTAAAGGCACTAAATTATAAATTGATTTATCGTCTTGTTCTGCTCCGCAGGCTGCTTGCGGTAGCCGCGAATCTAGCTCGACATTATTATTATTAAAAAAAATTATATTATTATCATTATTATTATAATAATAATAATTTTTATTCAACTTTAAAAATATGAACATAATTTACAGAAATATTTGAAGTAAGAATTAAGCATTATACAACATTAAGAATTATTGTAAATCATAAAAATACAATCACTGTGTCAATAACGATTTTCCAAATACATTCCTTGCGGCTCATATGCGATTAATAACTCTTGCATGCAGTCCAGTGTTTTAAATTAAGTCATGGCCAAAGAAAATTCTCCGTCCCTGATATTAAAAAGTAACAAGTTGGAAAGGATGAAATCTCACATTCCTAAATTCCTATTATTATTATTATTATTATTATTATTCTGCAGCTTTTTTATAGGATGTTAATAAAGAATTGTTGTTGATTATTAAAAAACATTAAAAAAATATTATTTAATTATTATTATTATCATTATACCTTCATTTAAATTATCATCTTCATCATTATTATTATTATTATTACTATTATTTACCAGTAAAGGTGAATTCTAATTATTTTCCACAATATAATGCTTTACATTTAAACCTTAAAATAATTTAATAGAAATGGGTATCATTAAATTATTATTATTATTATTATTATTATTATTATTATTATTATCATTATTGCAGGTGATACCGGTAAAAGTGAATTATAATTATAGTTTTACGCTATATGAAGCTTCGAGTTTAAAACTGACAATAATTCGATCAAAAAGGGTTTAGCTTTTTCGTCTTTCTTCGGTGCCGCATATTTATACGACGAAGTCACGGTTCGAGGTTGTCCGCTACGGTGAGGTGATTCCATTTGCTTTTACTGAAATAGATGGATGAAAATTGATCGCTCTTTTTGATATACAAATAATGTCAACTATCACAGCTGATTCTTAAGTCGCGGCACAAGCCGATTAATAAAATAGATTTACAAAGAGAGATACGAATTGCTCTTACTGAAAAGAAAACAACAACTTAATAACAGCCTGTAAACAACTACGCTAAAACTTAATATGTCATGTTACGCCCCTTTCAAACGTGGAATTTCTTATGAGTACCGAACACCTATTTTAGTCGATGAAAGTAATTAAATACGACAGTCGATTCAGACGTCGGATATGATGGTGCTGAATTTAACTCCGTTTGTTATAAATATTCCCAGTCTCTAGAAAAAATTTTCATCCAATATGAATAAGGGTTTCTATTATAATAATTAATGCATTTTATTCGGCACATGTGAAATGCGACTTCTAAATCAAATGTTCAATATAAGTAGAATTTTCGATCGTTTCAGTCGCAGATTCGACAAAGTCGTATTTAATTTGAAACTGTCGAATTTAGTTGATTCAGACGTCCCATCTCAAAGCAGTTACCTCTCGAATTAAATATAGGAACATGTGGAAATCGACGATTGAGCTGGGTAATGATAACAGTGTCCAGTATTACTAAAAACACCGTTAGATACAGCATTTTTTATATTCCTTTAAACCTTACTTTCAATTTCCCACATTATGTTACTAGCTATATGCACCACACAGGTTAAAAAGAGAGTTAAAAAACAAATAATAAAGAAAGAAAGAAATTAAGGTTACGAAAAATATGTTCTAGGGGATTCGAACCCCGACCCTCAGAATAAGTTAAAACTAATAGTTAACGCCTCAATCTACTCGGTACCATCTCGTTTACCACCTCGGTTTACTACCTCGGTAAGCGCTGACACCTCGAGTTTAAAAGAGGTATAGATTCCTTCTGTATGGTGATTGACAGTTTTCAAGGATGACCGTGTAGAATTAATTTTTTAACTGATCGAAGCTAGACATAAATCTCACAATAAACCCATTAATGCTCTTTCAGGCGTGGTCCATGCCGGGGATTGATAAGAAATAGCTGATTTTCAGCTATTCAAGAAGCGGAGGAATCACGTGACGTATCTCCTTAATGAGGCTAAGCGCAAGTTTTTCACGCACTTTGTTGAAGATAATAGCAGTGACCAGGGGAGGTTATTTCGTGCCACCAGGACGCTGCTTAAAAAGAATGATAGCACTCTGTCGTTTCCTGATTATGATGATAAGTCTTTACTTGTGAATGATATAGCGCGATTTTTTGCGCGGAAGATAATGCGGATACGTGATCAAATAGACTCCAAAGTTATCGCTGATATGCACGGATACTGTTCCAGATGACCCTATAGTCAGTGATGCAAAGATACTGTCGGAGTTCAAGCCCCTCTCTGAAGGTGATACTTTGGCACTTATTCAAAACTCATCAAACAAAACGTGTAATCTAGACCCCATGCCGACAAAATGTTTAGTACAATCACTTGATCATCTGTTACCTGTTATTACTAAAATGATCAATTCATCGCTACTTGGGGGACACTTTCCGAAGGTATGGAAGGAAGCCCTTAATGATCCTCGCTACAAAAAAGCTGGAATTAATGACTTCACTAATCTTCGTCCAGTCAGTAACCTGCAGTATGTGTCGAAATTGGTAGAGCGTGCAGTATTTGACCAGGTACATGCACACCTTTCTGAACATGACCTCTACCCCCTGTTGCAATCTGCGTACAGACGAGGTCACAGCACAGAAACAGCCTTACTCAAGATATATATAATGATATATCAATGGCAATAAATCGTCAGGCAGGAAGTTGTTCTGCTTGTGTTGTTGGATCTGAGTGCTGCTTTCGATACGGTGGAACATTCTGTGTTACTATCTCGTCTGAGCACAAGTTTTGGGATCCGAGGTACAGCACTGGAGTGGTTTGCGTCATACCTATCGGGACGTTCTGAGCGTGTCTCACTAAGTGGCAAGTGTTCGGAATCTCTACAGTTAAATCAAGGAGTTCCTCAAGGATCATGTTTAGCAAGGTATCCACTCATTGCTCAAAGCGCTGTACAATAATATGGTAAGAAACTAGAGTAAGTTAATTTAAATAAATATGTACTAAGGAAGCATGATAACGAGAAGAAGAGGCAGTATGCGGAAAGAGTAAAGGAGATCGAACAGGGAATATTCACTCCCTTAGTTTTCACGACCTGCAAGTGGAATGGCAGATGAGCGTGTTAAGTACCACAGCAGACTTGCGGAGCTGATTGCAAATAAGAAGGGAGAAAGTTACTCAAGCGCAATTTGGTGGATAAGAGCTAAAGTATCTTTCGCCATCGTACGCTCTGCGATACTATGCTTGAGAGGCTCAAGATCCAGAAGACGACAGCTAGACTTTGTTGCCTCAAAACTGAAGATCGAAAATATCAGAGCCTGCCCGAATTAATCTTTTTTTTTGTTGTTATTGTTGTTGTTGTTGTTTTTCTTTATTTTTGTTTTCTTTTTTAAGAACTTTTTAAAGAATTAGAAATTTAGGAATACGAGATTTTATTCTTTTTACCTCTTAATGATAATTCTCTTTTGTAATGACTTAATTTAAAACTCTGGACTGCCTGCAAGAATTATTAATCGCATCTGAGCCGCAAGGAATGCATTTAGGAAACCGGTATTGACACAGTGATTGTATTTTTATGATTTATATAATCCCTAATGTTATATAGTGCTTAATTCTTACTACAAAGATTTCTGTAAATTATGTACATATTTTTACAGTTGAATAAAATTATTATTGTTATGTTATTATTATTATTATTATAAATATTATTATTATTGTTGTTGTTATTATTATTTTTTTGGTCGTCCAACCGCATTATTCCCTGCACCAGGTGACCTTCCGTCACCTTAGGTATCCATCACCTTTCTTATAATTCTTGTTGTTCGGGCAAAACCTTGAAAGCTGTCTTTGAAGACTACGTGGGCGAGATTTTTTTGGGAAAAGTACAAGGAACTGATAGTCAAGCCAAGAAAAAACAATTTCCCATCTGGCTTTTGCCCTGCGCAATTCGTACCGAATAAAAGTTTTCAATTAATATATAAGCCATGGCTGAACAACGTGCCAACAATTTCTCAACGACGATATTATGATTATTTTGATTATTATTATTTATTAATTTATTTTTTAAACGACGATATTGTGCAATTGCTAAAGACCACTCCAGACAACTCGATATCCTCAGATTTACCTATTTTCCTACCAGCCAACAACATTCCAGAGGAACGCGAAAAGCTGGCAGGGCTTGTTTCCACGGGAAAATCCAAAAAGGCGCTCGGCTCCCAACTTCAGACAAAGATGTGGCGAAATATTTATAAAGTGCATGAGGAATACGACTAAGCGCAAGACCACCGAAACGTTGATTATGATAAAGCTTTTTGATGCTCGGTAGTAAAGCCACTGGTATGCTCCTCAACTCAAAGTGGATGGCGTGGAAGCTTTGCAAAAAGGACATGCAAGAAGAATTCATAATTAACTCGGTGTTGCTGTGGAAACTTTGCAAAAGGACATATAATATGCAAGGAGATTTTTCCATAACCAACTCGGCGTTTCCGTCTGTAGCTGGTATTACGGCATTGCGCTGGGGCCGCCTGCTCGTGGTTTGCAACGCCGCGCTGAATTTACAACCAAACACATTGTTTTCAAAAAAAAAAAAAAAAAAAAACCTTAAAAAGCAACCTGCACAAAACCTGGACAATAACATTACGAAGAACCTGGACAGTTTCTTGTCTAAGAAATTCACAACAAAACTTTTTCAAATTATTATTGTGGAAAAGAAAGCTGATGCAACTCCTGAAGTCCCACCTGCTACGTTTGAAGTCCCAGCCGCACCCATTTAAGTTAGTTCAAAAGTCAAAACTAACATGGCTTGCAAAAAACCATGGCCGAGTTGCGGCTGGTAATATAACAGCTTACACACACCGGTGATTAAGCACCAGTGTAAGTCAGTGTCAAGTTGTCATCCCTGTACATGTGTAACATAACTTTCTTCATCTTGTATACTACTAATTCGCCTTATTTGCGCTTTATTCATGGCAAATCAGAGAGAAAGTCGTCTTCGCGAAGATTAAGCCCTAACCCATTCCAAAACCCATATCCATCTTTTTTCCATTACATTTGTTTTAAATTCATGTTGTTATTTAAAAAGCTGTTAATTTTCTTAATAGTATCATTGTTTGACTTTCTTGCATGAAACAACGTTAATTACGATTACGAATACGAATACGATTCCCTAATGACGTAACCCTACAGAATTTGTGTTAAACATGCAAACCCGAATTCCCAAACATTGTTTTGTTAAAATGGAGAGAGTAAGTAAAGAGTATTGTCGGAGAGGGGCGGCCTGTCGGGGGTCCGTACACCAACAATCTCTCCAGCTTAGTATGCACAACCACGGTGTGATACTAAAAGGTGGGCGGCTTTGTATGGTGTTCAGACTGTTAAAAATTAGATCACTTACCACCCCATGAGAGGTTAGTGTACCCTCCAAATATGTACGTCCCTCCGACTCTTATTATTGTTATAGTTGGTCCTTTGTTGGCACATCCGCTGTGAAAAGTACTTGCAGACCAGCCATCCACAGACGCACGCCAACAGCGCTTCCATATTGAAGATTCGCTTTGGGCGACTGGTTTGAGCCATGTGCTTAAATTAGCTAAGTGATGCACATTATCTCCTACGATTACGGAGTCAGTCAGTCCCTCTGGGAAAACTGATACACGGGAAGAGAAAAGAAAAGGTGATTCAGGTAACATCATTTTTGATGATATCGCTTATAATAATTTAAACATTTATAATGCTGAAGTATCTATATAGATGTATTAAAATGCGTGATAAACATGAATAGCGTAAATAAAATACGTTAATTACGATTATTCATTTAAAATATTCGCCGTTTCTGATTGGCTCAAAGCCCCCTAATCAACTGACGTTTACCATATTTCAAGGATGAAGAAATATGACATAAGATCGATCGTACTATATTGCTAGCATCTTCTAAATATGGTATCGATCAACTTCGTTTCCAGGCGCGGCCGCCTAGCTGGTTATTCACCAGTGAACTCTGAAAAAAAAAAAAAGGCATTCTCGACTATCTGGAATAGTTGAATTTTAAACTAAAACTGAACGGAAGAATTGTAAGAATACGCAAAACAAATCGCTCGATGGATGCTATCTGCAAGGAAAAACTGTGCCGAGAAATAGGCCAAAGATTTGACAAAATTGCAAAATTCTTCATCCTACTAATGTTTAAGCCTCATTCAATAATTGCTAAAGGTAATTTTAAGTAATTATTTCTTAAAAGAAGTAATCAGACATTTAGAAAAATAAGTGCGTTGTATGTGCAATAAAATGTAGATAAAAATGAAATTATAGAAAAGTTTATGTATGCGTAAATAAGTGTGAATGTAATGTCCTAGATCCTAAGTCAAATCCAATCCTTATTATGAGCTAGATTATTTAGATTTACGCCATTTTCACGTTAGACGGAAGTGAGGTAACGCATGATCTTAAGTGGTGGCTCATGACGCAGAGTCATTTAAAAGTCCAAAATGCCATTTTCAGGAATTTTCCTTTTGCTGACTGGTTTGGAGGACCTAAACGATGGTCTAAATTCGCGCCAAAATAGTTGGTGAAAACGCCGTGACAAGACTACATGGACGTTGCTCGCTCCGTGTTATAATTATAGGTTTTAGCAGAAGCAGAACATAAGGTATGACGTCATACAATATTGGATACGAAAGCAGATTGCCGATCTCATTAGTCGCCATTTTGAATGCTATGATGTCGCACGTCCTTAGGAAACTTCCATAATTGATGTTATGACAGTAAAGTAACTGACCTTTAGATTAGCTAATTATTTTCTCCTACCGTGGCAAGTTTTTCCATCGCCGTTGTATCCTGTCTTGCAGGTGCAGATATACGATCCACGAGTATTAGAGCAGTTGGCATTGATGTCACATACAGAAGGAGAAGCACTGCACTCGTCAATGTCTAGAAAAACAAGCATATTAGAGTTCCTCGAGGATTTATCCTAGTGTCCTTGCTAACAAAATAAAATCAAATAATAATAATAATGAATTAATAATGAAAATATTCAACCTTGTTCGATCCCCGTTGGAAACAGTCTGAATTTCATCAACAGCGAACCAAAACATTTTAGGATTTTCTTCTTCTTCGCCATCGAGTTGCCCACGCCAGAACTCATCAACGTTTTTTATACATCTCCCATAATTCTTCTAAAGCAGAGCTGTTCCAAAAACCTAGGATTACCCGGTGCTGTTGCCTCATAATTTTCTTTTTCTACTGGGCTAGGTGGGCTACTAAGCAATTACAGCATTACTTTTCGCGGTTAAATAACGAACTTCAAACGTTTTAATTCTTAATGCGCGGCCTTTTACTGAATTTGTATACACTTACATTTACCAAAAAGTTTCTAATAACAGAAGTATAACCCGAGGAATGATGCCATGCACTGTCCGTATATAAACTGACTGGATTCGATGGGTTGCCGATTATTATAATTACTTGTTGTCAGAAGTCCCTGGGAATCTGCCATCTTCGATCGTTGTTATCACAGTAAATCGACCTTTATCCTACCTTGGCAAGTCTCTCCATAGCCTGAATATCCTGCCCTACAGGTACAGATATACGATCCATGAGTATTGGAGCAGTTGGCATTGCTATCACATACAGGAGAAGAGGCACTGCATTCATCAATGTCTAGAAGAACAAACATTTTGGTTGATGGAAGAATTATTGAAGGGCATTAACTCAGGCCCTAACATGTGACGCGAGGAGCTGACCCATTTCCTCGTGACATGAGTCTTTTCTTCCCTTAAAATATCTCTATTTTTATCCATGTCTTATCAGTTTAAATCTCCCGGTTGCTGTTGCTTCATAATTTTGTTTTTCTTTTTCTACTGGGATAGGTGGGCTAAATAACGGACTTCAAACGTTTTAATTCTTGCGCAGCCTTTTGAAGAATTTGTATGATTACACTTACATCTACCCAAAAGGTAGCCTGAGAAAACAGCCGACATTTGTGGACACTTCCACCGGTTTACCCGCCAAATGACGTCTAAGAAAAGAGCGGAGATATTCCATACTGATAACGCGTCACTACCCAGATCTGAGAAGTGCTTCTGATTAATTTAATGAAATTCCCCACGCTGCAAGACCAATCAGAAGCACTACCCAGATCTGGGTAGTAACACGTGATCAGTATGGAATTTCTGCGCTCGTTTCTCAGACGTCATTTGGTGAGGAAACCGGTGGTAGCGTCGCCAAATGTCAGCTGTTTTCTCAGGCTTCCCAAAAGTTTCTATGACAGAAGTATAACCCAAGGCATGATGTCATGCACTGCCCATATATAAACGGACTGGATTCGATGGATTGCCGATTTTTGCTGGTCGTCACAAGTCCCTGCGAACCTGCCATCTTAGGCCCTAACATATGACGCGAGGAGTACTCATTCTTTCGTAACATGAGTCACTTTTCCCCTTAAAATTTGTCTTTTTTTCTTCGTGACTAATTAGTTTAAATCTTCTGGCCGGTTAATTTTTCATCAGTCGCCGCATCTGTGACTAAATATGAAACGTTTACGTCAGCCGTCTAGTAATCATAAATTAACTTATCAGAGGACACAATCAGCTTTACTGCAGTTGCCGATTATATAACTGACTAAACTCACCGTTGGTCTTCATATTACAATAAGCCAGAACAGATGTACCAGATTTTATAGTGGAAAACCAGTATTTCCTACTAACAGCGTGTCCTTCGCTCCTCTTTATTTCGTCACAAGTCTCAGCTGGTAGTTCTTGCATCGAACCAAGGGGAACTGAAAGGGTAAAAAACAATTCTTCATTATCAGTTTGCCTTAAGCCCTGCATAGTTTTTACTTTATGCACGGGATGTTACTCAACAAAGTTTTATACAGGGAGTTACCCCTTTCGTATACATTCCATTCACGAATGCTAGCTATTGAACATACCTAGTTCAGAACTACCGTAAAATCCCACATTAAAGCCCTGGGCTTTTATAACTTCAGAAAGGGTTTTGGGTGTGCTTATAAACGAAGGGGGTGGGGGTATAAGGGGAAAAAAAGGTTTCGGAACGACGGGATAAAATATATCTGAACCGAATAAAAGCAAACATACCATTACACCATTACATTTAGGGTTACATTTTTGATAGTAAATTTATCACAATAAACGGAGAATGTATTTCAAAAACATCTATAATTTAAAAACTCTTGGAACAACTGGAACGGAAGAGGACGAAAGTCAAAAAACTTCAAGAAACGGTCCTCTCGGTAGCATTAACAAAGTTCATATTTGTATAATTTCAATGATCACAATTTAGTAGTTTCATAGTTCCGATTAAAGTGGCTACTGTTTTACAAAACGCGCTTATACATAAGATGGGCTTACATCCAAGGGGGGCGGGGGGGGGGGGGGGCTTATATCCGTAATAATTTCTTCGTTAACAAATGGATGGGTTTTAATCCGGGGGGGGGGGGCTTTAACGTGGGATTTTACGGTATTTTTGCATCCCTCTTAACTGCTGTAAATGCATGCTCTGTCTTTTAAACATGAATAAGCACAAAACCAGATCAATTTCCGTCGGCTTTTTCTCATCCATAAAATGCATCTGTTAGCTCTTTTAGGTCATTTTATAGGCAGGCATAGATGGCTAATTTTCCTAGCCTTTCATACAATTCAAGCAGTAAAATCTCTTGGCTCTTTCATATCCAGGTGGTTTGTGACGTCACTGCGGGGGCCTGGGGAAAGAAATTTTAATGCCGTATCCCATAAACCAAAGCTGACGGGAACAGATTGAATTGAATTGAATTGTTGCGCGCGTTGGTTTATGGTATACGGCATTAAAATTTCTTTCCCCAGGCCCCCGCAGTGACGTCACAGATCACCTGGTATATATAAAGTCTGACAAAGGTACCCCGTTCGGGGGAAGACACCTCGGACAGCCATCTTAAGAGTATCCCCGGCACTAAATGATGGTTCACCTCGTTTTAAATCGCGTCGATAGTAAGATCTGTCTTTGTTTGGAATGAAGTCCTCAGGCCTGGCTTCCTTTGTCCTGTTGTTAAACTCACACATAAGAAGAGAGATGACCCAGTTAAAACTTTGGCATCGATTGTCTTCGCGACACTTGAATACGCAAGTAAATGGAAGTTCAGCGAGAAGAGTGTCGTATACGTGTCCTCGTAACATCCAGCCCACGATGGAGCTCTCGGATCTACCACCTGCAGGACATTTATCACTTACTGCGCAGTAGAGCAGGAAAACCAGAACAAAGATACGGAAAACTATTCTTGCGGTCATGTCTGGAACTAAAGAACATAAAAGTATTTTGTTAAAACACAAACTTTGCAAAAGGTGAACTTAACCGATTAATTCGTTGAACGTTTCCGCCTAGGGAAAAACTTGCATACTGCAAAGCATCTGAAATAGCCAGTTTTTAAAGCAAATTTGATAATAGTCTTAAAAACCATAACAAACACATTTTTGTTCGAAATAATTAATTGATTCCTCCTCTTCAAAATCCACCTGCTGGTTGTTAGCTAGAGAAATTTATTTAATAAGCCCGTAGAACAGAAAAGCTTACTCCGAAGGCGGCTGTGCTTTAGCCATTTTCTCTGTTGTCACATATTACACTTTTCTCTCTACGAATTTTCAGTTTTATCGCCGTACCTGAAAAGCTCCTGGATGTTTCGCGGCATTCTGGGCGATGAGTTATTCTTAAACTTGTTTTAAAATTCAAAATACAAGCCTTAGCGCCAGGCAGTTTTTAGTCTTGTTTAACGAAAAGTGAGAGGTTGTGATTGTAACTATAGCTAAATGCAAGTAATTGTTGACTCCAGAGGACAATTATTATTAGAAAACCAGAATTGCTTGAAACTTTTGCTAGTTCTCTTCACCCACACCCCGCCAAAAAAAAAAAAAACACATTAAAAATATGACAAGGGGAAACTTTTTTCGTTAAAACCCAGCAAATGAAAAACCCATAAATGCAACTGAAATTGAGCAAACATAAAAAAACAACCTTAGAAAGTAGAGAAAAAGCATTTGGAAACTCTTAAACCAGGTTTCTACGATTCATTTGTGGTATTCAAAGAAGCTTCAACCTTGTTTAGACGTTTTGAGTAGCGTAAAGAATGAACGAAGAAATTATCTGTACTAAATTATAACTGCTGGCTCTGGAACAAGCGCGTTTTTAACCAGCCTTACAATCAAACATTTCAGTGAAAATCCCTTTTACTCGCATTCACGTGTACCTTTATTCCAAAGATTATTTTTAAAGAAAATATTTGCCTTTTCTAACCACGTCCCTGAAAACACAATATTGAATTTGTGGGAAATTAAGATAGGAATCTTTTAATTTATCATGATAGAAGAGGTCGAGCAAAACCTGAAAATATCGATTCCTCAATCCGGCGGTCGGTAAACCCCATGTCTATGGGGTGGTAGCTTTGACGTTTGACGGTTAAATGTTTCCAATTTTGACGGCTGACGATTAAATTTTAGAGCTCTTGACGGTTATCAAGTGGAAATTGGGTCCAAACTGAATTGACGTAAATATCAACTTCTGTATGAATTGATATCAACTGGTGTGTTTTGGAGATTGTCTTGGGAGCAGGCCTTTCACTTACAAAATTTCAAATATTTTCAGATATAAGCATGTTGTAAGGTACTGTATTGTCTAGAAAGAGTGTTTTTGGGCATGAGAACTGGTCTTTCCAGTTTAGAAATTCTTTAGGAGCCGGACTTCCGTGAAGATCAGCTGAAATAGTGAGATTTGAAACACCTTGAAACATTTTGACGGTTAATCTTAAACTGCATTTTTGACGGTTGAAGGTTAAATATAACGGTGAATTGATAGGCAGTTTGACGGGATACGCTAAACCCCATTGAGATCTAGGCCTTCATGCCAGCCAAATTATTGCACCATAAGCTACAAAAATCCTGATATTTTAAGCTCCTGGATTCTGTTGCATTGGAAAAATTATTCTGAAATTGACTTAATTAAATGAGGCATTCTTTAAAGTTATAGCATTTAAAGAAAATTTTAAGCTTTTTTGCACACTTTGTTTGCGTTTCCTTTGGCTCATTGATCGTTTTCTTTCTTTCTTTAAAGTTTAGTTTCAGTTTAAGTTAAATAATACTTTGTCATGCTGATACAAGTTAATAAAGTATAGAAAATAAAAAAGTGCGTGACTGGAGAATAATTGAGGGAACTAAATGCCCATACAAAGAAAATTCTCCAATATTAAACATACTAAAAATTAAGAAGTAAAATTTAAATGTGACCTAAAACTAATCTAATTAAATGCATACTAAAATTGACGCTCGAAATTAAGACGTAAAATTCAAATACGGCCCAAAGCTAACTCAATTAAATTGCATACTTGTCACTCACGAGTTACACCTGATTTAAAACTCACACAAATGATCTAATTCTGTGTTTTCACTGTCATGCCATCAAAAATAAAAAAATGGAAACCAGTCAATACAGAAAGCCGAGAATCTGGAAAATGAAAGAAAATGAATATACAAAAGGCCTCGCCAAGAATCAGGTCTGTGCGATAACTGACATGCGAGATATTCGGAAAAACGTTTCACCCAATTTATAAGGCTTTGTATAGAGACGCCATATTGGTGTCCCTTTGAGGGCCACAAATATGGCCGCCGGAAACCAACAGAAACATTTTTTTTTTAGTTTTGTTACTTATGCGTGAATTCAACGCTTGAGGAACTCATCAAGATTAAAGCAGTATATATTCTAAGACAAGGTATGCTTAGGTAGCAAAATCTCAAAAAATCGGTGATGTTCTTAACCCACATAACTTGAGCCAGCTAAATGCCGCTTCACGCAAAAGCCTGGGAATTCAAGCATCTCCCGTCGCAAAACGAAGAACCCTTTGCAACCGAAAATTTGTGTAAATAAAGGTGTTTAGGTGTTGTTATACCTCATGAAAGTAGAAACTCAGAAGATTCGATAGTTTCTTAGTTTGAATTTTGGTGACGTCATGTGAAAACCCCTAATAGATAGGACTTAAAACTGCTTATTAAAAATGAAGGTGCATGCATAATGTTCGATGGAATACTATTCCAGTCTGTTATGAGTTTGTCTAAGGATCTATGTCACAGTGTCCGAAAATAGTCTTGTACATCTGCACTAATTATAAGCAGATAAACTTCCTTCGTAACTCAAGCGAAGGCCATTTCAGGACCCCAAGTCTTTCCTGATATTCTTTCTCTGATCCACAAATGACTCAAGCGGCTAGCCTCTGTATCGACTCTATACTTTTGATGTGCTTCACTAAATACGGATTCCAGACCTGACAACCATAATCCAAAATTGGACGCACTAAGGTCTTATATGCTGTCGAGACTCCTTCAGGATTGTTTGGACCAAAGGTTCGCCTTATCAAACCTAGAACCTCATTAGCTTTAGCAAAGATAGAGTTTATTTGGAAATCCCAAGACAGGGAAGACTCCAGCCAGACACCAAGGTGTTTGTGGTGATCTACTGCTGATAAGAGTTTGTCAGGCAACCAGTACTCATGATGATACTTGCTTAGAGTGTACAAGCCTTCCGAAGTAATCTCTGAGGTACCTGTGACAATACCTAACGCTGCAGTAAAACGCACAACAAAACACGTACAGCTTGTTTTGCAACATTGCTGCAAAACGAGTTGAAGAACGATGCTAAACGTTTTATCATCCACGTTAGAACGTGTCTTGCAACAAATGAGGTTTCAAGTATTTTTTACCTGGGTGATAAAACGCGCAACATCGCTCTTCGACACGTTTTGCAACAATGTTGCAAAACAAGTTGCACGTTTTTTGTTGCCCGTTTTACCGTAACTAATAACCATAAAACGGCATATATACCATCGGCAGCTTCTAATAAACAAATCAACAACCACGACGGCGACAAGATGATTGAAGTGAATTTGCAACGTTTTTCTAGTTAGTTAAAATGCAGATCAACTTAAAACAATAACAATAAAAGTCATAAAACAAAACAAAAACCACATAAAAAAGAAGAAAGAAAGCGAAAAATTGGATCGGCTAGGTTTTGCTAATCAAGCAGCGAAATTCCTCTTCCACTTTAAATACTTATAGAAAACCGAACCCATGCAATCATTTAAACTCGATAGGGACGTCGCACATCAAGTTTTAATTCTGTTACCGATACTGTTAAATGACATAGTTACTCGGCCCACGGCCGGTTTAATGGAAGCTAGAATGTAATGTCATAAACCCACGGCAAGTCGCTAAATTGATGTAAGCTGGAGGGTAATTTAACCAAAGACATGCACATTGCCAATGAAAATCTAAATCCAGCGTAAATCCCGCAACAGACCATCATTTCACCATGAAAAATATTTTTTTAATGCTCGATCCTCTTATACCACTCAGAAAATGTATTGAAATACTAAAATAAAAAGTCCAAGAAGGAATGTCGTGAACTGGAATTTTAAAGCCAATTTTTAGAATTTTTTTGTTCAGTATTATTTTTGGCTCATGAAGTGACAGTTTTCAGCGCTTAAAAGCGCTCAGCTAGAATAAATCATCAAAATGTTGCCCTAGAAGAGTGAAGACTTATTATTTTATATTTTATATTATTTTATGGTCGTTGACATCTGGGCATTAATGTTTCAAAGAAATGCTCTTTTGTTTTAACATTTTCGAGCATCTACGCTAACGCAGATGACTTTGCGCGCAAAGGGTCGAAAAGACTCGAAAAACAATGAAAGTAGAATTGAAAGGTAATGTTCCAGGCACTTCGCGTAGTCCGGCGTTCTGAGCACTTGGTCACGACTACATTCCTCCCTTACGAATGTCGTTCGTGGGAAAAGAGGATGTAACAAAGCCTGGCGAAGTTGTCTGAGAGGGAGGCTATAACGTTCCTCATATATGAAAAATAAACTGCAGAATTAAATAACAAATCTGACTGCAAATGCAAAATGCATTAAGATGGAATCCATTAAATGAAATCGTATGTATGCGATTTTACTTGTGTTTTTTCAGTTCCTGTGAAACTTGAAATATATTTTCTCTTGCCGCAATAAGAATCTTTTCTTTGGAGTTATTTCATATAAATTATTACATTATTGTCCTTGAAAAGTTTCAAAAAAGAAAAAACTCGTTCTTAAAATACTCTGGTACAAGGTTAAGGTTTTTGTCCACTAAAAATGAAAATTACTCAGTTTCCTAAAGAATTCCGTCTTAGCTCATTGTTTCCGCCAAGGATTTTAATATATAGATTTAGCCAGGGCTAAAAGCGAAGCTCCCATTAATAAATTTATATTTAAATCAAACAATAAACCTGTAATCCACAAATCAGTTAACTTAAGGGGAAATTCACATGACTTTTGAGGGAAAGGCTAAGTGATTTTAGAGCGAAACATCTTACATCGAGTTGATAGCCATATAAAACACCCAAAAATAGCAATCATCTTCGATCACATTCAAGAGCCGTAATGGCTCTTGATCACAGTGGATTATACCTGGAAAACAAATTCTTGGAAAACAAATCAGGCCGAATTTTTTGCTTCCGACAAGTTTACTTTACAAAATCTTGCCAACGAATCCGGGGATGTGTAAACCAACCTTTTATAGTTTTTACACATCACATCTGAGGTGAAACAGTACTATTAATCATGCAGACCTCGGACAGAATTCAGTATTTTACAATTTTTCAAGACATATTGCACTCACTCAATATTCAGGACGATCAATTGTGGGCTTTTAGCGAAACCGTTAAAAACATTTCCAAAATCACCTATACGGCCAGCCAGTTCTCACTTTTGACGAGCGCCAAATTTGCAGTTAACATTAATAGATTTATGCTTCAACATAAATAATTTATTGTTTTTTTTTTTTATTATTCAAGGGTTTTATAACGATGTGTAATCTTGAAAAGCGTTTGATGCGTGCGGCAAAAGATAATTCCTGCAAGCGATGTTCATGAACGACTGAAAACAAACAGCATAGCGATTAAAATTGCAAGAGAGACTACTAACAATTACTGAAAGAAATATAATTCGGTTAAACATTTACAGAGACAACAATTTTCATTCACGAAGATAAGTATTAAAGCGTTTCGAAGTTTAGGTTTTAAGCCGGCCTCGCGGTGTTTGCTTTTCTCAAAGATGAACTCGAGGCAAGAAAATCGCTCAAAGTTTTCTTTCTACAGCCAAATTTATAAGTAAATATTCTTCGGAACGTTTCCCTTCTATTTGCGGTGAGAAAATATATCTAAGGGCTTTTCAAAGTTCTGTAAGCTTATATCAAACCTGATATTAGGTTAGTTCATTGTCTCAAATCTTACAAACGTGCATAAACTTGCCCCATAAATTGTGCTCGACTACATGAAATTAGATATAAAAAAACAAACATCAAATGCAATCATTACTCAGGCTTACCATTCGAGATGCAGCTCCTGAAAGCTATCAAATAACGTGAGAATCGCTTGAGAATTTTGAATCCTCTTTAATACGCATCAAGCAAGGTGAAAAACGAAAACGATGCCATCCGAAATCGGATTTCCGACTTTTTTGACAAGTGACGCATCTCTCATCCAAAAAACCAATGAACAAACTAGCCATGAATAACAGACTTGACAGCAGCTGTGTTTCATTTTGTACATCCAGTGGAAAAAGACAGTTAAAAACATCACAAGTTGACACAAAACTCTGTCACCTTCAGCTGTCAAAGTAAACTAGTTTCAAGATGCTGCATAAATTTTCCGCATGAACTCACCTGTCAAATTTTGACCAATCAGAGCAAAAAAATTGGGCGTAGAACATTGTAGGTAAGAAAAGGTCTTCTCCGCCTGTATTTTTAAATAACTTGCTGAATTTTCGCGTCCATGGTTAGTTTGAAATCAAACTCTTAGCAGTGCGGGGCCATCATGATATAAACACAGCATATTTCATATAAATTTAAAAAAATGATAAACTTGAGCCTGCGATCATTTGAAAACCAGTAACTTGTCAGCGGATAACTTCAAAAAAGTACTCGACCTCGATGGGTCGACACCTGAGCCATTTATGCGCATAATAAATAACAATAATAAATAAAAACTTATATAGCGCACTTATATGCTAAAGATCTAAGGCGCTTTACAATTAATTAAAATAAAATTAAAAATTTAAAAATTAACAAGACGAATAAAAACATTTTCTAAATAAATAAGTCGTAAGATCACGGTTAAAAGTATCTAAGTCCACTGCCAGTCTCAGATTGTCAGGTAGGCCGTTCCAGAGTGTCGGCGCACAGACAGAAAAGGATCGATCGCCATACTTTGAATTGGACCGAGGAACCTTCAAGAGACCCCTAGATGAAGATCGCAATGGCCGTGTTTTTTATTTATTTATTTATTTAGTCACTCACAAAACTTGCACAACAAGAACAAAATAATAAACTTGAGCCTGCGATCATTTGAAAACCAGTAACTTGTCAGCGGATAACTTCAAAAAAGTACTCGACCTCGATGGGTCGACACCTGAGCCCACGATACGGTCAGGTGATACTGGTCAGCGGATACCTTGTTTTGATAGCTGTCAATTGATCACAACATTGATGTGCAATCAGTTTCCTCCTGGGCTCCCAAAGTAGTTAGAAAGTGTGAAAGTAAACATTGGTTGTCCTGTGGTGCGGACCGACGGCGGTCGGTCGGTGTACGGTCACGTGAGTACCAAATTTTCTGGGATGGGTGGATTTACTAAGCTATGGGGCTCCGCCCTTGCGCGCGCTTCGCGTGCTCGTGGAGCTCCGCTATTAAGGTAAATTGACCAATCGCATGTAACTTTAAAAAAACATATCTCTGCTGTTATTTACAGTTCCATATAAAGCTTTACCTCATTGGAAAGGGAAAAGAATAAGTACCCTTCCAAAAAAAATATTCCGGTCTCAGAAAACTTACAATATTGCGCAAAAAAAAAAAAATGTTAACAAAGCATCATATTTCTGCATAATAATTTTTCACATTTATAAAGAATGCTATTTTGCCAGGAAAATTGTCTATTTTGTGTAATATGGCAGTAACAAATATATTTTTTTCAATATCTAAGCAAAACAACCCGAAATCGTTCAAAAATATAGAGCGGCTGGGAATTTTATACAAACATATTTTGTGTAATGCTATCCGATTATGCTAATTGAATTAGCATAATTAGCGTAATGAAATTCCATACTTTAGCGTCACCTCGTGCTCAGTGTTTACTTTACAAAGACGCTTTCCATCGAAATATCGAGTGAAAGACAGCAAACATTAACTTGCTGATAGAATTCATCAAAATAAGCAAGGATTTGAAGGGAAAAAGCTAAGCGAAGGCCAAGCGGGAAGGAATTCATTGCGTTTCAACAACATGTGCTGCACATATGCTAACGTTATAAACTCGAGTATTCCTTCTCTTCTTGCACTTTTAAAATAGTTTCATTTTCTTTGTACTTTTTTTTCCCTTGTTTTTTTTCCTTCATTTATTCATAGCTTTTACGATCACGAAACTGGAAATACTTTCGTAGACTAGCTAGGGATGCAAGTAGAAAGGGAGCCTTAGTTACGCCAAACCATAAAGAAAATACACTGGTGGGAGAAAACTCCAACAAAATACCTCTAGATCGGTTAGAAAAGATCCCTTGAAAAATCGAACCATTAAAAATAGCAACGATAAAATTACAGGAACAAATCGAATTCACATAGCACAGTAAACTGATCATCAAAACATTTGGCTTTCTAAGCTAAATTTTTAAAATAAACACTTTGGCCACCTGTCATTTCGCTCCCGGTCGACTTAGGCAGGGGCGCCCCCGCTCAATAATATTTCCCTTTTTAATAAAGCAATGTTTTTTTACATCAACAAAAAGTTGTGCCGGAAGTGGAAGGCAGAACAGAACAAAATTTTCAAAGGATCGCTTAACGCTGTATCAATATTTTCTACTCTTTATCCTAAATTTCAGGATATTCAGTACCCCAAATTAAATCAGAATCAGTAGTAATTTTGTGTTTGTTCAGTTCTAAAAAAAGGCAAATTCAGTGCTGAAGTTGGTCACTATTAGTAGGTGAATGGAGAGATGCTTTCTAAAATCTCAAATGTTTGTTTTTTCCAAAATTATATATCGAGGATGGGCTCAATTTTAAAGGAACATGAATAAAAATAAGCAGGTAAATTAAGTATTAGTCATAAGATTCGATGTCAGGTTTGCAAATAATAGGACCTCAAGTTACACAAACACTTTTTTGAATTATAATAGAATGTTATTTCTCTTCCGAAAAGACTGTCGATTGCAAATTGCATTTTCTCTCTTGCATTGATATATTTAATACATTTAGAATTTCTGAAAATGTTTCCTGAAGCATACGGATAGCATCCCAGTCTAAATCGTGAACTTTTACAAGACGTTTCCCCTTAACTAAAAATTATGCTCATCAAACTTTCATTTCGTTTTTCGTTACCTGTGTAACTCTTTCTAATCTTTCTAGACTCCACCCAAAAATGCTGCTTGGGGTTCCTAGTCTTTAATTTTTTTAGCGTGCGTAATTGACCCTTAATCCACACTGAAGCCTTTTGTGTTATAATTATTGTGAACAGCTTTCTCGAATCATCTGTTTCATTAGAGAACTAACTTGCTTGAGCAAAGCATAGTCCTTTTCCTAAAGTCTTAAAATTCGTTATTATTTTGTTTGTGCCATTTTTTTACCATCTATGAAACTGCCATTAAAAAATAGTGTTGAGTTAAGATAAGCGCCGAAGTCTGTATACTATTTAACAATAACTTTCAATTTGAAATAATCAGGTCATATTCTGATCAAGAAGGAAGATTTATTATCATAGACATGAAAATAGAAAACACGGTTTTAACTTTAGTTAACATTTATGAACCGAACAATGACAATCCAGACCTACCTTTTTTCCAAAATCTTCTCGATCATCTCCTCTCTTTTGAATGTGAAGAAATTATTGTGGGAGGTGACTTTGATCTGGTTATGTTCAGAAGAATAAAAAGGGAGGAAAGGCGACAACGCATAGAAATTCGCTTAAAGAAGTCCGGAACATAGCGAACCCGTTGGACCTGAAAGATGTGTGGCGAACTCTAAATCCAGACGGTAAGTCTTTTATCTGGCAGACAACTAAACCCGAAGTGCACTGTCGTCTCGACTATTTTAAGATCAGTTCAAGCCTAACCACAGCAATCACAAATGCAGATATTTTACCGGGTCATAAGACCGATCATTCCCTCATTACAATCCAACTTGCTAGTAATAATAACCTCAGAGGCCCGGGTTTCTGGAAAGTCAATAAATCTTTTCTGTTGAACAGCGAGTATATTGAGTTAATTTAAAAAACTAATGATGAAGTTGCAATGGAGTACAGAAACAATGACGATGTAGATGCTATCCTCCTCTGGGACACTATGAAGATGGAGATTCGCTGTAGCTCGCTAAAGTATGCAAGAGAAAAAGAGGCTAAAGAAAAAAGGAAGAAAACGAATTCTCACCAGTTTCTAGGCCGAGTCGAGGTGGCGGTAGTGAGTTCCTTGAACCTTTTTCTCCAAAGTAGTTGATGCGTTCACGAAGAGTAAGGGATGTCCCCGATAACGGAATTCGTCTTAAACAGTGTTTGTTGCAATGGTCACAATTTGATATTAATTAATATTTAATAACAAACACAATGCAAAATGTTGCCATTAGTAAAATTCATTAGTCGTAGAGTATCAGATTCATATAGCAGAGTAAATTGATCATCAAAAAATGGCTTTCTAAACTGAATTTTTAAAATAAACACTTTGGCCACCGGTCATTTCGCTCCCGATCGACTGAAGCCAGGAGCGCCCCCGTTCAGTAATATTTTCCTTTGTAATAAAGCAACTTTTTTTTTACATCAACAAAAAATTGTGCCGAAAATGGAAGATAGAACAGAACAAAAGTTTTAAAGGGGTACTTTAACGCTGTATCAATATTTTCTACTCTTTATCCTAAATTTCAGGATATTCAGTACCCCTAATGAAATCAGATTCAATTTATAGTTATTTTTTTGTACAGATCTAGAAAAAAAAAATCCTATTTTGAAGAAAAAGCAAATTCTATGCTGAAGTTGATTACTATTAGTAAGTGAATGGAGAGGCATTAAGTCTCATATGTTTTTGTTTTGTTTGTTTGTTGTTTTATAAAATTATATATCGAGGATGGGCTCAATTTTTAAGGAGCGTGAATAAAAATAAGCAGGTGGAGTAAGTATAAGTCGTAAGATTCGATGTTAGGTTTGCAAATAATAGGACCTCAAGTTACACAAACACTATTTTACATTACAGTAGAATGCTATTTCTGTTCAGAAAAGACTGTCGAATGCAAATTTATTTTTAATAAATTTTCTCTCTTGTATTGATATATTTGATGCATTTAGAATTTCTGGAAATATTAATTTTGCTGAAGCATACCGATAGGATTACAGTCTAAATCGTGAACTTTTACAAGAAGTTTCCCCTTAACTAAAAATTACGCACATCAAACTTTCATTTCGTTTTTCGTTACTTGTGTAACTCTTTCTAATCTTTCTAGATTCCACACAAAAATGTTGCTTGGGTTTCCTATTCTTTAATTTTTTAGCGTGCGTAATTGACTCTTAATCTACTCTGAAGTCTTTTGTTATAATTTTTGTGAACAGCTTTCTCGAATCTTCTGTTTTGTTAGAGAACTAACTTGCTTGGGCAAAGCATAGTGTTTTACTAACCTCACCTTTTCATGAAAGTCGTACAATTCGTCTTTACTCTTTTTATGTGTCATATTTTTACCATCTAAGAAAATGCCATTAAGAAATAGTGTTCAGTTAAGATAGCAGCGAGAAGGGCGACAAGCGCGCTAGGGGTGGGGTAGGGAACGCCGGCAAGGACGCTAATGTCTTTTTCTTTGTTCACATCTACCAGAGAGATAAAGAAATTCTGATTGATTAAAATTCCAAACAAGTTAATCTGAGCCTTAATGCTTTAATTCCACTTGGCCTGCGTTTACCTGAAATTTTCTGTTTGTTTGTCCCACGTTTTTTTCTTGTAGTTGGTTCGTGCGTTTCTCGATCTGCCTTATTAGAACGGAGAAGCATTTTGGAGTTTTTTGTTCCACTTAATAGATTTTTATTTGTGTGAACGACCTGAGGAAATGTTTGGTCGTGAATTGAACCTGAGAAACATTTTGGTTTTTGTGGATTTTTGGTCGTGTGATCGAACTGAGAATTTTTTTTTTTTTGTCACGTGCTCGACCTGAAGAAGTGTTTGCTAGTGTCGAAAAAAAAAATAAATGAGTAAAATAAAATCGTGTGTTGACGACTGCAGAAAGACTTGCTTTGGTCTTGCGCTTCAGACCTGAAAAAGATTTGATCGTGCCTCGGTGCCCGTTCTGAGAGAGACCTTGACAGTGCACGGGGTCTGTGAATGCCTTTAGTCGCGTGTTCGACCTTAGAAAGAGTCTGGTGGTGTGTTCGACCTTGGGAAGTGTTTAATCATACGTCCGACCTTTCAAAGAATTTGGCCGTGTGATTAGACTTAAGTGTTCTACAGCGTGTTCGAGGGTTAACGTTTAAAGGGTTTTGGTGGTGTGGTCGTCTTTTAGGACTCGGTAGCGTGTTCTGGTAAAACAAATGGTGCCTTTCCCCCCTCCCCTCCCTTGCCGTGATCTGAAGGAAATCTAAACTGATTCGTATAACCCGGCCGTCTCAGGATGAGTTCCTGGTCCAGTCAGGATAGTGGGTGTTACCTATGTTTATTTTTTTCTTTCTGTAGTTATTTTGTGTGGGTGTAGAAAATAATAACAACTTCTTGATCCCAAAAATCGGGATTTTCAACTTAAAATGATATGTATTTTATTAAATTAAGTTGTTCATCATAGGTCGCATACTTATCCAATGGGCAGGGTTACATGAGCCTTTGATTAACTTCTGTTCAAGATGGCCAAATAGCTGAAGTCATGGTAGTCGTACAAGCCGCATTGAATGAAAAGACAACATAAAACAAATCAAAACAAACAAAAAAAGAGCAAAAGACGAAAACGTTAATCCAGGCTTTAGATTAGAAGTAGTCCCCATTTTTCCTCATGGATAGTAGAGAGAGCGAAACGTGAGCGCGCGTGAAAATCACCCCACGCGAGAAAGGCGAGAAGCGGTGGGGTGATTTTCAAGCGCGCTCACGTTTTTCTCACTTTACTTTCCTTGAGGAAAAAAGGGGAATACTCGTAGTCTAGCCAGGCTTCAATTAAAGGCCTAACTATTTAACAGTACATATTGAAATGGAAAAGAAAACAGGAAAAGTGACATTGGGAAAAAAGGCCAATCCCCTTTTTGAAAAAACGTTCATTTTCTTTTCGTATCTCATGGTTGTAGATATTCCAGACATGTAGTTTCTTCCGGTTCGGTCAAAAATATCTGAAAAAAACTCTTTTCTTTTCTATAATTTTGTCAAGCACTCCTGAAGATGAGGACTGAGTTGCATTTGCAATTTAAATGTGTTTTGCTCACCCCTGATTCATTACTTGGATTTTCGATTTTAACCTTCAGGATTTTTTTTCTTTGCGGCAGTTTACACAGCATTAATGCCCCAATAATGAAGGAGGGAGGGGGTCGGGGGTTGAATAATTATCGGGTGCTGAACAATAATTTGAACGCAAAAAAAGCAATACTCAGTTGCCCCCAACTGAGGCACACTGAACATTACAAAGTTTGGAAAGCTCATAAATTTTTGAAGGATGTCAATGACGGTGCCAGGGGAAATTTAAGCCGTCGATGGTTATTCCTCTTCTATTTTTTTGGCTTATATCTATTAACCTTTTGTAAAGGTATCCTAAAAAGTTCGGTCGCTCCATTTAAGGGAGTCCAGATTCCGGAATCCGGGAAATTTAGGAATGTGAAATCAAGAATTTACCGCGTGTAACCAAAATCTTAGACTGTCTTTCTTACCCTTACATCGGGGCAAGTTCAACCTTCTTGCTGTGTCGGGTGTCACGTTCTAGTTCGTGAACTCAAATCATGCATGCTATATGTCCAAGTTGCGACATAGAAATCTCCTCGGTCCGCCAAGATTACATTGTTTTCAATGCTGTGATTACACTATTTTCAAACGGTATTTTGGTTTGACATGTCAAACCCAAGTTGGCCAATGAAATTTGACAACCGAACTTCAGCGGTTGGGCTTCATATCCAAAGAGGACCCATGCAGTAAATAAAACCAGGTCAGGTTAATCCCAAGCATAGGCCTTAAAAATACGACAATTAAGTTAAAAACTCATTAGAAAGGCGACGATACCACCCCAAAACCTGGCCAATGTAGCTCTAATTTTGTGGACTATAGCCTCAAGTAACCTTGACCCACTCAACAACGTTCTGTTTAAACACTGAACTTTAAATTAACAATTACGTCTACCGATCGATATGTCGTGCGCTCTCTAATTATTTCGTTTCTTCTTTAGATTTTACAAGTTTTATATTAGACCTGAACTTCCTGGTACTTCATTGTATCCAACAAAACTTTATTTCTTTGATTACGATTAGCGGAAATGAATTGCTTATAATTATGGTGGGAGAACAAATAACTCTTCGATTTTCTGTTTTTTTTTTTAGTTTTATACATTGACTGCAATTAAGCTTGAAGCTGAATACAATGCCACAGTTAGGTTGTTTCGTAAAACGTTTCTACTTCGTCTGGTGTAAAATGATATGTATTACTTTGTCCTTGCAGGAATGTGTAGGCGAAGGTGCTTCCAGAGCTGTACCCGCTTGGTGGGGTGTAAGTATAGCCAAGATAAGTGTAGGAACCGCTACCGGATGACGCGTAGTCGGCAATGTAAAGGTCATGGCCTCCACCAAAAGTAGGTCCATAAGACGAGCAGTCGTATATGGCCGTACCGTAATTTCTATACACAGGAAGTTTCACAGGCGCCCATCCAGGTTTGTTAACCAGCGAGAAAAGAAATGCCTGGGAATCATATCGATACTGGCAGCTGGAACCTGTTCCCAGGAAAAAAAAAATGAAAAGCAAGATCAATACCCAGGCTTCCAAAATCCCAATTTATACAGTTCGTAAAGTAACAAGAAAATATATACTACTTGTAATAGTTTAATTCCCCTAGTAAAGATCCTTTGCAGTCTCATAAAAGTTTGTTTTTAATAGGTTTTTAACTACTCTTACTAAACTGGACAGGTGCATATTTGAAAGGCTAAACACAACAATATTACAAATAGCGATAATAAATCGCAGAATAATAGTCACTTGTCTAGCCTGTGTACAGACGTCATTCCTCCTCAGAAAAAATCGGCAGGATTTTTTGTGAGGAGGGGGGACGTCTGTACACAGGCTATCACTTGTCGTCACCTGTGACAAAAAGGCTTGAATAATTCAGATATTGTTTACTACAGTGAAACCTTAATTTAATGAACCTCTATATAACATATTAAAGTCCTCGGTATTACAACGATTTTCGTTACTCCTCCAGTAATAATGAAATATATGGAAAAGAACCTTTATAATACGAAACTTCGTTATATATCGAACAAATTCTGCCGGTCTCTTGGTCCCTCGTTATGCCGAGGTTCCCCTGTACTTCTACATTAACTTCCGAATTACTCCTTGCCGTCTTGGTCGTGATCCAGCTCTTCAAAACGCTAAGGTATGGTTTTGCTTTTTGGCGACAAAGTACATGAAACAATTGTGTAAGGGAAACGTGAGTGAAAAAAAGAGATATACACTTGTATGCTCGGTCTTTGTGCAGCTTTTTGAAATATTATACATATTCATACAGAAGGTTTTCAAACATAATCCATTGTCATCACCTCATCATCTCTTTCTTTTATTAAAACACGATAAGACTTCAAAGAACAGTATCCCGTTACTGCGCATGCTCCAAATTTTGCTTCTCAGACAGGATGTCGCGAAATCAAAAGATGCGAGGAGAGTAAGAGAACCTTGAAAAATCCGTTTGCATCGCGCTTGGCCGAGTTGAATACTAACTGAAACTTCTCAGGATTACGGATCAATGATATTGTTCCCGTAAAGTTTCGATTTGGGCGAAATCGGGATTTTTTGGCGTTACTTTTATTGTAAGAAAGAAACCATTGATGTGACTGATGAGATCTTGTGGAATTACGCTTCGTGTAGCAGAATGTTTTGCAACGACGCGTTAGTAAAGTTTTACTTCTTACGGCCGACAAAATCAAACAAACATGCGCTACGTGTTTAGAAAAACTAGAGCAATGAAATCATAGTATAATTTTTGACTAACCTTTGCGATGATTCATAGCGTTGAGATTGCATTTTTATATATATCTTTCAAACGTTTGAGGCTAGAACAAATTTTAGGCAAATCAGGCAAACATTACAGGGCTTGGAACAATTGACCTCTGACACGAGTTTCACATTAGAAAAGCTGCTATAAAAGCGCGCGGAACGAGATTTTCGGTTTGCGAAGCGGCCCTGCTAGCCATAAAATCGTGAGTAGTCTTCGTGCCGCGAGCCAAATTATAAATAAGACGACAGACTTCTTCGAAAGTCTAAAATATTACTTGAGAATGTAAACAACAAATCTCCGTCAGCGGTGCGGTCCGGAAGGAAATCCGTTGAGTCAATATATGACAGTTCTATTGTCTTTTGTGAAAAAAAAAAGATGACGCTCGCGCATGCGCATAATGGGATACTGTCCCTTTAAAGCTCAATGCTTGAGGGGCCGTATAAAAATAATTACGATATAGAACTAAAATGAAAACAAGGATAAAATTACTTACAACATACAACTACAACAAAAACTCTTAAAAGATACAAAATGTATAAGTAGATTTAAAATGAATTTATATTAATCACCTAGAAGTAACTGACTACAGCATTTAAAACATAGAATAGATCAAAACTCGTGTTAGTGCCTGGGGAGCGACTAGACAGACTGATGCGCTAAAATAAAATTGAATGTGCGTCATACAATAGGTGAGATAAAAACAGGAAACGTAAGTTAGTCATTTCTGTTAATTTTTTAAACTACAACGGCACTTGAGATAATAGTGCGGAATCCTTTGCGTTAAAAACTCTTTAAAGAGGAACAACTCTGAAAAAAAAAAATACATCAGCACAGAATTTAATTGTCGGCGAATTTCTGTAATCATCTGTCGTTCTGTTGTAGCTTGATTCACTCGTTCGCTCAGGGAAACGTGCTTGTCTGTTGAATGAGTCTTTCATTTCCCCAAAGTGTTTTGTGTCTGACAAATCGTTTCCAATCAAGATTTATGAATGATAAACTCATGCCTGGCAAACCGACCAAGTGCTTATACACAGTTATTCCCCTGACCTTATAGACCTTATAACGTACGCCCAACGCTTAGCGTAAGGCAAAAAGTATCGAGGTGATATGACTGTCCAATGAATTTCCCCTAAATCAACCCAATCCTTAGCCTGCGCACAGACGAAATTAAACTCTGGTTAACTCCGTCTGCGAAACAGAGCCAAAACTGTTGTTCTGGACTTCCAGCTGTGTACCCAGATTTGAGTACGCGCCACGATTGGCCAGTTAAAAAATGCCTTTGTTTTGTTTGTCGTGATCGCCAATCAGGTTGAAGGGAAGTTCGAAACGCACTTCCGGTAATTCGTTGAGTCCGTTGGGGGTCCAGAACAAGGATTCTTACTTGTGGCGGGTGTTCAACATTGTTTTACATTAAAATGTAATCATTATCAAACGATTCCAAGCGGCCCCTTTTATTTTTTTTATGTATTTTTTTATTGTTTTTTCCTTTTATTTTGTTTTTGTCCTGTTATACTGACTGCATATTTCAATTGTAAGTAGTGTCCTATATAATGCGCGAACTACTAGGATGCCTCCTCGGGATTTCGCCTTCTGGGCGGGGCAATTAATTGTTTTACACAGTCCCATAAAAAAAAAAAAACAAAAACAAAAACAAAAACAAAAACAAAACAAAACAGCATTTGCCTTCCACATTTTTTTTTTTCATCAAACCTGAGGAATGCCGTGCAGGAAAGCAAATTTAAAGAAATAAAATCGCACTGTCGAATACGAGTCTTACAAGGAACTATTTGCTATAAACAGCTCCTTACAATTCCTTACTTCACTGAATTGTTTTATCAACGACATAAACTAGAATACAGTTTTTCTTGATAATAACACTTCGAAAGGAGAAGAACATCAGGAGGAAAAAAACACTTAACACTTAGAAAGGAGAAGAACATCAAGAGGGAAAAAAAATCGTGCATTAAGTTTTGATGGATGAAATAATCAGAAGATTAGATTAAAAATAGGCAGGTCTGCGAAAAAAAATCGCTGAGCTCAGAAATTTCCCTCTTCCCACAATTAACATTTCTGATGGTCCGTCGTCGATTAATAGATTGAGAACTTTATATGTCAGGGACGGCATCGAGAACAGCAAAAAAGCTATAGGTTAAGGTTTAATAAATGAGAAAGAGAGAGCAAATTTTCGAATTTAACCCCAGAATAATTCACCTCCGTTTGGCGAATTGAACGACATGGAATGAGGGTGATAAAGTTTGAAACCGCTTGAATGCACTTTTTAAGTGATATTTTCATTGCCCCCCTCTTCGTGGTAGCATTTTCTGTATTAAATACTTCCTTAGGCAATTTTATATGCTAATGATGCCAGGCTTTAGAAAAACCAAACAACTTACCCCATGAGAGGCTGGTGTAGCCTCCAAATATGTATTTCCCGCCGACTCTTATGATTGTTACAGTTGGTCCTTTGTTGTCACATGCGTTGTGAAAAGTACTGGCAGCCCAACCGTCCACGGACGCACGCCAACAACGCTTCCATCGTGAAGATTTGCTCTGAGCAACTTGTTTGAGCCAGGCTCTTAAATATTGTAAGTAGTTAGCATCATTTCCAACAATAGAGCTTTTCAAACCACCTACAAAAGTTAGAAACAAAGTTATCAGTAATTTATTTACTTAGGATCGCCAAATCTTTGCAGGGTCACCGCAACCGCAGGCCCATATCAGCCCTGCCCACCATAAGAGATAGCCACAACACTGGGGAATGCGTCCCCTACTCTTTACGAACAGTGCGTGGGTTCTTTAACGTCCCACAAAATTTATATGTGCAACGGTTGTCAGACGGAGCCTACGGTTTATCGTCCTTATCTGAGAAGATTAAAAAGTGTAACCTTTTGCAGATGTCTTTTCAAAGGCGGCATTTTCTCCTCAGTAATTTAAAGACCCTGAGTTGGTGGCCTCCCGCTCGGCAGACCACCGCTTATCCAATTGAGCTAATCTAACCGTGGTTAATAGTAAAACTGACCGAGCGGACCTAGGAATGTGAAAACTCTTTTTCAGTGTTAATCTGATTCTGACCTTGCAAGGCAATGTTATTAACTCTCGAATGACTTCCTTGCAACAATAGTCTAAAGCTAAGGACAATAATAATAAGGCCAAATATGGAAAAAAAAATCGGGACATTGATTTAAACAGGAAAATTTAGACTCGCAAAGAGAAGGAGGATACCATGTGGCCCGAGAACCTACTCTTTTTCATAGCGTGTTGTTAAGAATGGGAAATCATAAAAAGACTCTCAGAAATTTTCACCTTGTACCCAAGCAGTGGAAGCTGCGAATGATAGCCATTGATAACATACGAACAAACAAAGTTCTCTTCCAGTTATAGTTCTTCGATGTGCAAAACGATGAATTAGTTGAGGTGTCAGTCATAGGATAAAAATGAGCGGTATGTCGCTTGACTGCTTTGAAACAAAGTGTAAACTGTGAAAGATTTGAACTCAGGAGTCATTTCATAAGTAGGTGGAGTATGATCGTCTGGGTAAACGTAGTCCTGACAGTATGACAGCGACTGACGTTTGGACAACCTGTACGGTAATTATCTTTTATTCAAAGTGAATTGTATCGCGTCAGTTGATGGTGTTAAACTCAGGCTGACCAGTAAGTTTGTCTAATTGTAGAATAATAGTCTCCTTTTCCATCTGTTGTGGAATGTTTGTCTCTTCGCTTACAGAGTTTCCTTTGACATTTTAGTGGGTTTACCCCTGCCACTATTCTCTCTGGGAATTCTGCACTAAAAGAGCGTGATACTAGCACGCCGCGTATGGACCGTCGCCATCCTATTCTTATTTGTACATGGTAGGTTTCTTGTATGACATTAATTTCTCTTCCCAAGTAATAGCTTGCTCAGTCTTTTCGGTCTTACGTACACTTCTTTACACGCCCCACCCACTTCCCCGCATTGGTGAAATAGCTCTTTTCCAGGAGCTCCCCGCTCCAACCGCCTGTAGCCGAGTCTCCCATATCTTATTGGAATTACGGGCATTGTTTGAAGATGACCCCAGTGAGAATAGATTACTATAAATTAAGTTGCTTTTCATCATTAACATGCAGTGCTGCAATTTCATATCTGATCATACTTGCGCACTCAAAGCCGTCTCCAAAGTAGTCTTGATCACAAGTGCAATTAAATGAACCACGATAATTTGTGCAGCTGGCGACCTGATGGCAGTAATACTTGTCCCTACTGCATTCATTCAGATCTGTTGAAAATGAAAAAGGACTATATATTACGATAAACACACCATAATGCGTTTTGTTAAGGAGACGTAGCTTAAAAGCAACAACTGCATGAGTTTTCAAAATTCTTCAAAATTGTCATTCAAATCACAATTTTGTCTGTTGTTTGTTTTTTTTTTTTTAACCTCGTAAAGGGCTTTGCCTTTGTGAATTTGCAAATCCCTCAACCCAATACCTTCTATCAGTTTAAAAGGGAAATCCTTATAAGTACACTCTTTCCATTTCACGTCCCCGATCATTTGGTGGTATGAAATATAGATTTCTAATAATATCATATATATGTTGTGGTTCAATTTTATTCTTGGTTCAAATTTTATTTTCCTTTGTTTCAAACTCATTAACATACATTACCATACCCCAAAACGAAGGAAAATAAAATTTAAACCAAGGATAAAATTGAACCACAACATATACGCTTCATAATGCTGCTATTTATTCATTCGGCTTGCCTTTCTTTTATCTTGTGCATTCCTTAACCTATACATCACATCTTACCTTTCTTACAAGTATACTGATGACAGTCACTGCATTTCACGTCATTCCATTCGTATTTGTATTCAACACCAAGTGTATGTACACAGTCTTCATCCCGAAAATTATTTGGTTGGTTTTTGGCCCAAGCGGTAAAGTTCCCAGTACCACGATCTGCCCAAGTAAAGGACCCCTCTGTGAAAATGTCATTCAATCCCAGCCAGGAGTTTGCTCCATTGTGCAGATGCTGTAAAAACACATTTTCTTCATTGTTTTGGACATCAACAAGAACCGAGTTTTCATGTCGGCATTTTTCCAGTGCTGTGGTCCAATTTTGACAAGTCTTACTTGTGAAATAGCAAAAGCCGTTGAAATAGTTCCAGCCTGGTTCACAGATGTCTGCAAATTAAACAAAACCCCGCAAAGATGATATATGAATAAGTTACCGGATTGTTAGATATGGTTTACCGTTAGATTCTTATGACCGTGATGCGAGAAAAAGGCGTCACGCAGAAAGAAGAGATCACTTTTCCAATGAGATCGCATCGTATTTTAAAAAAACACAGACCTCTAACGATTGTTTTAAGTATGATCATGCTTTTGATTTCCAGCAGTTTTTTTTATCCTCGTTATTTATCCTTTAAGAAATTTTTCAGGAGTGAATTCCTCGAAAGTTATGAAAATCGGCTTGGAATGTTTTTATATAAAGATATACAAACAGATGAGATTCACTTTCTTGACTCCATCAACCTGCGTTAGTTTAGGGCATGTCTAAAGTATTTCGAGATAAATCCGGTAACAAATGATTTTTCCGCTTTCATTTGCTACAACTACTCTTAGATTAACTGGGTAGTGCACTGTATTACAGACCTGTAAGCACAGAATAACTGACGGACAAGGGATCATATCTGTTCTGGTATAATTCCTTGACGCAGGCTCGGAATCCAGAGGTATTCATGTTCTGAAAAAAATAAACATTTAACGTAGTTGGCGCAGTTGAAATTGTAGCCATAAACAAGTAGATTAACGTCGAGTGAATGTCAGAATGGTTTGAAAACCTTCCTGCTGCGTCTTTTTATGTGACATAGAAATTCGAACAGATTCGCCGTAACTTTTAAAACACCTTGGTTTGATGAAAGCAAAGACCGCTAGAAAATTAGAAGATTGGAAGACAAAACAGCTATATGGTATAGGTAAAAGGTTCGTAATGTTATCCAAAATGCCGCTTTTTTATAAGGGATATGACGGTGGCACAAACGAGCAGTGAGGCGCTGACGGAGGGAGCTAAACGTCCCCGTTGACTAAGAAAGCGAATGATTGGACCAAAGTTTTTTTGTCCAATGAAACGACACTGCAGTAACGTTGAAACCCGGACCGTCAGATCTAAAGTTGGAGACCACCTCGGCTCCTGAGTATTTAAATGTACACTAAAACTGTTTTCGATAACGTCACGAGTTAGCCAACAAACAACCTCAAATTCACTCGGCACATTTTTGCGCTGCACCTATTAAGCTTGTGTCTCTGTTCAGTTTTATCTTTCGTCGAGTTTTGGTTTGAAGTTTGTTTGCCAGGACACATCCCTACGATACGTCCCAATTAAGAAAAATGTTACCTCGATCCAAGTTGTAATTCCGTTGTGGATCGGTGCTGAATTCCCAGATACTGCTGTGCTGTGATTGGCTGAGACAAGCACTGTCGGAGTCGAGTTATAAGCTCTCGTGAATGAAACGAACTGCCATGTAAGAGAAACATAGTAACAACGTTTACTGACACTGTGTCCAATCTTAAAAAAAAAAAAACTTTAGTTACAGTAATTTTTTTTAAGTAAGAATTTGACAATCAATATTTATGATTATATCATTTGATCAGAATGAACTGCCAACCTGGTCATTTTGATATCTATTTTAAACATTGTTTTCTAAACCAGCTTCTTGAATCTTATAGCTGCTTTAATCAAGATTTTTATATCTACCTCGTATATGTCTACAAGTGTTTTGAAAATATTCTCTGACGTAAATCAGCGATATATATGTTTAAAGAAAATGCTTTGAATATGGCGTGCTAATGCATGCTTTTGCAAAGAATTCTATTCTCACCTCGCAATAAGCATTGTTCATTTTATCCAAAGGTGGGTTCGTATTTGGAAAACTTATGACGCCATGTTCAGTGAAAAGAGGCTTGTGCAGTTTGGAGAAGGCAAACCAGTTCTGGGAAAATAGGAAAAGACAAAAGTGATACCACTTATACTTGTAACAATATCGTATCTTACACACAGAAAACACAGTAGATAAACTCAACATTTCTTAGGCCCCTTTGAATCTAAGCATTTTGAGCTGTATGAAGTTGTGACCTAACAAAGAGCACAGGTTATGTCAAGAAAAGGATGCAAACCCACAATTTTTTAAAGACATTAGGCGAATCACGTGAGAGCGTGAAGGGAGGCATGGGAACAAGGCAGACCAATTTGTGTGCTATTAAAATTCACTCTCTGCAAAGTAATTCAATATATTTCTTTTTTTTTTCTTTCTTATTATTTATTTTCTTATTCTTTCAATGTATTTCTTTCAGCACTTCCCGTCTTCTGACTGAACGCCATCACTAGATGACGATCTTAAGTTATCAACGCTTTTCATCTTAGCGCCCGCATGGTTAACAGACCAGCATTCCTCAAACATTTTGTAGAAAGTCGCGTTCCAGTTTCTAAAAAAAAAACACCAAGAACGTACCACAGTGATATCTTCGTGTCTACCGTCAAAGTTTTGCATTTCACGAAGACAGATTTTCACTGAGTCCTTAGTTAAGTCTTCAATCCAAATGAGAGCAGCATCATACTCTTTACCAGTCCTCAGGTGCTCTGACGTCACAAGGACTATTGGCGCCTCAGCAAACTTGTCCTGAAGAAAAAAGGAAAAAAAAAACGCAATAAAAACAACTGAAGTTATGTTAAGACGAATATTGCTGCAAAAATTACATACAACTAACCACTGAGTAACGTTCCTTCGTATCTATTACCTAATGTTGTCTTGTTAACTAAATCGCTAAGACAGTCACAATCTTTTAAAAGATCTAGCAATCGACAGTTTTCTTCCCAGTTACCTCGTAATGATCCGTTAATTTTCAATTTCAATACGTGAGTTAAAGGTGTAAGGTGAATGAAAGTCTAACGTTCATCAATTAATCTCTCACCGTAGGAAAAGTTACATCTGCGCAGTTGGTACCAGACCACCATTTCTGCAACTCAACCGTTCCCGTCAATCCTTCGGGTGGTGCTCCTTGATAAGCCACCCAATCAATGGTGGCAAATGGCTTCGCACTTTCTTCTTTCCTCCCGGTTTGCATGACACAGACGGTGAAGTTTTTTGTGTTGATACTTTCTGTCCATGAAGTAACAGCATCGTGGACTGTCACAGAGTCATTCAGCTTCATATGATTGACGGTTATTTGAACATGAACTTGTTTATCCGGATAAAACCGGTATGGAGGAAAAACGACTGTCTGACAGTTAGAATCTGACCATTTTGGAACGTGTAGCAGATCTATACGGCCTCGTGCAATTGGAAAACCTATAATAAATTAGTACATTGCAAGGAAGCGTCGCTGTAATCTTTAAGCATAATCATCAGAGTTAAGCTTCACTAGCTTGCTTTCTAGAACAACCTAATTCAGCATTGTCTCCGTGGTGCTGGTTGAACTAAACATAAAAATAAAACTAGGCTATAACTTGCGATGCCGGCTCCCTTTACACCCCATTATGTATATAGCTGGCGGGCTCATTATTGCACGCTAGTTTCGTTTCTGTGCCCAAGGTAAACATTTCCTGCATAGTATTGAAGGAGGCCAATAAATAAAAAAAAAAAGCCATCAACTTACCACACGATAGAAAAAAGGATTGCATGACAAAAGAGAATTAAACATCTTACAAAGATAAAACATGCATTAGTCTGGGCTTTTATATGTTTGTCCGCCTAAGTAGAGAAACGATGTCTATTACTGACTGCCTATTGCTGCTCGAGATATGACCTAAAATATGACGGGAAAAGTTAAACATCCAGCTAGAACTGACTAAAGTTTTGAGCCAACATCTAGTGAATCGAAGCGAAAGCTTAACTGCCAGAATGTTTTAGGGGCATATACAGCCAAACAATATTTAATTGATATTTTAAGAAATTATTCATCATCACCTTCACAGCTTCCTGGGTGATAGACGAGATTATTTTCAAGTCCTCTGCAATAGCTTAACTTATGCCAGCATCGGTTGTCGTAAGTTGTTCCGTTCGCAGTGCACACTGGGTCTTCATATGAGGGGCATTGGTCATCGCACTCACACCGAGCGTCATGAGCACTGTAGGTCCTGCAGACTCCAAACCGTGGGCAATGCACATTAAGGCAAGGATTAAGGTCTGTAACAAGAAAAATCATAATATTGAGTTGTTATCCATTCGAAAAAAAACATAGATGTCTAATTTAATTTTTATACTCAAATTAAAACTAGATAGTAATAACATGTTTCCATACAGGCAACTCAACTAAATTATTTTTATCCTCTGAAGACCCTATTCACGATATTCGCCATCTTTGTACGCGCTTAAGGATTGATTGGGATAAAAATAAATGCCACGTGGTTTCTCTGGGGGTAAACAAGTGATAAAATCTGCAAATACAAAAAATGCGGGACCACGAGTTTGTTAAATCTACACAATAGAAAATGGTATACAACTATCCCCGAATGTGAGGTGAATAGTGATGGATATATATACCGAGACGCGAAGTGTCGAGGTCCAAATCTAGCGCTGTTTACCGACCCTGAGGGGATAGTCGTTTTAGTATTTACCAAATCAGTTGGATAAAAATGACAAAAGGAACTTTTTTGTAAATTAAACAAGTCCCTTGGTGGGAAGTCTGTTTACAATTTACAAACATTTCTGGGATTTTGTCAAGTTCGCTTTTACAATTTTGTGGCAAATTCAGCAAGAAAATAAACAATGACAAGCCAAAGTTCGTCGCTTTCGTGGTATTTGTTTGTATGACTGCTTCAATTATCGCTCAAATTTCGTCTTTCGAACATGTCTCGAAACGAGACGCCATCTTGGCTCCTGTCGCAAAACAGTTAATAGCCAAGGATATTCCGAGTTACGGGAGCCAATGACAACGCGCGAAAATTACTATTCACTGATTTGGTAAATACTAAAGAATTTTAAACTTTATTGAAAAAAGCGATATTCGCAAAATATTGGTCATTATTGGTACGTTTTTAAATGCAGTAGGCAACAGCAAAAGTCCTCATAGCAAGGAATTATAACGTAAATCGTCGTCTTAATTTGAGGGAATAAACAAACTTGACCGCGAGTATTCGTATTGGCAATTTTATTACTTATCTGACCATCAAAATACCACATGATATTGCTTTTATCCCACCAATCATAAAGTGTGTGCAAAGACAGTGTAACATGAATAAGGTCAGTGTTTGTACTCCAGCGTTTTTTAACTATATCATGAAATGTTTCCCTATATAGTACTCTGAATTTCATCTGATTACTTCGGGTCGTTATTACTCCCTCAGTAACGTCTGAATCAGCTTACCGTTAATGCCGTCAAGTGACGTCACTCACTACCCGAAAACCGGGTAGTGATTTTGATTGTTTGATTGTCTAAACATTCGCATAACTATGTATTATTATGAAAAATTTTAGCGGGATTGTCGCTTGATATTCAGCGGATCGCATCCCTGCATTCTTTCGTGTAGTTCAAACATTTCGATAAGCTTAATCTTTATCTTAAACAGCAAAATTGCCCTTGTCTTCGAAACTGAAATGCTAAATTGAACTGCGAATGAAGAATCATTGCGGAGAGTTGATAGATTTTTCTTTTAGAGCCACTTTGTGGTTTCGGCGGCCGGTGATTTTGTTTACTCGACGTTTTCTGAGATCAATGTTATAATTTGAATTTCTTGCTATTTTCACTGTCAAGTGTAATGATTCTGTTAGCTGTTCTTTCTTGTTTCCTTGTTTTTTTCTTCGTTAAGGACCAAATAACTTCTTTTCAATTAAAGCAAATCATTATGTTTTTGAACTAAGTGTTCCGTGTGTGTGTTTATTTCATTGCGTGATTTCGACCGAGTTTGATTATAGCCAAATTCAGTACAACCGGTTCAGAGTTGTACTACATGCAGTTGATAGTTTGAACGTTAAACATGAATTACGATCGAAAAAATAAAGCAATTCTGTATCATGCAGACATTTCCAAACGATATTTCTCGGTTTGCCACTTGAAAATCGTGTTTTACTTTTTGCATGAATTAAAGGTCAAGGAGTAGTGACGTCACTAGACGGCATTAACGGCCGGTCGATTCAGACGTTACTGAGGAAGTAATAACGACTCGAAGTAATCAGATGAAATTCAGGCTACCTATATAGAGGATCTTACAAAAGACAAAAGATATCAATAATAATAATATTAACAACAATAATGATTCTAGAAATAGTAATCATTACAATAGCAAAATTAAGAAACAACCTCCAGTAACAGCGTAGCTGACGATCAAGGGATCATGACTCGATCCCAATCCACTGAGGTCTTTAACGCATATCTTCATAGATTCTAATCCAACTCCCTACAGCAAAATGTGATAGCAGTCATCAGCTACTTGAAAATCCATAATTTCTTTTTAATTTCTACGACGATGCCTTTAAGTCATGAAATTTATGGATCAAATCCAAATTATTTGCTTCTTATGCCTTTTCACAGTCCTTTTCTCAATTTACTAGATTAAACGGATTGCTTCTTTCCCCTAATTGAACAAGCGGTATGAGTTTTTTGGGGGTCTCAAAGGTGTGGCGAGAGTTTAAGCAAACAATCGAATACAATAACGTAGCAAAGCACTGAAAAAATCCCTGTTCACCATTGAAGTACATTACCATCAAGAAAATTTCCCAGTGAGGAAAACCCCGTTTGAATACGCAATTACTGGTTTTCTGCGGAAAAAAGTCTGTGAAACAAGTGCATGTAGAAATTCGATACTGATGACGTGCGCTCCCCAGATGAAGATAGTGTTTCTGATTGGTCGTACCGCAAGCGAAATTTTCTGTAACCAATCAGAGGCACTGCATACCCAGATCTGCATAGTGACACATCATCAGTATGCACTTAATTTCTGCGTTCGTTTATCAGACGTCATTTTTTGGGAAGACTAAAGGTGGCGTCGCGGTAAATGTCGGCTGTTTTCTCACGCTAGAACAAAAATTTAAACCTACCTCCACCCAGGCTGATATTATATTGTTTTCTGGAAGGCGACTTCCCTTGACCTTAAGATTATACTCATGATTTACGGAAAGAATCACAACTGGCGATTTGTACAAGGTCGTATTGAAAGGTACTTCCTGTGAATAAGTAAACAAGTCATGTAAGAAAGTAAGTGAATATGTGAACGTGCTTTTCCCATTTTTTTTCCCCCATTTTTTCCCATCCTTTATAAAGTCCCCACTTCTACTGAATAATCGCCCAATCTGAGATGCCAAAACATAACTAAGGATCACCTGGCACCGTTAATGCGGCTTTCAATCGGTTTGTTCAGTTCACACACAACTGACTTGAATAAAGGTAACAAAATTAAGACAACTAGCCGTTAAAAACTTGAACGCCAACATCGAGGTCAAGCTTTTAGCCAGTACGAAAATTTAACCGGCGCGGTGTGAACACCATAACCGTCTAAATTTTGTACGACAAGGCGTGCTTGTATGATCGTTAATTTCGCGAATTTCGCGATACAAAAAAAGATCGCGAAATTAAAGTGATTGAACAATAATTGTCTCGAACATAACATGATGCGAAAATTAAGTGTCAATAATCAAGACGGAACGAGTTTATTACCGCTGGAACGTTTACAAAATCACATTTTTTTTTTTTTTTTACTGTTCTGATTCACTGCCTTTATGACGTAATGAGTACGTCACGCAATTTGCAATTCTTTTGCCTGCATGACGTACTCAATACGTCAACAAATAGAGAGTAAAAGTCAAATTCCCAGCACTGGAGATGTAATATAACTTGGTCTCTCAACTAGGCCCAAAAGAAGTTAGTAGACTGGTAACTACTAGTGCCTAGTCCCACATTTAGCAAAACGGGCCTATAGATCGGAAACAGACATAAACACTTTTGTGCGCCGTCCGCCATATTGCTGTCAAGAAGCACGTAGTTGGAAGAGCAAAATAAATGTTCTGTTCGATTTTGAATATGGCGAGATTCGAAACTGCTCAACAGCGATTTCAGTGATTTTGAGGAGAACTCTGGAGCGAACGAGGATGAGAAAAGCATCGACTCTCATGATTCAGAGGGTGCAGTTTCCTTTGACGGTGAGCATTCTTCAGGTGAAGGCCGAGAAAGCAGCAGAGGCCAAACGCGAAAAACTAAGCCAAGACAACAGCAGCCTGTCCTTGCTTGGTGAATGGCAAATGGTACTCCACCAAATAATTTTATTATTTTTGATTGTTTTACATGTGATTGTTTTGTATGATGATTATTCAAAAATATATTTATTCCAAAACAACAACAAAAAAACATGTTCAACACTAGTCTGATAATATGAGTGAAAACAATAATTTGACTAAATAATATGTACAGAACTGATTTATTAGCAAAATTTTTCATGTTAATGATATATGAAATGAATCATATGTGAACTGCGGAAATGAAATGAAGAAATGATCGTCGCAGTTAACGCAATTTATGCAATTGCGTAGAGAAGCCTGAAAAAAAAATTCAAAAAATTTTTTTTTTTTGTAAAATAATTATTTTGAATGACGTAATATAATATCAAATTTCCAAAATCAATACCTTATACAAGTTGAGAATAAAGATTCTTTATTATAGTTCTGAAATCTATACTTGTTGTGTGTTCCTTTTGAATGCTTGGGTGTCATTGGTACTTTTAAGGACGGGTAGGGGCTTCCACGGTCTTTGACGATGTTTCCATTCTTAATGTCCCCTCTACTGGAATTGTGAAACTTTCTTGTATAAGTGGTGACCGTCGAAAGTTTGCGTCTCTTATAGTCACGAAGACATCAGCGCCTCTTGAAATTAGAAATCTTGTAAAGCGGCTTATCTCACGTGTCAGATGACCAAGCGTTACACTTGATAATCGTCCAGGAAGCAATTTTGTCGCATCTATATATTGCGTATCGATCGTGTTGGTTATTTCGTTCATGAACGCGGGAAAAATTAACGTCTCCGACTTTGGGTTTCTTTTGTTTGACATTTACTCCCCGGATGCGTTTTTCATAATTCTGACGTTATTGTTCCTTTGATAAAGTCATTTTATTTAATTCAAGGACATGCTAAATAACATTGCCAATGAAACGTAAATTGTGTCTTACTCAAAAACGCGAAATATATATTTTTAAAAAAATCGCAAAACCACGAAATAAACATGTCGCGCTCATCTGTGAAGTGCCATTTTAGATACAGTGGATTACCATGGTAAACTTGGGTTCACCATTGTAAACTTGGGTTTGCTATAGTAAGTTTTCTCTAGTGTAACCACGCTTGGAAATTTTTGTGCCAATTTTGGCCAAGTTTCGTGTCCCCGTTTTCCCAGTCCTCTTTTTTGAAATTCTGCGCGGCCATATCGCCGGCCCGCCAAGAGCGAAAATCGGTCAGGCTATCCCCATGTGAGAGAGAACTGGTACTAATAAACAATGTTTTGACGAGTGCGATAAAAGCTACGAAGAAAGAGCTTTTTATCGGTACCTTGCATGCCTTGTCTTCGAATATTTTGAGACTAGCTTTATGTCGGCGAAGAGAGAGTTTCTTGCGAGGTTCTTGAGAGAAAAGTCTGGCTGAAGTAAGCTTTGGAAAAGGTTTTATATCTGCTGTTTGGTGCCCATATCTGAAAAACGGAAACGAGGAAAACATGAAGAAGGTATTTATCCTTTGTTTTGATGCTTTAGTTGCTTAAGTTTGGAGCTTACGCACGTGAATTTTTCTTACAAAAAATACCATTTTTAGGTCAATCAGGTTCACATCACGCTTGTTAATGGATGAACTAACAGGTTTTGGATGACTTGCGAGAAGCAAGAAAATCACTCCTCCGCTCCGAGGTTGTCGTATTCTCAGTAAAGCGATTTCTACTTCGTGAATTGTCAAGACAAAATGCTAACTTTCGTGGCAGATAATAATAAACAGCGAGGAATTTTGTTCGTTGAAAAGTGGGAAGTTACAATAATACATCATGTCATCGTCAAACAACACCAGTTCAGCCACGTTCAAGTGTATTTGAGGTCTCTTCTTTGACATTAAAACACCCCCACCAAACAAGAAAGGTGTCCCTTCAAATTTCTTAATGAAGGTAAGTTAAACTTATCGAAGCGAAGTTCTTAAAGAAGGCATTTTGAAACTTAGTTGTTACTAAAGAGATCGATAATTAGGACGACAATCGATATACATAACAGAGCTGCTGCTCTAAATGACATGATGTCTACTGAGCTGAAATATTACTGTATGAATAGTTTAACTTTTGTTCATTTCATTTATTGGTTTGAAATTGCAATTCCTAATGTTTTCACGGCTCTTCGATGCCGTTATAATCAGCCGTAGTTCGTCTGGCTTCACGTCGCCATCTTGAATTTGTCTTTGTTAGGAACCAGTCTTCGCACGGTCCCGAAAAAAAGTTGGCCCGGATTGAAGCAAAAATTTCCAAGCGTGAACCTCAGCCACTGAAAATGTTATTTGGCTTGCTAAATGTTTTTGTTAGAACTAAGTTTTCACCTGGCAGAAGCCGTAGTTGTTTTTGGCCGATGGATTTCCACTGTTTGGAAAGATTTCTTCTCCAGTTATTGTGAAATTAAGTTGACTCCCATTTCCAGTGAATGCGAACCAGTCCTGCGGACAAGAAAATAATGTTTAATTTGCTACTCTTTCTTTTAAAAGGACTACAAGACGAGTTGCGTCAGGCTAAGCAGAACATTTCTTTCCTTTCACAAGAAATGACTGAATGAGACACGTGAGACAGGTCATTGACCTTAACTGCGTCACGAACGCTCTGCGGTAATTAGATGTCTGATGGAAGTGGAAAAGTCAAGTTATTTTTTCACCGATACTACAGTTTACTCAAGCATTTTTCTTCACTTACCACAACTGCATCTTGGTGTTTTCCATCAAAGGGCAAGAATTCCCTTAAGCACACTTCAAATCCTCCAGAATTGACATTTTCTAACCATGCGTACATAGCATCATTTGGCTTTGTACCGCGAGTGTACTTAACAGAGACAAATACACGAGGCTTGAAAGCAAAGTTCTGTAAAAAAAAAAAAAAAGTTAGATATATGAAAAAATATTGACTGAAAAATAAACAAGCTTCTCTAGTGATAAATCAAAATCGTATCAATGATTACTCAGCCGCACTTCAATGAAATTAAGGATTTAATTACAAAGGCCGAGGGAAGCGAGGATTAATTAAATCTACTTGTCTATTCACGTTGGCCAGCTCAATTTCCAACCCCTAATTTTCACCAATACCTACGAAGTGTTAAAAAGTTGGTAAATGCATCTTATTTGGCCCATTACTTTAACAAAGTTACAAACAACAATGTTTCTTTTCGGCTAACTTTGTTAATTTTAATGCTAAAAATTTAATATCATTAAATAAATAGACTTCTGTTTTCCTTATTCCCTTTTACACATCAATACACTCAAAACGGCCAAGCATTATTCAATCGCTACCTCCAAAGTAAAACGTGAAAATGACTTATCTAAAGGCGGTGGAAGGAAAAGTTTGAAACTAAATCCGAGAGGAATAATCAGACTTTTATAGGAATGCACTTTCCTTTGTCCGATTATCCAGTAAGAACAAATTTCGGATGTTGAATTCGAACTAGTAATCATTTGTTTTAGAACCACTTTCTGATACTATTTCATTTGTTTCTATTATTTAATTACGTTTTATACCTTTATAACAAAATTATAATCTTGTCATCAATTATTGTTACCTGAGAAAAGGCCACCTTCTCACACTTGGTTTCTGTTCTCCATATTCCGCTAAAAGTAACGCTTCCGTGCGTTAACATGGGTTTGTCCTGGAATGCTACCCAGTTGATAATCCCAGTGTCATTTGTAGAACCTGTTGCACGCGAACATAACTGAAATCCAGCTGTACCTATGGACTCTGCCCACACGGCGGAAGGTGAATGAACAACAGCAGACTGATCTTCGTGGCTTAATGACACAAAGACTCGGACCTGAAATGCATTAGGTAAAGATAAGCATCAATGAAAATTTGCAGGCGACAATTAAACCTTAGACTACGAGCTAGACTAATCCGTCGAGCGAAACGCGCGAGAAACGCAGATGACCACGCGCGATACTTAAGGGGCGAGACTGTTTCCCTCGTTTCTCTCGCGCGTCTGGCGGCTTCGACGCTCGTGCGCGCGTGCACTCCTCTCACTAAATCTGATGAAAGAGTCTAATTCCACCCCAATCGATCGCATCCCCCACTCCCCATTCCCGACCCCATTCCAAGGATTAAAGATCTTCTAGCCTATTTTTATTGTCAGAATTCTCTGGCTTTTTTTGTTTTGTCTTGTTTTATTTTCTTTGAAAACACGCACATCCTGGGGATTAGGGAGCACATGAGCATACCTATACGCACTAAATTGTCTCAGGTCATAACATTACAAAGGCCACGCTGATGGCAAATCAAAATTTGCTAAAAATATTAGTTTCTAAAGAGCTTATTGTGGTCTGCTAACAAAAGAAAGTTGCCGCCAACCCTTAAGATTAAACAACCGTATTTCCTCGAAAAATAGCCGTTCCTCGATTAATCGCCTCCCTCAAATAATCGCCCCCCACCCCCATCCCTCTTTCTTTTATCACCTCCCTGTCAAGTTAAAAATTGACACCTTGGATAACAAACAAAGCTGAAGGGGAATCTCATCCAGCAAAAGTGATCAGTGAGGATTCAAGCTTTAAAACCAAGAATATTGACATTGAAAAATAGCCAAGTTACAGGATTGCTCCTGGCAAGGAACAATATATGGATAACCTATAAAGTCCATGTTAGTAGTATATTTGACGTGATTATTTCTTTATTATTATTTAACGGATAATAAAACAAAATATTTAGGGAACGACTTCCAGTGAACAATATTTTAAATAATCGCCTCCCTCGAATAATCGCTCGCGGCTGTTGTTTGAGGAAATACTGTAACAGTAATTTTTAAGTGCTTAGGGTTTACTTACGGTTCCAGATCCACTAAAAGTTTGCGGAAATACCACGTTAGTACAGCGTGGCAATGTACAATGTTGTGGCGCCTCACATCCGCTGTTGCAATTCCATCCTTGGCGCGTGTCTGATGCGTTTAGTTTTCCAACCTGATAGGAAATGCCTGTAAAATAGAAAAAAAAAAATGTTTCAACGTAGTGTAAGTATGGGATGGAACGAGACGGAGTGTTGGTTGAAAACAAATGAAGAGAGGATAGGGGTGTGTCTGTGTTTAATTGAAAGTTGAGGAGAGATATTAGGAACTTTGTGTGTGTTATTAGAATGTGAAGATAGAAAACTAATTTTTCATTCAGTGAAGTTCAGTTTGAAAGAAATGTATAACCGAAAGCTGTTCTTTTGCAAGGATATTGTGAAATTTCTTTTCATCTAAATTGTGCTGTAAAAACGTAACTTGGCCTATGGTTGAAAAGTCTAGAAGGCACTCGACTCTACTGTGGCGTTGTAGGGAACCGAAAGATTAGCTTAAAGAAACCTAGCCTAGCATTTTTTCACTTTTCAATTCCAGGCCAGGCGTAAAATCTTTGCCTTGTCGTTATGTGAAGAAAATTCAGGAAAAAGAATTTTATTTATACAGATTTTTTTTATTTATTTCAATTACACTTAATATACTTTTCTGAAATTGTACTAAACGATTTGGGAAATGACATATAGGGGTGATGAGTGGTCCATTAAAATTTTTAACTGCTCGCAAAATTTTACCTTTGCTCGATTTGCTCGCAGAATTTAAACGAGTGCTCGCTTGCTCGTGCTCCTCAAATTTTCGCGTTGCTTGCAAGCTCGCAAAGCAAATTTTTTATTCTGCTCGTGCTCGCAAAAAAATCGCAGTGCTCGGCATGCTCGCGAATGCTCGCAAAGACCATTCGTCACCCCTACATATCTGGCCAGTTCGATCCAAGTGCTTTCTCGTCTTGGAGGTAAACATGCATCTTTTTGCAAATTTTGATATCATCTTCTTTTTATATTGTTATTGCTTTGCTTTTATCATGATGTTTCAATGTTTCACTCTTGATTTGGACAATGTTTAATATAATAAAGATGGCAACGGGCCAAATGGCAAACTCAAAGATACTAAATATAACTACTGTAATAACTCTCTTTCAGACTTATTTTAAGTCCGATTTTGTCTCCCCTCGTTCCTTTTTCGCTCATGTTCAGTTACTCCACTTGTTGAGAGCAAAGCGAAATGTCTAGATAACCTTTTTGCTACGCACGCACACGCAATGTGTCGAGTAAGCTGAGTTCCTTGCACCAAAAGGGTAGCCCGCAATGACAGTTATCTCTGCTTGGATTAAAACAGAGCTGCACGAATTAGGAAATTTGAACATCGATAGAAGTGCGGGATTGACTAAATCGAAAATAGTAAAATCAAAGACCAAAACCTCATTTAAGGTTTTCTGTAAAAAGCGGGTTGATGAACTGCCTCCGAAAGTTTGAAATGGATTAAAACTTTCGCGCTGCGTCAGAATGTGGGTGTGGAGTTATTGGGACAGGTTTAATTTGATTTCAAAGATCTCACCCCACAGGCAAAATCTAGATCTGAAATCTTCAAACTGTAGGTCTTCTGAGGATATGAAATATCGTATGTATCATGAATCTATCACCTGCCTGTGTTTACAATTTTGTTTCGTTTTCCTTCAATGCAAGTGGTAGCCCCCTGACTGAAGAGACTGTACTATTTTGGATAACAGAGTTGCAACAATCAAATTAATCCATCGCAAACTTTGTAATATAATCATTTTCTCGAGATCGTAAGATGTATAGAAAGCGGCACATTAAATGAGATGGAAAAATGCATCGATAAGAGACTAAATGACCTTTAGTACTCTAGTCTCGAGCTCGACCACTGAGTTAGTCACTTAAACGAGAGGGAGGGGCTTGTTGTGTTCCCCAAACTTGTAATTAAATAGAACACTAAGAAATTCAAAAATATAAACTTTCAGAGTCTTTCTATCTTTATATGAGGTCTAAATAGGTACGTGCATGTTCTTTAAAAGAATAAATAACAAAAAAGTCTTTCAGGAGATGAAATTTTAAGAATTCTAATATATGTTACAAGAAAAAAAGTAATATTTGCCTTTTGCTAGGTATAAAAACTTTCAAATGCGGATTGCAACGGCCTACGATGAAAAGAAGAGTGGCATACCTTTTACTGTTAGAGGGAGAACCTCCAGGGTTAGGAGAAAGACAAAAGATGCAAATTTTCTGAGGTCCATCTGGGCTGCTGAACTAAGATGTAATGGTCTGTCGATATCGGGATGGGTTGTTTTATAGCCAGCGTTTCTCGATCGGTTCATGTTTGGCAAATCAGTCATGTATGCCAAATCCCCTTAACAAGTAAAAACAAACTGACTGGGTACTGAAAGTGCAATATGATGCAAATTTTAATTTGTTTTTACATTAATGATTTGAGTCCAGGAGTGAAATGTGATCGTCTGGGTGGGTGTAGTCTATGAATAGGGTTGTTATTAAGAGTCGTTAAACCGACGTTTCAACCTTTGTGCCAAGTATTTCATCACTACATTCAGATTAATGAAAACCGGTTGTGTTATGGAGCTAGGCACACTGTTCGAATAACACCGACACTTTGTATTTTGAGTGATTTCCTGTACTACGTAAATTTAATTAATAGACAAATAAAGGCACGCTTTTAGGAGCTCAACCAAAATAGTGTCGTTTTGGTCCCAGTGTGCAGTGCGAGAAGGCCCTGTCTGTGACAACAGTTTAGCAAAATGTTTTTGGGGCCAACTCTTTCTAAAGCAACTTCATAAATATTCCTATAATTAACAGTATTTATAGATATTTTAAGAGGAACTTACTATATCTGTAGCCCTCTTCCCTTAACTCTGGTTATTAACCTTGCAAATGATAGGGTCAGCTTAGCCGGCCAAACATGAGGTATGACCCTCTTGGCAAAGCGTAGCTGATTTTAAACGCTTAACCTACGTGCGGTATTCCACTTACTGGGTTTTAGAAGGTTTTATCACCACCTAAACATGCATTAAGTTTCCCGAAAGGGGTAAAACCAGTGGATCCTAGCTGGAAACTGTTAGCAGATCAGCCCTCAGCTGTTTTCTTGATCATTCACTGCTATTAATGAATACGCAAGTTGTTTCGTGATTTGACATATATAATGGTTCGGTGAAGAAAATTCTTTTAGAAAACTGTCACTTCTTTGAGAAAGCCAAACAAATGTTAAGGGTTTTTGCTGATGACCCGTACTACCTCGAGGTGGCAAGTGTGGATTATGTCCTGAAAGTGCGTCCGCTTGTTGCATGCAATTACTTAATTAATGGAACAATGAGAAGTATTTCTCTCTGCAGCCTTGAAGCAGTCAGAAAAGAAAACGTGACCTAACATTGGACTTCAAGAAAAGTGCATCGGATTTTCGGACGTCTTAGAAGAAGATCTAATTTAACATTCATCAGTAGAAAAAAGCTCTTCAAATCCTTTCGCTCAGTTATTATTTTTTTGTGGTCTTATAGATGGTAGGATTTGTCACATTATTTTGTATTAGGTGTAAGCCAATGTACACAACCAAAACCTTTTCAACACTACTAAAAAAAAGAAACTGAAGGCTTATTTAGAATAAATCCCCTGATCCTACATTCCATGTCATGCTACCCCATATCAAAATAGTAAAATGCACGCATTGCAGTCCAACTTAACAAAATATAGGCGTTAACGTCTTCTCAGTCCCAGCTAAAACTTTGCGAGGATCGGATTGATTCCGAGATGTTAGTTCTCCCTGAAATCCACGGAGTTTTAAGAGAGGTTAAGCATCACGATTGTGTCAAAAGGCAAACACAAATTGGTACCACGTGACCACATTTCCCCTTAACTTGTCGTTTACTGTTCACTATTTGTACACATATATTAGTAGTTTCACGCAATTTTCTATGCATAAGAATTGTTTTGAACTGCTTTTACCAGCTCATTTTCTGTTTTGAGAAATTCTCTACTTGAATCTGACGTTTGCTTCACTTTAGACTTTTCATTCTGACACGAAATTAGAATGACCTAGCTAGCCGCACCGACATATTTTCCTTGCGAAATCAGACAGCGCAATAAACAAACCGGCCCACAACGGCAAAATCCAGATTGAAGACAAATGTTCTTGCATTGGGTGCAAGCCAAAGTAAAGAGTACAGAAGTTAATCCTTTTTTCAATCACTTGCTCAGCAGAGCAGTGCGGACACCATTTCTTATTCCGCTTGTTGATTAATCTTCAACAAGTTTTTGAACACATGATAAATCAATGGCTATATTCTAGTCCTTTTTTACGGCGCCTAGTATACAAAGAAACGTTATCTACAAAAAGCACTGAAATCTCTTTTTTATCTTCTCTGTCAGACCAGGTTTGGCGAGATGTTTTTATTTCTATACACGGCCTTTTTGACAGTGTATAAGTACGCTATATCAGTCTACACCCTTCTAAAGAAATCAAGCTCCTAAGACTGAACATAGGAGACCACAACATGCGACCTCGAAGGTTGTTTGTCGCATTTAAAATGTTTTATTGATCCTTTACTGATTTTACGTCATTTTAGGTATCTACTCCCCAACGCGTCTCGCCTTTCTCGCGTAGGGTGATTTTCACGCGCGTTTGCGTTTCGCTCGCTCTACTATGCCTGATGAAAAATGGGGGCTCCTCATAGTCTATCGAAAGCTTTGTAATATAATAATTTCCTCGAGATTGGAGATGTATAGAAACTGACACATTAAGTGAGATGGAAAAATGCATCGATAAGAGACTTTGACCTTAGTACTCAAGTGGCGAACTCGAGCACTGAGTTAGTCACTTAAACGAGAGGGAGGGCTTATTGTTGTGTTCCCCAAACTTGTAAATAGAACAATAAGAAATTCAAAAATATAAACTGTCAGACTTTCCATCTTTATATGAGGGGTAAAAAAGCACATGCATGTTCCTTAAAAAAATACATAACAAAATGAAAAGTCTTAATGATACTAATAGTTTTTGTTAAACCATTCGTTAAGATTGGCAAGGTCGGCATTCAGGTGGTATTCAATATTTTGACAGCAATTTGCAGTGAAGTAAATCCCTGTGTCGTCTACATACATGACTACCTGGCAGTGCTCTAAGCAGTTGGGCTGACATTTTAAGAGCGAATTTTTCTGGAGACCGCGTGAAATTGAAAAATTTCGGCACGTGATGGAAAAAATGCCTAACCTCATATTGCGTCCAGAGATACCTTATAGTGAGTCTATAAATGTGAGCTAATGTGGTGCAATTTTTTTGTTGAATTTTTTTTTTCTTTTCCAGAAAATTCTCAAAAACTGTAACGGGTGGCCACCGTCATAAAATGACCAAAATAAAAGCGGCAAGCAAGGGTACAAGAAGTTTGGTCCCCAAAAGCGCAGAAAGAACTTAGGGATTTTTTTAATTTTATATATTTAAGTAGGAGGTACATTTATTGACAAATGATTTAAGCCTAATAACGTATAGGATTATGACGGTTATTTTGAATTCCCGGCAAATTTTTAAAAATCGCTAATATTTCACAGTCGCAAAACTCATTTCGGAGCAGATTTTCAAGAAAACTTTTTCCTATGCGGTCTAACGCAGAATGGCTTGAAACTAACTTTCCTGATAAGTACAAATGGTTTTCTTTCCAATAATGTAAAAATTTATCCGGGGCTTTCATTCACTGCTAGGAAAAAGCCCGCTAAACTTTGAGGATACACGCATTGACTTGTCAACAAACGAAAGTAATCAATTTACCCTCTTCGTTATCAAAGCCAAAATTTGACACAAATCTTAGCTCTTAGCACTATTTTAGATCTAAAAGACAGTACAGTAAACTTACCTTGTAGAGCCAGCGGTGAAAAATTGGATTTTCTCACTATTTTCGTTTCAAATTGCCATCTCCAAGTGAACAAACGGCACACAGTCCTGGCGGCCCTGAACATCGAATTACTAGACATTTTCAACCATATTTGAGCTTTTACACGTTAATACCCCACACTTTGACAGATCCAACTAAAAAGCGATAATAAGGAGATGATTTAGAGTTGAAGTAGAGTGAATTTTGAACTCCAGAGACCGAATGCTTGCTACCCGCTTGCAGCTCATTTTGATGTTTGTGGCGCAATGAGACACAGGACGCCCAATAACGCTATAGTACGCACAAACCCCAACCATTACTTTTGATTAAGAATTCTTTTCCTTAATGCCCAATTTTGAAAATCTTGCGATGAAAAATAAAAAAGAAGTTAATGCATCAGATATTTTCTTGGAAGCCAACTGTAACCTTAATTAATGCACTTTTCGCAAAGCGTTCACGAAAACGGCCTTTCAAGATACGATTTTTTTTTTTCACTGTTTGACGAATTATCTTATAACACCGTGAAGAATTTTGTGATCGGCGGTTCGAGTACTGACGATGGATCCTAAAGCTTGTGGGACATAAACAGCTAAAAAGAGTGTAAGAGTTGAAAATTAAGCTGAGATTGTTGTACTCAGTACAGGTTGGATACCGCGAACTGATTTGCGTATCGATTAATCAAGGTCCTAAAGGGGTGGGGAGAGGGGGGATGTCAGGAGCCCCATCGTTTCGGTGCTTGGATCCTTAACATTATTTTACTGTCGAGATTGGGTTGGTTTAAGAAGAGATGAGAACCATCCATGAATCAGCGTGTCAAAGCCTCTAACAGTTAATAATAATAATAATAATAACCTACCGGCATAGCTCTCATTTTACATGGAGTAGAACAATTTTGCAATACGCGCCTAAAAAAACAAAATACCATCGGGACTTTGGTCGTCTCGAACGTTTTAGGTGGTTATCAATTAGGATCTGCATTAACGTAAAATTTAAAGCGAATATTTTCTGCTGAGCTTTAACAATTACGTCCTCAGATATATCGCTTTCCAACAGTTCGTTTCTTATTTAGATTGTACACGTTTTATTTCAGACCTGACCTTAACTTCCTGGTACTTCATTCTATCCATCAAGACTAATATATAGATTTAGCCAGGGATAAAAGCGAAGCTCCTATTATCTCGAATTTATGATTTAAATAAAACAATAAACTTCTTTTCCACAAATCAGTTAACTTTAGAGCACAATCATGTGACATTTTGAGGGAAAGGCTAAGTGATTTTAGAGAAAAATAATTTGCAAACAGTCCAAGCTAAGAGTGAACTTAATCTTAGATCTAGGTGATAGCCTTATATGTGCACCCAAAAAATAGCATAACCATAATGGCTCTTGATCACAATAGATAAGGCCTGGAAAAACAAATTCTTGGAAAACAAATGAGGCCGAAGTTTTTGCGTTTGACAAGTTTACTTTACAAAATCTTGCCAACAAGTCTTGGGACGTGTAAACCAACCTTTTATACTTTTTATACATAACATCTGAGGTGAAACAGTACCATGAGGCGCTGTTTTATCATACAGACCTCGGACAGAATGCAGTATTTCATAATTTTGCAATACAAACTGCACTCATTCAGTATTCAGGACGATCGAAGCACGCATGGGCTTTTAGCGAAACCGTTAAAAAAATTTCCAAAATCACCTATACGGCTAGCCGGTTCTCACTTTTGACAAGCGCCAAAGTGGACTGTTTAAATTAATATTAATAGAGTTATACGCTTCAACATAATAAAGAATTTATTATGTTTATTTTTTATCTAATGGCTTTATAAAGATGTGTAATCTTCAAAAGCGTTTGATACGGGTGGCATTTTGACTACTCCTGCAAGCGATGTTTACGAGCGGCTGAAAGTAAATGGCACAGCGATTAAAATTGCAAAGAGACTACTAACAATCAATAATAAAAGAAAAATAATTCGGTGAAACATATACAGAGACAAAAATTTTCGTTCACGAAAGCAAGTATTTCAGAAGTGTCTCTGAAAATCCTTGTTTGTGTTTTAAGCAGGCTTCCCGGTGTTTGCTTTTTTCAAAGATGAACTCGAGGTAAGAAAATCGCTCAAAGCTTTCTTTTACAGCCAGAATCATAACTAATTACTCTTTGGAACGTTTCTTTCTATTTGCGGTGAGAAAATGTCTGAAGGCTTTTTTAAAGTTCTATGAGCTTCTAAGATCTTCTAATCAAACTTGATACTCGGTCAGATCATTGTCTCAGATCTTACAAACGTGCATAAACTAAATAGCCCCATAAACTACGCTCGACTTCATTAAATTAGATATAGAAAACAGATATCAAATAAAATAATTGCTCAGGCTTACCATTCGAGATGCACTGGAAACTATCATCAAGTAAGGCCAGAACCGCTTCAGACTTTCCAACCCTCTTACGCATCAAGCGAGGTAAAAACGAAAACGATGCTATCCGAAATCAGATTTCCGACTTTGACAAGCGAAGTATTTCTCAACCAAAAACCCAATGAAGAAACTAGCCATGAATAACAAAAGACTCTTGATAGCAGCTGAATTTCATTTTGTACATTCACTGGAAAAGACAATTAAAAACATCAAAAGTGGACACAAAACTCTGTCAGCCTCAGCTGTCAAAGTAAACAAGTTTCAAGATGCTGCATAAATTTTCTGCATGAACTAACCTGTCAAGTTTAGACCAATCAGAGCATAAAAATTGGACGTAGAGCGTGACCAACGCGTGACCTTGGTGAGAAAAGTCAAAAGCAACTGGCATGTCTTCCCTGCCTGTAAAAACTGGCTGAATTTTAGCTTCCGAAGTCAGTTTGAAATGAAAATTTTAATTGTGCGGCATATAAAACACAACATATTTCACATGAATTAAAAAAAAAAATTACTTGAGCCTGCAATCATTTGAAAACCAGTAACTTGTCAGCGGATAACTTAAAAAAAGTACTCGGCCTTGATGGGTTGACACCCTGAGCCCGTGATACGGTCAAGTAATACTGGTCAGGGGATACCTTGTTTTGACAGCTGTCAAAGTGATCACAACATTGATGTGCAATTAGCTTCCTCCTGGGTTCCCAAAGTAGTTAGAAAGTTTGAAAGTGAACATTGGTTTTCCTGGGGTACGGCCGGACGAGCAGCCTGCGGGCAGCGGGCGGGCGGTGTACGGTCACGATTACCAAATTTTCTGGGATATGTAGATTTACTAAGCTATGGGGCTCCGCTCACGCTCGCGTGGAGCTCCGCTATAATTCTTTAATTAGGACTTGCGGAAATGAATTGGTTATATTCTGGGAGAACTAATCCCATGCTTATAACCCCTTCTTAAAACATTCTTCGAGTTCCAGCAGTTTCATTCGCATGGTGCTAGACTACAGAGACGACTTTCTCGCGTGGGGTGATTTTCACACGCGCTCGCGTTTCGCTCACTCTACTATCCCTGAAGAAAAATGGGGACAACTCGTAGTCTATAGCACTCGTAAAGTAGAGGATATAAATCATATTCACCTAGCGCTCGCACCAATGGTTACTGCTTCTCAAATATTATTTAATACTCTATCGTGACCAAGAAAACTAGGTAAAACATACAACAAAAAATGCAAAATAAGATAGGCTTAATATCTCAAATTTGACTAGACAGCTCGATATAAAAAAAAAAAAAAACATAACAAGTGTAAATTTTGCGAATCAGACGAGGAAAAATGTTTGAAAAGAAATAAATCAGAACATTTGGTTATATTAAAGATCAGTCTATTAAGGTGGTGCAAGTTTTGTATTCTAACTTACAGGCCTCAATATTAAATTTACCAATTTTTATTTAAAAATTTTCTTTTTTTTATTGCCTGGCTTAAAAAAAATATGTATATTATCCTGGCTTAATCAATGTAATACTAATTGACTGTGAAGTTTGAAGCTGAATACGATGCCACAGTTTTTAGGTTGTTTCGTAAAATATTTCTACTTCGTCTGGAGTAAACTGATAAGTGCCTGCCAGAAATGTCTGAGTGAAGGTGCTTCCGTAGCTGTACCCACTTGGTGGGCTGTACATCCAGCCAAGGTTGGTATAGGAACTGCTACCAGATGACGCGTAGTCGACAATGTGAATGTCACTGCCTCCACCGAAAGAAGGTCCACTCGACGAGCAGTCGTATACGGCATAATTGTAGTATCTATACGCAGGAAGTTTTACAGGCGGCCATCCAGGTTTGTTAACCAGCGAGAAAAGAAATGCCTGGGAATCATATCGATACCCGGAGCAACTGCTGTGACCTGTTGACGAAATAAGAAAAGAAAAGGATGGTCAATGCACAGACTTCGTTCAAAAATTCGAAATCATACAGACAAGAAAATATACTGAAACTACTAGTAGCAGTTAACTCCCTTTTACGTAGCAAAGATATCAGTCTCGTGAAAAGTGTTTTTAATACCAAGAGGGTCTAAATGGGGTGGTGGCTTTTACAATTATCGGCTAAAATTTTGGCTATTTTACGGCTATCGGTTAATTTTTCAGTTTCAGTTACGGTTAACGAAAAAAGTTAAAATTAACTTCTTTTTTTTTCAAAAAGTTAAATATTAATTAACCTGTATTTCTTGTATCTTTAAATCAAAATAAAGGTCTTCAGATCATCTCATGATGAAACAAGCCATTCTTTTGAAAAAAAATTCACATTTGAAAATCATACTTTTTTTAAAGTATTCCACTTCTAATATTATTCTACACTTAGAAATATCAATCTGCGTCAATCTAAAAATAATCTTTGTGAAAAAGCAAAAGCAGACACGCAAACGCCCAACTCAAGGCCGGGGCGCGACATTCATTATAACAGAAATGGCCGTTTTCACACTACAGAAGGATTATTCGTGTGAGACGGGTTATCCGTTTGATGATTCGATCGCGTCAGATAGGTAATACTTTTTAATTTGAAAATGGAATAGTTTTAATTTTGAATGAACAATCCGCCTGACTTTATCTGTCAATTTCGACGGACAGTTTGAAGATGGGGTTATCTGTTCCAGAGAGCCTGTTTACAGCCGTCAACTTCCCCCACAAAAAATCTGAGAAGGGGTGTCTGTGGGGAGGGCTCGACTGTACACAGGCCAGTCTCAGACGGATAACCCATTTCTAGTTCTAGTGTGAAAACTGCCAATAACAAAATTCCCGTGCTGTCCAGTGTTTTTAATGATAGCGAAGGACTGTACGGAACGACTGTCTGCCGTTGCCATGTCCGTAGGCCTCATTGTTCCGCGCGGCTGCGGGTCACGTGGTCTGAGCGAATGCCTTGACCGAGATTGCGTGGGAAGACGCCGTACAAGTACTAGGCATGGCAATGTCTGACCGTATTGTCAGAGAAATAAAGGGAAATGTTGTTTATCGGCAACGTGTTTTACAGACAGTGACTTCTCTGGGTGTTGTTTCACTTAGTGTTTCGAGGGCACGACCTCCTGAAAATCGCAAATATTAATCCCCAACAAGAAGCCACACTTTTGCTATAGAAAAGATTAGTTCCCCGAGAGAGGGGCGGAAATGGAGCCTAGGTCTTGGTCAACACCTAAAAGGAACTTTGCCTAACTCGCGTACGGAGTCACACTACCTGGGAAATAAAAAACGCAACCATAAGTGAGTTTAGTGCCTCCCTTTAAAGTAGCAAATCTAGGGAACAAGTTCTTTTACGGTTAAAATGTTTCTATTTTTACGGCTATCGACTAAATTTTTGGCTGTTTTACGCCTATCGGTTAACCCCTGATTGAGACCCTCTACTAAGTTTATTCTTACTTATTTAATAAGTATTTGCTTTTGAAGGAATAAAATTGTACTCATTTGAAAAGCTAAACGACAAAAATATTGAAAAGAGTAATAAATTGCGGAATAAAATTCAGTTAGCGGCACCCCGATACAAAGGCTTGAATTTTTCAGTTGTTGTTTACTACAGCCGAGTGAAACCTCGATATAACGAACCTCTGTATGACGAATTCCTTGATGTAACTAACGATTTTCTTTACGTCAGTTATAGTAAAATATATGGAAAAAAATCTCGATAAAACGAAACCTCGCTATATAGCAAACAAATCTGTCGGTCTCTTGATCCTTCGTTATGCCGAGGTTCCACTGCTGGTTAATTGTATCCTCGGTCTTTGTGTTACAGTAGCTTTTTTGAATACACCGATTCATACTGAAACTTTTCACTCATAAGCCATTATAATTACCATTGTCATCGTCATTTCTTTTATTTAAACACTAAAGACTTAAAGCTCAATTCCTAGCTCAATTCCTGTAAAAATGATTGCGATTTAGAACTAAAAATGAAAAATAACGATGAAGTTACTTACTGTCTTACAAACTAAACCCTAAAACGAAGATACGATACGATTCTAAATTAAAAAGATACAAAATTTATTTAAAAACTGATGTAACATGAATTTACATTAATCACTTTTAAATAAGTGACTACAGCATTTAAAACAAAAAATAGTTAAAAAAGAACATTTAAAATCAAGGTAGTTCCAGGGGATCGACTGGACTGATTGTGCGTCTTACAATAGGTGAGATAAAAACAGGAAACGTACTAAGATTTCATGCTATTATTCAGGTTGATATCAGTATACGTAGCTTTGATCAATGCAAAATGCTCTCTCAGTTTATTTTTTGTGTAAACTATATAAGTTACAACAAAATACTTTATTACTAAGTGATAATTTTTCCCCATCTAACTTGCACTTTTTATACAGTTTTCATTTTAGTTTCAAGAGCCGGGAACTGGGAAGCCTTAGGAACTAATAAGATCAATTCACTCTTGCTTTCTTGTCATTTTTACTGATTTTTTAAATTGCAACGGCACTTGAGAGAGGAACAACTTTGGAAAGAAAATACATCAGCACAGAATTTAATTGTTGGCGAATTCGCAGCACGAATACGACGCAAAACGTCCCAATTTCAGTTGTATGGGGTACGTGAACACAAGACAACGATTTTCTTTTTCTAATATTTGGTAGAGACTTTTCGAATTTAAATCCAGAACAATTCACTTCCATTTCGCGAATTGACCGAAATGGAATAAGGGCGATAAAGTTTGAAACAACGTGAATGCACTATTTTTAGTCGCCTTCGTGGTAAAAACATTTTCTACTTCAAATACTTCCTTAGACAATTTTAAATGCTAATAATGTCCAGTTTTAGAAAAACCAAACTACTTACCCCACGAGAGGCTGGTATAGCCTCCAAATATGTATTTCCCGCCGACTCTTATGATTGTTACAGTTGGTCCTTTGTTGTTACAACGGCTATGAAAAGTACTGGCAGCCCAGCCGTCCACGGACGCCCGCCAACAACGCTTCCATCGTGAAGATTTGCTCTGAGCAACTGGTTTGAGCCAGGTGCTTAAATATTGCAAGTAGTTAGCATCATTTCCCACAACAGTAGAGTGTTTCAAACCCCCTACAAAAGTTAGAGACAAATGTATCAGTAATTTATTTACTTAAATTCGCCCGTGAATTCTTGGCAGGGTCAACGCAACAGCGCGTGGCGACTATTACCTCGGGCCCGCCATGGGAGATAGACCACAACACCGGGGACTGCTTCCCCTACTCTTTACGAACAGAACTTGGGTTCTTTAGTGTCCCGCAAAATCTATATGTGTCTGAAGGGTTGTGAGATGGGACTACAGTTTATCGTCCTTATATTAGAAAACTAAAAAGTCTAACCGTTAGCAGATGCATGTCTTTTCAAAGGCAGCAATTTCTCCTCAGTAATTTAAAGACCCCGAGTTGGTGGCCTTTCGGTCGGCACACCGACGCTTATTCAGTTGAGCTAATTGGGTGGCTGTCAATAGTGAAAGTGATCGAACGGACCCGGGAATTTAAAAACTCTTTTTCCTTGCGAATCGGATTCTTACCTTGCAAGGCAATATTTATTTATCAACTCTCGAATGATTTAACTCACAACAACTCAAGAGTCTTAAACTACGAGCAACAATAAGGCCGGATGTGCAAAATAATCAGGCCACCGAATTAAACAGCAAACTTTAGACTCGTAAGAAGGAGGAGGATACTCTTCTCCATTTTGGAAAATCATAAAAAGACAGACACTACAAAATTTAGACTTTGCATGTAACCAGTGAAAGCTACTGAATAATCGCCATTGAAAACATAAGAGCAAGCAAAGTTTTCTCCCAGCTATAGTTCTTCGATGTGTAAAATGATAAATAAGTTGAGGTGATAGTCATAGGATAAAAATGAGCAGCATAATATTTATCTTAATGATTGCTTTGAAACAATGCCGTGTAAACTGTGAAAGAATTTAACTCAGGAGTCATTTCATAGGCAGGTGGAACATGATCGTCTTGGTCAACATAGCCCTGAAAGTTGACTGACAGTGCCTGAGGTTTCGACAATCTGTACGGTAATCATGATCTTCAGAGGCAAAGAGAATTGTGTCACGTCAGTTGATGGTAATCTCCGCCGGTTGACCAGTTTAAGTTTCTGTTGTGGAATGTTAGTCTCTTTGTTTACTAATCAAGGTTTTGGAGACTAACATGGTGTATGTTGATATGAGTACCATTACCAGTTCATACCTGAACTTCTTATGCAGTTAAAGTGTTTTCCTTCCCTATATCTATAGGTGCTACCTTCCATTTATTTATTTATTTATGTCATTTTTGCTTTCTCTTTACTTACTGTTCTTTTGCCGACTTTAAAGGAGATAATTATTGTATTGTTGCCCACCTAGAATAGCTCCGATAATTGTGGGTGACATAGTCTTAAATTATTTCATAATCGAATAAACTGTTGTTGTCAGAAGATTGCCTTTGGTATTTCACCCCACAGTATTCTCTCTGAGAACTCCGCAATAAAAGAACGTGATCCCAGCACGCCGAGTATAGCCCGTGGCTATATTCCTATACGTATCTGTGCATGGTGGGTTTCCTGTATAACGCTAGTTTCGCTTCCCAATTAATAGCTTGCTCAGTCATTTCGGTGTTTCCTACACTTACTTACACGTCCACCCATTTTCCCGCAGTCAGTGATGAACCAGCTCTTTACCAGGAGGCTGAGTCTCCCATATCTTCTTCGAATTACCGGCATTGTTCGCGGATGGCCCCATTAAGAATACATTGCTATAAATTAACTTGCTGTTTATCATTAACATGCAGTGCTGCAATTTTATATCTGACCATACTTGCGTAATTGAGCACGCAATCAAAGCCGTCGCCAAAGTAGCCTTGATCACAGGTGCAATTAAATGAACCACGATAATTTGTGCAGCTGGCCAGCTGATGGCAGTAATACTTGTCCCTGCATTCATTGAGATCTGTTCAAAATGAAACAAACTAGTTATCACGATTAAACACACCAAAATACTATTTGTTAGGGGGACGTAGCTTAAAAACAACAACTGATTTTATTGAAGTTCTTAATGAAAATTTTGTCTGTTTTTACTCCTCGTAAAGGACTTTTTCTTTGTGAACTTGCAAATCCTTCTGTCACCCCTATACCTTATATCACTTTCAAAGGGAAATCCTTACAAGTACAGTCTTTCCATTTCACGTCATTTGGTGGTATGAAATATAGATTTCTACTAATATCATACGCTTCATGGTGCTGCCATTTATTCATTCTGCTTGAACTTTCTTCCATCTTGTGCATTCCTAAACTTATTCATGCATCTCATCTTACCTTTCTTGCAAGTATACTGATGACAGTCGCTGCATTTCACGTCATTCCATTCGTATTTGTATTCAACACCAAGTGTATGTACACAGTCTTCATCCCGAAAATTGTTTGGTTGGTTTTTGGCCCAAGCTGTAAAGTTCCCAGGACCACGATCTGCCCAAGTAAAGGAGCCCTCTGTGAAAATGTCATTCAATCCCAGCCAGGATTTTGCTCCATTGTGAAGATGCTGTAAAAACACATTTTCTTCATTGTTTTGGACATCGACAAGAACCGAGTTTTCTTGACGGCATTCATTTAGTGCTGTGGTCCAATTTTGACAAGTCTTACTTGTGAAATAGCAAAAGCCATTGAAATAGTTCCAGCCTGGTTCACAGATGTCTGCAAATTAAACGTAACCCCGCAAAGATGATATATGAATAAGTTACCGGATGGTTAGATATGGTTTACCGTTAGCAACATCTCATTTGCAGTATTCTTACGACCGTGATGCGAGAAAAAGGCGTCGCGCAGAAAGAAGAGATCACTTTTTCAATGAGATCGCATCGTATTTTAAAGAAACACAGATCTCTAACGATTGTTTTAAGTATGATCATGCTTTTGATTTCCATCAGTTTCTTTTATCCTCGTTATTTATCCTCTAAGAAACATTTCAGCAGTAAATTTCTCGAACGTTATGAAAATCAGCTTGGAATGTTTTTATATCAAGATATACGTCAAAAAGATGAGCTTCACTTTCTAGACTCCATCAACCTGTGTTAGTTTAGGGCATTTCCAAAGTATTTCGAGATAAATCCGGTAACAAAGAAGATTTTTCCGCTTTCATTTGCTACAAACTACTCTTAAATGAACTGGGCAATGCACTGTATTACAGACCTGTAAGCACAACATAACTGACGGACAAGGGATCATATCTGGTCTGGTATAATTCCTTGACGCAGACTCGGAATCCAGAGGTATTCATGTTCTGAAGAAAAAAACATTTAACGTAGTTGGCACAATTGCAATTGTAGCCATCAACAAGTAGATTAACATGGAGTGAATGTCAGAATGGTTTGGAAACCTTTCTGCTACGTCCTTTTATGTGACATAGAAATTCGAACAGATTCGTCGTAACTTTTAAAACACCTTGGTTTGATGAAAGCAAAGACCGCTAGAAAATTAGAAGATTGGAAGACAAAACAGCTGTATGGTATAGGTAAAAGGTTCGAAATAGTATCCAAAATGCCGCTTTTTCCCCTAATAAGGGATATGACGATGGCACAAACGAGCAGTGAGGCGCTGACGGAGGGAGCTAAACGTCCCCGTTGCCTAAGATAGCAAATGATTGGAGCAAAGTTTTTTGTCCAATTAAACGACACTACGGTAGCGTTGAAACACAGACCGTCAGGTCTAAAGTTGGAGACCACCTCGGCTCCTGAGTATTTAACTGTTCCTACACTATAATTGTTTTGATAACGTCACTAGTTAGCCAACAAACAACCTCAACTTCACTCGGCACATTTTTGCGCCACACCTATTAAGCGTGTGTCTCTGTCCAGTTTTATCTGTCGTCGAGTTTTTGGTTTGAAGTTTGTTTGCTAGGTTATATCCCTACGATACGTCCCAATTAAGAAAAATGTTACCTCGATCCAAGTTGTAATTCCGTTGTGGATCGGTGCTGAATTCCCAGATACTGTTGTGCTGTGATTGGCTGAGACAAGCACTGTCAGAGTCGAGTTATAAGCTCTCGTGAATGAAACGAACTGCCATGCAAGAGAAACATAGTAACAACGTTTACTGAGACTGTTTCCAACCATAAAAAAAAACTTTAGTTACAGTATTTTTTTTTAAGTAAAACTTTGACAATCAATATTTATTATTATATCATTTGATCAGAATGAACTGCCAACCTGGTCATTTTGATATCTATATCAAACATTGTTTTCTAAACCAGCTTCTTGAATTTTATAGCTACTTTAATCAGATTTTTTATATCTACCTCGTATATGTCTACAAGTGTTTTGAAAATATTCAGTGACGTAAATCAGCGATATATATGTTTAGAGAAAATGCTTTGAATATGGCATGCTAATGCTTTGCAAAGAATTCTTTTCTCACCTCGCAATAAGCATTGTTCATTTTATCCAAAGGTGGGTTCGTATTTGGAAAACTTATGACGCCATGTTCAGTGAAAAGAGGCTTGTGCAGTTTGGAGAAGGCAAACCAGTTCTGTGAAAAGAGGAAAAGACAAAAGTGATACCACTTATACTTGTAACAGTATCGTATAAACTCAACATTTCTTAGGCCTCTTTGAATCTAAGCATTTTGAGCTGTATGAAGTTGTGACCTAACAAAGAGCACAGGTTATGTCAAGAAAAGGATGCAAACCCACAGTTTTCTGAAGACATTAGGTGAATCACGTTTGAGCGTGAAGGGAGGCATGGGAACAAGGCAGACCAATTTGTGTGCTATTAAAATTCACTCTCTGCAAAGTAATTCAATTCATTTCTTTTTTTTCTTTGTTATTTATTTTCTTATTCTTTCCATGTATTTCTTTCTGCAGTTCCCGACTTCTGACTGAACCATCACTAGCTGACGATCTTAAGTTATCAACGCTTTTCATCTTAGCGCCCGCATGGTTAACAGACCAGCATTCCTCAAACATCTTGTAGAAAGTCGCGTTCCAGTTTCTAAGAAAAACACGAAGAACATACCACAGTGATATCTTGGTGTCTACCGTCAAAGTTTTGCATTTCACGAAGACAGATTTTAACAGAGTCCTTAGTTACGTCTTCAATCCAAATGAGAGCAGCATCATACTCTTTACCAGTCCTCAGGTGCTCTGACGTCACAAGGACTATTGGCGCCTCAGCAAACTTGCCCTGAAGAAAAAAGGAAAAAAAAAATGCAATAAAAACAACTGAAGTTATGTTAAGACGAGTATTGCTGCAAAAATTACATACAACTAACCACTGCGTAACTTTCCTTCGTATCTATTACCTAATGTTGTCTTGTTAACTAAGTCGCTAAGAAAGTCACAATTTTTTAAAAGATCTAGCAATCGACAGTTTTCTTCCCAGTGACCTCGTAATGATCCGTTACTTTTCAATTTCAATAGGTGAATTAAAGGTGTAAGGTGAATGAAAGTCTAACATTCATCAATTAATCTCTCACCGTAGGAAAAGTTACATCTGCGCAGTTGGTACCAGACCACCATTTCTGCAACTCAACCGTTCCCGTCAATCCTTCGGGTGGTGCTCCTTGATAAGCTACCCAATCAATGGTGGCAAATGGATTCGCACTTTCTTCTTTCCTCCCGGTTTGCATGACACAGACGGTGAAGTTTTTTGTGTTGATACTTTCTGTCCATGAAGTAACAGCGTCGTGGACTGTTACAGAGTCATTCAGCTTCATGTGATTAACAGTTATTTGAACATGAACTTGTTTATCCGGATAAAACCGATATGGAGGAAATGCGAGCGTCTGACAGTTTGAATCTGACCATTTTGGAACGTGTAGCAGGTCTATACGGCCCCGTAAAATTGGAAAACCTGTTTTATAAAAAAATTAAGTACTTTATAAGGAAGCATCACAGCGCTCTTTAGACATTATCATTAATTAAAGGTAGCTTCGCTAGCTTGCGTTGTAGTGCAACTCTAAATGGTGAAGGTTGGTGATATAAAAAAGCGTGGAAATGGAACTAAACTAGGCTATAACTTGCAATGTCGTCAACCTTTCAACAATTTATGAATAGTTATTATTGCATTCTGGTTTCAGTGCCCAAGATAATATTGGAGGAGGCCAACAAAAAAAAAATGTAAATCAAAAGCGTACCTGGTGATATGCACGCGTGCGCGCCACTGCACGAAAAATTTACTCAGTGCTAATAAGATGCAAAAATAAGGCAAAGATATTAAATAATGCATTTGCCCTCAAATTTGCCACCCCATGTAAACTGGTATGAAAATGCGATATTTACCACCTTTGTCTTTGATTTCCTCCTCTTTTGCACTTTTGGGCATTTTTGCTCCGAGCAAATTTGTGTCAATCTAATTTTTCGCGATAAAAAATAAAGACAAAAGAGCTGATAAAAGATTACACAGATAAAACATCGGCTATAGTCTCGGCTGTTACATTTTTGCTTGCTAAAGTAGAGAGACGAAGTAGCTTGTTACAGCTGCCTATTATACCCCCGGTAATACTATTGCTTAACCTGCGTGAGGACCTAAAACAGAACTTAAACGTAGCGAAATGTCATAAACATATTAGCTAGAAGCCAAATACAATATTGAGCCAACAACTATAATTCTAAGCGACCGAGAGCTTAACTGCCAGACTATTTTATGTGGTATATACAGCCAAAAAAATCATTGAAATTATTTTTCGTTACCTTCACAGCTTCCTGGGTGAAAGACCATATTATTTTCAAGTCCTCTGCAATAGCTTAACTTATGCCAGCATCGGTTGTCGTAAGTTGTTCCGTTTGCAGTGCACACCGGGTCTTCATATGAGGGGCATTGGTTATCACACTCACACCGAGCGTCATGCGCACTGTAGGTCCTACAGACTCCAAATCGAGGGCAATGAACATTAAGGCAAGGATTACGATCTTTACGAAGAAAAAAAAAAACAACGTGATATTGAGCAGTTATCCATTTGGAGTTCATACATTTGAATTAAAACTAAGTTGCTGTAGTAGTAACATGTTTGCATGTATTATGTACCTCAACTAATTGTTTTTTATCCTTAGTAGACCTTATTAACGATACCCGCCATCTTTGCACGTGCTTAAGGACTGATGGAATGAATTAAAGCAGTGTTACGTGGTTTCTTAGGGGACAAAAAAGAGATAAAATCCGCAATTACAAGAATGCAGTCAACTTTGTTATATCTACAAAATAGAAAATTTGGCAACATGTGTGTGGAAGTGACTTTGAATGCAGTACGCGACAGTAGAAGTCTCTACAGCAAGGAATTATGACGTAAAACTTGTCGAAGTTTACATTTTGCATTTTGCATAACTAAAATCGTCGTCTTATTTTGAGGGAATAAACAAAACCCGACCGCGATTACTCGATTGCTCGTATTGGCAATTTTACTACTTGTCCGCCCTCTAATTGCCCTTACCACATAATCCTAAAGTGCGTTCAAAGATAGAGTGTAGCATGAATAAGATATATCAGTGTTTGTACTCCAGCGTTTCTTTAATTATATCATGAAATGTTTTCCTACACATAGAAAATTCTAAAAGATATCAATAAAAAATAATAGTAATAATGATAATAAAAAATAACAATAATTCTAGAAATAGTGATCATTGCAATAGGAAAATTAATAAACAACCTCCAGTAACAGCATAGCTGACAATCAAGGGATCATGACTCGATCCTAATCCACTGAAGTCTTTAACGCATAACTTCATAGATTCTAATCCAACTTCCTACAGCAAAATGTGATAGCACTCATCAGTTACTAAAAAATCCATAATTTCTTTTAAATTTCGACGACAATACCTTTAAGTCATGAATATATATGGATCAGATCCAAATTATTTGTTTCTTGTGCCTTTTCACAGGCCTTTTCTCAATTTACTAGATAAACGAATTGCTTCTCCCGCCTCCCCTTCCCCCTGATTGAACAAGGAGTATTTTGGATCTCAAAGGTGTGGTGAGAGTTCAAGCATCGAATACAATACGTAACTCCTTCAAGTTGCGCGCAAAAGTTCACAGCGGTTGCCGGTTAACATTTGAAGAAATTGCGCATATGAAATGACGTAAGCCATCGAGTGAAGAAAACAAAGTGCAGTAATTTTACCAGTTGTTTTTATTCAAGCTGCGGTGAGTTAGACACATTTGAAGTTTAGTTCTAATTCCCTTTGGAAAGAAAAATGTTGGTACCTTTCAAAGGCATCGCCTGCAATTGTTATGATGTCTTATATTTGCACAGACATTATCATATCGAAAGCAGATTTTGAAATATGATCAGGAAACGAGTAGCTGCCTTTCAAGTTTGAGTCGGCCAAGAAAGTTGGAAGTTCAGGACTTGTACGGTAAAAATAACCTTTTTTTAAACATAGATTGATGCTAGTCAACTCAAGCACGTAGGGCCAGCTGTGGTACCACGGTTTGAAACGTGTGGAAAGAGAGTCAAAAAACAAGATTTCATCCACGGTTAATTGTTTTTTTTTTCTGCTTTATAAACGCGCGCTTTATCGGGTTTTAGTTGAAGTTTTCTCCGTACCGAGTTGGTTTTGCCAGGCTTTCGGCGCTGATTCTCTTTCTAGGTCTGTTCACTGTGCCCCTGATGAGATTGACAGACCTTTTGAGCGGACTAAATTATTTAAAATAACATCAGTCTATGTTCCCGTCTATATTAGTGAGCTCACTAGAACTTAATAACAGTGTAACATAGCTATTTATTTATTTAGTTCTCGTACCATAGCTAAATGAGTATTTACCACGTACTTAACGCTATGCGTTCTTATTAAAAAATAACTAACGTATTTGTGGCTATTCCTCCCGCAGCTGCATGTAGTTTACGCTCAATGAACTATTGTGTGGTCATTGAACTACTGGTATGGTTATTGATCTGTTGTGTACTTATTGAACTGCTGAGTGGTTATTGAACTAACAAAAAGACAAACTGAGCAAAGCACTGAAAAAATACCTGTTCATGACCATTGACCACACATTACCATCAAGAATATTTCCCAGTGAGGAAAACCTCGTTTACCGACGCAATTACTAGTTTTCCCGTAAAAAGAACTCTGTGGAACGAGTATAGAAGTTTCATACTGATGACGTGTACTTCCCAGATCAAGTTAGGGTTCCTGATTGGTCATGCCGCAAGCCGTGAGAAATTTTCTTTAACCAATCAGAAGCACTGCATGCCCAGATCTGCGTAGTGACACATCGTCAGTATGCAATTTCTGCGCTCGTTCCTCAGACGTCCTCGTCGTCGCGCGAGATGTCGGCTATTTTCTCAGGCTAGAATAAAAAAGCAAACCTACCTCTACCCAGGCTGATATTATATTATTTTCTGGAAGACGACTTCCCTTGACCTTAAGATTATACTCATGATTTACGGAAAGAATCACAACTGGCGATTTGTAAAAGGTCGTATTGAAAGGTACTTCCTGTAAATAGGTAAAAAAGTCATGTAAGTTAGTGCAGTAAATGGAAGTGAACGTGCTCACTTCTGCCTCTATTTTTGCCCATCGTTTGCAAAGTCCCCACTTCTAATATCCGCCCACTCAAAACGCGAAATTGAAGTGATTCGAAATATAAAATTGTCTGAAAAAGTAGCGAAATTTAAGAATCGCGAAAGATGCGCACATAAAAATCGCGAAAAACATGCCGCGCTCATCTGGGAACTGCCATTTTGGATAAAGTGTTGATAACATTGGCTTGATAAACTTGGGTTCGCAATGGTAAACTTGGGTTTACCATATTAAGTTTTCTCTAGTGTGACCTCGACCACTAAAAATGTTTGGTGGCTTGCTAAATGTTCTTGTTACAACTAAAGTTTTCACCTGACAGAAGCCGTAGTTGTTTTTGGCTGATGGATTTCCACTGTTTGGAAAGATTTCTTCTCCTGTTATTGTGAAATTAAGTTGACTCCCATTTCCAGTGAATGCGAACCAGTCCTTCGGACAATAAAATAATGCTTAATTTGTTACTCTTTTCTTTACAAGACGAGTTGCTTCAGTCTACGAACGACACTTCCCTTAACATAAAGGAGGCTGCGCCATGTGAGACAGGACACTGACCTTAATTGCGTCACAAACTTTCTGGGTAATTGGTTGTCCGGGCTACCGGGGTGCGGCAAGGTCAAGTTATTTTTTTCGTCAATACTATAGTTTACTCAAATATTTTTCTTCACTTACCACAACTGCATCTTGGTGTTTGCCATCAAAGGGCAAGAATTCCCTTAAGCACACTTCAAATCCTCCAGAACTGACGTTCTCCAACCATACGTACATAGCATCATTTGGCTTTGTATTGCGAGTGTACTTAACAGAGACAAATACATGAGGTTTGGAAGCAAAGCTCTGCAAAAAATATATTAGATATACAATGTATGAAAAACTATTGACTGAAAAATAAATAAGCTCCTCGAGGGATAAACTGTCGGGGAGTTTAAGCGAATTCGAACAGAGAACTGGAAACTAGCGAGAAGGCCTGGTTGGAAGCCTGAAGGTTTGGCTACTACGAAAAAAAACTGTGAATTGAAAAACGTTGTCAAAGCGAATATAGCCTCTTTGCATGACATGATCACATGATCAACTTTCGTTAAACACGAATACCGTTCAATTTGAAAAATTTTGTCAGCACAAGCTGAAAGAGCATATTAAAGTTAAGTAATTTGAGAATTTTCAGCCATGTATCTCAAAAGTAGTGATTGTAACGACCGCCGAAAGTTAGAACTATTTGTATGAGAAAAACAACTTTTGCCACCCAGCAACGCTTGCATGGTTTTCCGTACAAACCCTTGTAAATTCTAAAATTCTAAACCGTCGTTAAATCTTTCCCTTACGCATTTAAGGGCTCAAATTGCCTGCTAAGAATAAAAAGGAGATTTGAGCCCTGTAATGCTCAAGGAAATATTTTATGAAAGGTTTGAAAATTTTGAACTTCCAAGGATTTGTATGGAAAACCATGCAAGCGTGCCTGGATGGCAAAAGTTGTTTTTCTCAAACAATATGCTCTTTCAGCTTGTGCTAACAAAGTTTTTCAAAAGTGAACTGTTTTCGTGTTTACCGAAAGACAGTTAGTTGGTCAAGTGATCAAGTCATGTAAATAGCCTATTGGCCATATTTGTTTAATGTTTTGTAGTGGAAACAAACATTTAGGGTTAAAACTTTAAGTATTCGCATCCTTGGCGACATGTGGTAGCAGAGCGAGGTTATGAAGTTTTACGTGGAACATGAGCGGACGTATTCGTCAGTGTTTAGGTCCGACGAAGAAGCGACTGAAGGATCGAATTGAACAAAGTCGAACCTTCCTCCAAACAAGATATTACTCTGGATGAAAGTGAGCAAAGCCAATCAATTACTCCTCAAGTTCGAAGGAAACCTCAAATCTTATAAAGATTTACTGGAACAGCTGCAAGAAGCATCCATTGGCAAAGAATACGAAGCTTAAAGCCAGCGACTGGAAGATGAAAAGAAGCAGTTCAGTATTCTCGAGCTTGATGGAGACGAGGGCTATTTGCGATCTTAAAACACTTCTGATAAATATTGCTAAACGAAATCAGGAGACAACTGAAAAGGAGGAAAAACAGATCGAGGGCAAGAACTCTTGAAAGAGAATTTAAATAGAAAAACTTCAAAAAGAGAAGGACCTTCACCTGGCAAAACTTAACCACGATAAAGACATTCGAATGGAAAAGATGAAGATGGAATTGGAAATTTTAGTGAAGCAGAATGAAATAAACAGTCAAACAGCGTTGGGAGTTTCGCGCAGTTGAGGATGGAAAAATTTAATGTAATGAGCAAGCGTGAACTTTTTTTTCCCAGAGCCCCTGGCCGGGTTTGAAAAATGGCGGGATTTCAAATATTTTTTTGCCTAATCATTATCATTATGTTTCCACTCATAATCTGGAAAGAAAAAGCAATTTGTCTTCAAAAGTTGCAAGTTGTGGCTATAACCTTCTTGTTATTTAATTTTCTCGAAGAATACCTCATAGTAAAACGGACTTTGAGGACACTAATTTCCTTGCGTTGTACTGGAAATGTGCATGCGTAGGTCCATTTTTTTGAAGCTGCATTCACCAGTTGTGTTCATATAAACATAAGGCTAAAGGCTCTTATACCTGCTGACATTGAAGAAATGAATTTTCCGTACGAAAACAACTAAAGATCTTAAAAGCAAAAGATCAGTTGAAAGCTTCGGGGCCAAGCCACGATTTACCATTTAATAACTGGTCCATGCGAGGGTCTTCATGTTCAAGCAAATTAAACTCACTAAATCATTAGAAAATACAGAAAATTGCACTTATAAGGGTTTGTTTTGCTCGCTTCAGTGAAATCCAGCTCCAGCAATAGACCTTGTCACGGTTTTCGAGGCACCCTCGGAGACCCAGGGGCAGTCAGTCGCGGGTCGGGAGAAAAGGCGTTTTCAAGTACAGGCGAAAGAGCCCCTGGGTACCGACTCTCACCGAACTATTTCCAAAAATTCAAGCGGATGCCCGCTCCTGATTGGGCACAAAAAATACTTTGCATTACTGTGCCCAATCGGCGAACAGTTTCTCTTGAGTTCCTTTCGTGAGTTCGTACACGAGGGCTATTATCTTTCCACACTTGCCCGGTTCGTTCAACAAGCTTGTGCGAGGAAGGGAAACTTTATTTATTTTCTAACTTTCCCAACCAGAAACGAAGGAACTACCGAAGAGTCGAAAAAACGTTTAGCATGCTATCAGCAGGGGCAATTCAATTTGCCCTGAGAATATTCTGTTTTTGACTCATCACAATGTATGGTAAATCAGCGGAATAGGAAGTTAAAGATGCGGCGGCAACGAGTTAATAAGCAATAGCTTGACAAGGCAAAAGAACAACTTTGCACGTACCTCACACTTTTTTATGCATTTCGATTTCTTTGCCGTCAACTGCACGACTACCCGTGGAAATGCCTAATTTCATGTTTCGTAAAGGACGTAAACAAGCAATGACAATATTCATTCAGTCTCTTCATGAACTTAGATATGGTTGATAGAAATTCAGCTCCAGAGTTCGCTTACATTTGACAAAGTCAGCGAGTTGGAATAATCTTGATTGAAACCAAAAGAGAATTAGCTAAGAGGGCGAATCCCTGTGCCCCATGATAATTTTTTTTAATCTATTTAAAGTTCGCGCGCGTGCTTCTTAGGTTATTTTTGTCTGTTGCTTCCTTGACCCGCGTGGTCTACTTTCACGTGAACGTGACATGCTTCGCCGCCAAACATTTGAAGTTTGACAGCCATTATAGTTGTTAACATGTTTTTGATCAGCGTGTTCCGCTCATTTTCATGTACAAAGGGATTGCAGTATTGGAGTCAAAATTTCACTTTGAGATTAAAGATTGAGGTTTTCTAACGGCTGGTAGCCATTTAGATTAACGAATGTTGAATTCTGACACACCGTGAAAGCCAAAGGCAAAGGTTATCACGAAACACGAAACCTTTAATAGATGGCTGGCTTCAATTGTTTATGTAAATGTACAAGATATTTTTTCTCTTTTTCCAGGAATGTTTTTCGTTCAGAAACGGTACATTTACTTTCAAAAATTATTCTTGAGAGTTTCAAACCGCATTACTTCTTCTTAACGTCTAATACTTGCGATGAATATTTCGCCCTGCGAACACAAATCAGGTCAGATGCTTGAAGCTGTTAGACAATCGCTAACCTGGAACCTGGATGCAAGAGATTGCCAGAGACGTTTTATTGCGCGGTTTCCGGTTTCGGTCAATTCTTTATAGTGAACGGTGTGCCCACATTTGTCTAGCGCCCTCTCAAAATTCCAATGTTTGCCGGCCAAACATTCATGTTTGAACCCACTTTGAACCTATTTTTTCGTTGCGTGTCCACGGTTGTATCCAAACGACGGTATCACAGCTCGCGGGTGTGCGTAGATGTCCCCGGAAGAGACGGCTGTCGTTTTTGTACAATGTTTTTATACTAATGTAGCGAAGAGCTCAATTAATTAGCAATTTCCGTCGAGTCGGAACCGCTTTCTCCGGCGAACTAGCCAGGACCGTTTTGCTACAGCTACTCTGGCCAGATTTTTTCCACGTAGAAATCTTTTGACTCGTCGGCGAAAGTAATACCAAGTTTGCAGGTCAAATCGCTTGCTGTGCGTGATCGGTAGTGAAATCAATTACCCGCCAAGTTTAAAATTACATGACGCCACTCTAACCGACCAATAAGGTGGCGTCCTTAAAATAAGCAGGCAGTATGACACAGAACCAAGAATAGATTGAAAATAGTTTTCATGGAAAGAGGGTCATGTATGGGGGATTCGCTCTCTTAGCTCACTCTCTCTTGATTGAAACTGAAAAAATGTGAATTCCCTTTACCATGCAAAGTTTTCGTGGTTGTCATCCGTCGTGGTATCTTTTAAAAATTCGCTAATATTTACTCAAGACGTGACCGATGCAAGCGTGAATACCTGTTGTAAGCTCAAGCTTGCATTCAGTTCGGAAAAGCGTCTATAGTTCTCGGGCAGATATTATTCAGTTTTGAAATCAGATGGGGATTTTATACCAAACTGAAAGTTTCCTAACTGCGTGCATTTCTTTGGCGCATGAGCCAGACAAGCCGTGATCGAAACAAGAGCCATCGTGTACGAACTCACAAAAAAGAGCTCAGGAGAAACTGTTTGCCGATCGGGCTCAATAATACAAAGCATTTTTTGTGCCCAATCAGGAACCGGCATCCGCTTGAATTCTTGGAAATGGTTCGGTGAGACTCGGTACCCAGGGGCTCTTTCGCCCGTACTTGAAAACTTTCGTCGCGCCCTTTCTCCCGGGTCTCCGAGGATGTTTTCGACGTCATCTTGCAATTGACGAGTAGGCAAACGTGTGATGACTTACAGTGTTTGTATGAGAATCTAACGACGAACAATTTCGTTAAAACGGCTTTTCTGAAAAAAATATCAATTGTAAACAAAAGCTACAAAGGAAAAGATTGTCCTCAACAGAGGCTTGCTTTAGATTTTCCCTACATTTATCTGTAGTTTTTCCCTTGACTTTCTTGCACACAAATGTATAAAAAATTTTAAAACGTGTAAGTTTGGTTATAGACGCGGAAAATGTGGAGGATTTGTAGATATACAGGATGTCCCAAAAGTTCGTTCCTCTACTTCATAAGTCTGTATTTCAGTACGATTGGACTTGGTAAGCAAATCTTTTAAACAAAAGTTGTGTCTTTCAATATAATTCACTATTTTCATACTTTTTGTGCCATCTTTTGACTCCAATATTCGATTTGTGTACTTTCGCGCTAAAGGTGCGCGTGCGCGAGTATATGTTCCAGCCACATTTTTTGTATTCCATAACCCGAATTGCTCGAACTCCTTCCTTGTTTTTTTGTGAATATCACGAAAGATAAACCCCCTTAACTCAAAAACGTTCAGCTGCGTGAGAGCATAAGCCCGTATACTTCGATTTACTGGCTTATCTGTTGTAGAAATTGCTAAAAACTGGAAAAATCCGAATGTTGGGTGGTAGAATGATCATGGAGAAATGAAGGTTTTGAAGGCAAGAAACTAAGGGGAAGACCAAAAGCCCTTAATAAAGTAACTAAAATAGTTTTACAGAAGGCTAGATACAAAATAAGAGACTCCACAAGGATGCTCAGTTTCACATAGTTAGCAAGCCAAATAAAAGGGTCATGAAAAGCTGTTAAAATGTTTAAAATTAGAGGTCCCTGAGATGGCAAAAAAACCTCTGCTTAGTGTGCCAATTAACACCCAGCTCGTTTCAAATATGTCAAGAAGTACAAAAGCCCTACTGTGGAAGGGGGCCAGGATTATTATCTTTTTTGGATAAATGCCCAAAATATACTTTTTTCAGCTGCCTAAACTAAACAAATGTTGTTTGGGGGTTGAACTGGATCCTGCGCACTAGATGATAAAAAAGCGCAAAATGGATCATTTGTGGGTCTACACGCTGTATCCCACTTCATGCCACAACGGCTAGAGAGTGTTATAAAAAAAACAAAAAGGGCATGCCAGTTACTGAAATTCTGAATACTTGTATTTGATAGAGAAATAAACATCTTCTAGAAATTTCATTTAAAAATAAAGTTTTGATCAAGTTATAGTGCATGAAATTAGAGGAACGAACTTTTGGGACACCCTGTAGTTATTCTGAACTCACTGCCGGGCGAAAGAAGGCGAAGCTCTGGACTCAAAATCAACTCAGAAATCGAATGCACAATTATCAGAAAAATACTCGCCTCTTTGGAAAAGTTCAAAACGTTTTATTCCACCTCAGACTGACGGAATGATCCGTTTTTCCTTTAACATTGGTTGTTCTGAATCCAAATTAATTTTTTCAGCCCTGAAGTCGCCGAGTTTCCGCGAATTTGGACAGAGAACGGGAAACTAGCCAGAAGGCTTGGCTGCTGAGAAAAAAATTGTGACTTTGAAAAATGTGGTCGAAGCGAACAATGGACATATTGCTTAATTTTTTGTAGTAGGAACAAACCGTTACTGTTAAAACTTTAAGTATTCGCATCCTTGGCGACATAAATCAACATTGTGTCATTGAAGTACTTAGCCGCACTTAAATAAAATTAAGGATTTATCAAAGACTATTGAAGCAGATTAATTAAATCTATACTTGTCTATTCATATTGGTTCAATTTCCTACCCATCTTTCACCTCTTTCTACGGATGTTGAAAAGGTTGGTGAATGCATGATATTTTGCCCATTACTTATTAATAAACAAAGTTTTCAAACAACAATGTGTCTTTTCGGATAACTTTGTTAAGTCAGGCTTCTTCTTTCCAATTGCTTAAATTGGAAAATTTACTGCGATGGTCATTCTTTACTTTCAAATTTAATATTATTAAATATGGACTTCTATTTTCCTAATTCCCTATTACATATCATTACATTCAAAACGGTCAAGCATTATTCAATCACTACCTCCAAAGTAAAACGTGAAATGGCTTATCTAAAGGCGGTGGAAGGAAAATTTTGAAACTAAATCCGAGAGGAATAATCAGACTTTTAGCATTGCACTTTCCTATGCACGATTATCCAATAAGAACAACTTGCGGTTATTGAACTAGTGATCATTTGTTTCAGAACTACTTTCTGGTACTATTTCATTCACCCTGCCCCCGGGCAGGGCACAATTTGCAAATGCCTCACCCCTGGGACTGACAAGGTGGGCAAATGCTCCGCAGTAGCCCGGGCTAGGCGCAGCTGGAATTGCCTAATTTCATACCAAGCGGGACACTGGCACTACCAGATTTTCCCGGGCTTTTTAAATTCCGGATTCAAAGTGGCTTCCAAAATAGAGGGTAAAGCAAAGATCATTGCGTGCAGTTGAAGCGATATTAAGAGCCAGTTTGCTCCAGAAAGTTAATATTCTACAGCAAAGAAATTTTTTTTTTACTGCTATAAAGAACTTCGATTAAAAACTTCCAGACGAGAAAGATCTAATCGGAGATTTTTCGCTACTTGGAAGTATTGGAACTGGATTCCCGAATTGTTTGACAAAAAATTTGAACAAAAACCCGTCGCATTTTTTTAACGGCGCTGGATCCGACCGAATATTGGGGAATGATAAGGAAGTGGTTGTACCTGTTTTTACAAACCGTAAAATAAAGCCTGTCAAAACGCGAAACACGCCAGAGTGACCCTGAGTGAAAGGGCAACATTAGGTCGGCAAGAATTACATTTAGGTTTTCTCCCCGTCGCTGCGTACAGTCTCAGTAAAAAATCCTACAGATCAGACCAGAGACAATTCTCATTGAACATAGATAAAAACAAGAGTATTTCAATCTTACTTAAGAGGCATTTCTCGTCCGCTAACACTGCAGTTCCTGTGACCAGACCTCATGCCTTGAGCGATATTATAATACAAAAGTAGTTTTTCTTAGGGGGGGAGGGATTATAAAATTGTGTATAGTTTCTTTGTGAAGCCCCTACGTATGATTCTGCACCTTCCAGCGACATTGCAATTCTAATAATTTAGACACTACTCAAGATATGAATAAATTCATTGGTAAATAATGTCAAATGGCAAGGGCTTACAAGGGCTCACTTGATGAGCTGTCTCTTTTTGGAACTTATTGGGTCTACAAGCATCAATCACCTTGTAATCCAATCAAGTGCGTCACGTACATCTACCTTTTGGCTAACATGCACCGAGTATAGCTACGTAGTCCCTTATTCTCCCTGGATGTGATTTAAGAACAGTAGGTTTAACATACATGACGCCACAAAGTTCACCACATTCAGTACCTTCCACGGACATTACTCTTTTCGGCGACGGGAATAATCCATGTAAGCCCTTCTGTACTACCCTTAAAAGGTTTGCTCCAGCATACTTAGGTTACGATCGGTACGTACACAGCAACATCTGTGTCCTTTCCTGCAATGATCCTCTACTTTACAGATGCGGGTAGAATTAAACAGAGGATCCTTTGCTGTAGAACATTTATAATCATCTTTGGTTTGAGCGACCGTGTTTATCGAACAATTGCTTGCACTTGCTGAGTGTCGGCTCCTTAAGTTTAGCTTCAACACAAGGCAGAAATACTGCATCCTTTCCTTACTAAGTCTAGGAAGATTCTCCGAGGAAATATTGATCAATATTTCTTCAAAAGAGAATGCTTTCTTTCGAGTTTTTACTATGACTATCCTCTGGCTATCCGCCATTTTGAAACTGGACTTAAAAAGTCTGGGAAAAGCCGGTAATGCCAGGCCCCTGCGCGGTATGAAATTAGGCAATTGACTGATGCATTACGTTTTACGTTTTATTATGTACTTCTAATCAATTATTTTTATCTAACCTGAGAAAAGGCCACCTTCTCACACTTTGTTTCTGTTGTCCATATTCCACTAAAAGTAACGCTTCCATGCGTTAACATAGGTCTGTCCTGGAATGCTACCCAGTTGATAATTCCAGTGTCATTTGTAGAACCTGTTGCACGCGAGCATAACTGAAATCCAGCTGTACTAACGGACTCTGCCCACACGGCGGAAGGTGAATGAACAACTGATGACTGATCCTCGTGGCTTAATGACACAAATACTCGAACCTGAAAAGCGTTAGGTAAAGATAAGCATCAATGAAAATTTACAGGGGACAACTCCATTCTAGACTATGAGCAGTCTCATAGTCTGTCGAGCGAAACGCGCGAGACACGCGACACCTTCTGCGTGACTGAAGGCACGAGAATGCCCCCCACGTTTCTCGCGTCTGGCGGCCTCGCTGCTCGATACTCGCACATGCGTGCACTGCACTCACTAAATCTGAAGAAAAAGAGGGTTTAGCCAATTTCGACCCCACCTCCCCGCCCCCTCCTCAACCACACACGCACACACACACGCACACGCACACGCACAAACACATCTGACCGCCCCCCCGCCCCCACTCCCCCCAATTCCCATTTCCTTCTATATTTATCGTCAGAATCCTCCGGCTTTTTCTATTGTTTTTCTCTGTTTTGCTTTGTTCAAAAACACATGCATCCTAGGGATTAGAAGGTATTGAGCATATGTAAGCGCACCAAATTCCCTGAGGTCATAGCATCATAAAACCACAAGTACTTTGGCAAATCAAAATTTGTTGACGTGAAAAACATTAGTTTTTTAAAGAAGCTTAATGTGGTTCACTTACAAAAGAAAGTTACTCCGAACCCTGAAGATTAGACTATAAGTTTTAATTGCTTAGGATTTACTTACGGTTCCAGATCCACTAAACGTTTGCAGAAATACCACGTTGGTGCAGCGTGGCAGTGTACAATGTTGTGGCGCCTCACATCCGCTGTTGCAATTCCACCCTTGACGTGTCTCTGATGCGTTTAGTTTTCCAACTTGATAGGAAATGCCTGAAAATGAGCAGATTGTGGCTTGAAAAGAAACGAGAGACGAGGGTCGTGGCGCATAACGTCTCTGTTTATTTGAATGGTGAGAAGAGATTCGGGACTTAATTCCTTGCGTTATAAAATGTGAAGATGGAAAATTGGTTCCTCTTAATTTATTTTAGTGAATTATAACCCTATTTTTTCCGAGGATTTTGTGAATTTCATTTTCACTTAAAAAAGGTGGTAAAAACGTAACTTGGCCTACTATTTAAGTGCAAAAATACACAATAAACAACTCTACCGTCGCGTTGTACAGGAGCGAAATATGCGCTAAAAGAACGTTTTTCATTTGTATCATAAGTTTATTGTTGTTATGAAAAGAAAATTGACGAGGAAGATGAAAATCGAATTTCACGATGTATACTGTAGATAATTTAGATCTGAAATACCCAAAATGCTGTTATAAAATGGTAAGAAATAAGTTGGCGAATGGCATATCTAGCCAGCTCGATTAATAGGCACACTCTGAGACATTTGGAACCAAAAAATTTTCAGCAAGGTAACAACTACCTTTTTAGAAAAAAAATAATGCAGATTTGGATACCATCCTAAGATTGTCTTTGTTTTGCTTTGTTGTTGTCATCAAGCTTCAATGTTTCACTCTTGATTACATTGACTCAACTATAATCAAGTCAATAGCGATTCCGAAGTCTATCCTACTGGCAAACTCAAATTGCTTGGCAATTCTCTTTAGACTTGCTTTTTTGGTTATGCTCAGTTATTCCACTTGAAAGCAAATCTAAATGTCTAGATTCTTGGCACCTTACACGTGCAAAAACACTATCAGGTGAGCTCGGTTCCTAGCACCAAAAGGGTAAGGGGAGCTGACAGTTATCTTTGATTGGATTAAAACAGAACTGCAAGAAGTTCGGTACCGAGAACTAAGTGCGTGAATCATGGGAATGACTAATTCAAAAATATGAAAATCAAAAAAAATAATAAAACTTGTTTAAAGTTTTTCTGTTAAATAAGGGTCACTGCACTGACAGAATTCACTACTATCCTTCGAAAATTTCAAATAGAGATTAAAACTTCCGCATTGCGTCAGAATGTGGGTGTGGAGTCTTAAAGGCAGGTTTTTCAAAGACCTCACCCCACTGGCAAAATTTTAAGTTTTGGAAATCTTAAAACTGCAACTCATCTGAGGATTTGAAACATCGGATCAATAATCCCTTGTCTTTGTTTACCCTTTTGTTTAGTTTTTCTTCAATCCAAGTGGTTACCAGACTACAGACCTGCCTGTAATATTTGTAGAGATTTTAACAGAGTTGCGACAAACAAATTAATCCACTGAGAGCTTTGAAATATAATCATTTTCCTGAGAACATTGGATGTAGAAGATTCGCAAATAACAAAATGATAACTACGTCGCATAAGAGTCTTTAACTTAACAATTCGTCAGCTCGAGCACTGATTTAGTTACTTAAAAGCGAGAGATGGAGTGGCGGTTGTGTCTCCCAAAATTGGTAAACAAATAAGATCTAACTGTCAGACCCTCTTGCTTTAGTTGAGGTATGAAAAAAGTATATTCAAGAAAATTGTTAATGAAACAAAAAGTCTTCGACCGACTTGAATTGGATTTCAGGAGATTAAATTTGAAGAATTTTATAAAACGATTGCTACTAGAAAAAGGAATATTTTTTGTCAGGTATAAGAACCTACACGTGTAGATTGCAACGGCCTAAGATGGAAAGAAGAGTTGTGTACCTTCTACAATTGCAGCGAGAATCCCCAGGTTCAGGAGAAAGACAAAAAAGGCACATTTTCTGAGGTCCATCCTGCTGCTGAATCTAGAGGTAGTGGCCTGTCGACATGTGGGGGTTTGTTTTATGCGCTCGTGTTTAAGAAATCAAGGCTCCAAGTATTCCAGATCTTCTTACCAAGCAAAAGCAAGCTTATTGGGTAATAAAAGCGCAACATGATGCTTATTACAAAAACAACATTTCCTTTGGCTTTTAAGGGTAACAAGTAGGCGTGTGTTTTATGATAATATTCTTAGCTTTTAACTAGCTTAGCGTAGCTTGATTAAACAAGAAGAACAACAAAAGCATGACCAGTGACTTTTGTCAAAAGTATTTCATCACCATATTCAAACTAAAGAGAAAATGCGGATACTTTTTGCCTTTATTTTTCAGATCCTTGCCACTTTTCAGATCGAACATCTAAAACATTCATTAACTCATTGTCTTGTAGTTATTTTTTAATTATTTTTGACCATGCAACTTTAAAAAATTATAGACTGAATTGTAGACTGAAGTACCTTAAATGAGCATTTAACTCTTTTTAAATCTTCCTATTTTTTGTTGTTTTTAGGGATATGTCGTCACATTTGCTTGCAGTCTGTGTGAGGTGCAAGCCAATGTACACAACCCCAACCTTTTAGAAACCACTTAACAGTAGAAGGTCTTAATTAGAATTAATCCCCAGTAGTCTGCGTAGCAGCTTTAAAAGGGGAAGGGAAACGCGGGAAATAGGCGCGTGAGAGCGCAAGAGGCGCGCGAGGAGGGGGGAAAGGTTCCCGTTTTCTTCATCCTCGGGCGCCAGAATTTCTGCTTTCCCTTGCCCTTTATGAAATCCTGCATTCCAACCTCCGCGAGAGATGAATAAACTGCACGCTGTCAAACTTTAAATCAACATATGCATGCGTTAACGTCTTCTTACTGCTACTGAAGACCTTGTATACAGTTTCAGACTTTTTAATTCAACATGTTCACGAAATACGAACAACTTAGCCAAATTTAGAAAACATTTGCCAATCATGACAAATAGTAAATATTATTTGTTATTCTCGGTTAGGGGCCAGATTTGACCAGATATTTTCATTCTGCAGCTTTTTGGACCGAGGTACATCTTAATACCGCTTAATCCTCGATTAAGAAGTCTTTAGACTGAAGGAATCACGCTCCTAAGAATTAGCAGAGAAGACCTAAAAATAAAGAAAACTAACTCAAACACTTGCATTGTTTCTTAAATTTAAAAGGTCTTATTGATCCTTTATTTTAGGTAATATATTTTGTGCAAGTTTTATGCGTGACCAGAGAGAATAGTTGACAGATGACAACGGCTGCTAAAGCTCTCTTATGATGTTTTCAGGTCTCCCAAGTGTCTAACACTAATGGAAAACTAAAGATGAAGTCCCATCACGACAAGGGTAAGCAGTTAGAAGGAAAAAGGAGAGTGAAGAGATTGCCGACTTACGTTATTTAGGTGAGCTGAATTTGTCTGTTCGGGTATCTTTTTTTTCTTAGGGTGGTTGATCGGTATGATCAATACATTCACTTCCTTATAAAAAGATAACGCTGTGGCACTCAAAAGGTTCTCCTAAGATTTAATTTAAGTCTTTCCTCCTTATCTGATAAGTGATTTATACCTATTCAGACCTTTAGGGTTACTTATCAAACGTGATGTATAAGCTGCTAGTCGAGACAATAAGTCTGCAGTGGTCAGATTTAAAAATACATACAAAATGTCCATTCTACTGCTCATTAAATAACGTATTATCATTCACGTATAGAAGCTTCGCCTAACCAAGTTCAAACTGCTTCACCAGGACAAAAAACGACGACAACAACAAAACCCAGTACAGTACAGTATCTTTATTAAATCTCCACTACGTGGCTCTTCTGATTTAATTTACAAAATGGAAAAAGGAAAGAAGGAGAAAAAGACTAATTTACAAATCTAATTATTAGTTAAATAATAAATGGAAAAGTAGGAATAAAATTAAATTAAGAAATAGCTACGATAATATATCGTATATACTATATACATATACATATACTTATTATTGACTTAAAAATGCTAATGCTCTAATTATGACATATAAAAACTGTTTTAGTCAATTGCTGGTTTTCAGTGTCACGCCATTCAAAATAGATCAAAATAAAAATCAAAACCGTCCAATAGATAAAGTCCAGAATCTGGGAAATGAAAGGAGGTATAGACACAAAGACTCTCGCCAAGATTCAGGTCAGAGAAATATTTCGTATACGAGATATCCGAAGAAATGTTTTACCCAAATTTATAGAGATTTGTAAGGAGACGCCATGCTGGTGCTCACCTGGATGAGCTCCAACATGGCGGAAGGAAACCAACAGAAACATCTGTTACCGAGTTTTGCTACAAAAGCGTGAATTTATACCTCGAGAAACTCATAAACATTAAAGTAATACTTTTTCTAATACATGAACTGTTTAAATAGCAAAATTTCCTGAAATAAGTCATTTTTTTAACCTACATGACAGCTCTCTTGGCCGTCATGTAAATATCGCGTCACGCAAAAACTTAGAAATTCAAGCGTCCTCTATCACAAAACCAAGAACCCTTTTGAAGCGAAAATTTGTATGAAAATTAGTTTTCAGCTGCTCTAATGCATCGTGAAAGTAAAATCTCGGTAGGATAGATAGTTTTTTAGTTTGAATTTTAGTGACGTCATGTGAAAACCAACAATAACATGCAATCAGTCACCTAGTTCTCGGTGTGAAATAGCTCCAATTTTGCACCGCGCTTAAAGCTAGTGAGCGCTTTACTATTTCTTGTGCTTGCGCTTAGCGAATTCCAAGTGTTGATAGATCGATAATGAAAGGAGCGTTGTGCAGTGGCTGTCCTGCACATAGGAACGTCTAGATTTTCCCTGAATCTGGTAACCCAATTAACTCTAGTAGGAGAACCAGTCAACTTTTTCTAAGAGGAAAACCTTTGGGGCGCGCACTGAGTGTTTGTCTAAGACTGATGTCCGTCTTATAAAGAGTCAAATAAAGTGATCAGAGAAAGGAAAGGACCAACTGTAGATGTCCGTTTTACCGAGATACCCGTCTTATAGAAAATTCCGTTAAGAGAGAGTCGACTGTACCAGAGACAGAACAAAGGCCACCTAAATTTAGAAAAGAGTTTACATGGTAACAAGAAAATCATCCCTCGTATCATTTTTATCCATTTTATCTTTTGTAGAAAATTGTTTAACGTCATTACTTTTAATTTTATTTCATTTTATTTAGTTAGGCGTCTTGCGTGATGGCAACCCCATTGCAGGACTACAAATTTTTGAATAAAAGTTGAATAAAGGTTGAGGACTCCACCCGGTGATCATAGCCTTCTTTTGTCTTCTTGATCGAGGAGGAGAAAAGGAGGCTATGTTTTAAACGCGTCAAACTTTTGAGGCCGAAGCAGCCCTTTGTATTTTACTGCCTTACAAGATATCAATAATCTTGAAACTTAAGGTCATATAGAAAAAGACGGTTAATCTAGAGAATCTGAAATTAAAAAAAAATCCATCGAGGAGTTTCAAAATTATTCGCTTATTTGTTTAAGAAGACAGTGTTTACAAAACAGCTAAGTAGTCAGCGCCTCAGTACATACTAATCAAATCCTTCTTTCTAAATCGGTCAAAGCAATCCCCATGATCTTTCACTTAAAATTTCATTAATTTTAAAAGCGCTTCGTTTTCTACTGATAACGGCCGAACATGAACTATTAAACTGTTCATGATACGGCCACCAGAATTACGAAAATGATACGATGTACTCATCATGTCCACCATCTATGTCTAACTTGATTGACACAAAGAAGTAATTTGACGTCACTATGATACGGTCAGTTTTCTTTGTCCTTGGGGAAGGTCCTTACGTTTCCTTTACATTCGTACACACTGAAATGAGGTCCTGTTAGGGCAGGAGCCTAGCTAGGTAGGGTAAATTCAGACAAGCAACATGGCCTTGAAACAGCAACATTGGAGGAGAAATGGTAACAAGCGGTACAGAGATGGGTTGAAACTGCGACGGCGACAGAGAAAAGCGAAACTACAATTATAGTGAAATACCGACAGTGACACGGCTAGCTCCTCAATACGTGAAACACTACATGTACGGTTTTTGAAATTCAGACTAGGGACGTACGTACCTCTCCTGAAGCCCTGAGAGGGCCTCTTAAATGTAATATAGACAGTCGTTCACGAGGCAACAGACACATGATTCCTGCCCAATCAAGAGATTCTCGTAGAAAGCAGCCAACCACGCTAATGCGTGCACTTCATTCTCATTTGCGTGCATTAAGGCTTTCCTTCTTCAATATATTCCGAGTGTTTCCATGATGACGGTCTTTTGAAAGTTAGGAGAAGTTCAATTTGGCGATCCTAATTTCCTGTTTTATTCCTTTAGTATTTTGTTCAAATAAAGGGTGTACTATTTCATTAAATAACATGACTTGCTTAATACCGACACCCCGTCAATACAGACACTTTTTATGACCCCCTCCCCCCGTGATCCGTATTAACGGGTTTGTCTATAACAACAATGTTGAGGGGCTGTATTGGATCTTTTGGGTCGGCGCTCCAATTCGCACCTCGGTTACCACCACTCATTCAGCAGTTCCCTTCGAAAGAAAGTCAAGGATTTCGTTCTAGCGATTCGTTATTTAAAATATCGAGTTAACATCCACTCTATGCCTATGCTCTGATCATGACTAGCTGAAAGCTATTTTTTATGGAAATGTGCAAAATTTTCGGACTAAAACATCGAATTTTATCAAATACCGTAAAGTTCGGCAAGTAACGAGTACTTTCCGTTTTTGCAGCCTTTTCATATCGCTACTTTCGAGAGGTCACAACTTCTGTTAGCAAAACGTGTACAGTACATGGGCCTTACTAAATTCAAGTAATCATCACCACAATTGTGAAAACATCCACAATTTTTATTTGGCGAAAAGCATTTCATGTTAAAGCTTTTTGAATAAAAATTTAAAAGAACCCTTAATTACGGTATGGGAATTCACAGGCAAAAGGAAGACTTTCGGAAAAAAAATGTATTATGTACCTTTCCCGGTTACATACCGGAATGTCAGTGATCATTCGCGGGGTCATTATAACCGTTAAAAATAAACCTCGGATCAGTTTGGTAAAGTTTGTTGTATCTATAACTTCCGTTATTTCCAGCAAAAAGGGAAATTACTTTTGAAGTCATCACTTTCGGAAGGTTGTTATTTTCTGGGGGGTCGTTACTTTTGTACTTTTGGGATTCGCTAACACCTGCGAAAGTTTTTCGCTACTTTCGGAGGATTGCTTCTTTCGCGAAGGTGCGTGTGGGGGCGGGGGGGGGGGGGGGGGTCGTTACCCTCGGTAGTTAACTGTACAAGAGGTTCATTCTATTTAGGAGCTTGAGATTAATGAAATTCTAAACAAATCTTGTGTCAGAGACAGAATCTCAGATCTAGAACCTTGAGGATAAAGTAAAAACCCACGTATAAGAACCTAGATTTTTCCACAGTTAGCCTAGTGAATAGGTTCTTATAGAAATAGTATTTAGTGGGAGTTTAGGCTACTAAATAATTATATCTAGAAGACAATTTATATCAATGCACGAAAAACTGGATTTACAAAAATTTACTCGGTGCAAATATGATACAAAAATGTGCAAACTAGGGGGAAATCGAAAGCAAAGATGGTAAATACCTCATTTGCTTGTAAGTTTACATGAGGTTGTAAATTTCAGAGCAAATGCGGTATTTACCATCTTTGCACTTTATTTAACCTTAGTTTGCACCTTTTTGCACCACATTTGCACTGAGTAAATTTGGTGTAAATCAAATTTTTCGTGCAGTGTGTGATAACCATACAGTAAATTTATCTTTCCAAAGTACTAGCATAGCACGCGTGTCTTTTATGCTGTCCATAAATTCTGTGTTACATTTTTAACCCTACTGGATGAAAGTAAACTAAACCTTTTTTCGTATAATTTTGCCTCTGTGCTTTTATTTTAAATTTGTAAATTAATTAGAACCCTTTGAAAATGTTGGGCTAAATAGGTTCCTATGAAACGGGAGTTTAAAATGAAAATTTTAGCCTAGCAGGTTCTTAAATCAGATTTTACTATAGGTTCTTATACGTGGGTTTTTACTGTACTAGATGAAGTAGCTGTTGCAAGAAGGCCTCCTTCGTCAAGATTCTTGTTTTACTTGTCGCCTCGTTCAGATTCTCTTACGTTCAGTTAAGTTTCCTTACAATTAGATCTGGATCACAGTGGGTTAGAAAATGTCGGGCAACAGACAGCCAGAATTAACCGCACGAAAAGAGGTTTCATGTTGTTCTATTATATTAAAATGTAGAACTGTAAGGTAAAAAATTTTCAAAATAAACACCGAAAATGAATTGTCGCGGACAGGATGAAAGTACAAATCTCCCTTTTAATAAATACGCACGCGGAAATTATGTTTACGACGTTTACGTAAGAGTCCTAGATTAAAATGTAAATTAAAGTAATTTTGTGAAATCGAAACTTCTGTATTTTTGTTAAAATCTAAATAACAGTTCAGATAAAATTTGTTTCGTAGGTTTCAGCAGTTCAATACTATGAAAAGAATTTGGAAGGAAAACTGCAGCGAAAGCAAGATCAGTAGATACGCTCAAAATGAAAACACTGTGATAAAGATGTGATAGTCGTTTTTGTAATGTTCAATAATAGGCGACTACTGTACAAACGTTTCAAGAAGGTTCTTTTTTCCAGAAAAACCAAAATTTCCATGAAAAAAGGATTATTAATCATCCCTAAAAATTCATTATAGGGTTATTTCTAGACTCTTATAGCTTTTATTTTACCTAATTTTCAAAGTAATCGACGTCATTAATAGCAAGTCTAAATTACTGTAGTGAGATTATCATGATAAATAAAATCTTTTGGAAGTTTCATTAATTGCATTGCCCTCTTAAAAAGTGACAAATTGACATTACGGGTAAGCTTGAGAGACGAGGCAGGTGAAATAAGGTACACTAAGCAAATATTGGCGATTGAAATAAAGAGGATAAGAGCAAAGAGTTTAGGTTTTAAGTTGAGGCAGGGGCGTAGCTAGGGGGGGGGTCCTGGGGTGCCGGTGACCCCCCCTTGGTAGGCCTTCTTTTGAGCAAATAACCTACAATATCTTGGCCGTAAAAGCCACCATGACACCATGACAATATCTTGGCCGTAAAAGCCACTGTTGAAAACCCCACTTTTTTAAAATTTGTTTTTTTGTAAAGTATTTTCATCAAAGGCTCTTGTCTTTAGTTAATAAGGGCCTTAATGCCGCGATAATACGACTGAGCCCGCTGATACACGAGAGAAAAGCAGCGGCATAAACCATATATAAGCGGCGATCCGCGGATGGTGATCTGGTGAGTAGCCTCTGAG
>JBBMOI010000014.1:7315000-7440000 GCA_038088405.1 Porites divaricata
GCACCAGTGCACTCTCATACGGCGATAAAGCCTGACCGATTTTCGCTCTTGTCTGGCTGGCAATATGGCAATATGGCAATATGGCAATATCGATCTGCTTCACTCTTCCAGAGTCTACAGATGTGTGTATGTTGAATATTTGAAATAAATGAATTGCATTTCATGCTATCTTTCCTTGCAGCGTTTTTCCATATCTTTGTTCGGCTGATTGCCGCATTACAAATGGCTGCCATAAAAAAAATTGTTCAACTTCTGTTTCTAAGAAGAAATGTTATACACAGGTTTTTCCTCTCGTGTCAGGTATTTCGCAAACCAGAACGCTCTTTTTTTGTGGTTTACTTTCCAAGAAGATTGCCGATTTACTACACATGTACGGAATAAGCTAATTGCAGCAAGCAAATGTCTTTTTATGCTAAGGTCGTTAAAGGAGGGTTACACTCAGGCAGAATATTAATTAGACCATCCCCGGTTTCAAATTGGTTAGATCCCTGATTTGGCCTATCGTCTATCGATCTTCGATGCTGTTAATGCACAGCTCATGACTGTAAAGTGTTTCCTGGACCAGTGTCACAAGCGGAGATACATATCTAAGGCGGTTAACATCTATGATCTTTTAGAGAAACAAGATAGGAAAATTTTCGACAAGGTAAAACATCAAGAGAAACATCCTGTAAGAAACGTTATGCCAGCTGTAAACTGAAGGTGACAGAATACAATCTGAGACACAAATATAGTCATCAGCCGGAATTAAACACGGATCCAATGAGAAACTCGTATTTTAATACCTAGCTTTTTAATACAGTGTAGGTATTTTGTAAATGAGTTAATAACTGTTAGATTTTTTTTTATTTAAACATAATGTAATAAGTTTAGTAGTTTAGTTATCTTATGAATTATTATTATTATTGGTGAAAATTATCGTCCAGATCTTCCTTTCCTAATCCAGCCCAAGTGCCTATATGTTATAGAATTAACAGTTGGTTTCGAGCCCAACTTTAACAACAATACAGTGCGTAAGAAAGAAAAATATGTGAACTTGATCAACGAAATGAGTAGAAATTACAGATGTGTGAGATTTGTAAATCTCTCCATGAGTTCCCTTGGCGTTTCAGTCTCCGATGAATGTTCCACGTTCTTAGACATGATGAATGACATTGGCATTGACAAAAAGCAGCAACGTTATATAATCAAGAAAGTGACAAATATAGCCATTAGAGCAACATATTACATCTTTTGTTTTAGAAAAAGGAACTAAGATAGCCCAGACTTAATGCAATTTTGATTTTGTTTTTTCGTTATTGTTGTTCGTTTTTTCTTTTTTTTGGATTTTGTTTTGTTTTGTTTTTGTTGTTTGTTTGTTTGCTTGTTTTTTTTTTTTTATTTTATCTTTTAATTAATAATTCAATCTCAAGCAGCATTTGTAAATTGCCTATACGTAGCGAGATTTACAATTGTCCATTCAAAAACACAAATAAAGTTTCCATTATTATTATTATTATTATTATTATTATTATTATTATTATTATTATTAATATTTCTACTTTTACTTCTAGTCCGAGTTCTTATTCGGATCCGATTTTAAAAAAATGAGAGCCGATTTCCAAAAAACCAATAAACGTCCCATACCACTATTAATCAATCCTTATGGAGAGTAATCATTTAGGATATTCATAAACGTAAAATTCAAAGCGAATATTTTCTGCTAATCTTTAACAATAACGTCCACAGATATCAGTATCGCTTTCCAACTATTTCGTTTATCTTTAGATTAGACAAGTTTTATTTCAGACCTAAACTCCCTGGTACTTCATTCTATTCAGAAAAACTATTATAATTCTTTAATTAGCATTTGCCGAAACGGATTGCTTATATGTAGGAGAACTAGTCCCAGGCTGATAAGCCTTTCTTAAAAAATTCTTTCACCCGTAAAGCACTAGACAACGATTAGTCCCCATTTTTCTTTAGGGACAGTAGAGCAAGCGAAACGCGAGCGCGCGTGAAAATCACCCCACGCGAGAGGGGCGAGACGCGGCGGAAGCACATCTTTCTCTCTCCCCGCCGCGTCTCGCTTTTCTCGCGTGGAGTGATTTTCACGGGCGCTCGCGTTTCACTCGCTCTAGTATCCCTGAGGAAAATGGGGACTACTTGTAGTCAGTATTAAGCACAGCAGAGCGATATAATTAATGCATTCAACTAGCGCTTGCACCAGTGGTTGCCGCTTCTCAAATATCATTTAATAGTCTATCGTGATCAAGAAAATCCGGTAAAACATAAATTAAACGAAAAATGCAAAATAATGTAGGCTTCATGTTTCAAATTTGACAAGACAGCTCGATATAAGAAACATAACAGGTGTATGTTTTGCAAATCGGACAAGGAAAAATGTTTGAAAATAAATAAATAAATAAATAAGAACATTTGGTTATATTAAAGATCAGTTTAATAAGGTGGTACAAGCTTTGTACTGTAACTTACAGGCCTCAAAATTAAATTGACAATTGAAATTAAAATGTATTTCTTTTTCTATTGCCTGGTTTATACTACTACATGAGAAATTTCTGAAATTTGATTGGCTTAGAGCAATGGTGTTTTAGCGTAATTTGAAATACCTACATGTGAAAATTACGAACCTTTTGCGGGTAGTGGCATAAACAAATAATAGCATGATTTGTATGTGATATTTGGCATAAGTATCACTCGTGATATTTCAAAATTGTCTCAAATTTCACTCGTCTAACGGCTCTCGAAATTTCGTATAACAATTTCGAAATATCACTCGTGGTATTTACGCTAAATATCACTACAAAGCATGCTATTACCTATACTTATAACAAATATAGTTATATTATCTTGGCTTAATCAGTATAATATGAATTGTCTGTCAAGTTTGAAGCTGAATACGATGCCACAGCTCTTACGTTGTTTCGTAAAATGTTTCCACTTCGTCTGGAGTAAAATAATAAGTGCCTGCCAGAAATGTCTGGGTGAAGGTGCTTCCATAGTTGTACCCACTTGGTGGGCTGTAAGTATAGCCAAGGTTGGTATAGGAACCGCCACTGGATGACGCGTAGCTGGCAAAGTAAATGTCATGGCCTCCTCCGAAAATAGGTCCATAAGACGGGTGGTCGTATATGGAGTAGGCATTGTAATAACTATACAGCCCTGTCTGAGGCAGTTTTACAGGCGCCCATCCTGGTTTGTTAACAAATGAGAAAAGGAATGCCTGGGAATCATATTGATAAGAGCAGCTGGAAACTGTTGGGGAAATAAGAAAGATAAGGATGATCAATGCACAGACTTCGTTCAAAAATTCGAATTCATACAGACAAGAAAATATACTGATACTACTAATAATAATTAACTCCTTTTTAAGTAGGAAAGATATCTATCTCGTGAAAAGTGTTTTGTTTTTAACACTAAGTTTATTCTTACAGAAGTATTTACTTTTGGAAGGAAGAAACGGGTACTTATTTGGAAATCTAAACGCCAAAAATACTGAAAAAAGCGATAAATTGCAGAATAATATTCACTTATCGGCACCCCGATATAAAGGCTTGAATTGTTTAATTGTTGTTTAAGGACGGTGCCCACTAATGGGAAGTATTTTTCCCAGATAATGACTATTTGAGACAAGTAGATCATATCAGGGGCTAATGAAATCCAAAAAGAAAACTGGGGGTAGCCACGCATTTTTCAGAGATAACTGCGCTTCAATATGGATAAAAACGCTGAATAGGCATTTTTTAGAAAAATGATAAAAAGTTATTTTTTCCCTAAAATTTTAGAGTGTACACGTGAACTGGCACAAATGCAGTGATGATTGTAACAAGGTTTCAAAATAAGCAACAAACGATAACATAACAACCGCTCTTTATACGTCTTTTTTTTGAAATATCATCACAACTGGGAAGTTATCAGCAATTATCCCTCTCCACGCGTTTGCCTTAAAAATAGTGTAAACGACATTTTCCCCAAACCAAAAATTGATCGTTTGCTGAGTAGGCTTATTACTTTCATTTGGTGAGATAAAAATTAGAGGGTACCACGCGTTTTTAGAAGTTAAATTGGTTGGTTTTGACCTTAACTTAATCGCTTTGGGGGTTATTTACAACTTTTCCTATCCCCTCCCCAGTCAGTTTCACTATTGCTTCACTCCACGCGGAGTACTCTGGGATATCCACAATGGCTAACAGTCAGAGAGAACAACAATCGACGGAGGAGAGCAAAAACAGAAAGTGAAGCAGGACATTTCATTGACTCTAAGGATACCAAAGTATACTATTTCATTCAACTGGAGCTTCTCCGTCTCAAAAATTGAACATAAATTTTTTTGGAGAAGAGCAATCTCCAAGGTATTAAAGATTATTTCCAGCGCACATAGAGTAGTATGGCGAGCTCAAGATCCAAGGCTGGTGCTGTAAACAAAGTACTGTACTGTAGTGGAAAATAGTCGACAGGGACTCTTAGACAGGTACTCCTTTAATCGTTTGCTCACCTGTACATGTCCTCAAGTTTTTTTTTAACTGTAGATGTAATATGGATTGTAAACCTTCTATCGTTTTTTATCATTTTACTGGATACCTCGATCGAACATGTTATTAAACTTGGGTACGTTCAATGAGCTTATATCTGTGCTTTTTAATGCGCTATCTCTTTCGGGCTTTGCCACAAGTGTCATATGATTTGCATAGACTCAAGTTCGATACATGAGCTCTCTTTTAAAAAAGCTGAATACTGCGAAAGTAGTTGTACCGAATGCGTTTATGTACCCTCCTAAATAAACTGGGCTATAAAGATCATTTTATATATTTCGTTTTGATTTTCTTTACTCTAGCACTCTGTGTCATGATCATTCACTTTTTTTCGTTCCTAAATGTTGATTTTAGACTTAACAGTGTCTTTTAAAACGAAGAAAGTCTTAGAATGGAAATACTTTATTTTATCTTCCATCTTTAGCTTGTAAACAGCCAAATGGCAGCTATGTCTAAATGTCCAGATTATGTATGGCATGAGATTGAACCTTAAGAAAATTAATACTATCTACACAACAAGCTGCCCAATGAGTCAATTATTTCAATGCTTGGTAATGCCAAAATGCTTAAATAACAATGATAATAGTAAAAAGCATAAGAAATTTTTACATTTTTTTTCCACGATGAAAGCGTTTCCTTTGCGGTCTGCAACTGTTTCTCAGCAATCCAAGCAATCTTGTGACAGTTTTTTTGTTGTTTGTTCAACAAAAAAAGCCTCGGACTCTCAATAAAAGGGACATCTCTATGTACTCGAACGCTTTAACTATATTTTCTGGGGAATAATTACATAAAATCTTACAAAATTAAAGAAATATTCGGGAAAGTGTCATAGCCGATTAGCCGATGAAACGTGAAGGACGCGAGTGAAAGGTAAGCTTGCAGTTTCTCGACTAAGCGGAGGACTTGGAGCTATTTTCCATCTGATTTACTGATCCTTGCCTATTAAGGGATTTTTTAAAACCCAAGCTCTAAGTGTAACATCTTGAAGCAATAACTTTTGATGTGTTAGAATTGACTTTTGTTTGACTATAAAATGTTCGGTCAGATCGATCATACGGCAGACATAACAGCATGCGCATACTTCTTCGGTTTTCAAAGAACTGACAAGATAAATGGAAATTATTTTTCGTCTGTTGAAAAACGACGCATTTTTTCCACAAGAAATAAGCAGAACCTCCCATACTTACAGGAGACAAAACCACTCCGCGTGTCCGGCGTGTTGCGCATTTCTTTCGCGTCGCGCGCGACTACCTTGGCATGCGCAGAAAATGTGCGCAGTAACAATAGTGGGCACTGTCCTTAATACAGCCGAGTGGAACTTGGATATAACGAACCTCTATGTCACTCTATCATCATTCCTTGGTGTAACTAGTGATTTTCCCGCCGCCTTGGGCGCAGTCCAGCTAGCTTATATACGCTAAGGTACGGTTTTCCTTTTTGGCGACAAAGTACATGAAATAATTGTCCAAGGGAAACTTGAATGGGTGAAAAAATAGATAAACACTGTCTTATAAAAATTGACACTAGAGAAGTCCCCATTCTGTATTTTGTTGCACATGGTTGATCGAATCCTCGGTCTTTGTGTAGCTTTTTTAGATACACCTTTTCATAACTGATGATTTTCACTCATAAGCCATAGTCATTATCACCATCATCAACATCATCATCATCATTTCCTTTATTTAAAAACTAAAGACTTAAAGCTCAATTCTTGTGGCGCCGTGTAAAAAGGGTTACGATGTAGAACTAAAATGAACAATATGCAATATACAATTACAATAAAATGAAATGAATTTGCATTTAAAATCACCTGTAAATAATTGGCTACAGCATTTAAAACATAAAATAGTAAAAAAAATAAATAAAGAGCATTTAAAATTGTGGTAGTGGCTGGGCATCGACTAGACCGACTGTGCGCGGGTAAAATAAAATTAAGTGTGCGTCATACAATGGGTGAGATCTAGATAGAAACGAAAAACGAAAGATTTCATGCTATTATTCAGGTTGATCAGTTAGTATACGTAGCTTTGATCAAAATGTTCTCTCAGTTAGTTTATTTTGTGTGAACTATAACAAGAAAAGACTTGATTAGAAGTGGTAATTTTCACCATCTAACTATTTACATACAGTTTTCATTTTAGCTTTAAGGGCAGGAAAGGGAAGCCTTATAGGAAATTAAGCCTTGATCAGTTCAAACTCGCGTTCTAGTCATTTTTACTGATTTTTTAAACTACAACGACACTCGAGACAACAGTGCGGAATACTTTGCCTGAAAAAAACACTTTAGAATAGGAACAACTCTGAAAAGAAAATACTTCGGCAAAGAATTAAATTGTTCGAAGCACGAATACGACGTAAAACGTCCCATTTTTAGTTTTATGGGGTACTTGAATAGAAGACAACGATTTTCTTTTTATAAAATTTGGTAGGAACTTTTCGAATTTAAACGCAGAATAATTCTACTCCATTTGGCGAATTGACCGAGATAGAATAAGGGCGCTGAAGTTTGAAACAGCGCGAATGCACTTTTTAAAGTCCTCTTCTTGGCTATAACATTTTCTACTTCAAATATTTCCTTAGACAATTTTACATACTAATATGTCCTGTTTTCGAAAAGCCAAACAACTTACCCCATGAGAGGCTGGTGTAGCCTCCAAATATGTATTTCCCGCCGACTCTTATGAGTGTTACAGTTGGTCCTTTGTTGTCACAACGGCTATGAAAAGTACTGGCAGCCCAGCCGTCCACGGATGCCTGCCAACATCGCTTCCATCGTGAAGATTTGCTCTGCGCAACTGGTTTTAGCCAGGTGCTTAAATATTGCAAGTAGTTAGCATCATTCCCCACAATAGTAGAGTGTTTCAAACCCCCTAAAAAAGTTAGACACAAAGTTATCCCTAATTTATTTACTTACTAATAGGTTCACCAATTATTGGCAGGGTCACCGCAACAGCGCGTGGCGCCAATAACCGAGGGCGAATAACAGTCCCGCCCATCATGAGAGATAGACCACAACATCAAACAGAGCTTGGGTTCTTTAACATCCCGTAAAATTTATATGTGCAACGGTTGTGAAACGGGACCTTCGGATGTCTTTTGAACGGCAACAATTTCTCCTCAGTAATTTAAAGACCCTGAGTTGGTGGCCTCCTGCTCGGCAGACTGGCGCTTATCCAATTGAGCTAATCGGGTTTGGTCAATAGTGAAAGCGAATGAACGGACCCGGGAATTTAAAAACTCTTTTTCAGTGCGGATCGGATTCTTACCTTACAAGGCATAATTATTATCAATTTTTGAATGATTTCCCTCACAACAAGAGTCTAAAACTAGGAACAATGATAAGCCCAAATATGCAAAATATTAACCAGGCCAGCAAACTTTAGACTCGTAAGAAGGTGGAGGATACCATGACGCCTGCGCAGCTACTCTTTTCCATAGCGTGTTGTTTAGAATAATGGGAGTTTGGAAAATCATAAAAGGACACTCGAAAATTTAGACGTAGCATGTAAGCAGTAGTAGCTACTGAATCAATGATTCATTTCAAGTAGCTTTTAATACGTTTTCAAATTATTTTGAATATTTAATTTACAAGGAATCAATGATTAATTTCAAGTAGCTTTTGCAATGCTGCAATACTTTGTTATGGTCATGCAAATAAAGCTTTTTGTTGTTGAATGATAGCCATTGAAAACATAAGAACTCCGCAATAAAAGAGCGTGATACCAGCACTCCGCGTATAGCCCGTGGCTATCCTATACTTAATTGTACATGGTGGGTTTCTTTTAGCTTTAGACTCGTGAGAAGGAGGTGGATATAACGCTAGTTTCTCTTCCCAATTAATAGCGTGCTCAGTCTTTTCGGTGTTTCGTACACTTCTTTACGCGCCCCACCCATTTCTCCGCATTGATGAAATACTGAGCTCTTTTCCATTAGCTTTCCGCTCCTACCGCCTCTGGCTACGTATTCCATATCTTATCGGAATGACCGGCATTGTTTGCTGATGGCCCCAGATGGAATATTTATCATTAAGATGCAGTGCTGCCATTTTATATCTGATCATACTTGCGTAATTGAGCTCGCACTCAAAGCCGTCTCCAAAGTCGTCTTGATCACAAGTGCAAGTAAATGAACCTCGATAATTTGTGCAGCTGGCGACCTGATGGCAGTAATGCTTGTTCCTACTGCATTCATTCAGATCTGTTAAAAATGAAAACAAAGGATTTATTACGATTAACACTCTATAAAATGCGTTTTGTTAGGGAGACGTAGCTTAAAAGCAACACAACTGATTTCATTGAAATTCTCAATGACAACTTTCTCTCTTTTCAACCTCGTAAAGGGCTTTTCCTTTGTAGATTTGCAAATCCTGCACCCCTATACCTTCTACCGCTTTCAAAGGGAAATCCTTATAAGTACAGTCTTTCCATTTCACGACATAGTTGGGTGGTAAGAAATGTAGATTTCTAATAATATCATACACTTCATGGTGCTGACATTTGTTTATTCGGCTTGGACTTTCTTCTATCTTGTGCATTCTTAAACTCATAACCACATCTTACCTTTCTTACAAGTATACTGATGACACTCACTGCATTTCACGTCATTCCATTCGTATTTGTATTCAACACCAAGTGTATGTACACAGTCTTCATCCCGAAAATTGTTTGGTTGGTTTTCGGCCCAAGCTGTAAAGTTCCCAGTACCACGATCTGCCCAAGTAAAGGAACCCTCTGTGAAAATGTCATTCAATCCCAACCAGGATTTTGCTCCATTGTGCAGATGCTGTAAAAACACATTTTCTTCATTGTTTTGGACATCAAAAAGAACCGAGTTTTCTTGTCGGCATTTTTCCAGTGATGTGGTCCAATTTTGACAAGTCTTACTTGTGAGATAGCAAAAGCCGTTGAAATAGTTCCAGCCTGGTTCACAGATGTCTGCAAATTAAACGTAACCCCACAAAGATGACATATGAATACGTTACCGGATTCTTAGATATGGTTTATCGTTAGCAGCATCTCATTTGTAGTATTCTTACGACCATGATGCGAGAAAAAGGCGTCGCGCAGAAAGAAGAGGTCACTTTTTCAATGAGATCGCATCGTATTTTAAAGAAACACAGACCTCTAACGATTGTTTTAAGTATGATCATGCTTTTGATTTCCAGTAGTTTCTTTTATCCTCGTTATTCATCCTTTAAGAAACTTTTCAGGAGTGTATTCCTCGAAGGTTATGAAAATCGGCCTGGAATGTTTTTATATAAAGATATACAAGTACAGACAGATGAGATTCACTTTCTTGACTCCATCAACCTGTGTTAGTTTTGGGCATTTACAAAGTATTTCGAGATAAATCCGGTAACAAAGAGGATTTTTCCGTTTTCATTTGCTAAAAACTACTCTTAGATGAACTGGGCAGCTCACTGTATTACAGACCTGTGAGCACAGCATAACTGACAGACAAGGGATCATATCTGGTCTGGTATAATTCCTTGACGCAGCCTCTGAATCCAGAGCTATTCATGTTCTGAAAATAATAAACATTTAACGTAGTTAGCACAGTTGAAATTGTTGCTTCTTCTGCTGATTGGAGCAAGGTTTTTTGTCCAATGAAACGACACCGCAGTAACGTTGAAACCCGGACCGTCAGATCTAAAGTTGGAGACCACCTCGGATCCTGAGTATCTAAATCGGAACTGTTCCTACACTATAATTGTTTTCGATAACGTCACTAGTTAGCCAACAAACAACCTTAACTTCACTGGTCACTTTTTTGCGCCACACCTATTAAGCGTGTGTCTCTGTTCAGTTTTTTCTTTCGTCGAGTTTTGGTTTGAAGTTTGTTTGCTAGGACACACCCCTATGATACGTGCCAATTAAGAAAAATGTTACCTCGATCCAAGTTGTAATTCCGTTGTGGATAGGTGCTGAATTCCCAGATACTGTTGTGCTGTGATTGGCTGAGACAAGCACTATTGGAGTCGAGTTATAGGCTCTCGTGAATGAAACGAACTGCCATGTAAGAGAAACATAGTAACAACGTTTACTGACACTGTTTCCAATCATAAACGACTTTAGTTACAGTAAGTTTTTTTTAGGTAAAAATTTGACAATCAATATTTATGATATCATTATATCATTTGATCAGAATCAACTGCCAACGTGGTCATTTGATATCTATTTCAAACATTGTTTTATAAACCAGCTTCTTGATGTTTATAGCTAGTTTATTATGTGTTTAAATAGAATGCTGTGAATATGTCGTGCTAATGCTTTTGCAAAGAATTCTTTTCTCACCTCGCAATAAGCATTGTTCATTTTATCCAAAGGTGGGTTCGTATTTGGAAAACTTATGACGCCATGTTCATTGAAAAGAGGCTTGTGCAGTTTAAAGAAGGCAAACCAGTTCTGGGAAAAGAGGAAAAAAACAAAAGTATATACCACTTATACTTGTAGCAGTATCGTATCTTACTAACAGAAAGCACAGTACATAAACTCAACATTTCTTAGGCCCCTTTGAATCTAAGCATTTTGAGCTGTTTGAAGTTGTGACCTAACAAAGAGCACAAGTTAAGTCAAGAAAAGAATGCAAATCCACAATTTTTTGAAGAAATTAGGCGAATCACGTAAGACCGTGAAGGGAGGCATGGGAACAAGGCAGACCAATTTGTGTGCTATTGAAAATTTACTCCCTGCAAAGTAACCCAATTTATTTCTTTTCTTTTTTTTTCTTTCTTATTATTTCTTTTCTTATTCTTTCCATGTATTTCTTTCTGCAGTTCCTGTCTTCTGGCTGAATCACTCGCTGACGATCTTAAGTTATCAACGCTTTTCATCTTAGCGCTCGCATGGTTAACAGACCAGCATTCCTCAAACATTTTGTAGAAAGTCGCGTTCCAGTTTCTAAGAAAAACACGAAGAACGTACCACAGTGATATCTTGGTGTCTACCGTCAAAGTTTTGCATTTCACGAAGACAGATTTTCACTGAGTCCTTAGTTACGTCTTCAATCCAAATGAGAGCAGCATCATACTCTTTACCAGTCCTCAGGTGCTCTGACGTCACAAGAACCACTGGCACCTCAGCAAACTTGCCCTGAAAAAAAAAAAAAAATAATAACAAAGAAGCAATATTAATCAAAATGGCTTTTTTTTTACAAGTGGAGGCGTTTTAATGCTTCCTTGAAATATTGCTGCACTTCACTGCCAGTAGGCAAATCAGCCTATCCTCACTTTATATGGAATCTTTCCATGTTTCCTTTCCTTTTCCTTCCCTTGTGTGATTTTCGGGCTTACGAGACCGGAAAAACCTACCTTTTGGCCCTTTTCCACCCAAATTGCGGCAACTTTTGCTCGGCTCATTTTGAATTCAAAAATCCAACTAGGTTTATTGAGCTGTTTTTGTTTGTTTGACTAACTTCGTTTGGAAGACGTGGATGAAGCTGCAGTGGCGAATAAAAGTCTAAGATATTCGTCCTAAGATACTTCCATTGCATCATTGAGTTAAATTTGTACGTACAAAAAGATTCCAGTCTTACCGAAGGAAAGTTTACATCTGCGCAATTAGTGCCAGACCACCATTTCTGCAACTCAACCGTTCCCGTCAATCCTTCGGGTGGTGCTCCTTGATAAGCCACCCAATCAATGGTGGCAAATGGATTCGCACTTTCTTCTTTCCTCCCGGTTTGCATGACACAGACGGTAAAGTTTTTTGTGTTGATACTTTCTGTCCATGAAGTAACAGCGTCGTGGACTGTCACAGAGTCATTCAACTTCATGTGGTTGACGGTTATTTGAACATGAACTTGTTTATCCGGATAAAACCGGTATGGAGGAAATGCGACAGTCTGACAGTTTCAATCTGACCATTTTGGAACGTGTAGCAGGTCTATACGGCCCCGTACAATTGGAAAACCTGTTTTATAATAAATTAAGAACATTGCGAGGAAGCGTCACTGTAATAATTAAGCATTATCACTAAAATAGCTTTACTAGCTTGCTTTAGAGCAATCTTTCAGCATTGTCTCCGTGGTGATGGTTGGTGATAAAAAAAAGTGTGTGGGAACTCCAGCCCAACAAAATTAGAACTAAAACAAGGCTACAATCTCCAATCCCGGATACCTTTCCACAACATAATGTATCGCAGCTTCGCTTTTTTTGCGTGCTGGTTTCAGTGCCCAAGATAAACATTTGTTTGCACACGAGTTCAGCGGTCATCATGGTGCTCTCTCAAAATGTTTGTGTTTTTAATGTTTTATGACGCCAGAACGTCTCCAAACGGTACGAAATGTTCAACAAAACTTAGAGGCACCTCTGTGGGGGAAGTTAATAAGTTTTCGCCCTACAGCATTTGGTTAACTTTGGGCTACTCTGTCTTCATGCCGTGTGCTTCGAGCGGCCATATTGGTTTTACTCCTAAGTGAAAGAATCACTTCGATTCTTGCAATCTTGAGAGACTGAGATTAGATCAAAGAGAGAGCAAAATACTTCGAGATCTCCAAGAAGTACAAGGGCTGGTAATGCTTAGTTACCATGCCAACCAGGGTAACAGATATGACTGAGTCCTTGTGGATAAGGCGTGTGGCGTTTATAATCCAGAAGTAAGCAATTACGCAATGATATACGGGCTATTGAATGAAAAGGTGAAACATCATCAGAGCAATTTGGTTACATTTAGGGACTTTAAGAACTTAAATGTTGAGAGTCTTAAAGAAAACTTGAGAACAGCGCCATGGCATGTGGGTGAAATGTTCGAGTCTGTAGATGACAGTTATTGCTATTGGATTGCACTACTAAATAGGATATTGATGTGAAGTATATGAAATAATTCATATTTGAACTGCGGTTGTAGATGAAAGTAAAGAATGATCATCGCCCTTTTTTTTTTTTTTTTTTTTTTTTTTTTTTCAGGCTTCTTCTTTCCAATTGCTTAAATTGGAAAATTCACTGCGATGATCATTCTTTACTTTCAAATAGGATATTAGAAGAAGAAGAAGAATACTTTATTTAGGCACGTGTCGCTTAGGAGCTAAAAAGCTCGTCAAAACGCGAACGTGAAAACAAAATTTACATTAAATGAAATAACTAAATACAATATAAATCTATCAAATAATAATAAAAACTCTATAGATAGATACATATACATAAATATTATAAATTCAAAGATATTTTAAAATGATTTGTAAAATGCTATGGAATAGCCCCCCCGCCAAGGGAGAGCCCAACCCAGCCGACAACAATGCGCGAAGCTAAACACGTCACGTTAAACACGAATGCAACGCACGCCTGAAGACGGCCAAGGTCGGACTCCCCCTAACTCCAGCAGGCAAGCCATTCCACGGCATCGTAGAAAGATACGACCATGACTTATGCTTGCATTCAAGATTAAAATGAGGTAAAACGAGGCGAGTGCCCGAGCCCCTTAAATTGTAATTAACATTTAAAACTTTGAAAAACTCGCTAAGGTATTGTGGTCCCTGTCCATTTAAACATTAAAAAAAAGTAAGACTAAGGACTGGAATTTCCTCCTATTATCTAAATTCTGCAGTTCTGCTTTATTTAATAGAAAATCATAAGAAAGTGCCCTTAAATAGTTCAATATAGTTCTTAGAATATAGTAATTAGTGTCTTCTAACTTGTTTTTAAGTCCATTACTTATACCGAGTAGGAGTGGGCTACAATATTCTAGGTGAGGCAATATGTATGCCTTATAGAGGCGGATCATGACTTCTTGTGGGATAAACTTGCGTAGCTTTTGCAAGGCAGCTGTCTTAGCACAAGCTTTTCTTAATTGTTCAAGTATATATGAACATAGGCCTATAAAAAGGATGAAAGTGAGGGCAAAAGATATGCCTTATATGGAACCAGCTTGGACGAAAGCTATCAATGCAAAGCATCGTTTTTCGAAACGAATTAGCCAAAATAGGACACCGGAGAACTTTGAACTAAAACGGCAATGAAGGAATGAGGCAATGAAACAAAGGTGAATAACGATTAGAAAATATTGATTGAAGTATCGGATGATTTGCGTCAAAACCCGAAGAAATTTTACAAAACCTTCAATACTTTCCTTTGACAGGAAGGACAAGGAAGATGGTGCAAGAGATATACACCTGAACATGGAACACCAGAGGAAATGGGGGGGGGGGGGGGGGGGGGGCACGTAGAATCCTTTGACGAGAGTGAATTTATAGAGAACTGTAGCTTAAAATCAGACTGTTTTAAATGGCATATACAGCCAAACAATATTATTGAAATTATTTATCGTAACCTTTGCAGCTTCCTGGGTGATAGACGAGATTATTTTCAAGTCCTCTGCAATAGCTTAACTTATGCCAGCATCGGTTGTCGTAAGTTGTCCCGTTCGCAGTGCACACTGAGTTTTCATATGAGGGGCATTGGTCATCGCACTCGCACCGAGCGTCATACGCACTGTAGGTCCTACAGACTCCAAATCGAGGGCAACGCACATTAAGGCAAGGATTAAGATCTGTACCAAGAAACAAGTCACTATATTATTAAGTTATTCTCACCATTCAAAAAGAAGACAATCATGTATAATTAAAAAATGTTTGCACACCGGCCAGGGCTCTGTTATTGTTGTGAATCACAAGGTTTATATTATGATGATATCATTAAATGGTTTACTATGCGAAAATTTAGATCATAAACGTACAGACAAATTCATTGAAATGAAAAAACAACCTCCAGTAACAGCATAGCTGACAATCAAGGGATCATGACTCGATCCTAATCCACTGAGGTCTTTAACGCATATCTTCATAGATTCTAATCCAACCTCCTACAGCAAAAATTGATAGCAATCAGAAAATATAAATAGATTTTCAACGAACGTTAATTTGAAGATGTGACCTTCCGATTTAATATAAATTCCCGCTAATTTCAACGATAACTTTGATCAGATCCACACTATTCTTTGTCAGCAATTTTAACGTCCTTTAATCAATTTAGAACACTCATTCTATCCCCTGACTAAACGAGAGAGATGTGATTTGAATACGAAGGTGTGGTCCGAGCAAACAATCGAATAAAATGATTTAGCAAAGCACTGAAAAAATCTCTAATTCCGATCATCAATAATAGCAATACAAACCTACCTCCACCCACGCCGATATGATATTATTTTCTGGAAGACGACTTCCCTTGATCTTGCGATCATATTGATGATTTACGGAAAGAATCACAACTGGCGATTCATAGAAGGTCGTATTGAAAGGTACTTCCTGTAAATACGTAAGAAAAATCAGGAAAGTTTTAAGGAGATGAATTAGTATGTAGCTCTTTTCCCATTATTCTGGGCCATCCTCTATAAACCTTTCACTTCACAAAATAATCTCGCTGAGATAAGACGCAGGGCTTTTTTCAATGAATATAAAGCAGCTTAGCGTGAATTTCAACCTTAGGCTATTGCTTCGAGTCGCTTTCTCCTCTCAGCAACGTCTGACTCCACCAGTCGTTAATGCCGTCCAGTGATGTCATTACTACCCGAAAACCGGGTAGTGATTTTGATTGGTTAATTATCTAAAAATACGCATAATTATGTACAATTATGACAAATTTTAGCAGGACTGTCGCTTGATACTCAGCCATCACATTGGTGGCATTCTTGCCTGGAGTTCAAACATTTCGATAATCGTTATGGTAAACAGCAATATTGCCATTGTCTTCGAAACTGAATTGATAAATTGAACTGCGAATCAAGAATCATTTAGAGCCTGTCTGTGGTTTCCGCGGTGATTTTGTCCGATTTTGTTTATGCGCAGTTTCTGAGACCAATATCATGTTGTCATTCGACCTTCTTGCTATTTTCATATTCAATAATGAGTGTAATGATTCTGTTAGCTTTTCTTTCTTGTTTCCTTGTTTTCATTTCTCTTCGTTAAGGACCAAATAGCTTCTTTTCAATTAAAGGAAATTGTTATGTTTTTGAAGTAAGGCTGCTTGGAAACGGACGCAACATTGTTGGATGTTACATGTTGCGTCCGTTTGCACACCCTGTTGCAAGTTGTTGGATGTTGTTGCGTGTTGTTGCGCAAAGTTTGAAACCGGTCAAACTTTTCAACCAACAACTCCCAACATTTTTTTTGTTCCGTGATCGCCGAAGCGTAGCGACACAATGCTGGATCCGTTTGCACAGCTATTCCGACATTGTTGGGGCCACACACGCTCAACATTGTTGGGAGTTGTTGCATCCGTATGCATGCAGCCTAAGTTCCGTGTGTGTATTTATTTCATTGCGTGATTGCTACTGAGTTTGAATTAACCCGGCTCAGCATACTGCATGCAGTTGATAGTTTTAACGTTAAACATGAATTACGATCGAAAAGAGTAAAGCAATTCTGTCAGCTATTCTTCCCTGAAGAGACTCGAGTAACTCTTTACAAAAAGCATGAAGGTGGCACAATGTATGAGACTAATGTACCTACAGCTTTTTGCGTCCTCACGAAAACCGACAATCATAAGAAACAATGAGCTGCGTGATAAACTTTTCATAATTTTTGTAACGACCTCTAATCGGCTCGTATTAGGACAACAGCAGTTATCACTTAGCACTTAGGTTATCATTTTTAGGCGACCGCTACAAGGTTGGTTCGGCGGGCAAAGACAAAGTTTTAACTTTTAAAGATATAGTTCAGTGGTTATTTTAAATAGTACGGAACGAGTTGCCAAGATTTAGCATGCAATTGTCACCAAAGGGAGACAAACCTCTCCTGAGGGAGAGCAAGGGTGGAGCCCGCACTCGTCCCCACCAATGTTGCCCGGGATCAAACCCGGCGTAGACGCATAAAAAGTTATAGCCTGTTATTTTAAAATGTGATGTTTTTTGTGGCTTGAAAGAACTTGAAACAGCAAAGTGTTGCATTATATCTTTTTTTTTTTTTTTTTTTTTTCAATTCAGCTTGCTCTAAAATGTTCAAAAATTTTGTTTTTATTGCTTCTCTCTTTAAAAAAGCCGTCAGACTAAACATTATCTTACTAAATGTGTAGGAAAGAAAAATATATACGTGGTAATATGTAAGAATTCAGACAAGAATTGTAATACATGAATATGAAAGTCCATTCACAGAAAAGAGGGTTGAACTAGCAAAAACAGCGTGAGATAATCCACTTCCTGTTTTCGTGTAACCTCCGTTACTTTTAAAAATAAATAAAATTATCAAAATACCTGTCCTCTATTCATCTTATATTCCTAAGTTGCCTTATGCTTCAAGGGAAACTAAACTTCTTAAAACTATGCAAGAAAACTCCGAGAACGACAAACTCAGCTAAAATTCCCTTATGACACTTGACAGAGAGATGCCTTACCAATGCAACACTTGAGGGTTACTTAATACGAAATCTTCTCTCTGTCATCAAGGCTTGAGTTGTTTGATGGGGCAATCGTGTGACAGCATTTCCCGAAATTTACCTGACGTTTATCCCATGTTTTAGAGACCGGACAAATTCTTGGTAACGGAAATTAAAATTCTACCTTTTTCTGTTACATCTTTAAGTGAAATTAATAAAACGGAAAAACCAAACATACTCCATAATAATCCTCACTAGTTTCTCCGTCACCACAAAAATCAGCACGACTCACTTTTCATTTTTTCCTGCTGTAATCTTAGTAACGGAAGTTACAAACTTAACTGTTCACCCTAAATCCTGCTATTTTGAGATGCATTTCTTTCCACAGGCTTTTGCTCTTCATTTTATGCATTGCGTATCGAAAAGAGCAAACTTAATTAATATTTATTATCATACGCCATATTTAGCTCTAGGCAATTTGTGATCTGCCCTCAGATAGGTAACGGAAGTTTCATAAAAATACGGACACTAGTTCACTGTAGTTAAAAGCAACAAAACTGACCTGCAGTGAGAAGTGATTATGTAAGACTTTAGTTTAGGTCCCTCCCGAGACAATGGATTGATTAGTTTCCATAGCATAAGGCGACAAGCACAAATATACCGTAACCTTCTATACACACTCTCTCTGCGGACATAGCAAATTTGCATTTTTTTTTTTTTTTTTTGGACACTTTTGGCCTTGATTCCCTCAAAGTTACTTTCTACAGGAGCACAAATGGGTACTATTTTAAGTATTTTTCAGCGAAATGATTAGGGGAAAACCTTTTGATTCCCCAAAAATTGCCACGGACATCAAAAAATGTTGCCTAGTCACTGTACGGCGTTTTCCCAGTCCCTCTCGGTCAATTCGTTTCGGTGACGTATCCGAGGTGGACGGGCGGCGGGAAACGCCCTCACATTTTCGCATGGACCACGTGACCCGAAACGCTTTGGCTGCGCGGAAAAATGAGGCCTAGGGACTAGGCAACAAAAAATGGTAATTTACCCACTTAACGTGGAATGAATGTACTAATACAACTCAAGAATTACGCAAAATAAGTACGAAAGGTAGGGTGGAACCAGCCATGGGTAAGAAGATGATAAGGAAGATTAATTAAAAATTCGTTACTTTGGCAATCAGCTGTTCCCTAAATAACTGTTACAATAGTTATTCAAACTGTTACTGTTACTGAGATCAATTGAAAGTTTTAATCCTACAAATAACTGTGCTAAATATTGAAATAAAGCTAAGTAGTTTTCACCTGACAAAAGCCATAGTTGTTCTGGGCTGATGGATTTCCACTGTTTGCAAAATATTCTTTTCCTGTAATTGTAAAGTTGAGCAGACTCCCATTGCCAGTGAATGCGAACCAGTCCTGGGGCAAAAAAAGGTAAAAAGTTAAAAAGGAAGAAAAGAACAGATTAAACTTACCATCTTTAAGATGGGAATAGTCATGCCAGACTACGAATGACATTTTCTGAAAGTCGGCAGGATTTTTCAGTGCCATCATGATTACATATTTTACCTGCAACCTCATTTCTCTGTACTCTACAAAACTTGAACACTCTGGCTGCCACTTAAGATTGATCAGTTAATTTTTACTGAATTCTATTTTTTAAAAACTTCGTTTCAAAATATCTGATAATGCTCTGGTAGGTTTTGCTCAAACTTCGCGGACATTAAGATAGCTACTAGATGAAGAAGTTCCGTAAACGATTCCCAGTGTTAAACACGTCATTACTTTGTCAGAACAACTCAGATGTCAACGTCCCACTAATCAAAGCAGATTTTCATCTTTAACTTATAAGAACGACGCAGTTAATACTCAAACATGGAATATATTATTCGCAACTTATGACATCGACACAAAACAACTGCCGACGTCGCGACACGAGACACAACAAAAATATTTCAACCCGAATAAAAAAAAACGACACATAATTATACTATCATATTTGCAAACGCCATGCACGTTCTGAGTGATCCGAGATGATAATACTAGTATAGTCCGTGATCTTTCACTTTATTGCAGTTGTTTAATTATTCGAGCATAATACTTCTCTTACCAGAACTGCATCTTGGTGTTTGCCATCAAAGGGCAAGAATTCCCTTAAGCACACTTCAAATCCTCCAGAATTGACGTTTTCTAACCATGCGTACATGGCGTCATTTGGATTTGTACTGCGAGTGTACTTAACAGAGACAAATACATGAGGTTCGGAAGCAAAGTTCTACAAAAAAGGATAGGATATATAGGCAAATAATAAACTATTAACCGGAAAAATAAGCAACATTTCCTAGAAATCAAATTAGAGTCACTGTTGTACACATGTAAGCTGCGTTAATTTAATGACGAGTAAACAGAAAACAGGGATCAATACTATTAGACTAATTATGTTGGCTAGGAATTCTTTTTTCTTCGTCCCCTTTTTTCTGAAAATAAATGCAAAAAGCGGGACATTTATACACATTACTAAAAGGTACAAATATAACTTTAGCTTTCAGCTAAGCTTTCGTACTTGCAATGTGAAAATATTAAAATTTCAATTAAAGGAAGATAGCTTTTAATAAATTTATTATTTAACTACCAAAGTATAAAATTATTGTCAGTTATAACTGTTATCTAACCTTAGAAAAGGCCACCTTCTCACATTTGGTTTCTGTTGTCCATATTCCGCTAAAAGAAACGCTTCCATGCGTTAACATGGGTTTGTCCTGGAATGCTACCCAGTTGATTATTCCAGTGTCATTTGTAGAACCTGTTGCACGTGAGCATAACTGAAAACCAGCTGTACTAACGGACTCTGCCCACACAGCGGAAGGTGAATGAACACCTGATGACTGATTTTCATGGCTTAATGACGCAAAGACTCGAACCTGAAATGCGACAGGTAGAAATATACATTAATGAGGAATCAAGACAAGACAAGACACTATTTATTTGGTTATAGTTACATACACAAGCGAAAATGCCACCCCAATCGACACAACCGCTCCCCCACATCCCCTCTTCCCCTCCCCCAATCCTGGTCCTATTCCAAGGATTAGATATTTCCCAACCTAAAATCATCGTCAGAATCCTCTGGCTTTTTTGTTTTGTTTAAAAACACACTACCTTCTTGGGATTATGGAGCACTTAAGGATACCTATGTGCACTAAATTCGCTGAGGTCATAACATCGATAAAAGCCACAATGTTGCCAAATCAAAATTTGTTAAGGAGATAGTTTGTAAAGAAGCTTATTGCAGTCTGCTTACGTAAGAAAGTTTCCGCGAACCCATTAGAGAAAGCCACTTTATAATTTCTTTTGTAGGGTTTACTTACTGTTCCAGATCCACTAAATGTTTGCGGAAATACCACGTTAGTACAGCGTGGCAGTGTACAATGTTGTGGCGCCTCACATCCGCTGTTGCAATTCCATCCTTGACGTGTCTCTGATGCGTTTAGTTTACCAACTTGATAGGAAATGCCTATAAGATAGAAAAAATTCTAGAAACTTATCCAAAGTTGTTTCAATGTAGTGGAAAAAGAGCGGAAACAGAGGGTATGGCGTGGGACGAGATATATGAGGAGAGTGTTGCTTGAAAGGAAATGAAGACAGGCTGGAGGCGTGTCTGTGTTCATTTGAAATGCGAGGAAAAATGTGGAACTTTCATGGGTAAAATGTGATGGAGATAGAAAATTATTTTTTCTTCATTTAGTGAAGTTCTTTAACAACAAAATATAATATCACTCCAATTTTTCTTTTGTAAGGATAATGCAAATTTGCTAGTGTCGATAGCCCTCACGTAACTTGGCCTATGACTCAACAATGGTCTAGTAGTTGGGATCAAGTACGAAAGACAGTAAGAAGTATCTACTGACGGTTGCGTTGAAAATGGCCGAATGATGGGCTAAAAGAACGCAGCTAAGCGCTTAGGAAGAGGATTTCTACGACATATTGATATTTAAATGTCAAATACCCAAAACGCTCTTAAGAAATGGTAATAAACAAGTTGGTGAATGGCATTTCTTTATGATCATTATTTCGATACACGCACACAGCAAAACGTTTGGAGCCAGAAACTATTAAAAGGTACAAAAAGGTAATTATCTTCAAGAGATTTTTCTAATTAATGCAAATTTGAATACATGAACAATCATAATTTGTTGTTTTGTGTTTATTATCACATTCACTGCCAATAAAGTCTATCCCACCGTCAAAATCAATGATAGGCAACCCGATTTTGACTCCTCTCACTACTTTTTCTCTTATATTCAGTGAGACGAATTGAGAGCAAATCTAAATGTCTAGATTCTGCGAAAGGCCATCAAATTACCGCTTTGCTAGCATCACATGACGCGAGCTCGCCTCCTTGCACCAAAAGCCGTCAGCGACAGATATCTCTGATTGGATTACGGCAAAGCGCTGCTCGGATCGGAAGATTCCAATTTTTTAAATGCTACTTGAAAGTAACTGGTAGAAGGTGGGAATGACTGATTCGGACTGGATACGAAAATCAAAAAATATAACCTTATCTAAAGTTCTCTGTTAAAAGCGGATCGCTGAAGTGCCAGATATCACTATTAAAATCGAAATTTGAAATAGATAAAATTTCCGCGTTAAATCAGAATGTGGGTTTTTAAGGACCTTACCCCATTGGAAAAATCTTAATATGTTCTACTGAAATACCCGCAAACTGCAAGTCTTCTGAGCGTATGAAACATCGTATCAATAATTGCCTGAGTCTTTCCTTTTAGCCACTTTGTTTCGTTTTCTTTCAAGTGGTAGCCTCATAACAGACAGTAATTTTCTTAAAAGATTTTAACCGAGATGCGACAAACGAGTTAATCGATTTAGGCCTTTGTAATGCAATCATTTTTTTTTTTTTTTTTTTTTCAGAAAAAGGGATGTAAAGGATCTGCAAACAAGAAACAAGGAGATAATAAAAATACATTGATATGTAACTTTCTTTTGAGACAGAATGCTGTAAGGTTCAGTCCCTGAAGCCAGGAGCCAGTTACCTCAAAGTTTTAAATCATTCATTTGTAAGTTTCTAGTGATTTGAATTTGTGATCTCCTCCACAGTTTTCTTCACGAGGAGACCCGCAAAAACGTCGGTTAAAGTGATTAGTGTGTGCCTTAGCCAGACGTGAGCTTGAGCACAAATTTAGTTACATAAAAACGGGGAAACGGAGAAGGGCGTGAAATGTTCCCCAAACTTGTAAACAAAACATACTCCGAAAAATTCGAATGATCTTACAGTTAGACCTTATATTAGATGAAGCCTGAAATAGAACATTTTCCCTAGAGAATAAATATGAATTAACGGACTTTGAACAAAGTGAATTAGGTTTTATAAGATATAAATTTAAAGATTTTTCTTTAAAAAAATTTCCTAATTATCGAATACCTAAGAACAAACACTGTGACACACATGGAATACATGTATACACCTTTAACAGTTGTTGAGAGAACCCCTAGGTGTAGGAAAAAGACAAAAGTTGCAAATTTTCCGAGTTCCATCTGGCTGCTGAATCTAGATGCACTAGTGGCTGTCGATGCTAGAGGATTTGTTATATGGCGGTCCAACTGCGTTTCCTGGGCTAGCGTTTAACAAATCAGTGAAGTATGCCAAATCCGGCTTAACAAGTAAAAACAAGCTGATTGGGTAATAAAAACGAAATGATGCATATTGATCTTATGCTTGATACTCTTTGCAATCATTTCGATCAATTTCATATACCATTAGGAGCTCAAGTCTCTGAAAATAATTTATCATGATGTTGTTTTTAAGCCCAACTCTTTCTAAAGAAGTTTAATATCTCTTCCCAGAATTTACCAGTTTTTATTGATATTTGTAAGAGCAAGAATAATCTTAAGTCTGTTTCCTACCCTGTAAAGGGGCAGGCAGCTGGCCAAAGCTGAGATGTAACTCTCTTGGAAAGCGTAGATGACAGTAACTCGTGCAGTATACCACGTACTGGGTTTTAGAAAATCTTATTACTACACATGCACTATGTTTTCTTGAAAGAATAAGCGAGACTCGCTACTATATCAACCATCCGCTGTTTTCTTGGTCATCCAATGAAATTATTGCATTTGCACTTGTTTCATGATTTAATTTATTAAATAGTTAATGATGGTTTTATTTTTAGCAAACTGGACCTTCTTTCAAAAAGCCAAGTTAATGTTGAGGGTTTTTGGCGATGACATGTATTAAGTTCAGCAAGCGTCCGCTAGTCACATACAATCCCTTTCATGGAATTTTAAGGAAATATTTCTTTCTGCACCAGTCCGAACTAGTCAGTACAGGGTAAGCTGTTAGTGGACTTGAAGAAAAGCGCATCTGATTTTCAGATCCGCGAAACAAAACATTCGTTAAGTAGAAGTAGAGGAATTAACTCCTTTTCAAATCTTATGATTTTTTGTTGTTCTTAATTAAAAGAGATTTGTCGTCACATTTGCTTGCAGCCAATGTACACAACCGCAAACTTTTAGAAACCACTTAACAGTAGAAGGGCTTAATTAACTAGGATTAATCCCCTAAAAGTAGCGTGAGTGCAGCGTTAAAAGGGGAAGGGGAACGCGGCAATTGGGCGCGTGAGAGCGCGAGGGGCGCGCGAGGAGAAAGAAAGAGGGAAAAGAGTGAAAAAAGTCCTTGTTTTATACTTCCTCGCGCGCCAGAATTCCTGTTTTCCCTTTCCCGTTTTACGCCTGCTACGCAGACTACCCTCCTTAGTGAAACCCTACATTCTAACTTCGAATTCCGCAGGTGAAATGAATAAACTGCACGCTGTCAAGCTGTTTAAATTAACATACACATGCGTTAACGTCTTTTCACTGCTACTGGAGACCTTGTATACATTGGAAATCCAGTTTCCGACTTTTCAATCCAACATGTACACCTTGAAATACGAACAATCTAGCCAAAAAAGTTAAAAACTCAGAAGTAAATCCTTTTATTAACAACTTCGCAATTGACAGATTTTAGTTTCTTAAACCAGTTTTTGAATAAATAGTAAATTATGGCTTTCAATACTGCTTGCCTTCTAAAAGCCTGAGATTCCTTCACTAAAAAACGATAAAAACTGAGTTACCTATCAAACAGTGAATATTTTTTGTTATTCCCGGTTGGCCAGGTTTGGCAAGATATTTTTATTCTGCAGCTTTTTTGACCGAGGTACATCTTAATACCACTTAATCCACGATTAAGCAGTTTTTAGACTGAAGGAATCACGCTCCCAAGAATTAGCAGAGAAGACCTTATAATGAAGAAAACCAACTCAAACAGTAGTTTTTTATATTTAAAAGGTCTTATTTATCCTTTATTTTAGGTCACATATATATTGTATGCAAGTTTTATGCGTGACCAGAAAAAATAGGTGACAGATGACAACGGCTGCTAAAGCTCTCTTATGCTGTTTTCAGGTCACTCAAGTGTCTTTCTGAGAAAACTAAAGATGAAGTCCCATCACGATAAGGGTAACCAGTTAGAATGAAAAAGGAGAGTGAAGAGATGGCCGGCTTACTTTATCTAATGTGATGCATAAGCTGCTAGTCGAGACAATAAGTCTGCAGTGGTCAGATTTAAAAATGCATACAAAATATCCATTCTGCTGCTCATTAATTAAATAACGTATTATCATTCACGTAAAGAAGCTTCCCCTAACCAGGTTCAAAACTGCTTCACAGTACAGAACAACAACAACAAAAATAACAATTAACGCTTTTAGGAGCATCAGTCGTGCAGTCAACTTTTTCTAAGAGGAACACCTTTGGGGCGTGCACTGAGTGTTTGTTCAAGACTGATGTCCGTCTTACAAAGAGTCAAATAAAGTGATCAGAGAAAGGAAAGGACCAACTGTAGATGTCCGTTTTACCGAGATACCCGTCTTATAGAAAAGTCCGTTAAGAGAGAGTCGACTGCACCAGAGACAGAATTTAGAAAAGAGTTTACATGGTAACAAGAAAATCATCTCTCGTATCATTTTTATCCATTTTATCTTTTGTAGAAAATTGTTTAACGTCATTACTTTTAATTTAATTTTATTTCATTTAGTTAGGCGTCTTGCTTGATGGCAACCCCCTTTGCAGGACTACAAAATTTTGAATAAAGGTTGAATAAAGGTTGAGGACTCCACTCGGCGATCATAGCCATCTTTTGTCTTCTTGATCGAGGGGGAGGAAAGGAGGCTATGTCTTAAACGCGTCAAACTTTTGAGGTCGAAGCAGCCCTTCGTATTTTACTCCCTTACAAGATATCAATAATCTTGAAACTTAAGGTCATACATAAAGACGGTTAATCTAGAGAATCTGAGCGGTTTCAACATTATTCGCTTATTTGTTTAAGAAGAACAAAATGTTTACAAAACAGCTAAGTAGTCAGCGCCTCAGTACACACTAATCAAATCCTTCTTTCTACATCGGCCAACTAAAGCTATCCCCATGATCTTTCACCCACGTTTTTAAAGACAAGTAAAATTTCATTAATTTCAAAAGCGCTTCGTTTTCTACTGACAATTACCGAACATGAACTATTAAACTGTTCATGATACGGCCACCAAAATTACGAAAATGATACGATGCACTCTACATGTCCACCATCTAAGTCCAACTTGATTGACACTATGAAGTAATTTGACGTCACTATGATACGGTCAGTTTTCTTTGTCCCTGGGGAAGGCCATTACGTTTTCTTTACATTAGCACACACTGAAATGAGGTCCTGTTAGGGCAGGAGCCTACCTAGTTAGGGTAAATTCAGACAAGCCTAACATGGCCTTGGAACAGCGACATTGGAGGAGAAATGGTGACAAGCGGTACAAAGATGGGTCGAAACTGCGACAGCGACAGAAAAAAGCGAAAATACAATTATAGCAAAATACCGACAGCGACACGGCTACCTCCTCAATACGTGAAACAACAGTTTTTGAAATTTACTTTAGAGACGTACGTAACTCTCCTGAAGCCCTGAGAGGGCATCTTAAATGTAATATAGACACTCGTTAACGCGGACAACAGACACATGATTCCTGCCCAATCAAGAGATTCTCGTAGAAAGCAGCCAACCACGCTAATGCGTGCACTTCATTCTCATTTGCGTGCATAAGGCTTTCCTTCTTTAATATATCCTGAATGTTTCAATGACGACGGTTTTTGGAAAGTTAGGAGAAGTTCAATTTGGCGATCCTAATGTCCTGTTGTATTCGATCCTTTAGTATTTTGTTCAAGTAAAGGGTGTACTATTTCATTAAATAACATGACTTGCTTAATACCGACACCCCGTCAATACAGACACTTTTTATGACCTCCCCCCCCCCCAACCCCCGTATCCGCATTAACGGGTTTGTCTATAACAACAAGGTTTTAAAGAGGTTACCACCACTCATTCAGCAGTTCCCTTCGAAAGATAGTCACAAGTTATTTAATAATACCAAGGATTTCGTTATAGCGATTCCCTATTAAAAATTTCAAGTTAACATCCACTCTATGCCGATGCTCTGATCATGACTAGCTGAAAGCTATTTTTCATGGAAATATGCAAAAATTTCCGGACTGAAACATCGAACTTTATCAAATACCGTAAAGTTCCGCAAGTAACGAGTACTTTCGGATTTAGCAGCCTTTTCATATCGCTACTTTTGGGAGGTCACTACTTTCGGTTAGCTAAAACGTGTACAGTACATGAGCCTTACTAAGTTCAAGTAATTATCGCCACAATTGTGAAAACATCCACAATTTTTATTTGGCGAAAGGCATTTCATGTTATAGCTTTTTGAATAAAAATTTAAAAGAATCCTTAATTACGGTATGGGTATTCACAGACCAAAGGAAGACTTTTGTATTATGTATTATGTACCTTTATGTTACATAATACATCAGTTTGGTAAAGTTTGTTGTATCTATGACTTCCGTTATTTCCAGCAAAAAGGGAAATTACTTTTGAAGTCACTACTTTCGGAAGGTCGTTATTTTCTGGCGGGTTCGTTACTTTTGGCATTCGCTAACACCTGCGAAAGTTTTTCGCTACTTTCGGAGGGGTGCTTCGTTCACGAAAAGGGGAGGGGGGTCGTTACCTTTGGTACTTACCTGTACAAGAAGTTCATTCTATTCAGTAGGAGCTTTATATTAAATAAATGAAATTTTAAACAAATCTCGTGCCAGAGAAGATCTCGAACCTTTAGGAAACAGTAAAAACCCACGTATGAGAACCTAGATTTTTCCATAGTTAGCCTAAACAGGTTCTCATAGAAATGGTATTTAGTGGGAGTTTAGGCTACGTGGGTTCTTAAATAGGTTCTTAATTTGATAGGGGCACTAGCAGTCAGCATAGATAACTACTACAGGGCATATGTCATATGGAATATTTAAGCAATAGACCACACTTTCTATGGGTTTACCGAGGGTGCTAATGGGGGTACACAATTCTCAGTTAACTACTATTTTTTTGGCCAATTCTCAGTTAACTACTAATTTTAGTTAGCTATTAACTTTCACTTCCATACAGCGAATATTATTCCGTCATAACCCGAATTTTCCTTCTTTCAGCAAGTCGATCATTTTTGGGGGTAGGCCCTTACTAAAATCAAGGTATAAATTTACATGAACTCTGCCACTGGTACAATTCAGCTGACAATTTATTAGTAACTAAAAATATAAGTCGCATAACCAAAATAGATCCAGACGCACTGGTCATGCATGTCCTGCCATAAACTGTTTCAAAGGTCACTTTCTTCGGCACTTTCATTATGTGATCGGAATCGCAGTCTTGTACTTATCTGGTTGCTGTATGTCCTGCCCACGTTTCAATTCATTTTCAATCCTTGCAATCCATTGCAAGAGACGACGCAAAACATTATCAATGCCAAAATATAGTTTTAAATAACAAAACTAGCTAAGACTATTATTTTTGGGATTCAATTGGTGAATTTAATCACTGCTTGCACCGATGCTTGCTTGCACTGCTTGCACTGACAAAGGCATGACATGACACTCACTTTTCGTGAGTGTAGCCCACTTCGAACTCGTAGTTCGTTTAAGCGATTACTTTACTGTGGTTCCAAAGTCTTGGGCGTAGTTCAAAGCACTAAATATTTTGTGTTGAAGTGAGAAACCAGTGTAAGCTTTCCACCTGTGTTTTCACAAGTTTTTTGACCTCGATACAGTTTTTGTCGACATCCTCTTTCATGTCCCGCAATGCTACCTTTTTTCGCAGACGTACTTTTTTCTCGTATTTCAAAAGCCTTATAAAGATATCCAAGAGTTTTAAAAAATGAAACCGCCGAAACTGTTTCAGAAGGACTGGTTTAAACACGAGCTTTTCTTATTCAAAAAGTCTCAATAGTAAGAACTCCAACATCAGTTACAAAAATTATATCTCGTAAGTACAGATTCCATGTACTTAAAAGAAAGATTGCTGATTTCTTTGAACCATCAGAAATTCTTTTTCTTTTGGCTAGATGCAATACTAAGAGTCACTATAACCTGAGATCAGGCGTTATTTTTTTTCTTTTTTTTTTTTTGCTTCTTTGCTTCTTTGGCTCGAGAGGGAAAAAAATAACGCCTTCTTCCCGTGAGAGACATAAAGGGCTAATAGGGAGAGGGCATGATCTCAGGCTAGAGTCACTACTATTTTTCAGTCATTTTCTTTTACTCTCTGTAAGAGTTGCACCTGTTCATTAATACAGACATTTTGTGCCAATCCCGATAGTTTCCATCTGAGAGCTGACTGTTTAGTTTGTGCAACACCACACTTAAGCCTCTGGCGACAAAAATATAATGTTACACAGTCTTAATTTATTCTAATTGCAATCAAATTAAGACTTCTTCATTTTCTTCTTTATATTCACGGTATTATGAACTCGTTTATCTTTCAGCGTGTGTTCTACTAGTCTTTTCAGGCCGGGCACTCACTGTTGTCCTGCAAAAAATCATAATAACAAGCACATTCTATGATCTAATTTTACAGTGGAATCTTTGTGGGGATCGATTTGAAAGCAAATTTCTCCATAGGCTTCATTCTGTTTCTGTACAATACAACCATTAGATTTATACCGCAGTGAAGCATAATTTGTTGTTGTTTATGTAAAGACTGTCACACGAGATCATTCGAATGCAATTTTCTAGTAGAACTTAAAAAATAGCCAGAACCTTCTTGGATCGCGGTTCTGTAACTAAAAAAAGTTATTTACCACCTTAGTGTATATTAAAAAAAAGAAAAATCGCTGAATTGGGTGACTGAAATATTTTATTTTACTAACAAGCTAAACGCCAACGTACAGAACAAAAACCTTGCTATCGCAATTATGAAGTCGTCACCTCAGAAGTAAAAAAACCTTAAAGGTTCATAAAAGTTCACTCTAAAACTTTGCATGCACAAAGAAAATTTATAAAACCATTGCATGTTTTTTTGTAGCCGTTTATTATCATTTGGTTTTAACTGGCAAGATAAAACGCGACCTTCGACCTGTAATATTCAATAGGCCATTTTGACAGTACATAAACATAAAAGGCGAAAAAACACTTTAACTTATAAAACATCACCTAAATATTTTCTGTATATCGTATAGAAATACGCCAAAATATCAAATCTAATTATAGATTACAGGGATCTAAAGATATAAAGCAATAAATCCGAACCTACCTACAGCTAGAAGGCGCCATTTTTCTTGCTCTGACAGCCGATCGAGAGCGGAAAGGCCAGCTAGTTTCAGTCCTACTCCGCATCACAGCTGGACAAGAGAGCGCGTATGAGCGTTTCAACGCCCTAGATTCTTACGCCCTGCACTGACACTAGGTGGCGCGCCCGTGATTCTGTGAATCAGACACTACGGCGTTATGAAATCACTTGTGCACCAAGTAGAATTTTATAATTAATATGTTTTAGCTTGAGTAGGAGAATGTTATTGTAATGCCATGGTGATCTAAACTCCTAAGAGCAATTTTTAAAGCAACAGAAACACTAGGTGGCATGTCCGTGATTCTGTGAGTTAGACACCGCAGTATTTATGAAATCATTTGCGCACAGAAAATTAAGAGTCAATATGTCTGATATGTTTTAGCTCGAGTAAGCGAGTATTATTGTAATGCCATGGAGTTCTAAACTCCTAAGAGCGATTTTTAACAACATAATCACCAGGTGGCACGCCCGTGATGCTGTGAGTTAGACACCACGGTATTATGAAATCACTTGCGCACAGAGGAAAATTAATGGTCATTATGTCTGATATGTTTTAGCTCTAGTAAGCGAGTGTTATTGTAATGCCATGGTGATCTAAACTCCTAAGAGCGATTTTTAAAGCAACAGAAACACTAGGTGGCACGCTCGTAATTCTGTGAGTCAGACACCACGGCATTATGGAAACACTTACACACCAAGTGGAAATTTAAAGGTTAAAGGGACACAGGCAGCTATGTGACCGCGCTGACCTGGACACTACTTTTGTCAGTTTTGAAAAGAGTTTACCTCAACCCGAAATCAAATGAACGCGTCGGCTACATCTAGAAATCCGCTTCAATCCTTCCTAGTGTTTTATTTGATCCTCAATCTTTTACAGGAAACCTCTTTTTGAGCAAACTTTAACTCATCCTATGACATTATATTTATTATATTTATCATATTTGGTTAAAAACAGTATCCAAAGGAACATGAACAGAAGAGGTGAGAAACGGGTAGGCTCCGGGCGGGAGAAATCGCTTTCGTTTACCAAAATAACAAAAGAAATGAATCAATAACATTGGCGAGCAAATAATCGTTATATGTATTTGGAAAATCGATGGAAAAGGTTACATATGTTTTGGAAAATCAAACTTTCTCGACCTTGAGCCTTCGACAATGATTCATGCCGACTCCGTGTCATTCCTCACCTCTACTGATGATCGAGTTCAGAAGTATTCGTCGATGTTTGGCTTTTCCTGGACAAATCCATCGATGAATTATCAATGGTATATAAAAAATGTGTGCTCTGATGTGGCTTAAGGTCTATAATGACGATTTGGGCTTGTAAATTGTTCAACTCAACAAGGTTTGTTTTGAGTATTCCGGATACGCTTCTCACTTTCTGTTTCACGCTCGTGTCTTGTGACATGCAAATCAGCTAAGAAATGGTATCTAATGCGCATGTGCATCAGCTGACTGTGTCCCTTTAATATGTTTTAGCTTGAGTAAGCGAGTGTTATAGTAATGTTATGGTGTTCTAAACTCCTAAGTGCGAGTTTTATTACGCAACAGAAACACTAGGTAGCGCGCCCGTGATTCTGTGAGTTGGACACCATAGTGTTATGGAATCACTTGCGCAATAACTAGAAAATTAAGGGGTATAAATGCTATATGTCTGTCTTAGAGTGTTTTGTATTAAGTGTTTTTTTTTTTTTTGTTTTTTTTTTTTGTAGGAGACCCTCCGCCAGTTATATTGTTCGGCATTTATTAGTAAAAGATTTGTTTTTTCGTTGCAAATAAAACACGCGTAGCAATATTCCCATTTCTGGCACTTTTAGGACGTCCTGGAAACTGGAAAGCACAGTACGTAACCGGTTATTCGGAAGAAGGCTTTTCTCTTTCTTTTTGATATTTATTTAGAAAAATACTGTTGCAATCCGTTCACTGAGAATCTCTGCTCATGCGGTCACACTTCGAAAACAATATTTTTGTGGTCTCGCGTTCTCCTCGCGGGCGCCCTTGTGCTTTTAATCACCTGGAGACTTTGGTTTGGTTTTAGTTTGATTATTTCACGTCATAGTTACACAGAAACGTTTCGACGTGGCCCACACAATGTAAACGAATTTGAGTAAAGTGGTCGCCGAGTGTTCTGAAGTTGCTTTGTTTGAAAAGGCATTTACAATTTTTATATAAAATCGATGATATATTTACGGAGGTTTCGGTTATCGTTAGCCTCCCCGCAAACGTATTTTGGGGTTAGTTTGTCCCGTATTCATTTCTCCCCCAACAATAGCGTTATCTGGGTTATCTCTCCAACCATTATCCTGCTGCGATACTGTCCTGAGTGTCCATCGACCGATTATACACAGGACTGACAGGCGCTATTCACGCGATGCGCGCGCTAATATAGCGCTCGCGTAACCGGTAAGCCTGGTACCCTCAGAAAAGGGTCGTTGGGTTTTAAATCAGTTGTGTGAAATTTTCGCTAATGAGGCTGTCAGCCGGGTGTAGAAATTTTGCTATTCTTAGTTTACGAAAGCTACGAAATTTCTAGGTGCCTAGAGATTACTACAAAATCCGAAATTCTTAGGTGAACAAACCACACAAATCCCGAAACTATGAGCCTAACAAACGGTCACCACGAAACATTTTAGTCATTTAGCCACAGTGAAAATAATTTGTAAACAAACCTTACTGATCTCTCTGTTTACGTACAACAAGTAATTGGACGAGACAAGGGACGAGCACTATTATATTTTAAACAGATAGACTTGAACGAAGGTGGGTCTTGACAGTGATAGGAAACAGCTAACGCGGACTTATAATAATTAAAAATATCCGATTTAAAGGAAGCTAAGGTCGATAAGCTCAAGTAGTTAATCCGCTAAACAATTCCAAAATCTACCACTTCTAATGAAAAAAGAATTCTGGTATGCCGTAGTTTTACATTTCTTACGGACGGTGCCCACTAATGGGAAGGATTTTTTTCCCAGATAACGACTATGTGAGACAAGTAGATCATATCAGGGGCTATTGAAATCCAAAAAGAAAACAGGGGGTACGTAGCCACGCATTTTTCAGAGATAACTGCGCTTCAATATGGAGAAAAACGCTGAATAGGCATTCTTTAGAAAAATGATAAAAAGTTATTTTTTCCCCAAATTTCAGAGTGTACACGTGAACTGGCACAAATGCAATGATAATTTTAACAAAGTTTCAAAATAAGGAACAAACGATAACATAACAACCGCTCTTTATACGTCTTTTTTTGAAACGTCAGCACAACTGGGAAGTTATCAGCAAGTACCCGTCTCCACGCGTTTGCCTTAAAATAGTGTAAACGACATTTTCCCCAAACCAAAAATTGATCGTTTGCTGAGTAGGCTTATTACTCTCATTTGGTGAGATAAGAAGTAGAGTTTACCACGCGTTTTTAGAAGTTAAATTGGTTGGTTGGAGCTTACTTGCAATTTTTCCCATCCACTCCCCGGTCAGTTTCACTATTGCTTCACTCCACGCGGAGTACTCTGGGATATCCACAATGGCTAACAGTCAGAGAGAACAACAATCCACGGAGGAGAGCAAAAACAGAAAGTAAAGCAGGACATTTCATGGACTCTAAGGAAAACAAAATATATTATTTCATTCAACTGGAACTTCTCCGTCCCAAAAATTGAACAAAACGTTTTGGAGAAGAGCAATACTTCCAGCGTACATAGGGTAGTATGGCGAGCTCAAGATCCAAGGCTAGTGCTGTAAACAAACTACTGTACTGTAGTGGAAAATAGTCGACAGGGACTCTTAGACAGGTACTCCTTTAATCGTTTGCTTACCTGTACATGTCCTCAAGATTTTTTTAACTGTAGATGTAATATGGATTGTAAACCTTCTATCGTTTTTTATCATTTTACTGGATACTTCGATCAAACATGTTATTAAACTTCAGCGTACATTCAATGAGCTTATATCTGTGCTTTTTAATGCGCTATCTCTTTCGGGCTTTGCCACAAGTGTCATATGATTTGCATAGACTCAAGTTCCATATATGAGCTCTCTTTTAAAAAAGCTGAATACTGTGAGTCAGAGTAGTTGTACCGAATGCGTTTATGTACCCTCATAAATAAACTGGGCTATAAAGATCATTTTATATATTTCGTTTTGATTTTTTTTACTGTAGCACTCTGTGTCATGATCATTCACTATTTTTCGTTTCTAAATGTTGATTTTAGGCTTAACAGTGTCTGTTCAACCTAAGGAAGTCTTAGAATAGAAATACTTTATTTTATCTTCCATCTTTAGTTTGTAAACAGCCAAATGGCAGCTATGTCTAAATGTCCAGATTATGTGTGGCGTGAAATTGAACCTTAAGAAAATTAAATTATGATTGCATTAATTAGGCTTTCGTATAATGTGAAGAATTATGCAGATCTCGGAGGATGTTATCCACCGCAACATCCTCCTCCATCTGCAAAATTCTCCATCCTACTCAGCCTCATTCAACAATTGAGTAAAGAAAAATAAGTACGTTATATGTGCAAGAAAATGTAGAAATAAATCAAATTATAGAATAGTGTATGTATTCATAAATAAGTATGAATGTAATGTCCTAAATCCTTATTATGAGCAAGATGATTTAAATTTACGCCATGTGCACGTTGGACGGAAGTGAGGTAGCGCATGATCTTAAGTGGCGGCTCATGATGCAGAGTTATTTAAAAGTCAAAAATGCCATTTTCAGACATTTTCGTTTTGCTGACTGGTTTGGGGCACCTAAAAGATGGTCTAAATTCGCGCCAAAATCGTTGGTGAAAACGCCTTGACAAGAGTACATGGACGTTGCTCGCTCCGTGTTATAATTATAGGCTCCAGCAGAGGTACAACATACAATACTGGATACGAAAACTTACCAGCGGATTCAGCGGATAAAGATTGCCGATCTCATTAGCCTGTTCCAGGCTCCGAGATAGTAGTGAAAAGTCGTTCAGTAAAAAGAAATGCGAAAAACTCGCGGGGGCTGGGGAGAGACAGGGCGGCGGAGCCTGTACGCATTTTTTTAACGGCCTGTTCCGGTATATCAGCTCCTGATATACCCTCTGATTGGTCAATTGTGACAGTTAACATCATCACCTTGTAGCGTGGTCATCAGTTTGCCATCACCAAGATGGCCAACGCGAATCACGCGTGTAATCTTGATGAATCCGCGTTGTCTTGTGCTTTGGACGAGTGTTAACCTGAGATCAGGCGTTATTTTTTTGCCATGATCTCAGGCTTGACGAGTGGCTGCGACTTGGCTCGCGGTAAAGATGTTTTCGCTATTATGCCCACCGGTTTAGGCAAAAGTTTAATCTTTCAGCTATTCCCACGCTTGGCTAAAGCTGCTCTAACCCTAGAGAACTCTACGATAATAGTCGTTTCGCCGCTGATATCTATAATGCGTGACCAAGTGGAACACTGAATTTAAAAAGCTTGGACTTTCGGCCGCAGCTATTGGCATCGGTGAAGAGGGAGAGGAGGACGAGACGAAAGCGAGAGAAGGAAAGTGCGAAATTGTTTTCGGTAGTCCGGAGTCCTGGCTGATCACAAAGTGGCAATAACAAAACAGTCCAAAGACTGTTAAGCTTCAAAAAGCTATTACCAAGGGAGAAACTACGCGCTCCAGTCAAAAGACTCACACTGTTATAAGAGAAACACTATTCTCCTTAGTTGATGTAGCTTAAGTTTAATCTGCACTTCATTCTTATAATTCTGGATCTGTAAATCACTATCCGTGATAATTTAACATTCTGCAAAGAAAACTGACGAGCTTGACCCAGCGTGATACAACATTGCAAAAAACACCATTACATTTACGGACTAAAGAAAATCACTTAGTTAGTCAGATCCAGAAGGCACTTTGGGGAAAATTAAAACCCTTATTTAGCCGCAATAAAAAGCTCTACGTTCAGAAGAGGTCAAAGAAAATGCTCTCTCCTCAGATAGCCTGAGAATCAGGCGTTTTCTGGGGAAAAAGGGAATCTCCTCTCCCCTAGCCCCTTAGGAAGGCCTGATACTCACGCTATCCTCAGAGGGCAAATCCTGCCGACCAGAAACAAAAGCCACAGGAAATCGATATGTGTGCCATGACCTCTCAGTGTGAAAACAAGCCGCTAAAATCACATTTGCTCAGTGAAAATGCACAACCTTCCTGAGCATAACCTACCCAACAGTGGAAAAAACTTACCGCCCCCTTTTATTACTATAAAACCTGTAGCACTTTGAATGATCGATTACGAGATTCGCAGACGCCGTTGACGAATCCGTAGCCTGCGAACAGCAGATGTATTTCTGGTCGTCGCTTCGGCGGGTGAAACAAGAATGTAGAGCCAAACAAACCGGATGCTCTCACAGGATAACGAATTCGAAGACAAATTTCCACACATTCGCATTTATCAATAAAGAAAGAAGATCAATAAAGAATAAAGAAAGAAGAGAGTTCGCGTCACGCGAAATGCTCGCGCGAGAAACTTGAGGATGATTGTAGCTAACTGAAGTGTTAACAGTTTTGACAGCCGAATCCAGTCGTAACAAAAATGGGCGGAAGAGGGTCGTTAAAGAAATGCTAACAGGCTCTCTCTCCCATTTTTCTCGCCGCCACCGCCCCCTTTCCCAAGTCGCGTCCGTCTTATTTTCGCTTTGCTCGTTTTAATACGTCCGCACTATACTATCTGAGAGCCTGGCACAGGCTACGATCTCATTAGCCACCATTTTGAAAGCTATGATGTCGCACGTTCTTAGGAAACCTCCATAATTGATGTTATAAAAGTAACTGGCCTTTAGATTAGCTAATTATTTTCTCTTACCTTGGCAAGTTTTTCCATCGCCGTTGTATCCAGCCTTGCAGGTGCAGATATACGATCCACGAGTATTGGAGCAGTTGGCATTGATGTCACATACAGAAGGAGAAGAACTGCACTCGTCAATGTCTAGAAAAACAAACATATTGGAGTTCCTCAAGGATCTATCGTAGGCTCCTTGCTAACAGAATAAAATCAAATAATAATAATAATGAAATGATAATGAAAATATTCAACCTTGCTCGATCCCCGTTGAAAACAGTCTGAATTTCCTCAACAGAGAACCAAAACGTCTTAGAGTTTTCTTCTTCGCCATCGAGTTGTCTACGCCTGAACTCATCAACGTTTTTTATACATCTCTCATAATTCTTCTAAAGCAGGGTTTATCTATATAGGCTGTTCCAAAAACCTATGGCTACCCGGTGCTGTTGCTTCATAATTTTCTTTTTCTACTGGTCTAGGCGGGGTACTAAGTAACTAGAGCATTACTTCGATAACGGACTTCAAACGTTTTAATTCTTAATGCGCGGCCTTTTAGAGAATTTGTATACACTTTCACTTACCCCCAAAAAATCTAATAACATAAAGTATAACCCGAAGTATGATGTCATGCACTGCCCGTATATAAAAGGACTGGATTTGATGGATTGACGATTTTTTTTGGTCGTCACTAGTCCCTGGGAATCTGCTCTCTTCGTTGTTATCACACGGTAAATCGACCTTTATCCTACCTTGGCAAGTTTTTTCATCGCCTGTATATCCTGCCCTGCAGGTACAGACATACGGTGTAGAAGCGCTGCATTCATCAATGTCTAGAAAAACAAACATATTGGTTGATCAAAAAATGGTTGAAGGGCATTAACTAAGGCCCTGACATGTGATGCGAGGAGTACCCATTATTTCGTGACTTGAGTCTTTTTTTCCCTTAAAATTTATCTTTTTTTCTTCGTGTCTTATCAGTTTAAATCTCCCGGTAAATTTGTCACCAGTCGCCGCATCTGTGACTAAATATGAAACAATAATAATAGTAAATTAACTTATCAGATGGCACAATCAGCATAAAGGAAGTCGCCGATTATATAACTGACTAAACTCACCGTTGGTCTCCATATTACAATAAGCCAGAACAGATGTACCAAATTTTATGGTGGAAAACCGGTATTTCTCGCTAACAGCGTGTCCTTCACTCCTCTTTATTTCGTCGCAAGTCTCAGCTGGCAGTTCTTGAATCGAACCAAGGGGAACTGAAATGTTAAAAAAAAATTTCATTATCACTTTTTCTTTACCCCTGAATAGTTTTTACTTTATGCAGGAGGTTCCACCCCGAGGTCCAACCCCTTAACCTTTTATAAAACGTTTTTGACAAAAAAGGTACCCCTTTCGTATACCTTCCATTCATGACTGCTAGCTATTGGACATACCTAGTTCAGAACTTCCGTAAAATCCCATGTTAAAGCCCTGGGCTGGGGGGGGGGGGGGTATATGGGGGGGGGAGGGTATAAGCGGAAAAAATATTTCGGAACGACGGGATAAAACAAATCTGAACCGAATCAAAGCAAACATACCATTGCACCATTACATTTAGGGTTACTTTATCGTTATAATACATTAAAACAATAAACAGAAAATGTATTTCAAAGACATCTATAAAACACTTGGAACAACTGGAACGGAGCAGGACGAAAATAAAAAAAAGAAATCTACAAGAAATTGTCCCCTCGGTAGCATTAACAAATTTCATATTTGTATTTCAATCACAATTTCGTAGTTTCATAGTTCCAATTCAAGTGGGCTACTGTTTTACAAAACGCGCTTATACATAAGATGGGCTTATATCTGGAATAATATCTTCGTTAGCAAATGGATGGGTTTAAATCCGGGGGGGCTTTGACGTGGGATTTCACGGTAATTTTGCATCCCTCTTGATTGCTGTAAATGCTCTGTCTTTTAAACATGAATAAACACAAAACCAGACAAATTTCCGTCGGCTTTTTCTCATCCATAAAATGCATCTGTTAGCTCTTTTAAGCAGTGGAGTAAGAGTACCCCCGGCACTTAATGATGGCTTACCTCGTTGTAAATCGCGTCGATAGTAAGATCTATCTTGGTTTGGAATGAAGTCCTCAGGCCTGGCTTCCTTTGTGCTTTTGTTAAACTCGCACGTGAGAAGAGAGATAACCCAGTTAAAACTTTGGCATCGATGTTCTTCGCGACATTTGAATACGCATGTAAACGGAAGTTCCGCGAGAAGAGTGTCGTATACGTGTCCTCGTAACATCCAGCCCACGATGGAGCTCTCGGATCTACAATCTGCAGGACATTTATTACTTACTGCGCTGTAGAGCAGAAAAGCCAGAACGGAGATACGAAAAATTATTCTTGCGGTCATGTCTGGAACTGAAGTACATAAAAGCATTTTCTTAAAACACAAACATCACAAAAGGTGAATTTAACCGATTAATTTGTCGTCCGTTTCCGCCTAAAGAACAACTTGCATAATTCAAATAGCCAATTTTCAAACCGAATTTGATAATACAGGTTGTCCCAAACGTTCATTCCTCTAATTTCATGCACTATAAAGTTGATCAAAACTTTATTTCTACATGAAATTTCTAGAAGATGTTTATTTCTCTATCAAGAACATGTATTCAGAATTTCAGTAACTGGCATGCCCTTTTTTGTTTTTTATCACATTCCGTAGCCCTTGTGGTATGAAGTGGGATACAGCGTGTAGACCCACAAATGATCCATTTTCAGCTTTTTTATCATCTGGTGCGCAGGATCCAGTTCAACCCCCAAACAACATTTGTTTAGTTTAGGCAGCTGAAAAAAATATATTTTGGGCATTCATCCAAAAAAGATAACAGTAAGGCTTTTGTACTTCTTTACAAATTTGAAACGAGCTGGGCGTTAATTGGCAGAATAAGCAGAGGTTTCTTTGCCATCTCACTGGGCGTCTAATTTTAGGGATTTGAACAGCTTTTCATGACCATTTTATTTGGCTTGCTAACTATGTGAGACTGAGCTTCTTTGTCGATTCTCTTATTTTATATTTAGCCTTCTTTAAAACTATTTTAGCTATTTTATTCAGGGCTTTTGGTCTTCCCCTTAGTTTCTTGCCTTCAAAACCTTCATTTCGGATTTTTCCAGTTTTTAGCAATTTCTACAACAGATAAGCCAGTAAATCGAAGTACACAGGCTTATGCTCTCACGCAGCTGAACGATGTTGCGTTAAGGGTGTTTATCTTTCGTGATATTCACAAAAAAAAAGAAGGAAGGAGTTCGAGCAATTTGGGCTATGAAATACAAAAAAATATGTGGCTGAAACATATACTTGCGAACGCGCACCTTTGGCGGGGAAGTACACAGATCGAATATTTGAATGAAAAGATAGCACAACAAGTATGAAAATAGTGAATTATATTGAAAGACATAACTTTTGTCGAAATTATTTGCTTACCAAGTAAGACCGTACTGAAATACAGACTTATGAAGTAGAGGAACGAATTTTTGGGACACCCTGTACTTGTAGAAACCATAACAAACACATTTTTGTTCGAAATAATTTATTGATTCTTCCTCTTCAAAATCCACCTGCTGGTTGTTAGGTAGAGGAATTAATAAGTCAGTAAAACACTTAAAACAGAAAAACATACTCGAAGGTGGCTATGTTTTGGCCATTTTCTCTGTTGTCACACGCACTTTTCTCTACGAATTTTCAATTTTCCCGCCGTACATGAAAAATTCCCGGACGTTTCGCGGCATTCTGGGCGACGAGTTATTCTTATAGCTGTTTTGAAATTCAAAATAAAGGATGGTTGTGATTATTCCTAGCTAAATGCAAATAATTGTTGACTCCAGACAGCAATTATTTATTTAAAAATAAACAGAATTGCTTGAAACTTTTTAAGAACTTAGTTCTCTTCACCCACACCCCGGAAAAAAAAAAAAATCCTTAAAAAAGTACGTACATTTCTAAGATAAGGGAAAACTTTTTTCGTTAAAACCCCCCAAAATGAAAGACCCATTAAAGCAAGTGAAATTGAGAAAACTTAATGATATTCTCAGAAAGTAGAGAAAAAGCACTTGGAAACTCTTAAATCAGGTTTCTACAATTCATTTGTGGTATGCAAATACACTTCAACGTTGTTTAGATGTTTGGAGTACCGTAAAGAATGGCAGGGGAAATTATTATCATGATTCTGCACTAAGCAGTTAGCTATAACTGTTGGCTATGGAACAAGCGCGTTTTTAACTTGCCTTACAATCAAACATTTCAGTGAAAATCCCTTTTACTCCCATCTACGTGAACCTTTATTTTCAAGATTATTATAAAAAATTACTTACACTGACTAAAGACGTCCCTGAAAACATACAAAATTGAATTTGTGTGGAATTAAGATAGGACTTATACTTAATTTATAATGATGGAAGAGCAAAACCTGAAAATATTGATTCCTCAATCCTGCGGTCAGTGAACTTCATGCCAATGTTGTGGTAGCTTTGACGGTTATTTTTTTTCCAATTTTGACGGCTGAAGGTTAAATTTTAGAGCTTTTGACGGTTGTTAACTGGAAATTGGGTCCAAAAATTTACATGCATATGTATCAACTTCTGTATGAATTAATTTTAACGGATGTGTTTTGGAGGTTGTGAAGATTCCGTGAAGATCAGCTGAAATAGTAAGATTTGAAACATTTTGAAACTTTTTGGCGGTTGATGGTTAAATAAAACATTTTTTGACGGTTGACGGTGAATTGATAGGCCGTTTGACGACTGATGGTAAACCCCATTAAATAACCTTCATGCGTCTTTTACAGACCGTCGTCTTAGTATCTAAAAAAGGACGACATTTTTTTTAAAAAAAATGTGATACATTAGTGAAGAGTTCCAAATGTCCGATCCTGGTCTTTCGAGGCGTTGTTGTTCAGGGCCGGGTTGTTCAAAACCGGGTTAAGATAACCCAGGGTTAGTGCGAAATTTGAATTCAGATATGACTGCTTAGAAAGCGAATACAGTTTAATTCTATTTGCCTAGAATTTGATGATTGGATACTTTAAAAAGAATAGAGAAAATTATCCGAGAGTGTGCTTTTCATAAAAAGATAAAGTAACCCCGGGTTAGCGCTAACCGGCGTTCGAACAACTGGGCCCAGAAGTTTAATTATTATTATTTTTTTTTTTTTTTTTTCGCTTATACAAGGTGTAATCTGATTAGTTATCTTGGTTGGCGAAAGCGAAAGCAAAAGAAACCTCAACAAGAACGGTCAAAAGTCAAAATTGCACTTACATGAGAGTTCTGTTACCATGCACTTTTCTAAGACTAGAGTTTTATAAGTTCAAGTCCACAAAGTTACAATGTTCGCAGTAGCGTGAAAGGTTTTGCCGATCAAGCGCCGAATTCCTCCTCCACTTTAAAATACTTCTAGAAAACAGTAAATAATGTTCCAAGCCATGACAGCTCAGTCGTTCTAAGCGCTTCGTCACGACTACCTTCCTCCCTTACGAATGTCGTTCGTGGGAAAAGATGATGTAACAAAGCCCGGCGAAGTAGTCTGAGAAGGAGGCTATAATTTTCCTTATATATGAAAAATAACTGCCGAATTGAAAAATAAATCTGACAACAAAATAATGCAATTCGGTGCATACTAAATGAGTTAAGATGGAATCCGTTAAATGAAATCTTATGCATGACGATTTCACCTGTGTTCATCTCAATTCCTGTGAAATTTGAAATCTATTTTCTCTAAGACTTGCTCCCATCACAATCCTTTTTTTGGAGTTATTTCATATAAACTTATTACAGTTATAGCCCTTGAAAAGTGTCTAAAAAATGCGAAACTCGGGCTTAAAATACTCTGGTACAAGTTTAAGTTTTTTGTCCACTAAAAATTAAAATCACTCAGTTTCCTAAAGAATTTCGTCTTATTATCTCTGTCATATGCCAAGGTAACTCGATTATTCTTTCTCTTCTTGCCCTTTTAAAATAGTTGACCCTTTTCTTTGCACTTTTTTTCTTGTTTTTTTCAGATTTTTTTTTTTTATTTATAGCTTTTATAATTTACGATCGCAAAACTGGAATACTTACGAAGACTAGCCAGGGATGAAAGTACAAAGGCAGCCTTACACTCTACAAAACTAAAGGAGGAAGGCTATACCCGGCAAACCATGAAGTAAATACACTGGAGAAAACTCCAACAAAATATCCCTACGATCGGCTAAAAAAGGGATCGTTGAAATATCGAATCATTACAAATAGCAACGATAAAATTGAACAAACAAAACGAATTCTCACCAGTTTCTAGGAGTCACGGCAGCGGTAGTGAGTGTCTTGAACCTTTTTCCCCAAAGTAGTTGATGAGTTCACGAAGAGTAAGGAGTGTCCCCCGATAACGGGATTCGTCTTAAACAGCGTTGCAATGGTGACAATTTGATATCAATTAATATTTAATAAGAAACACAATGCAAAATGTTGTCATTAGTAAAATGCATTAGTTGTAGAGTATCAGATTCATATAGCAGAGTAAATTGATTATCAAAATTGGCTTTCTAAACTAAATTTTTCAAAATAAACATTTTGGCCACCGGTCATTTCGCTCCCGATCGACTGCAGCCAGGGGCGCCCCCGCTAAGCAACCTTCCTTTTTTTTTGCATCAACAAAAAATTGTGCCCACATATCAATATTTTTTTACTCTTTATCCTAAATCTCAGGATATTAAGTACGCCTAATAAAATAGAATCAATAGACAAGTTATTTTTGTTGTTCAGTTCTAGAAAAAAAATCCTGTATTGAATAAAAAGCAAATTCAAAGTTGCAGTTTTCTACTTTTAGTAAATATATCAAGGATGGGCTCAATTTTTAAGGAGCCGTGAATACAAATTAGCAGATGAACTAAGTATAAGTCATGAGATTCGAGGTCAGGTTTGCAAATAATAGGACCTCAAGCTACAAAACACTTTTTTGAATTACTGTAGAACTCTCTTCTGAAAAGACTGTCGATTGCAAATTACATTTTCTCTCTTGTATTGATACATTTAATGCATTTATAATTTCTGAAAATATTTGCTGAAGGATACGGATAGCATCCCAAACTAAATGGTGAACTTTAATTAAGCAAAAAATGCCCCATAAAAGTAAACACGACACAAAAGAAAAATATTCACTTTAACACAAAACAAATTATGCCAATGTTTGCCAATGTTTCCTGAGCGTTGCGAATCCTTTACTTCGCGCTCCGCAGAAGTAAAAAGTGCCGTGAGAAGTTATAAGCGGTCCGTAGCTCAGGCTTAACCATTTTCAGATAAGAGTAGGTAAATGAAAGGAGGAAGGATAGTTCTTGGTAACTGTATGAGTCAGAAAAAAAAAACTGTATGAGACACGATTAAGTTATTTTAATGATAAGGCTAGAATTAATTATAGCAAACATCTTTCAGTTCACCAACATGGCGGCCCCTCGAGGCCTCGTCAAAACTGTCATTCCTGTATCTTTGAAACCAAAGAGAATTTGAACTTTAGAATATGTATTCAGTATTTAGGAAACCATTCTAAGACTACATGCCAAAAATCAACCATATCGATGAGGTACCGTGTCAGGCCGAAGTTCGAATTTTACAGAAAATCACTCTTAATAGTCTATCTTGATTAAGAAAACTTATTAAAACATAAAACGAAAAATGCAAACTTAAGGTAAGCTTAATATTCCAAATATGACTAGACAGCTCGTTAAAAACATAAATAAATAACAGGGCTGGTTAAGATAACCCAGGTGTAGTGCGAAATTTGAACTTAAAAAGCAAATTCAGTTTAATTCTCTTTGCCTACAATTTGATGATTGGGTACTCTAAAAAGCATAAAGAAAATTATCCGAGAAAGTGTTTTTGATAACAAGAAAAAGAAATCCAGGTTAAAATTTAACCCGAGGTTAGCACGCTTGGAAATTTTTGTGCCAATTTTGGCCAAGTTTCGTGTCCCCGTTTTCCCAGTCCTCTTTTTTGAAATTCTGCGCGGCCATATCGCCGGCCCGCCAAGAGCGAAAATCGGTCAGGCTTATCGCCATGTGAGAGAGAACTGGTACTAATAAACAATGTTTTGACGAGCGCGATAAAAGCTACGAAGAAAGAGCTTTTTATCGGTACCTTGCATGCCTTGTCTTCGAATATTTTGACACTAGCTTTATGTCGGCGAAGAGAGAGTTTCTTGCGAGGTTCTTGAGAGAAAAGTCTGGCTGAAGTAAGCTTTGGAAAAGGTTTTATATCTGCTGTTTGGTGCCCATATCTCAAAAACGGAAACGAGGAAAACATGAAGAAGGTATTTATCCTTTGTTTTGATGCTTTAGTTGCTTAAGTTTGGAGCTTACGCACGTGAATTTTTCTTACAAAAAATACCATTTTTAGGTCAATCAGGTTCACATCACGCTTGTTAATGGATGAACTAACAGGTTTTGGATGACTTGCGAGAAGCAAGAAAATCACTCCTCCGCTCCGAGGTTGTCCTATTCTCAGTAAAGCGATTTCTACTTCGTGAATTTTCAAGACAAAATGCTAACCTTCGTGGCAGATAATAATAAACAGCGAGGAATTTTGTTCGTTGAAAAGAGGGAAGTTACAATAATACATCATGTCATCGTCAAACACCACCAGTTCAGCCACGTTCAAGTGTATTTGAGGTCCCTTCTTTGACATTAAAACACCCCCACCAAACAAGAAAGGTGTCCCTTCAAATTTCTTAATGAAGGTAAGTTAAACTTATCGAAGCGAAGTTCTTAAAGAAGGCATTTTGAAACTTAGTTGTTACTAAAGAGATCGATAATTAGGACGACAATCGATATACATAACAGAGCTGCTGCTCTAAATGACATGATGTCTACTGAGCTGAAATATTACTGTATGAATAGTTTAACTTTTGTTCATTTCATTTATTGGTTTGAAATTACAATTCCTAATGTTTTCACGGCTCTTCAATGCCGTTATGATCAGCCGTAGTTCGTCTGGCTTCACGTCGCCATCTTGAATTTGTCTTTGTTAGGAACCAGTCTTCGCACGGTCCCGAAAAAAGTTGGCCCGGATTGAAGCAAAAATTTCCAAGCGTGTAGCGCTAACCAGCGTTCGAACAACTGGGCCCAGGTGTATATATTTCTTTTTTGTTGCCTGGCTTATAAAAAAAAATGATATCCTGGCTTAATCAGTGTAACATTTATTGACTGTCAAGCTTGAAGCTGGATACGATCTCACAGTTTTTAGGTTGTTTCGTAAAATGCTTCTATCTCGTCTGGAGTAAAATGATGAGTGCCTGCCAGAAATGTCCGGCTGAAGGTGTCTCCATAGTTGTACCCGCTCGGTGGGCTGTAATCACAGCCAATGTTGGAATAGGACCTGCCACTAGATGACGCGTAGTCGGCAATGTAAATGTCATGGCCCCAACCGAAAGTAGGTCCATAAGACGAGCAGTCGTATATGGAATATCTGAGAGAACTATGCTGCCCTGTCTGAGGTAGTTTCGCAGGCGCCCATCCTGGTTTGTTAACCAGCGAGAAAAGAAATGCCTGGGAATCACATCGAGTGAGGCAGCTGGAACCTGTTGGAAAAATAAGAAGTGAAAAGATGATCCGATGCACAGACTTCGTTCAAAAATTCGAATTCATACAGACAAGAAAATATACTGATTAACTATTAGTAATACGTTTAAACTCCCTTTTAAGTGGTAAAGATATCAGTCTCTTGAAAAGTGTGCTTTTAATACTAAGTTTATTCTTACTTGAGTACCGTAAAATTCCGAAAATAAGCCCCTCCACGTAGAAGCCCCTCAAAATATAAGCCCCCAAAACTCATAACGCAAAAAAACCCTCAGTTTAATCGCGCCTCCAAATATAAGCCCCCACCCCCCCGGGGGGGGGGGCTTGTACTTTGTTACTGCCCTCAATTACAAAAACGGTAAATTTCCTTCCAACTATAAGGAACTATAAGGCTAGTCCAATCGGTTTTTGAATCGCAAATTTCCCTACGCAGATGAGCCCCTCCGAAGATAAGCCCCTCCAAAACTAAGCCCCTCAAAAAGGGCCTTTGAAAAATATGAGCCCCGGGGCTTATTTTCGGAATTTTACGGTATTTACTTTTGGAAGGAAGAAACAGGTACTTATTTGAAAATCCAAACGCCAAAAATATTGAAAAGGGCGATAAATTGCAGATCAACATTCATTTGTTGGCACCCCGATATGAAAGTTTGAATTGTTGTTTACTACAACCGAGTGGAATCTCGATTTAACGATCTAATAAGTGTCACGATCAGTGTACCACATGGCCATTGTAAATATTGATGCTATCATTCCAAAATTTTGGTCTGACTTTCCAAATCCCATTTGCAATTTTAGCTTTTATTTCGTTTTTTTAAAGTTCTTAGTTTGCTTTTCATGAATATTTTCTGGTCTTAAATTCCTGCAATTACGTTTTCTTGAATTCGTGATCGACCTTCCGTGTGTTGCCTCAACGCCCGGTCTTTTCCTGCATTTCTGTTGATATCTTGCAAGGTTCTTGTATTTAGTCTTTTTCATTCCGTAAATATCTTGCCACGTTTGAATTTTGGTATTTTGCATTCTGTAATTTTGTTGCCTCGATTTCATGTTCCTTGTTTTTTTTATATATTCCGCGTTTTGCTTTAGCCCCATGGGGTAAGAATTTTTGGTACAAACCTACATCGACTCGAGAAGTATGGTTTGTGACGTCAGCGCCATCTTCCGCACAAACTCTGGAAGAGAGGGACATACCAAAAATCTTTCCTTGGAGGGAAATTACGCGCTTTTTGTGGGCTGCCCCTTATCGCTAAATAAAGTTGCTTTATCTATGTTATCTCGGATTTGTTCTGTCGAATGTCCATACACTTTTTTTTAAGTCGCCTCGATTTAAAGTTTGATGCAGTCATGACTCAATGCCGGGAAAAGGTCACATGACCTAAAAAGGCGGGAAAATTGGGAGTTTCATTCCGAATTATCTAGCATTATGGCGGATCTGGTTCAATTGGATTATGAAGGCAAAAGTGTGGGATTGACACCAATGAATCTTAGCAAAACAACAATTGCTCGATGTTTTAGGGTGCATGAAGATGGTTTGCACCTTTAAATCGTAAAAAACGGCAAGTGCGAAAATGTATGGCCGCGATGGAACGCCAAGTTTTTATTGCCAACGGGAACTAAAAATGCACATGTGGTTACCTTTCCTGCTGAAGATCAAGATTTACAAGAGGATGATGATGATGATTTTCAGGAAACATTTGGTGCTCGGTACGTATGCACGTTCTTTTGCGTTTGCGATTTATTTTTTTCTTCAATGTTCTATTTCGGTACTTTATAAAGAAGGAAATATTTTAAAAGCGCGATTTGATCGCTTACGCTAGAAAATTTTAACTTAACTTAAACTTATTTTACATTTCACTTTCTTATTTTTATAAATCATAAGAGCAACCTCGCATCCAATTCCTCGCCCATCAATTAGTGGCTGCGGCCGAGTCTTAGCCCACCAGTAACTAGTGCTAAGCCCGTGTGACTCTGTCGGAGGAATCATCAAGCCAGAAAGTTAGATAGAAAGGTAATGCAAAGAGATATAACTCTTACCAGGAAAGAGAACTCGGAGTCTTTCACTAATAGATTTGTAGGAAAACCCCCGTTCAACAAGCTCTCGTATAAACGCCTCGTCCACCAAGTCCGCTAAAATCATTTTGAAGGTGACTTTTTTCAAATAATTCTGCCTATCGGTTCCAGTTTCTCACCCTTTAGCCTCGCTCACAAGCTATTTCCAGGCCGCCTCGTTCTAACTCTATGGAATCGAGGTAACATAATTACCGTGTAGTAAATACGTTGAATTCCAAATACGGTGCGTAAATAATCAGTGATTATGGAATCGAGGCAACATAATTCCAGAATGGGGAATGCAGAATTTTAAATACCGTAAATGAAAGAAGGAACGTGGAATGGAGGCTTATTGTCACACATGGCCATTCCTTGTATGCTTTTATTCCATTTGATTTTTGGTTTATGTTATTTAGCATTCTAGAGTTATGGTGCCTTGATTCTATGCTGGTTGTTCATTTACCGTCTTTGCATTCTGCATTCAGGAATTATGTTGCCTCGATTTCATGATTCTAGTTTTATTTACGACGTTTGGCATTCCGCATTTTGGAATTATGTTGCCTCGATTCCATGTTCCTTGTTTCATTTTCGGTACCGATATTTGAATTCTGCATTCCCCATTCTGGAATTATTTGCCTCGATTCTATGTTCCTTTTTCTTTTTACGGTATGTGCATTCTGAATTATGGAATTATGCTGCCTCGATTTCATGATTCTAGTTTTATTTACGACATTTGCATTCTGCATTTTGGAATTATGTTGCCTCGATTCCACGTTCCTTCTTTCATTTACGGTATTTAAAATTCTGCATTCCCCATTCTGGAATTATGTTGCCTCGATTCCATAATCACTGATTATTTACGCACCGTATTTGGAATTCAACGTATTTACTACACGGTAATTATGTTACCTCGATTCCATAGAGTTAGAACGAGGCGGCCTGGAAATAGCTTGTGAGCGAGGCTAAAGGGTGAGAAACTGGAACCGATAGGCAGAATTATTTGAAAAAAGTCACCTTCAAAATGATTTTAGCGGACTTGGTGGACGAGGCGTTTATACGAGAGCTTGTTGAACGGGGGTTTTCCTACAAATCTATTAGTGAAAGACTCCGAGTTCTCTTTCCTGGTAAGAGTTATATCTCTTTGCATTACCTTTCTATCTAACTTTCTGGCTTGATGATTCCTCCGACAGAGTCACACGGGCTTAGCACTAGTTACTGGTGGGCTAAGACTCGGCCGCAGCCACTAATTGATGGGCGAGGAATTGGATGCGAGGTTGCTCTTATGATTTATAAAAATAAGAAAGTGAAATGTAAAATAAGTTTAAGTTAAGTTAAAATTTTCTAGCGTAAGCGATCAAATCGCGCTTTTAAAATATTTCCTTCTTTATAAAGTACCGAAATAGAACATTGAAGAAAAAAATAAATCGGAAACACAAAAGAACGTGCATACGTATCGAGCACCAAATGTTTCCTGAAAATCATCATCATCATCCTCTTGTAAATCTTGATCTTCAGCAGGAAAGGTAACCACATGTGCATTTTTAGTTCCCGTTGGCAATAAAAACTTGGCGTTCCATCGCGGCCATACATTTTCGCACTTGCCGTTTTCTACGATTTTAAGGTGCGAACCGTCTTCATGCACCCTAAAACATCGAGCAATTGTTGTTTTGCTAAGATTCATTGGTGTCAATCCCACACTTTTGCCTTCATAATCCAATTGAACCAGATCCGCCATAATGCTAGATAATTCGGAATGAAACTCCCAATTTTCCCGTCTTTTTAGGTCATGTGACCTTTTCCCGGCATTGAGTCATGACTGCATCAAACTTTAAATCGAGGCGACTTAAAAAAAAGTGTATGGACATTCGACAGAACAAATCCGAGATAACATAGATAAAGCAACTTTATTTAGCGATAAGGGGCAGCCCACAAAAAGCGCGTAATTTCCCTCCAAGGAAAGATTTTTGGTATGTCCCTCTCTTCCAGAGTTTGTGCGGAAGATGGCGCTGACGTCACAAACCATACTTCTCGAGTCGTTGTAGGTTTGTACCAAAAATTCTTACCCCATGGGGCTAAAGCAAAACGAGGAATATATAAAAAAACAAGGAACATGAAATCGAGGCAACAAAATTACAGAATGCAAAATACCAAAATTCAAACGTGGCAAGATATTTACGGAATGAAAAAGACTAAATACAAGAACCTTGCAAGATATCAACAGAAATGCAGGAAAAGACCGGGCGTTGAGGTAACACACGGAAGGTCGATCACGAATTCAAGAAAACGTAATTGCAGAATTTAAGACCAGAAAATATTCATGAAAAGCAAACTAAGAACTTTAAAAAAACGAAATAAAAGCTAAAATTGCAAATGGGATTTGGAAAGTCAGACCAAAATTTTAGAATGATAGCATCAATATTTACAATGGCCATGTGGTACGATCAGTGTACCACATGGCCATTGTAAATATTGATGCTATCATTCCAAAATTTTGGTCTGACTTTCCAAATCCCATTTGCAATTTTAGCTTTTATTTCGTTTTTTTTAAGTTCTTAGTTTGTTTTTCATGAATATTTTCTGGTCTTAAATTCTGCAATTACGTTACGTTTTCTTGAATTCGTGATCGACCTTCCGTGTGTTGCCTCAACGCCCGGTCTTTTCCTGCATTTCTGTTGATATCTTGTAAGGTTCTTGTATTTAGTCTTTTTCATTCCGCAAATATCTTGCCACGTTTGAATTTTGGTATTTTGCATTCTGTAATTTTGTTGCCTCGATTTCATGTTCCTTGATTTTTTATATATTCCGCGTTTTGCTTTAGCCCCATGGGGTAAGAATTTTTGGTACAAACCTACATCGACTCGAGAAGTTTGGTTTGTGACGTCAGCGCCATCTTCCGCACAAACTCTGGAAGAGAGGGACATACCAAAAATTTTCCTTGGAGGGAAATTACGCGCTTTTTGTGGGCTGCACCTTATCGCTAAATGAAGTTGCTTTATCTATGTTATCTCGGATTTGTTCTGTCGAATGTCCATACACTTTTTTTTAAGTCGCCTCGATTTAAAGTTTGATGCAGTCATGACTCAATGCCGGGAAAAGGTCACATTACCTAAAAAGGCGGGAAAATCGGGAGTTTCATTCCGAATTATCTAGCATTATGGCGGATCTGGTTCAACTGGATTATGAAGGCAAAAGTGTGGGATTGACACCAATGAATCTTAGCAAAAGAACATTGCTCGATGTCTTAGGGTGCATGAAGACGGTTTGCACCTTAAAATCGTAAAAAATGGCAAGTGCGAAAATGTATGGCCGCGATGGAACGGCAAGTTTCTATTGCCAACGGGAACAAAAAATGCACATGTGGTTACCTTCCTGCTGAAGATCAAGATTTACAAGAGGATGATGATGATGATTTTCAGGAAACATTTGGTGCTCGGTACGTATGCACGTTCTTTTGTGTTTGCGATTTATTTTTTTCTTCAATGTTTTATTTCGGTACTTTATAAAGAAGGAAATATTTTAAAAGCGCGATTTGATCGCTTACGCTAGAAAATTTTAACTTAACTTAAACTTATTTTACATTTCACTTTCTTATTTTTATAAATCATAAGAGCAACCTCGCATCCAATTCCTCGCCCATCAATTAGTGGCTGCGGCCGAGTCTTAGCCCACCAGTAACTAGTGCTAAGCCCGTGTGACTCTGTCGGAGGAATCATCAAGCCAGAAAGTTAGATAGAAAGGTAATGCAAATAGATATAACTCTTACCAGGAAAGAGAACTCGGAGTCTTTCACTAATGGATTTGTAGGAAAACACCCGTTCAACAAGCTCTCGTATAAACGCCTTGTCCACTAAGTCCGCTAAAATCATTTTGAAAGTGACTTTTTTCAAATAATTCTGCCTATCGGTTCCAGTTTCTCACGCTTTAGCCTCGCTCACAAGCTATTTCCAGGCCGCCTCGTTCTAACTCTATGGAATCGAGGTAACATAATTACCGTGTAGTAAATACGTTGAATTCCAAATACGGTGCGTAAATAATCAGTGATTATGGAATCGAGGCAACATAATTCCAGAATGGGGAATGCAGAATTTTAAATTCCGTAAATGAAAGAAGGAACATGTTGTAAATAAAACTAGAATCATGAAATCGAGGCAGCATAATTCCATAATTCAGGAGGCACATACCGTAGAAAGAAAAAGGAACATAGAATCGAGGCAACATAATTCCAGAATGGGGAATGCAGAATTCAAATACCGGTACCGAAAATGAAACAAGGAACATGGAATCGAGGCAACATAATTCCAAAATGCGGAATGCCAAACGTCGTAAATAAAACTAGAATCATGAAATCGAGGCAACATAATTCTTGAAAGCATAGAATCAAGGCACCAAAACTCTAATAAATATGCTAAATACCATAAATACAAAACAGATGGAACAAAAGCATACAAGGAATGGCCATGTGTGACACTTATTGGTACACTGATCCGATCTATATGACGAATTTCTGATGTAACTAGCGATTTTCTTTACCCGGCAGTTATTGTAAAATATATGGAAAAGAATCTCGATAAAACGAACTTCTTTATACAGTGCACAAATTGTGCCGGTCTCTTGGTCCTTCGTTATGCCGAGGTTCCACTGTACATGTATTTGCAAATCAACTTCCGAACTTCCCTCTGCCACCCTGGTTGTAGTCCAGCTAGCTTAAAAACGCTAAGGTGCGGTTTTGATTTTCGCCGACAAAGTACATGAAACAATTGTGCAAGGAAACCTTCAAGGGGTGAAAAAAGAGATAAACACCGTCTTGTAAAAGTTGACACTAGAGAAGCCCCCGTTCTGTATGTTGTTGGTTAATTGTATCCTCGGTCTTTGTGTAGCTTCTTTAAATAAACCTATTTATATCTGATGATTTTCACTTCGCCATAATCATTATCATCAACATCAATATCATCGTCATCATTTCCTTTATTTAAACACTAAAGACTTGAATCTTAATTCTTGAAGCCTTGTGAAAATGATTACGATGTAGAACTAAAATGAAAACTAAAAATAAAATTTTATTTTACAACCTACAACATATAAATACAATAAAAACTCTCAAAAAGATACGATAACATTCCAAAAAGGATACAAAAGGTATTTAAAATATTTGAAATGAATTTACATTAATCACCTATAAATAATTGGCAACATCATTTCAAACATAAAATAGTTAAAAAAAAAAAAAGAAAAGAACATATTTAAAACCGTGGTAGTGCCTGGGCATCGACTGGACTGACTGTGGGCTAAAATCAAATTAAGTGTGCATCATACAATAGGTGAGAAACAGAGAACGCAAGATTCCATGCTATATTTCAGGTTGATATCAGTATACGTAGCTTTGATCAAAATACTCTCTCAGTTTATTTTTTTGTGTGAACTATAACAATAAAAGACTTGATTAGAAGTTGTACTTTTTTTTACATACAGTTTTCATTTTACTTTTAAGAGCCGGAAAGGGAAGCCTTAGGAACTTAAGTCTTGATCACTTCACACTCGCGTCCTAGTCATTTTTATTATTTTTTGTACACTACAACGGCACTTGAGACAATAGTGCCGAATACGTGGACTAAAAAACACTTTAGAGAGGAACAACTCTGACAAGAAAATACGTCAGCACAGGATTTAATTCTCGGCGAGTTCGCAGCACGAATACGATGTAATTTTAATTTTATGGGGTACGTGAACAAAAGAAAATGATTTTCTTTTTCTAATATTTGGTAGAGACTTTTCGAATTTAAACCCAGAACAACTAACCTCCATTTGGCGAATTGACCGAAATGGAAAAAGGACGATAAAGTTGAATAAATGCACTTTTTTAGTCCTCTTCGTGGTAATAACATTTTCTACTTCAAATACTTCCTTAGACAATTTCACATGCTAATATATCCAGTTTTAGAAAAACCAAACCACTTACCCCATGAGAGGCTGGTGTAGCCTCCAAATATGTATTTCCCGCCGACTCTTATGATTGTTATAGTTGGTCCTTTGTTGTCACATCCGCTGTGAAAAGTACTTGCAGCCCAGCCGTCCACGGACGCAAGCCAACAACGCTTCCATCGTGAAGATTTGCTCTGAGCAACTGGTTTGAACCAGGTGTTTAAATATTGCAAGTAGTTAGCATCATTCCCAACAATAGTAGACTCTTTCAAACCCCCTACAAATTTTAGAGACAAAGTTATCCCTAATTTAGTTACTTAGGTTCACCAATTCTTGGTAGGGTGACCGCAACAGCGCGTGGCGCTTATTACCGAGGGCCCATAACAGTCCCGCTCACCATAAGAGATAGACCACAACACCGGAGAATGCGCCCCCTACTCTTTAAGAACAGAGGGTGAGTTCTTTAACGTCCCGAAATAATGTGTGTGCAACGGTTATGAGACAGAGCCTACGGTTTATCGTCCTTATCTGAGAAGACTAAAAAGTTTAACCATTTGCAGATGTCTTTTCAAAGGAAACAATTTCTCCTCAGTAATTTAATGACCCTGATTTGGTGGCCTCCCGCTCGGCAGCCCTGCGCTCATCCAATTGAGTTCATCGGGCGGTGGTTAATAGTGAAAGTGAATGACTTCCCTCACAACAAGAGTCTAAAACTAGGGGCAATAATAAGTCCAAATATGCGAAATATTGACCAGGCCACCAAATTAAATAGCAAACTTTAGACTCGTAAGAAGGAGGTGGAGGATACCATGACGCCTTTGTAGCTACTCTTTTCCATAGCGTGTTGTTTAGTATGGGAGTTTGGGAAATCATAAAAAGAAACTCGGAAATTTAGACGTTGTATGTAAGCAGTAGAAGCTGCTGAATGATGGCTATTGAAAACATAAGAACTCCGCAATAAAGGAGCGTGTTACTAGCACGCCGCGTATAGCCCGTGGCATCCTATACGTATTTAATATACATGGTGGGTTTCTTGTATAACGCTAGTTTCTCTTCCCAATTAATAGCGTGCTCAGTCTTTTCGGTGTTTCGTACACTCCTTTACGCGCCCCACCCATTTCTCCGCATTGATGAAATACTGAGCTCTTTTCCATTAGCTTTCCACACCTACCGCCTCCGGCTACGTATTCCATATCTTATTGGAATGACGGGCATTGTTTGCTGATGGCCCCAGATGGAATATTTATCATTAACATACAGTGCTGCAATTTTCTATCTGATCATACTTGCGTATACGTAATTGAAGCACTCAAAGCCGTCTCCAAAGTAGCCTTGATCACAGGTGCAATTAAATGAACCACGATAATTTGTGCAGCCAGCGACCTGATGGCAGTAATACTTGTCCCTACTGCATTCATTAAGATCTGTTAAAAATGAAAACAAACCATTTATTACGATTAACACATCAAAATGCGTTTTGTTGAGGAGACGTAGCTTAAAAGCAACACAACTGATTTCATTGAAATTCTTAATGACAACTTTCTCTCTTTTGAATCTCGTAAAGGGCTTTTCCTTTGTAGATTTGCAAATCCCTCACCCCTATACCTTCTACCACTTTCAAAGGGAAATCGTTATAAGTACAGTCTTTCCATTTCACGACATAGTTGGGTGGTAAGAAATGTAGATTTCTAATAATATCATACACTTCATGGTGCTGACATTTGTTTATTCGGCTTGAACTTTCCTCTATCTTGTGCATTCTTAAACTCATAATCACATCTTACCTTTCTTACAAGTATACTGATGACAGTCACTGCATTTCACGTCATTCCATTCGTATTTGTATTCAACACCAAGTGTGTGTACACAGTCTTCATCCCGAAAATTATTTGGTTGGTTTTTGGCCCAAGCTGTAAAGTTCCCAGTACCACGATCTGTCCAAGTAAAGGAACCCTCTGTGAAAATATCATTCAATCCCAACCAGGATTTTGCTCCATTGTGCAGATGCTGTAAAAACACATTTTCTTCATTGTTTTGGACATCAACAAGAACCGAATTTTCTTGTCGGCATTTTTCCAGTGCTGTGGTCCAATTTTGACAAGTCTTACTTGTGAAATAGCAAAAGCCGTTGAAATAGTTCCAGCCAGGTTCACAGATGTCTGCAAATTAAACGTAAACCCCCAAAGATGATATATGAATAAGTTACCGGATTGTTAGATATGGTTTACCGTTAGCAACATCTCATTTGTAGTATTCTTACGACCGTGATGCGAGAAGAAGGCGTCGCGCAGAAAGAAAAGATCACTTTTTCAATGAGATCGCATCGTATTTTACAGAAACACAGACCTCTAATGATTGTTTTAAGTATGATCATGCTTTTGATTTCCAGCAGTTTCTTTTATCCTCGTTATTTATCCTCTAAGAAACTTTTCAGGAGTGAATACCTCGAAAGTTATGAAAATCAGCCTGGAATGTTTTTATATAAAGATATACAAACAGATGAGATTCACTTTCTTGACTCCATCGACCTGTGTTAGTTTAGGGCATTTCCAAAGTATTTCGAGATAAATCCGGTAACAAAGAAGATTTTCCGCTTTCATTTGCTAAACACTACACTTAGATGAACTGGGCAGTTCACTGTATTACAGACCTGTAAGCACAGCATAACTGACGGATAAGGGATCATATCTGGTCTGGTATAATTCCTTGACGCAGGCTCGGAATCCAGAGGTATTCATGTTCTGAAAAAAATAAACATTTAACGTAGTTGGCACAGTTGAAATTGTAGCCATAAACAAGTAGATTAACATGGAGTGAATGTCAGGATGGTTTTAAAACCTTTCTGCTGCGTCTTTTTACGTGACATAGAAATTCGAACAGATTCGCCATAACTTTTAAAACACCTTGGTTTGATGAAAGCAAAGACCGTTAGAAAATTAGAAGATTGGAAGACAAAACAGCTATTTGGTATAGACAAAAGGTTCGAAATGTTATCCAAAATGCCGCTTTTTACCCTAATAAGGGATATGACGGTGGCACAAACGAGCAGTGAGGCGCTAACGGAGGGAGCTAAACGTCCCCGTTGACTAAGAAAGCAAATGATTGGACCAAAGTTTTTTGTCCAATGAAACGACACTACAGTAACGTTGAAAGCCGGACCGTCAGATCTAAAGTTGGAGACTATCTCGGCTCCTGAGTATTTAAATGAACTGTACCTACACTATAATTGTTTTCCATAACGTCACGAGTTAGCCAACAAACAACCTCAACTTCACTCGGCACATTTTTGCGCCATACCTATTAAGCGCGTGTCTCTGTTCAGTTTTATCTTTCGTCGAGTTTTGGCTTGAAGTTTGTTTGCCAGGACACATCCCTACGATACGTCCCAATTAAGAAAAATGTTACCTCGATCCAAGTTGTAATTCCGTTGTGGATCGGTGCTGAATTCCCAGATACTGTTGTGCTGTGATTGGCTGAGACAAGCACTGTCGGAGTCGAGTTATAAGCTCTCGTGAATGAAAGGAACTGCCATGTAAGAGAAACATAGTAACAACGTTTACTGACACTGTTTCCAATCATAAAAAACTTAAGTTACAGTAATTTTTTTTTAATTAAAAATTTGACAATCCATATTTATGATTATATCATTTGATCAGAATGAACTGCCAACCTGGTCATTTTGATATCTATATTATAAACATTGTTTTCTAAACCAGCTTCTTGAATTTTATAGCTACTTTAGTCAGATTTTTTATATCCACCTCGTATATGTCTACAAGTGTTTTGAAAATATTCAGTGACGTAAATCAGCGATATATATGTTTAGAGAAAATGCTTTGAATATGGCGTGCTAATGCTTTTGCAAAGAATTCTTTTCTCACCTCGCAATAAGCATTGTTCATTTTATCCAAAGGTGGGTTCGTATTTGGAAAACTTATGACGCCATGTTCAGTGAAAAGAGGCTTGTGCAGTTTGGAGAAGGCAAACCAGTTCTGGGAAAAGAGGAAAAAACAAAGTGATACCACTTATACTTGTAACAGTATCTTATAAACTCAACATTTCTTAGGCCCCTTTGAATCTAAACATTTGAGCTGTATGAAGTTGTGACCTAACAAAGAGCATAGGTTATGTCAAGAAAAGGATGCAAACCCACAATTTTTGGAGGCATTAGGCGAATCACGTGAGAGCGAGAAGGGAGGCATGGGAACAAGGCAGACCAATTTGTGTGCTATTAAAATTCACTCTCTGCAAAGTAATTCAATTCATTTAAGTTTTTTTTCTTTCTTATTATTTATTTTCGTATTCTTTCAATGTATTTCTTTCTGCAGTTCCTGTCTTCTGACTGAACCATTACTCGCTGACGATCTTAAGTTATCAACGCTTTTCATCTGAGCGCCCGCATGGTTAACAGACCAGCATTCCTCAAACATTTTGTAGAAAGTCGCGTTCCAGTTTCTAAGAAAAACACGAAGAACGTACCACAGTGATATCTTGGTGTCTACCGTCAACGTTTTGCATTTCACGAAGACAGATTTTCACTGAGTCCTTAGTTACGTCTTCAATCCAAATGAGAGCAGCATAATACTCTTTACCAGTCCTCAGGTGCTCTGACGTCACAAGGACTATTGGCGCCTCAACAAACTTGCCCTGAAAAAAAAGCAAAAAAAAGCATTAAAAACAACTGAAGTTATGTTAAGACGAGTATTGCTGCAAACATTACATACAACTAACCACTGCGTAACTTTCCTTCGTATCTATTACCTAATGTTGTCTTGTTAACTAAGTCGCTAAGAAAGTCACAATTTTTTAAAAGATCTAGCAATCGACAGTTTTCTTCCCAGTCACCTCGTAATGATCCGTTACTTTTCAATTTCAATACGTGAGTTAAAGGTGTAAGGTGAATGAAAGTCCAACATTCATCAATTAATCTCTCACCGTAGGAAAAGTTACATCTGCGCAGTTGGTACCAGACCACCATTTCTGCAACTCAACCGTTCCCGTCAATCCTTTGGGTGGTGCTCCTTGATAAGCTACCCAATCAATGGTGGCAAATGGATTCGCACTTTCTTCTTTCCTCCCGGTTTGCATGACACAGACGGTGAAGTTTTTTGTGTTGATACTTTCTGTCCATGAAGTAACAGCGTCGTGGACTGTCACAGAGTCATTCAGCTTCATGTGATTAACAGTTATTTGAACATGAACTTGTTTATCCGGATAAAACCGATATTTAGGAAATGCGAGCGTCTGACAGTGTGAATCTGACCATTTTGGAACGTGTAGTAGATCTATACGGCCCCGTAAAATTGGAAAACCTGTTTTATAAAAAAAATTAAGTACTTTATAAGGAAGCATCACAGCACTCTTTAAACATTATCATTAATTAAAGGTAGCTTCGCTAGCTTGCGTTGTAGTACAACTCTAAATGGTGAAGGCTGGAGATAGAAAAAAGCGTGGAAATAGAACTAAACTAGGCTATAACTTGCAATGTCGTCAACCTTTCAACAACGAAATTTATGGATACTTATTATTGCATTCTGGTTTCAGTGCTCAAGATAATATTGGAGGAGGCCAACATAAAAAAATGTAAATCAAAAGCGTACCTGGTGATATGCACGCGTGCGCGCCACTGCACGAAAAATTTACTCAGTGCTAATAAGATGCAAAAATAAGGCAAAGATATTAAATAATGCATTTTTCCTCAAATTTGCTACCCTGTGTAAACTTGTACGAAAATGCGATATTTACCACCTTTGTCTTTGATTTCCTCCTCTTTTGCACTTTTGGGCATTTTTGCTCCGAGCAAATTTGTGTCAATCTAATTTTTCGCGATAAAAAATAAAGACAAAAGAGCTGATAAAAGATTACACAAACAATACATCGGCTATAGTCTCGGCTGTTACATTTTTGCTTGCTAAAGTAGAGAGACGAAGTAGCTTGTTACAGCTACCTATTATACCCCCGATAATATTATTGCTTAACCTGCGTGAGGACCTAAAACAGAACTTAAAAGTAGCGAAATGTCATAAACATATTAGCTAGAAGCCAAATACAATTTTGAGCCAACAACTATAATGCTAAGCGACCGAGAGCTTAACTGCCAGACTATTTTATGTGGTATATACAGCCAAAAAAATCATTGAAATTATTTTTCGTTACCTTCACAGCTTCCTGGGTGATAGACCATATTATTTTCAAGTCCTCTGCAATAGCTTAACTTATGCCAGCATCGGTTGTCGTAAGTTGTTCCGTTTGCAGTGCACACTGGGTCTTCATATGAGGGGCATTGGTCATCGCACTCACACCGAGCGTCATGCGCACTGTAGGTCCTACAGACTCCAAATCGAGGGCAATGAACATTAAGGCAAGGATTACGATCTGTACCAAGAAAAAAAAACACGTAATGTTGAGTAGTTATCCATTTGGATTTCATACATTTGAATTAAACCTAAGTTGCTGCAGTAGTAACATGTTTGCATGTAGGTACCTCAACTAATTGTTTTTTATCCTTAGTAGACCTTATTAACGATACCCGCCATCTTTGCACGCGCCTTAGGACTGATGGAATGAATTAAAGCAGTGTTACGTGGTTTCTTAGGGGGCAAACAAAAGAATAAATTAGCAATTACAAGAATGCAGTCGAGTTTGTTTTATCTACACAATAGAAAATTAAGAAGTTTTAGTGTTAAAAAGGAAATCGCAACATATTGTGTGGAAGTGATTTTGAATGCAGTACGCGACAGTAGAAATCTTTACAGCAAGGAATTATGAAGTAAAACTTGTCGAAGCTTACATTTTGCACTTTGCATAACTAAAATCGTCGTCTTATTTTGAGGGAATAAACAAAACCCTACCGCGGTTACTCGATTACTCGTATTGGCAATTTTACTACTTATCTGCCCTCTAATTGCCCTTACCCCATAAATCCTAAAGTGCGTTCAAAGATACATGTAGAGTGTAACATGAGTAAGGTATATCAGTGTTTGTACTCCAGTGTTTATTTAATTATATCATGAAATGTTTTCCTACATATAGAAACTTCTAAAAGATATCAATAAAAATAATAGTAATAATGATAATAAAAAATAACAATAATTTTAGAAATAGTAATCATTTCAATAGGAAAATTAATAAACAACCTCCAGTAACAGCGTAGCTGACAATCAAGGGATCATGACTCGATCCTAATCCATTGAGGTCTTTAACGCATGTCTTCATAGATTCTAATCCAACTTCCTACAGTAAAAATGTGGTAGCACTCATCAGTTAATAGAAAATCCATAATTTCTTCTTAATTTCGAAGACGATACCTTTAAGTCATCAAATTTATGGATCAGATCCAAATTGTTTGTTTCTTATGCCTTTTCACAGGCCTTTTCTCAATTTACTATATTAAACGATGCTCCTCCCCCCCACCCCCCCCCCCCCGGATTGAACAAGTGGTATTTTGGATCTCAAAGGTGTGGTGAGAGTTCAAGCAAACAATTGAATACAATAATGTAGCAAAGTACTGAAAAAATCCCTGTTCATGACCATTGACCACACATTACCATCAAGAAAAACCTCGTTTCACGACGCAATTACTGGTTTCCTGTGAAAAGACGTCTATGGAACGAGTGTACAAGTTCCATACAGATGACGTGTACTTTCCAGATCAAGATAAGGTTCCTGTTTCGTCATGCCACAAGAGAAATTTTCTTTAACCAATCAGAAGCACTGCATGTCGAGATCCGCGTGGTGACACATCGTCAGTATGCAATTTCTGCGCTCGTTCCTCAGACGTCCTCGTCGTCGCGCGAGATGTCGGCTATTTTCTCAGGCTAGAATAAAAAAGCAAACCTACCTCTACCCAGGCTGATATTATATTATTTTCTGGAAGACGACTTCCCTTGGCCTTAAGATTATACTCATGATTTACGGAAAGAATCACAACTGGCGCTTTGTAAAAGGTCGTATTGAAAGGTACTTCCTGTAAATAGGTAAAAAAGTCGTGTAAGTTAGTACAGTAAATGGAAGTGAACGTGCTCACTTCTCCCTCTATTTTTGCCCATCGTTTGTAAAGTCCCCACTTCTAATATCCGCCCACTGAAAATGCGAAATTGAAGTGATTCGAAATATAAAATTCTCCCAAAAAGTAGGGAAATTTAAGAATCGCGAGAAACAATGTCGCGCTCATCTGGGAACTGCCATTTTGGATAAAGTGTTGATAACCATGGCTTGATAAACTTGGGTTTACTATATTAAGTTTTCTCTAGTGTGACCTCGACCACTGAAAATGTCACAGTTTGGTGGCTTGCTAAATGTTCTTGTTACAACTTAAGTTTTCACCTGACAGAAGCCGTAGTTGTTTTTGGCTGATGGATTTCCACTGTTTGGAAAGATTTCTTCTCCTGTTATTGTGAAATTAAGTTGACTCCCATTTCCAGTGAATGCGAACCAGTCCTTCGGACAAGAAAATAATGCTTAATTTGTTACTCTTTTCTTTACAAGACGAGTTGCTTCAGTCTACGAACGACACTTCCCTTAACATAAAGAAGGCTGTGCCTTGTGAGACAGGACATTGACCTTAATTGCGTCACAAACTTTCTGGATAATTGGTTGTCCGGGCTACCGGGGTGCGGCAAGGTCAAGTTATTTTTTTGGTCAATACTATAGTTTACTCGAATATTTTTCTTCACTTACCACAACTGCATCTTGGTGTTTGCCATCAAAGGGCAAGAATTCCCTTAAGCACACTTCAAATCCTCCAGAACTGACCTTCTCCAACCATACGTACATAGCATCATTTGGCTTTGTATTGCGAGTGTACTTAACAAAGACAAATACACGAGGTTTGGAAGCAAAGTTCTGCAAAAAAATATATTAGATATACAATGTATGAAAAACTATTGACTGAAAAATAAATAAGCTCCTCGAGGGATAAACTGTCGGGGAGTTTAAGCGAATTTGAACAGAGAACTGGAAACTAGCTAGAAGGCCTGGTTGGAAGCCTGAAGGTTTGGCTGCTACGAAAAAAACTGTGAATTGAAAAACGTTAATTGTCGAAGCGAATATAGCCTCTTTGCATGACATGATCACATGATCAACTTTCGTTAAACACGAATACCGTTCAATTTGAAAAATTTTCTCAGTACAAGCTGAAAGAGCATATTAAAATTAAGTAATCTGAGAATTTTCAGCCATGTATCTCAAAAGTAATGATTGTAACGACCGCCGAAAGTTAGAACTATTTGTATGAGAAAAACAACTTTTGCCACCTAGCAACGCTTGCATGGTTTTCCGTACAAATCCTTGTAAATTCTAAAATTCTAAACTGTCGTTAAATCTTTCCCTTACGCATTTAAGGGCTCAAATTGCCTGCTAAGAATAAAAAGGAGATTTGAGCCCTGTAATGCTCAAGGAAATATTTTATGAAAGGTTTGAAAATTTTGAACTTCCAAGGATTTGTATGGAAAACCATGCAAGCGTGCCTGGATGGCAAAAATTGTTTTTCTCAGACAATATGCTCTTTCAGCTTGTGCTAACAAAGTTTTTCAAAAGTGAACTGTTTTCGTGTTTACCGAAAGACAGTTAGTTGGTCAAGTGATCAAGTCATGTAAATAGCCTATTGGCCATATTTGTTTAATGTTTTGTAGTGGAAACAAACATTTAGGGTTAAAACTTTAAGTATTCGCATCCTTGGCGACATGTGGTAGCAGAGCGAGCTCGAGGTTATCAAGTTTTACGTGGAACATGAGCGGACGTATTCGTCAGTGTTTAGGTCCGACGAAGAAGCGACTGAAGGATCGAATTGAACAAAGTCGAACCTTCCTCCAAACAGGATATTACTCTGGATGAAAGTGAGCAAAGCCAATCAATTACTCCTCAAGTTCGAAGGAAACCTCAAATCTTATAAAGATTTACTGGAACAGCTGCAAGAAGCATCCATTGGCAAAGAATACGAAGCTTAAAGCCAGCGACTGGAAGATGAAATGAAGCAGTTCAGTATTCTCGAGCTTGATGGAGACGAGGGCTATTTGCGATCTTAAAACACTTCTGATAAATATTGCTAAACGAAATCAGGAGACAACTGAAAAGGAGGAAAAACAGATCGAGGGCAAGAACTCTTGAAAGAGAATTTAAATAGAAAAACTTCAAAAAGAGAAGGACCTTCACCTGGCAAAACTTAACCAAGATAAAGACATTGGAATGGAAAAGATGAAGATGGAATTGGAAATTTTAGTGAAGCAGAATGAAATAAACAGTCAAACAGCGTTGGGAGTTTCGTGCAGTTGAGGATGGAAAAATCTAATGAGCAAGCGTGAACTTTTTTTTCCCAGAGCCCCTGGCCGGGTTTGAAAAAATGGCGGGATTTCAAATATTTTTTTGCCTAATCATTATCATTATGTTTCCACTCATAATCTGGAAAGAAAAAGCAATTTGTCTTCAAAAGTTGCAAGTTGTGGCTATAACCTTCTTGTTATTTAATTTTCTCGAAGAATACCTCATAGTAAAACGGACTTTGAGGACACTAATTTCCTTGCGTTGTACTGGAAATGTGCATGCGTAGGTCCATTTTTTTGAAGCTGCATTCACCAGTTGTGTTCATATAAACATAAGGCTAAAGGCTCTTATACCTGCTGACATTGAAGAAATGAATTTTCCGTACGAAAACAACTAAAGATCTTAAAAGCAAAAGATCAGTTGAAAGCTTCGGGGCCAAGCCACGATTTACCATTTAATAACTGGTCCATGCGAGGGTCTTCATGTTCAAGCAAATTAAACTCACTAAATCATTAGAAAATACAGAAAATTGCACTTATAAGGGTTTGTTTTGCTCGCTTCAGTGAAATCCAGCTCCAGCAATAGACCTTGTCACGGTTTTCGAGGCACCCTCGGAGACCTAGGGGCAGTCAGTCGCGGGTCGGGAGAAAAGGCGTTTTCAAGTACAGGCGAAAGAGCCCCTGGGTACCGACTCTCACCGAACTATTTCCAAAAATTCAAGCGGATGCCCGCTCCTGATTGGGCACAAAAAATACTTTGCATTACTGTGCCCAATCGGCGAACAGTTTCTCTTGAGTTCCTTTCGTGAGTTCGTACACGAGGGCTATTATCTTTCCACACTTGCCCGGTTCGTTCAACAAGCTTGTGCGAGGAAGGGAAACTTTATTTATTTTCTAACTTTCCCAACCAGAAACGAAGGAACTACCGAAGAGTCGAAAAAACGTTTAGCATGCTATCAGCAGGGGCAATTCAATTTGCCCTGAGAATATTCTGTTTTTGACTCATCACAATGTATGGTAAATCAGCGGAATAGGAAGTTAAAGATGCGGCGGCAACGAGTTAATAAGCAATAGCTTGACAAGGCAAAAGAACAACTTTGCACGTACCTCACACTTTTTTATGCATTTCCATTTCTTTGCCGTCAACTGCACGACTACCCGTGGAAATGCCTAATTTCATGTTTCGTAAAGGACGTAAACAAGCAATGACAATATTCATTCAGTCTCTTCATGAACTTAGATATGGTTGATAGAAATTCAGCTCCAGAGTTCGCTTGCATTTGACAAAGTAAGCGAGTTGGAATAATCTTGATTGAAACCAAAAGAGAATTAGCTAAGAGGGCGAATCCCTGTGCCCCATGATAATTTTTTTTAATCTATTTAAAGTTCGCGCGCGTGCTTCTTAGGTTATTTTTGTCTGTTGCTTCCTTGACCCGCGTGGTCTACTTTCACGTGAACGTGACATGCTTCGCCGCCAAACATTTGAAGTTTGACAGCCATTATAGTTGTTAACATGTTTTTGATCAGCGTGTTCCGCTCATTTTCATGTACAAAGGGATTGCAGTATTGGAGTCAAAATTTCACTTTGAGATTAAAGATTGAGGTTTTCTAACGGCTGGTAGCCATTTAGAGTAACGAATGTTGAATTCTGACACACTGTGAAAGCCAAAGGCAAAGGTTATCACGCGCGAAACACGAAACCTTTAATAGATGGCTGGCTTCAATTGTTTATGTAAATGTACAAGATATTTTTTCTCTTTTTCCAGGAATGTTTTTCGTTCAGAAACGGTACATTTACTTTCAAAAATTATTCTTGAGAGTTTCAAACCGCATTACTTCTTCTTAACGTCTAATACTTGCGATGAATATTTCGCCCTGCGAACACAAATCAGGTCAGATGCTTGAAGCTGCTAGACAATCGCTAACCTGGAACCTGGATGCAAGAGATTGCCAGAGACGTTTTATTGCGCGGTTTCCGGTTTCGGTCAATTCTTTATAGTGAGCGGTGTGCCCACATTTGTCTAGCGCCCTCTCAAAATTCCAATGTTTGCCGGCCAAACATTCATGTTTGAACCCACTTTGAACTTATTTTTTCGTTGCGTGTCCACGGTTGTATCCAAACGACGGTATCACAGCTCGCGGGTGTGCGTAGATGTCCCCGGAAGAGACGGCTGTCGTTTTTGTACAATGTTTTTATACTAATGTAGCGAAGAGCTCAATTAATTAGCAATTTCCGTCGAGTCGGAACCGCTTTCTCCGGCGAACTAGCCAGGACCGTTTTGCTACAGCTACTCTGGCCAGATTTTTTCCACGTAGAAATCTTTTGACTCGTCGGCGAAAGTAATACCAAGTTTGCAGGTCAAATCGCTTGCTGTGCGTGATCGGTAGTGAAATCAATTACCCGCCAAGTTTAAAATTACATGACGCCACTCTAACCGACCAATAAGGTGGCGTCCTTAAAATAAGCAGGCAGTATGACACAGAACCAAGAATAGATTGAAAATAGTTTTCATGGAAAGAGGGTCATGTATGAGGGATTCGCTCTCTTAGCTCACTCTCTCTTGATTGAAACTGAAAAAATGTGAATTCCCTTTACCATGCAAAGTTTTCGTGGTTGTCATCCGTCGTGGTATCTTTTAAAAATTCGCTAATATTTACTCAAGACGTGACCGATGCAAGCGTGAATACCTGTTGTAAGCTCAAGCTTGCATTCAGTTCGGAAAAGCGTCTATAGTTCTCGGGCAGATATTATTCAGTTTTGAAATCAGATGGGGATTTTATACCAAACTGAAAGTTTCCTAACTGCGTGCATTTCTTTGGCGCATGAGCCAGACAAGCCGTGATCGAAACAAGAGCCATCGTGTACGAACTCACAAAAAAGAGCTCAGGAGAAACTGTTTGCCGATCGGGCTCAATAATACAAAGCATTTTTTGTGCCCAATCAGGAACCGGCATCCGCTTGAATTCTTGGAAATGGTTCGGTGAGACTCGGTACCCAGGGGCTCTTTCGCCCGTACTTGAAAACTTTCGTCGCGCCCTTTCTCCCGGGTCTCCGAGGATGTTTTCGACGTCATCTTGCAATTGACGAGTAGGCAAACGTGTGATGACTTACAGTGTTTGTATGAGAATCTAACGACGAACAATTTCGTTAAAACGGCTTTTCTGAAAAAAATATCAATTGTAAACAAAAGCTACAAAGGAAAAGATTGTCCTCAACAGAGGCTTGCTTTAGATTTTCCCTACATTTATCTGTAGTTTTTCCCTTGACTTTCTTGCACACAAATGTATAAAAAATTTTAAAAAGTGTAAGTTTGGTTATAGACGCGGAAAATGTGGAGGATTTGTAGATATACAGGATGTCCCAAAAGTTCGTTCCTCTACTTCATAAGTCTGTATTTCAGTACGATTGGACTTGGTAAGCAAATCTTTTAAACAAAAGTTGTGTCTTTCAATATAATTCACTATTTTCATACTTTTTGTGCCATCTTTTGACTCCAATATTCGATTTGTGTACTTTCGCGCTAAAGGTGCGCGTGCTCGAGTATATGTTCCAGCCACATTTTTTGTATTCCATAACCCGAATTGCTCGAACTCCTTCCTTGTTTTTTTGTGAATATCACGAAAGATAAACCCCCTTAACTCAAAAACGTTCAGCTGCGTGAGAGCATAAGCCCGTATACTTCGATTTACTGGCTTATCTGTTGTAGAAATTGCTAAAAACTGGAAAAATCCGAATGTTGGGTGGTAGAATGATCATGGAGAAATGAAGGTTTTGAAGGCAAGAAACTAAGGGGAAGACCAAAAGCCCTTAATAAAGTAACTAAAATAGTTTTACAGAAGGCTAGATACAAAATAAGAGACTCCACAAGGATGCTCAGTTTCACATAGTTAGCAAGCCAAATAAAAGGGTCATGAAAAGCTGTTAAAATGTTTAAAATTAGAGGTCCCTGAGATGGCAAAAAAACCTCTGCTTAGTGTGCCAATTAACACCCAGCTCGTTTCAAATATGTCAAGAAGTACAAAAGCCCTACTGTAGAAGGGGGCCAGGATTATTATCTTTTTTGGATAAATGCCCAAAATATATTTTTTTCAGCTGCCTAAACTAAACAAATGTTGTTTGGGGGTTGAACTGGATCCTGCGCACTAGATGATAAAAAAGCGCAAAATGGATCATTTGTGGGTCTACACGCTGTATCCCACTTCATGCCACAACGGCTAGAGAGTGTTATAAAAAAAACAAAAAGGGCATGCCAGTTACTGAAATTCTGAATACTTGTATTTGATAGAGAAATAAACATCTTCCAGAAATTTCATTTAAAAATAAAGTTTTGATCAAGTTATAGTGCATGAAATTAGAGGAACGAACTTTTGGGACACCCTGTAGTTATTCTGAACTCACTGCCGGGCGAAAGAAGGCGAAGCTCTGGACTCAAAATCAACTCACAAATCGAATGCACAATTATCAGAAAAATACTCGCCTCTTTGGAAAAGTTCAAAACGTTTTATTCCACCTCAGACTGACGGAATGATCCGTTTTTCCTTTAACATTGGTTGTTCTGAATCCAAATTAATTTTTTCAGCCCTGAAGTCGCCGAGTTTCCGCGAATTTGGACAGAGAACGGGAAACTAGCCAGAAGGCCTGGCTTGAAGCCAGAAGGCTTGGCTACTGAGAAAAAAATTGTGACTTTGAAAAATGTGGTCGAAGCGAACAATGGACATATTGCTTAATTTTTTGTAGTAGGAACAAACCGTTACTGTTAAAACTTTAAGTATTCGCATCCTTGGCGACATAAATCAACATTGTGTCATTGAAGTACTTAGCCGCACTTAAATAAAATTAAGGATTTATCAAAGACTATTGAAGCAGATTAATTAAATCTATACTTGTCTATTCATATTGGTTCAATTTCCTACCCATCTTTCACCTCTTTCTACGGATGTTGAAAAGGTTGGTGAATGCATGATATTTTGCCCATTACTTATTAATAAACAAAGTTTTCAAACAACAATGTGTCTTTTCGGATAACTTTGTTAAGTCAGGCTTCTTCTTTCCAATTGCTTAAATTGGAAAATTTACTGCGATGGTCATTCTTTACTTTCAAATTTAATATTATTAAATATGGACTTCTATTTTCCTAATTCCCTATTACATATCATTACATTCAAAACGGTCAAGCATTATTCAATCACTACCTCCAAAGTAAAACGTGAAATGGCTTATCTAAAGGCGGTGGAAGGAAAATTTTGAAACTAAATCCGAGAGGAATAATCAGACTTTTAGCATTGCACTTTCCTATGCACGATTATCCAATAAGAACAACTTGCGGTTATTGAACTAGTGATCATTTGTTTCAGAACTACTTTCTGGTACTATTTCATTCACCCTGCCCCCGGGCAGGGCACAATTTGCAAATGCCTCACCCCTGGGACTGACAAGGTGGGCAAATGCTCCGCAGTAGCCCGGGCTAGGCGCAGCTGGAATTGCCTAATTTCATACCAAGCGGGACACTGGCACTACCAGATTTTCCCGGGCTTTTTAAATTCCGGATTCAAAGTGGCTTCCAAAATAGAGGGTAAAGCAAAGATCATTGCGTGCAGTTGAAGCGATATTAAGAGCCAGTTTGCTCCAGAAAGTTAATATTCTACAGCAAAGAAAATTTTTTTTTACTGCTATAAAGAACTTCGATTAAAAACTTCCAGACGAGAAAGATCTAATCGGAGATTTTTCGCTACTTGGAAGTATTGGAACTGGATTCCCGAATTGTTTGACAAAAAATTTGAACAAAAACCCGTCGCATTTTTTTAACGGCGCTGGATCCGACCGAATATTGGGGAATGATAAGGAAGTGGTTGTACCTGTTTTTACAAACCGTAAAATAAAGCCTGTCAAAACGCGAAACACGCCAGAGTGACCCTGAGTGAAAGGGCAACATTAGGTCGGCAAGGATTACATTTAGGTTTTCTCCCCGTCGCTGCGTACAGTCTCAGTAAAAAATCCTACAGATCAGACCAGAGACAATTCTCATTGAACATAGATAAAAACAAGAGTATTTCAATCTTACTTAAGAGGCATTTCTCGTCCGCTAACACTGCAGTTCCTGTGACCAGACCTCATGCCTTGAGCGATATTATAATACAAAAGTAGTTTTTCTTAGGGGGGGAGGGATTATAAAATTGTGTATAGTTTCTTTGTGAAGCCCCTACGTATGATTCTGCACCTTCCAGCGACATTGCAATTCTAATAATTTAGACACTACTCAAGATATGAATAAATTCATTGGTAAATAATGTCAAATGGCAAGGGCTTACAAGGGCTCACTTGATGAGCTGTCTCTTTTTGGAACTTATTGGGTCTACAAGCATCAATCACCTTGTAATCCAATCAAGTGCGTCACGTACATCTACCTTTTGGCTAACATGCACCGAGTATAGCTACGTAGTCCCTTATTCTCCCTGGATGTGATTTAAGAACAGTAGGTTTAACATACATGACGCCACAAAGTTCACCACATTCAGTACCTTCCACGGACATTACTCTTTTCGGCGACGGGAATAATCCATGTAAGCCCTTCTGTACTACCCTTAAAAGGTTTGCTCCAGCATACTTAGGTTACGATCGGTACGTACACAGCAACATCTGTGTCCTTTCCTGCAATGATCCTCTACTTTACAGATGCGGGTAGAATTAAACAGAGGATCCTTTGCTGTAGAACATTTATAATCATCTTTGGTTTGAGCGACCGTGTTCATCGAACAATTGCTTGCACTTGCTGAGTGTCGGCTCCTTAAGTTTAGCTTCAACACAAGGCAGAAATACTGCATCCTTTCCTTACTAAGTCTAGGAAGATTCTCCGAGGAAATATTGATCAATATTTCTTCAAAAGAGAATGCTTTCTTTCGAGTTTTTACTATGACTATCCTCTGGCTATCCGCCATTTTGAAACTGGACTTAAAAAGTCCGGGAAAAGCCGGTAATGCCAGGCCCCTGCGCGGTATGAAATTAGGCAATTGACTGATGCATTACGTTTTACGTTTTATTATGTACTTCTAATCAATTATTTTTATCTAACCTGAGAAAAGGCCACCTTCTCACACTTTGTTTCTGTTGTCCATATTCCACTAAAAGTAACGCTTCCATGCGTTAACATAGGTCTGTCCTGGAATGCTACCCAGTTGATAATTCCAGTGTCATTTGTAGAACCTGTTGCACGCGAGCATAACTGAAATCCAGCTGTACTAACGGACTCTGCCCACACGGCGGAAGGTGAATGAACAACTGATGACTGATCCTCGTGGCTTAATGACACAAATACTCGAACCTGAAAAGCGTTAGGTAAAGATAAGCATCAATGAAAATTTACAGGGGACAACTCCATTCTAGACTATGAGCAGTCTCATAGTCTGTCGAGCGAAACGCGCGAGACACGCGACACCTTCTGCGTGACTGAAGGCACGAGAATGCCCCCCACGTTTCTCGCGTCTGGCGGCCTCGCTGCTCGATACTCGCACATGCGTGCACTGCACTCACTAAATCTGAAGAAAAAAGAGGGTTTAGCCAATTTCGACCCCACCTCCCCGCCCCCTCCTCAACCACACACGCACACGCACACGCACAAACACATCTGACCGCCCCCCCGCCCCCACTCCCCCCAATTCCCATTTCCTTCTATATTTATCGTCAGAATCCTCCGGCTTTTTCTATTGTTTTTCTCTGTTTTGCTTTGTTCAAAAACACATGCATCCTAGGGATTAGAAGGTATTGAGCATATGTAAGCGCACCAAATTCCCTGAGGTCATAGCATCATAAAACCACAAGTACTTTGGCAAATCAAAATTTGTTGACGTGAAAAACATTAGTTTTTTAAAGAAGCTTAATGTGGTTCACTTACAAAAGAAAGTTACTCCGAACCCTGAAGATTAGACTATAAGTTTTAATTGCTTAGGATTTACTTACGGTTCCAGATCCACTAAACGTTTGCAGAAATACCACGTTGGTGCAGCGTGGCAGTGTACAATGTTGTGGCGCCTCACATCCGCTGTTGCAATTCCACCCTTGACGTGTCTCTGATGCGTTTAGTTTTCCAACTTGATAGGAAATGCCTGAAAATGAGCAGATTGTGGCTTGAAAAGAAACGAGAGACGAGGGTCGTGGCGCATAACGTCTCTGTTTATTTGAATGGTTAGAAGAGATTCGGGACTTAATTCCTTGCGTTATAAAATGTGAAGATGGAAAATTGGTTCCTCTTAATTTATTTTAGTGAATTATAACCCTATTTTTTCCGAGGATTTTGTGAATTTCATTTTCACTTAAAAAAGGTGGTAAAAACGTAACTTGGCCTACTATTTAAGTGCAAAAATACACAATAAACAACTCTACCGTCGCGTTGTACAGGAGCGAAATATGCGCTAAAAGAACGTTTTTCATTTGTATCATAAGTTTATTGTTGTTATGAAAAGAAAATTGACGAGGAAGATGAAAATCGAATTTCACGATATATACTGTAGATAATTTAGATCTGAAATACCCAAAATGCTGTTATAAAATGGTAAGAAATAAGTTGGCGAATGGCATATCTAGCCAGCTCGATTAATAGGCACACTCTGAGACACTTGGAACCAAAAAATTTTCAGCAAGGTAACAACTACCTTTTTAGAAAAAAAATAATGCAGATTTGGATACCATCCTAAGATTGTCTTTGTTTTGCTTTGTTGTTGTCATCAAGCTTCAATGTTTCACTCTTGATTACATTGACTCAACTATAATCAAGTCAATATCGATTCCGAAGTCTATCCTACTGGCAAACTCAAATTGCTTGGCAATTCTCTTTAGACTTGCTTTTTTGGTTATGTTCAGTTATTCCACTTGAAAGCAAATCTAAATGTCTAGATTCTTGGCACCTTACACGTGCAAAAACACTATCAGGTGAGCTCGGTTCCTAGCACCAAAAGGGTAAGGGGAGCTGACAGTTATCTTTGATTGGATTAAAACAGAACTGCAAGAAGTTCGGTACCGAGAACTAAGTGCGTGAATCATGGGAATGACTAATTCAAAAATATGAAAATCAAAAAAAATAATAAAACTTGTTTAAAGTTTTTCTGTTAAATAAGGGTCACTGCACTGACAGAATTCACTACTATCCTTCGAAAATTTCAAATAGAGATTAAAACTTCCGCATTGCGTCAGAATGTGGGTGTGGAGTCTTAAAGGCAGGTTTTTCAAAGACCTCACCCCACTGGCAAAATTTTAAGTTTTGGAAATCTTAAAACTGCAACTCATCTGAGGATTTGAAACATCGGGTCAATAATCCCTTGTCTTTGTTTACCCTTTTGTTTAGTTTTTCTTCAATCCAAGTGGTTACCAGACTACAGACGATCGACCTGCCTGTAATATTTGTAGAGATTTTAACAGAGTTGCGACAAACAAATTAATCCACTGAGAGCTTTGAAATATAATCATTTTCCTGAGAACATTGGATGTAGAAGATTCGCAAATAACAAAATGATAACTACGTCGCATAAGAGTCTTTAACTTAACAATTCGTCAGCTCGAGCACTGATTTAGTTACTTAAAAGCGAGAGATGGAGTGGCGGTTGTGTCTCCCAAAATTGGTAAACAAATAAGATCTAACTGTCAGACCCTCTTGCTTTAGTTGAGGTATGAAAAAAGTATATTCAAGAAAATTGTTAATGAAACAAAAAGTCTTCGACCGACTTGAATTGGATTTCAGGAGATTAAATTTGAAGAATTTTATAAAACGATTGCTACTAGAAAAAGGAATATTTTTTGTCAGGTATAAGAACCTACACGTGTAGATTGCAACGGCCTAAGATGGAAAGAAGAGTTGCGTACCTTCTACAATTGCAGCGAGAATCCCTTGTTCAGGAGAAAGACAAAAAAGGCACATTTTCTGAGGTCCATCCTGCTGCTGAATCTAGAGGTAGTGGCCTGTCGACATGTGGGGGTTTGTTTTATGCGCTCGTGTTTAAGAAATCAAGGCTCCAAGTATTCCAGATCTTCTTACCAAGCAAAAGCAAGCTTATTGGGTAATAAAAGCGCAACATGATGCTTATTACAAAAACAACATTTCCTTTGGCTTTTAAGGGTAACAAGTAGGCGTGTGTTTTATGATAATATTCTTAGCTTTTAACTAGCTTAGCGTAGCTTGATTAAACAAGAAGAACAACAAAAGCATGACCAGTGACTTTTGTCAAAAGTATTTCATCACCATATTCAAACTAAAGAGAAAATGCGGATACTTTTTGCCTTTATTTTTCAGATCCTTGCCACTTTTCAGATCGAACATCTAAAACATTCATTAACTCATTGTCTTGTAGTTATTTTTTAATTATTTTTGACCATGCAACTTTAAAAAATTATAGACTGAATTGTAGACTGAAGTACCTTAAATGAACATTTAACTCTTTTTAAATCTTCCTATTTTTTGTTGTTTTTAGGGATATGTCGTCACATTTGCTTGCAGTCTGTGTGAGGTGCAAGCCAATGTACACAACCCCAACCTTTTAGAAACCACTTAACAGTAGAAGGTCTTAATTAGAATTAATCCCCAGTAGTCTGCGTAGCAGCTTTAAAAGGGGAAGGGAAACGCGGGAAATAGGCGCGTGAGAGCGCAAGAGGCGCGCGAGGAGGGGGGAAAGGTTCCCGTTTTCTTCATCCTCGGGCGCCAGAATTTCTGCTTTCCCTTGCCCTTTATGAAATCCTGCATTCCAACCTCCGCGAGAGATGAATAAACTGCACGCTGTCAAACTTTAAATCAACATATGCATGCGTTAACGTCTTCTTACTGCTACTGAAGACCTTGTATACAGTTTCAGACTTTTTAATTCAACATGTTCACGAAATACGAACAACTTAGCCAAATTTAGAAAACATTTGCCAATCATGACAAATAGTAAATATTATTTGTTATTCTCGGTTAGGGGCCAGATTTGACCAGATATTTTCATTCTGCAGCTTTTTGGACCGAGGTACATCTTAATACCGCTTAATCCTCCACGCCGGGCAAACTAAGAGCGAAATGTGGCCTCGAGATATTATCGCATGCGGCCAGCGGTATTACGCGTGCAATTCAAGCATTCACGAAGCGTTCACAAGATGGCCGCTAAGAAGTTCTATGATGTCTCCGAAGTCATTGAAAAACTGAGTGAGAGCGACGAGACTAACGAAGATGGAGATAGCTACGACGAGGGAGATCAAGTTGAAGAGATAGTCCAGAGTAAAATGACCGAACTTGCAGAGGCTGCAGTGAAGTTGGAGCCTGCTTTGCAACCAAACATGAAGTTGTTTGAGACTCATGCAGTTCGCATTATTTTACCTTGGTTACAGTTGTGCGCTTACCCTGAAATCTCAAGCGTGCATACAGTCCTTAAAAGTAGCATCAGCTGTGGATCAATTCTTCAGACTGAAGGCAGGCTATGGCTTAGGTTAGTAAACAGAAGAATCGGTGGGCGTTTAAGGATCAGAAACCCATACTATGCAGAGGTGAAGAGAGACTTTCCATATGATGCTTACAGAGCTTTGGAGTTGAGTATCAAGAACAGTACTTTGGAAAATTTTAAAGAACCTCACTGTGATATTGCAGGAAACAGGAAGGGAACTGTTATTGCTTTCACGTCGGAAAAGGGTGTATTACAACTGTTTACTATGCTTAGTGGGAAAAAGGAAGAAGAAGTGAAAAGGTATTTTCGGCGTTCATTGAAAAGGAGAGGCAAAGCTAAACTAATTGTGAACACCGAAAATGATTTTTCGCTAATTTATAAGTTTAATAAAGGGCAGCTTATTATTGGGTTTCATTTTGGGGTTTGGAACATCAATGGTTTCCCCCAGCACACATAAACAAAACCTTTCTATTGCTAATACATTTAGTTCCCGCAGTTGAAGGCTGATTAAGTTGTTATGTCAGCACAAGTTGTTTGGGAATTAATTTTTTGTGTCCAGGAGAAACCAATGAAAGCAGGATTGTCATACGTTAGGTAACACAATAAGAAAACATATGAGCCAAATCTTTTTTTTTTTTTCTAATCTCCACTGATTTAGGCATTAGTCACTATTGATTTGTCAAGAGCAGGGAGAAAGAATGAATGAAAGCAACGGTTTTTGAGTCATAATAAGAGGAGTACATCATGTATTACTAAACGGAATGAAAACAGTCAAAACATGTACATGTATTTTGTTCAAATTCCAAAAAAAGATAAATTTTCTTCTTCTGTTTGTAGAATACGTTGTTAATAAAGTGTGTGGAACACCTTGGTTGGTGGGCAAACGAAATCCAGATACCTCATGCTGCAGATACACTGTCAAGCAATTGCCCAATGTTTGAAATAAGCAAAGCACTGGGTACAAGTTTAAAAAAAAACGATGGGGTTTGATTGAGTGGAAATACAACATCACTCAGAAATTCAGGGTTGTCAGAAAGTTTTTTGAAATCGACGGCTGATCGAGTTGTCAAAGTAAGCGGCCAGTCCAGGAATATTTAACACCATCCATAAAGAAATGGCAAGCAGAGTAGCCAGCCGATACTAACCAAGTAGGCAGTGATTTTCACTGGCAGCCAGCTACTTTTGACAACCCTGAAATTATATGATCTGTAATCACAAGTGTTAGAAAGGGATTTCAGTGGTGGTTCCCAGTCCTCACCTTGTAGACACCCCAAAAATCTGGACAGCAGCTAAGTCCCTGGCAGAAATAAATTACAGACATATGACTATATTAAGGTCCCAACAGTGTCTGTTATAAACAGAGTTGACTGTTAATACCTACTCAAAAACGATGCCATGGATTACCAAATCAAGATTATATTTTCAATACTTTATTTATGTGTTTAACATGAATGTACAAAACTGCTAAACTGGCCAAAAACTATCTGAAAAACATTTTATGGGGGGTTTAAGGTTAAGAGAATATCTAAGCTTTTAAAAAGTGATTTCAAAGACAACATTTCCTTTCCAAAGTTCTTTAACTTGTGTTTCCTTAAAGTTCCATGAATGATATAAAATTTGTTATTGTCTCAATATAATATTATTTCCTTCATAAAGTTCTATAAATAATGTAAATAAGGTTTCCTTGAAGTTGTATAAATAATATAAATAACATTTCCTTCTTAAAGTTCTATAAATTAATATATCAATTAAGTAACAAATAATGGTAGTAACTGTTAACTGTACTGATTTGTACAAGGTAGCGTTAAAGAACGTACAATAACATTACTACTGTTCTAACTGCATAGTTCCTAACACCAGTAAGAGACATATAGTATTTTCAGTGATCTCACTGTTTAAGGATTCCATCCACGCTGGCTGCACAAATGCAGCCATCACAAAATCATGCAAAATGCATGTCTTCAAAAACTAAGGATTAGGTTGCAAAGCAGGCTCGCACTCCACTGCAGCCTCTACAAGCAGCTTAAATAGTCCCATTCCTTTATTCTGTACCTTTCCTTACATTGCTAACATACTTTTCTTGAACACTTTTAGTGATTTGGGTTCTGCATGGACTGTTGCAATATTCACACCACTTATCTGTCACTGGGAGACCACAGTAACAATGATCATTTTGAAAAGCCCGTTTAGGAATGTATGTCTCTTTGTTAGAGATGGCACTGGTTAAGTTGTAGCCTTTCTCCCGCAACCATATAAGGGAAATAAACTCGTGACGGAAAACTTGTTTCCAGCGATTCAAGAAGTTTGAGTTCTGGGCATACCGGGAAATTGCTTGATGTTTAGCTTCCCTACCCTCCATGGAGTTAAGGGCCAACCCCTTCCCATACATTTCAAACATCTCCCTGGTGTGAACAGGGACAACATGTCCAAGGGTCCATACTGAGGGGTTGACTTGGAGAAACAATGCACAGGAAATAAAGAAATTGTGGCATGCTTTCTCAAGATCATCAAGCTGTTTTCTCTCAATTTGCAGTCTACAAAAAAGTGAGACAGCATCCCGTAGTGAAAGGCATGTGAAGGCAAAGACATGCAGTTTAAATTCAACAGGTTGCGGGTCTCTTTCCCCCTTCATTGCTTTAATCAGGAACATAAAATTGTGCAGAAATCTACGCGACTCTTCCCCTGTAAAGCGGTACGAAAATGTCTTAGGATTTCCCTTACCCTCATCAAACCACCTGACCACCTTTTTCGCTAAGCGTGAAAGACTTGCCTCAGTTTTCAGGCTAGTAATAAGCCTGAAAAAAGGAGATTGTGTACTCACTTTCTGAAACTCATTTACATTCTGTGCTAATTTGGATATTTCAATTGAAAATTCAAGGATTAGGGAGAAAAGAAGGGCACATGCATTATTTTTTAAGTGCAGGGGTTCAACGTGCGCTTTTTCAATCAGCTTGCCAATTCTTGGAGCAAATTCTTGCCTTGATTGCTTTTCTGCAATAAGTGAGGTTATCTTACCCCGTTTAGTACTGGCACTTAGGGTAGTCTTTGCCAGTTTGCTTTTCAACTCTTCAACTTGTTTGGCCACTTTTACACGTTTGCCATAGTCCCATGGTTTCCACTGGTTTGTATCAGCTCGACCAAAGGTGAATTGCAAATTGGCCATATCATCATAGGTAACATTCCCAAATGATGAGAAATATTTGGCACTGTTACTCAATTCCCCTCCTAAGAAACATAGCATCTTCATGTCATTAGGAATTTCCGAAAATTCAAACTTAACTACATAGCCATTTATAGGGAAAGCATTATCCTCAAGATAAGCTATATCACTGACAAGTCTGGTGACATACCTTTGCACTGCAATGCAGCTTTCAGGGCAGTTTGCCCCAAATATCAAAAAATTGTCATCACTGCTCAGGCAACGTTTTCCAACATTAAAAAAGCTGACAAGCCATGAACAAGCCTGATCGTATTTCCCAAAAGGTGCGCCATCGCCGCCAATGGCTACCTTGAAAGTGAAGGGCTTTCCAAACCAGTCAAATTCATTGTTGGGGTACAATTTCAAATAAAATTCAGCTAACCGTGGCATAAATTCTTTTAAATTCCAAAAGTACCCATTAACCTTATCTGCATCATTGAGATCAAAACACAGCTCTTCTCTAACAGAATACAGAGTGCCAATATTCACACTATCAAGAAATTGAACAAGTTTGTAGTATGGCAAAAGAGCAGGAACATGGCAGTTTGCTACTTTTAAGCAAGAAAATTTTTTCCCCTTGGATAGTATCTTCTTAAATGAAAAGGAATGGCGCACTTTCATGTACTTCCTTTTGCCCATGACACCCATGCTATAATAAACTGACACGCTTCTAAGTATGTTCTCATCACTATTCTCATACACTTTACACTTAGCCTTATGAAAAGTAGATGCAATTTTTTTGGCCAGGTTAGATTTGTTACATACTAATGAACTGACAAGATTCTTGGAAAACTTGGTGTCCAAGGTTTGTACAAGTCCAGTTGCAACTGCCTTGTTACTCTCCCTTGTGCCACCATGAATTTCTGTGGCAGCATTATACGTCTCCAACACTCTTCTTCGCTTTGCCCTCATTGACAGCTCATCAGAGGTAGGCTGCTTTCTTCTCCGAGATCTTGAAACTGAAGAGAGGAAATTTTCCTTTTCACAGCTGCTTTTGCCTCTATCTTGAAGTCCTTCCTGAAGTACTGCAACCTCATTATTAGCATCAAAAATCTGTTTTAAAAAAAAATACAATGTTAACCCAGGACAATGACGGAAAGAAACGTTTTAAAGAAGATAGCCGAGTTTGAACAGTAACCCAATTTTATTTTATGCCATTGAAAAGAACTGCTAAGCAAAGCAGCATATGTGTAATTCAGAGTAGAGAGCGATATGCACAGTGTGCAGCCCTATTTCCACAACCCTGCAACCCTCTCCAGCTAAAGTTGCAAAGTAATGCACCACAGAAGTGTGTATGACACATAAGACTTCAACTGAAACCTACATGTATTGTTGCTTTCAGAGTTCTGAAGAGGCACGTGCAGCAAAATCGTACCATTTCACATATTAAATAGCTTACAAAAACAGAGACAATACGTGCCTACAGTATACAATAGTACATGATTTTATGGAGCTGTTTCTTACGCTGCTACACTGTATACAGTTGGGAATTGATCCTGATCAATTTGTTGTTTCTGAAAGGTAGTATGACAATGAGCCGACTGTACTAAAAGGGTGGTCAGATTCATTTTCATACATTTCATGGTCACTTGGAGACCAGGCCACTGCAAGTCTTGAGAGTGACCATCAAGGGAAAAGGTTGTGAGAATGAATAATAATCATCAAAGGGGCAATGGCTTGACCATTTACATTAATTTCTCTCAGCTAATTCTTTGAGGAAATGTATGGAGATCACTTTGAATAATTTGTACAGTGTAGGTGGATATTGGGGTTAAATTGGTAAAACAGAGAATTTGCAAGCAAGCTAGAAGTAGAACTTACTTTTCCTTTGAGCCGCCTCAGTTTGGCTTGAGCCGCCGAAAGCTTAAGCTTTTCCTCTGCTATGGACTCATGGGCTGCTGCTTGTTTCTCTCGAATCTCCTTCTTTTCCTTCATGAACTTGCCAACATTAAATCGACTCAGCATATTTTTTTGCAAAGGCATCCTTGGCTTCCTCAGTCAATCTAATAACAACTTGCACCAAACAAAAAAGGTGTTCAGCCGAGACAACTCATCGAACATATTTGCAATAGACTAGGTGAGCGGCAACCATTCAAAAAAGCGAAAAAGCGTGAAATTCTGAAGTTTAACGACGAATAAAAAAAACATAGGATTCTTACCCAATAAACAGACTCCAATTTTTTCCTGGCAGGCTCACTGAACTTTCCACAATAAAAAAGCCTTTTGAACGAGAAGACCACAGATATTCACGAGTACTTTAAAAGTTGTCCTTCTAGAGTAGAGTCTAAAAGGCCCCACAGTTGTTCGTTTTAAAGGTGTAAGTAATAATAATATTGGCCATGTTTGGTATCAAATTGAAGCTTGATTCACGAAAAATCTGTTCATGGCTGTTCTTCGACCCCATTTGCATCATGGGAGGAGCAAAACAACGACAAAGTGGGGGTACGTCGGGGAGAATTTCACTCATGTCCAGTCTCCCAGTCGACGAGACCGCACGCGCCCATGAAAACAGACGACATTGTTCGAGGCCGGATTTGGCTCCCTGTTTGCCCGGCGTGCTCGATTAAGAAGTCTTTAGACTGAAGGAATCACGCTCCTAAGAATTAGCAGAGAAGACCTAAAAATAAAGAAAACTAACTCAAACACTTGCATTGTTTCTTAAATTTAAAAGGTCTTATTGATCCTTTATTTTAGGTAATATATTTTGTGCAAGTTTTATGCGTGACCAGAGAGAATAGTTGACAGATGACAACGGCTGCTAAAGCTCTCTTATGATGTTTTCAGGTCTCCCAAGTGTCTAACACTAATGGAAAACTAAAGATGAAGTCCCATCACGACAAGGGTAAGCAGTTAGAAGGAAAAAGGAGAGTGAAGAGATTGCCGACTTACGTTATTTAGGTGAGCTGAATTTGTCTGTTCGGGTATCTTTTTTTTCTTAGGGTGGTTGATCGGTATGATCAATACATTCACTTCCTTATAAAAAGATAACGCTGTGGCACTCAAAAGGTTCTCCTAAGATTTAATTTAAGTCTTTCCTCCTTATCTGATAAGTGATTTATACCTATTCAGACCTTTAGGGTTACTTATCAAACGTGATGTATAAGCTGCTAGTCGAGACAATAAGTCTGCAGTGGTCAGATTTAAAAATACATACAAAATGTCCATTCTACTGCTCATTAAATAACGTATTATCATTCACGTATAGAAGCTTCGCCTAACCAAGTTCAAACTGCTTCACCAGGACAAAAAACGACGACAACAACAAAACCCAGTACAGTACAGTATCTTTATTAAATCTCCACTACGTGGCTCTTCTGATTTAATTTACAAAATGGAAAAAGGAAAGAAGGAGAAAAAGACTAATTTACAAATCTAATTATTAGTTAAATAATAAATGGAAAAGTAGGAATAAAATTAAATTAAGAAATAGCTACGATAATATATCGTATATACTATATACATATACATATACTTATTATTGACTTAAAAATGCTAATGCTCTAATTATGACATATAAAAAATCTTTTAGTCAATTGCTGGTTTTCAGTGTCACGCCATTCAAAATAGATCAAAATAAAAATCAAAACCGTCCAATAGATAAAGTCCAGAATCTGGGAAATGAAAGGAGGTATATACACAAAGACCCTCGCCAAGATTCAGGTCAGAGAAATATTTCGTATACGAGATATCCGAAGAAATGTTTTACCCAAATTTATAGAGATTTGTAAGGAGACGCCATGCTGGTGCTCACCTGGATGAGCTCCAACATGGCGGAAGGAAACCAACAGAAACATCTGTTACCGAGTTTTGCTACAAAAGCGTGAATTTATACCTCGAGAAACTCATAAACATTAAAGTAATACTTTTTCTAATACATGAACTGTTTAAATAGCAAAATTTCCTGAAATAAGTCATTTTTTTAACCTACATGACAGCTCTCTTGGCCGTCATGTAAATATCGCGTCACGCAAAAACTTAGAAATTCAAGCGTCCTCTATCACAAAACCAAGAACCCTTTTGAAGCGAAAATTTGTATGAAAATTAGTTTTCAGCTGCTCTAATGCATCGTGAAAGTAAAATCTCGGTAGGATAGATAGTTTTTTAGTTTGAATTTTAGTGACGTCATGTGAAAACCAACAATAACATGCAATCAGTCACCTAGTTCTCGGTGTGAAATAGCTCCAATTTTGCACCGCGCTTAAAGCTAGTGAGCGCTTTAATATTTCTTGTGCTTGCGCTTAGCGAATTCCAAGTGTTGATAGATCGATAATGAAAGGAGCGTTGTGCAGTGGCTGTCCTGCACATAGGAACGTCTAGATTTTCCCTGAATCTGGTAACCCAATTAACTCTAGTAGGAGAACCAGTCAACTTTTTCTAAGAGGAAAACCTTTGGGGCGCGCACTGAGTGTTTGTCTAAGACTGATGTCCGTCTTATAAAGAGTCAAATAAAGTGATCAGAGAAAGGAAAGGACCAACTGTAGATGTCCGTTTTACCGAGATACCCGTCTTATAGAAAATTCCGTTAAGAGAGAGTCGACTGTACCAGAGACAGAACAAAGGCCACCTAAATTTAGAAAAGAGTTTACATGGTAACAAGAAAATCATCCCTCGTATCATTTTTATCCATTTTATCTTTTGTAGAAAATTGTTTAACGTCATTACTTTTAATTTTATTTCATTTTATTTAGTTAGGCGTCTTGCGTGATGGCAACCCCATTGCAGGACTACAAATTTTTGAATAAAAGTTGAATAAAGGTTGAGGACTCCACCCGGTGATCATAGCCTTCTTTTGTCTTCTTGATCGAGGAGGAGAAAAGGAGGCTATGTTTTAAACGCGTCAAACTTTTGAGGCCGAAGCAGCCCTTTGTATTTTACTGCCTTACAAGATATCAATAATCTTGAAACTTAAGGTCATATAGAAAAAGACGGTTAATCTAGAGAATCTGAAATTAAAAAAAAATCCATCGAGGAGTTTCAAAATTATTCGCTTATTTGTTTAAGAAGACAGTGTTTACAAAACAGCTAAGTAGTCAGCGCCTCAGTACCTACTAATCAAATCCTTCTTTCTAAATCGGTCAAAGCAATCCCCATGATCTTTCACTTAAAATTTCATTAATTTTAAAAGCGCTTCGTTTTCTACTGATAACGGCCGAACATGAACTATTAAACTGTTCATGATACGGCCACCAGAATTACGAAAATGATACGATGTACTCATCATGTCCACCATCTATGTCTAACTTGATTGACACAAAGAAGTAATTTGACGTCACTATGATACGGTCAGTTTTCTTTGTCCTTGGGGAAGGTCCTTACGTTTCCTTTACATTCGTACACACTGAAATGAGGTCCTGTTAGGGCAGGAGCCTAGCTAGGTAGGGTAAATTCAGACAAGCAACATGGCCTTGAAACAGCAACATTGGAGGAGAAATGGTAACAAGCGGTACAGAGATGGGTTGAAACTGCGACGGCGACAGAGAAAAGCGAAACTACAATTATAGTGAAATACCGACAGTGACACGGCTAGCTCCTCAATACGTGAAACACTACATGTACGGTTTTTGAAATTCAGACTAGGGACGTACGTACCTCTCCTGAAGCCCTGAGAGGGCCTCTTAAATGTAATATAGACAGTCGTTCACGAGGCAACAGACACATGATTCCTGCCCAATCAAGAGATTCTCGTAGAAAGCAGCCAACCACGCTAATGCGTGCACTTCATTCTCATTTGCGTGCATTAAGGCTTTCCTTCTTCAATATATTCCGAGTGTTTCCATGATGACGGTCTTTTGAAAGTTAGGAGAAGTTCAATTTGGCGATCCTAATTTCCTGTTTTATTCCTTTAGTATTTTGTTCAAATAAAGGGTGTACTATTTCATTAAATAACATGACTTGCTTAATACCGACACCCCGTCAATACAGACACTTTTTATGACCCCCTCCCCCCGTGATCCGTATTAACGGGTTTGTCTATAACAACAATGTTGAGGGGCTGTATTGGATCTTTTGGGTCGGCGCTCCAATTCGCACCTCGGTTACCACCACTCATTCAGCAGTTCCCTTCGAAAGAAAGTCAAGGATTTCGTTCTAGCGATTCGTTATTTAAAATATCGAGTTAACATCCACTCTATGCCTATGCTCTGATCATGACTAGCTGAAAGCTATTTTTTATGGAAATGTGCAAAATTTTCGGACTAAAACATCGAATTTTATCAAACACCGTAAAGTTCGGCAAGTAACGAGTACTTTCCGTTTTTGCAGCCTTTTCATATCGCTACTTTCGAGAGGTCACAACTTCTGTTAGCAAAACGTGTACAGTACATGGGCCTTACTAAATTCAAGTAATCATCACCACAATTGTGAAAACATCCACAATTTTTATTTGGCGAAAAGCATTTCATGTTAAAGCTTTTTGAATAAAAATTTAAAAGAACCCTTAATTACGGTATGGGAATTCACAGGCAAAAGGAAGACTTTCGGAAAAAAAATGTATTATGTACCTTTCCCGGTTACATACCGGAATGTCAGTGATCATTCGCGGGGTCATTATAACCGTTAAAAATAAACCTCGGATCAGTTTGGTAAAGTTTGTTGTATCTATAACTTCCGTTATTTCCAGCAAAAAGGGAAATTACTTTTGAAGTCATCACTTTCGGAAGGTTGTTATTTTCTGGGGGGTCGTTACTTTTGTACTTTTGGCATTCGCTAACACCTGCGAAAGTTTTTCGCTACTTTCTGAGGGTTGCTTCTTTCGCGAAGGTGCGTCGGGGGGGGGGGGGGGGGTCGTTACCCTCGGTAGTTAACTGTACAAGAGGTTCATTCTATTTAGGAGCTTGCGATTAATGAAATTCTAAACAAATCTTGTGTCAGAGACAGAATCTCAGATCTAGAACCTTGAGGATAAAGTAAAAACCCACGTATAAGAACCTAGATTTTTCCACAGTTAGCCTAAATAGGTTCTTATAGAAATAGTATTTAGTGGGAGTTTAAATTACTAAATAATTATCTAGAAGACAATTTATATCAATGCACGAAAAACTGGATTTACAAAAGTTTACTCGGTGCAAATATGATGCAAAAATGTGCAAACTAGGGGGAAATCGAAAGCAAAGATGGTAAATACCTCATTTGCTTGTAAGTTTACATGTGGTTGTAAATTTCAGAGCAGATGTGGTATTTACCATCTTTGCACTTTATTTAACCTTAGTTTGCACCTTTTTGCACCACATTTGCACCGAGTAAATTTGGTGTAAATCAAATTTTTCGTGCAGTATGTGATAACCATACAGTAAATTTATCTTTCCAAGGTACTAGCATAGCACGCATGTCTTTCATGCTGTCCATAAAATTCTGTGTTACATTTTTAACCCTACTTGTCGCCTCGTTCAGATTCTCTTACGTTCAGTTTAGTTTCCTTACAATTAGATCTGGATCACAGTGGGTCAGAAAATGTCGGGCAACAGACAGCCTGAATTAACCGCACGAAAAGAGGTTTCATGTTGTTCTATTATATTAAAATGTAGAACTGTAAGGTAAAAAATTTTCAAAATAAACACCGAAAATGTATTGTCGCGGACAGGATGAAAGTACAAATCCCCCTTTTAATAAATACGCACGCGGAAATTATGTTTACGACGTTTACGTAAGAGTCCTAGATTAAAATGTAAATTAAAGTAATTTTGTGAAATCGAAACTTCTGTATTTTTGTTAAAATCTAAATAACCCTTCAGATAAAATTTGTTTCGTAGGTTTCAGCAGTTCAATACTATGAAAAGAATTTGGAAGGAAAACCGCAGCGAAAGCAAGATCAGTAGATAAGCTCAAAATGAAAACACTGTGATAAAGATGTGACAGTCGTTTTTGTAATGTTCAGTAATAGCCGACTACTGTACAAACGTTTCAAGAAGGTTCTTTTTTCCAGAAAAACCAAAATTTCCATGAAAAAAGGATTATTAATCATCCCTAAAAATCCATTATAGGGTTATTTCTAGACTCTTATAGCTTTTATTTTACCTAATTTTCAAAGTAATCGACGTCATTAATAGCAAGTCTAAATTACTGTAGTGAGATTATCATGATAAATAAAATCTCTTGGAAGTTTCATTAATTGCATTGCCCTCTTAAAAAGTGACAAATTGACATTACGGGTAAGCTTGAGAGACGAGGCAGGTGAAATAAGGTACACTAAGCAAATATTGGCGATTGAAATAAAGAAGATAAGAGCAAAGAGTTTAGGTTTTAATGAAAATGCGAGTTCTTGACCACTCCTCCAAAAGCAGATGGCCAAATAAGACAAAAAACATAAAACGCTCACTTCAAGCTCAGTTCGTGATAGTCTCTTGAAAACGCGTTAAGTTGAGGCAGGGGCGTAGCTAGGGGGGGTCCTGGGGTGCCGGTGACCCCCCCTTGGTAGGCCTTCTTTTGAGCAAACAACCTACAATATCTTGGCCGTAAAAGCCACCATGACACCATGACAATATCTTGGCCGTAAAAGCCACTGTTGAAAACCCCACTTTTTTAAAATTTGTTTTTTTGTAAAGTATTTTCATCAAAGGCTCTTGTCTTTAGTTAATAAGGGCCTTAATGCCGCGATAATACGACTGAGCCCGCTGATACACGAGGGAAAGCAGCGGTATAAACCATATATAAGCGGCGATCCGCGGATGGGGATCTGGTGAGGTATACGTAAGCTTCAAAGCGAAAAAGAAAACTGCTCGGTACCTTATGAAGGAAAAAATCTGAATTTGTGGTTACTGTAAGAGCTTCGAAATGCCCGTCGACACTTCCATCGAATCTGTTAACAGCACAAGCGCCTCAAATATAGGAGATTTGTTCCAGGAAGGCGACTTTCAAATGGGAATCAAAAGCACTGCTTTCGTTTTTCTCATGTTGTTGTCTATGCTTGGCAACTCTTTGTTAATCGCGGTCGTGTAGAAAAACGCTAATCAAAGAATGAGGACTCCAAGTAACTACTTCATCTTTAACATGGCCTGTGCTGATGCTTTACTCACTGTATACGCCGTTCCAGTCAGCACTGTCAACACTACATATCGCCACCAATGGCTTATCACGGGAGTCGCGGGCGAACTGCTTTGCCGTTTATCACATGTACAGTTCATTGGTCAAATGTCAGTCTTAATCTCCACTGGAAGTTTGCTTGTGATTGCCTTGGATCGTTTTTTTTTTTCTGGTGTTTTATCCACTCAAGAGAATAATAACTCTTCGTATCGCCCGGCTTCTGATTGGTGTCATTTGGATTTTTGCGATCGTTTTCACGGTGCCGTTATTCAAAATGACCACTTTAGTCGAATTCAAGCCGGACTTCCATGTTTGTACCTTCAATTTCGGAATCATTGGCTACGTGATCACTTATTTATTATTCTGCTACCCTGTGTTAGTATTATTACCTATCATTGCTATTATCCTCATCTACGCTGCAATTGGATTCAAACTGAAACATACCATAGCACCCGGCAACCAACTCCCTTCAAATCAACATCGACGGGAACAGATGAACTGCAAGATATTAGCAATGCTCGTCACTGTTGTTGTTGTGCTAATCGTTTGTCGTTTTCCGTTCATTTTTGGAATGATGGCTTGTTTCTCTGGCTTAAAAACTGCATGCTCCTGGAACTTTCTGTTCCTTGGCTGGTTTCTGGTATGCTTTAACAGTGGAATTAATCCTTGGATATACTTCATTTTTAATGAGCAATTCCGCCAAGCTGCGAAATTGTTGCTACAGAAGCTGCTTCCGTGCTGTTTTAAGTCACAAATGAAATGGAAATGTTGGAATCGACTGGAAGTCAAATCAAAACGCACACCTCACAAACACACGAGAGTAGCCACGCGTGGAGTTCTCGGTACAGTCCAGCGAACAAATAGCTCAATAAAAAAAAAAATTTACCCTGACAGCAACATGCACATTTTCCAGTTTCTTCCTTTTGCATCACTTATGGTACTAATGACATAAATTTGTTCAGAACAAGCCGGGGATTGTAGGATATTTCTGTAGGTTTAGCTGTGTCACGTGTCACTGTCACACTCCTACGCTGTGTCATTTCGTGAAGTAAAACTTCATTTTGAGCAACTTAACTAGGCCCTATTTTTTTATTCCTCTTCGAGGTAATACTATGCGGAATTAGCTGGAATTGTTCGAAAGTTTGTTTTTTTATATCAATAGTCGTTAATAAATATTAATGTTCGTGTTTAGCCTTTTTATCTCCCGCTGTATCAAAAAGGCTGAATTGTTTTTTTTTATTTGATCTAAAATATAACGGTTACTTGCACAGATAGTTGTGTAGCCTATGGACCGCCATATTGACCATACTATAGTACGTAATTCAGCGGGTGATGCCCGCGTAATTTGGTCCATTTTCAGCGGCTATCACCCATAGGGGTTGAGTGAATCGGGTGGTCTTGGATTTCTGGTAATGAGTCACCCAAAACCTGTTAGTTCATCCATTAGCAAGCGTGACGCGAACCTAATTGACCTAAAAATGATATTTTTTGTGGAAAAATTCATGTGCGTAAGCGCCAACCTTGAGCAACTAAAGCATCAAAACAAAGGATAAATACCATTTTTCATGTTTTCCTCGTTTTCGTTTTTGAGATATGGCACCAAACAGCAGATATAAAACCTTTTCCAAAGCTTACTTCAGCCACACTTTTCTCTCAAGAACCTCGAAAGAAACTCTTTCTTCGTCGACATGAAGCTAGTCTCAAAATATTCGAAGGCAAGGCATGCAAGGTACCGATAAAAAGCTTTATAAAATAACTAAGATAGTCAAATAACGTGTGTCAATTTTTTTTTCGCTTAAGCTGACATTCTAAGCGAGAAAAATCCGTACTTTGGAAAGCATCTGTTTTGCAAAACAAAGACTGATTACGCGTACAAGCTTCGTGTACAAGACTTTGCGACTGGTAAGAATTTCTCTTTTAATCAATGCTTTAAGCAAAGGAGTGTTGCTTTTTTTTCTGGGGAAAGTTATTTTATAAAAGCAATAGAAAACTTTTTTCCTGTGTTTGCATAGCCTGATATAAGCACTCGAGGGGTTGGGAGAAGTCTCGACAGTTATGCAAACCCTCGACTTCGTCTCGGGTTTGCATAACTGTCTCGAATTCTCCCAACCCCTCTCGTGTTTATATCAGGCTATGCAAACACAGAAAACGTTTTCTATTGCTTAACTTTAAAAAGCTGTCGCTCGTCAACACATTGTTTTTTAGCACCAGTGCACTCTCATATGGCGATAAAGCCTGACCGATTTTCGTTCTTGTCGGGCTGGCAATATGGCCTCGCAGAATTTCAAAGAAGAGGACTGGGGAGATTGGGACACTTTTCGTGGCCGAAATTGGACAAAAAATTCCCAAGCGTGAAAAGGCAATCTAACGTCTAATAAAGACACTTTTTTTTCTCGGCACTTTGTGCCCCTCTTTACCGCTCACTGCACGGCATTACCTACTAGTCTTTCAGACATCTATCTACGGAATTTGCCACTCGATGAGACGGTTGAAATTCAGGCTACGCGTTGAAAGGTCATGATCGAGGCTGACCTGTTTCAATGATCTTTTTTTGTGTGTGTGTGTGTGTGGTTATTATTTTTGATGGGAATATGTCTCTGATGAGATGCTCTTTAATCTTTTCTTTGGCTCTGGGTGGAGGACCAGGACCAGGACGTTTATATGATGAATTTGTTCTGGAAAAAATCGATCTGCTTCACTCTTCCAGAGTCTACAGATGTGTGTATGTTGAATATTTGAAATAAATGAATTGCATTTCATGCTATCTTTCCTTGCAGCGTTTTTCCATATCTTTGTTCGGCTGATTGCCGCATTACAAATGGCTGCCATAAAAAAAAATTGTTCAACTTCTGTTTCTAAGAAGAAATGTTATACACAGGTTTTTCCTCTCGTGTCAGGTATTCGCAAATCAGAACGCTCTTTTTGTGTGGTTTACTTTCCAAGAAGATTGCCGATTTACTACACATGTACGGAATAAGCTAATTGCAGCTAGCAAATGACTTTTTATGCTGAGGTCGTTAAAGGAAGTTTACACTCAGGCAGAATATTAATTAGACCATCCCCGGTTTCAAATTGGTTAGATCCCTCATTTGGCCTATTGTCTATCGATCTTCGGTGCTGTTAATGCACAGCTCATGACTGTAAAGTGGAGATACATATCTAAGGCGGTTAACATCTATGATCTTTTAGAGAAACAAGGTAGAAAAATTTTCGACAAGGTAAAACATCAAGAGAAACATCCTGTAAGAAACGTTATGCCAGCTGTAAACTGAACTTCATAGAATACAATCTGAGACACAAATCTAGTCATCAGCCGGAATTAAACACGGATCCAATGAGAAACTCGTATTTTAATGCCTAGGTTTGTAATACAGTGTAGGTATTTTGTAAATGAGTTAATAACTGTTAGATTTTTTTTTTATTTAAACATAATGTAATACGTTTAGTAGTTTAGTTATCTTATGAATTATTATTATTATTGGTGAAAATTATCGTCCAGTTCTTCCTTTCCTAATCCAGTCCAAGTGCATATATGTTATAGAATTAACAGTTGGTTTCGAGCCCAACTTTAACAACAATGCAGTGCGTAAGAAAGAAAAATATGTGAACTTGATCAACGAAATGAGTAGAAATTACAGATGTGTGAGATTTGTAAATCTATCCATGAGTTCCCTTGGCGTTTCAGTCTCCGGTGAATGCTCCACGTTCTTAGACATGATGAATGACATTGGCATTGACAAAAAGCAGCAACGTTATATAATCAAGAAAGTGACAAATATAGCCATTAGAGCAACATATTACATCTTTTGTTTTAGAAACAGGAACTAAGATAGCCCAGACTTAATGCAATTTTGTTTTTGTTTTTTTTTGTTGTTGTTGTTTGTTTTTTGTTTTTTTTATTTTGTTTTGTTTTCTTTTTGTTGTTTGTTTGTTTGCTTGTTTTTTTTTTTAATTTTATCTTTAATAATTCAATCTCAAGCAGCATTTGTAAATTGCCTATACGTAGCGAGATTTACAATTGTACATTCAAAAACACAAATAAAGTTTCTATTATTATTATTATTATTATTATTTCTACTTTTATTTCTAGTCCGAGGTCGTATTCGGATCCGATTTTAAAAAAATGAGAACCGATTTCCAAAAAACCAATAAACGTCCCATACCACTATTGCTGGTTTTCAGTGTCACGCCATTCAAAATAGATGAAAATAAAAATCAAAACCATTCACTAGATAAAGTCCAGAGTCTGGGAAATGAAAGGAGGTACATATGCAAAGACCCTCGCCAAGATTCAGGTCACAGGAATATTTCGTATACGAGATATCCGAAGAAATGTTTTACTCAAATTTATCGAGATATGTATGGAGACGCCATACTGGTGCTCACCAAAGCTTAGAAATTCAAGCGTACTCTATCACAAAACCAAGAACCCTTTTGAAGCGAAAATTTGTTTGACAATTAGTTTCCAGCTGCTCTAATGCATCGTGAAAGTAAAATCTCGGTAGGATGGATAGTTTTTTAGTTTGAATTTTAGTGACGTCATGTGAAAACCAACAATTAATCAATCCTTATGGAGAATGATCATTTAGGATATTCATTAACGTAAAATTTAAAGCGAATATTTTCTGCTAATCTTTAACAATAACGTCCACAGATATCAGTATCGTTTTCCAACTATTTCGTTTATCTTTAGATTAGACAAGTTTTATTTCAGACCTAAACTCCCTGGTACTTCATTCTATTCAGAAAAACTATTGTAATTCTTTAATTAGCATTTGCCGAAATGGATTGCTTATATGTAGGAGAACTAGTCCCAAGCTGATAAGCCTTTCTTAAAAAATTCTTTCACCCGTAAAGCACTACACGACAAATAGTCCCCATTTTTCCTTAGGGATAGTAGAGCAAGCGAAACGCGAGCGCGTGTGAAAATCACCCCACGCGAGAGGGGCGAGACGCGGCGGAAGCACATCTTTCTCTCTCCCCGCCGCGTCTCGCTTTTCTCGCGTGGGGTGATTTTCACGGGCGCTCGCGGTTCACTCGCTCTACTATCCCTGAGGAAAAATGGGGACTACTTGTGGTCAGTATTAAGCACAGCAAAGCGATATAATTAATGTATTCAAATAGAGCTCGCACCAGTGGTTGCTGCTTCTCAAATATCATTTAATAATCTATCGTGATCAAGAAAACCCGGTAAAACATAAAACGAAAAATGCAAAATAATGTAGGCTTAATGTTTCAGATTTGACAAGACAGCTCGATATAAGAAAAATAACAGGTGTATATTTTGCTAATCAGACGGGGAGAAATGTTTGAAAAGAAATAAATAGCAACATTTGGTTATATTAAAGATCAGTTTAATAAGGTGGTACAAGCTTTGTACTGTAACTTATATACAGGCCTCAATATTAAATTGACAATTGAAATCAAAATGTATTTCTTTTTCTATTGCCTGGTTTATACTACTACATGAGAAATTTCTGAAATTTGATTGGCTTAGAGCAGTGGTATTCTAGCGTAATTTGAAATACCTACATGTGAAAATTACGAACCTTTTGCGGGTAGTGGCATAAACAAATAATAGCATGATTTGTACGTGATATTTGGCATAAATATCACTCGTGATATTTCAAAATTGTCTCAAATTTCACTCGTCTAACGGCTCTTGAAATTTCGTATAACAATTTCGAAATATCACTCGTGCTATTTACGCTAAATATCACTACAAAGCATGCTATTACCTATACTTATAAAAAATATAATTACATTATCTTGGCTTAATCAGTGAAATATTAATTGTCTGTCAAGTTTGAAGCTGAATACGATGCCACAGCTCTTACGTTGTTTCGTAAAATGTTTCCACTTCGTCTGGAGTAAAAGAATAAGTGCCTGCCAGAAATGTCTGGGTGAAGGTGCTTCCATAGTTGTACCCACTTGGTGGGCTGTAAGTATAGCCAAGGTTGGTATAAGAACCGCTACTGGCAACATGAATGTCAGCGCCTCCTCCGAAATAAGGTCCATAAGACGGGTGGTCGAATATGGAGTATCCGTAATAACTAGAACTATATATTCCTGTCTGAGGCAGTTTTACAGGCGCCCATCCTGGTTTGTTAACAAGCGAGAAAAGGAATGCCTGGGAATCATATCGATACTGGCAGCTGGAAACTGTTGAGGAAATAAGAAAGAAAAGGATGATCAATGCGCAGACGTCTTTGTTCAAAAATTCGAATTCATACAGACAAGAAAATATACTGATACTACTACTAATAATTAACTCCTTTTTAAGTAGCAAAGATATCTGTCTCGTGAAAAGTGTTTTTTTTTTTTTTAATACTAAGTTTATTCTAAGAAGTATTTACTTTTGGAAGGAAGAAACGGGTACTTATTTGAAAATCTAAACGCCAAAAACACTGAAAAAAGCGATAAACTGCACAATAATATTCAGATATAAAGGCTTGAATTGTTTAATTGTTGTTTAATACGGCCGAGTGGAACCTCGATATAACGAACCTCTATATTACGAATTCCTTGATGTAACTAGCGATTTTCTTTACCCAGCAGTTATTGTAAAATATATGGAGAAGAATCTCGATAAAACGAAACCTCGTTGTATAGCGATCTGCCGGTCTCTTGGTCCTTCGTCATGCCGAGGTTCCACTGTATTTTGAAAATTAACTTTCGAATTACTCCCCACCGTCTTGGTCGTAGTCCAGCTAACATATATACGCTAAGTTACAGTTTTCCTTTTTGGCGATAAAGTACATGAAATAATTGTGCAAGGGAACTTGAATGGATGAAAAAAGAGATAAACACCGTCTTGTAAAAGTTGACACTAGAGAAGCCCCCGTTCTGTATTTTGTTGCAAATGGTTAATCGAATCATCGGACTTTGTGTTATGTAGCTTTTTTAGATACATCTATTCATATTTGATAATTTTCACTTGTATAAGCCATCAACATCATCATCATCATTTCCTTTATTTAAAAACTAAAGACTTAAAGCTCAATTCTTGTGGCGCCGTGTAAAAATGATTACGATGTAGAACTAAAATGAAAAATAAAAATAACATTCTTAAAATCACCTATGAATAATTGGCTACAGCATTTAAAACATAAAATAGTGAAAAAATAAAGAACATTTAAAATCGTGGTAGTGCCTGGGCATTGACTGGACTGACTGTGCGGTAAAATAAAATTAAGTGTGCGTCATACAATGGGTGAGATCTAGATAGAAACGGAAAACGTTTAGTTTTAAGAGCAGGAAAGGGAAGCCTTGTAGGAACTTAAGCCTTCATCAATTCAAACTCGCGTTCTAGTCATTTATACTGATTTTTTAAACTACAACGGCACTAGAGACAACAGTGCGGAATACTTTGCTTGGAAAACACTTTAGAGAGGAACAATTCTGAAAAGAAACTACGTCGCCACAAAATTTAATTGTCGCAGCACGAATACGAGGTAAAACGTCCTAATTTTAGTTTTATGGGGTACGTGTACACAAGACAGCGATTTTCTTTTTTTAATATCTGGTAGAGACTTTTCGAATTTAAACCCGGAACAACTAACCTCCATTTGGCGAATTGACTGAAATGGAATAAGGGCGATAAAGTTGCATGAATGCACTTTTTAGTTCTCTTCGTGGTAATAACATTTTCTACTTCAAATACTTTCTTAGACAATTTCACTTGCTAATATATCCAGTTTTAGAAAAACCAAACCACTTACCCCATGAGAGGCTGGTGTAGCCTCCAAATATGTATTTCCCGCCGACTCTTATGATTGTTATAGTTGGTCCTTTGTTGTCACATCCGCTATGAAAAGTACTGGCAGCCCAGCCGTCCACGGACGCACGCCAACAACGCTTCCATCGTGAAGATTTGCTCTGAGCAACTGGTTTGAGCCAGGTGCTTAAATATTGCAAGTAGTTAGCATCATTCCCAACAATAGTAGACTGTTCCAAACCCCCTACAAAAGTTAGAGACAAAGTTATCCCTAATTCATTTACTTAGGTTCACCAATTCTTGGTAGGGTGACCGCAACAGCGCGTGGCGCTTATTACCGAGGGCCCATAACAGTCCCGCTCACCATAAGAGATAGACGACAACACCGGAGAATGCGTCCCCTACTCTTTAAGAACAGAGGGTGAGTTCTTTAACGTCCCAAAATAATGTATGTGCAACGGTTATGAGACAGGGCCTACGGTTTATCGTTCTTATCTGAGAAGACTAAAAAGTTTAACCATCTGCAGATGTCTTTTCAAAGGAAAAAATTTCTCCTCAGTAATTTAATGACCCTGATTTGGTGGTCTCCCGCTCGGCAGACCTGCGCTCATCCAATTGAGTTCATCGGACGGTGGTTAATAGTGATAATGAATGACTTCCCTCACAACAAGAATCTAAAACTAGGGAAAATAATAAGTCCAAATATGCAAAATATTGACCGGGCCACCAAATTAAACAGCAAACTTTAGACTCGTAAGAAGGAGGTCGAGGACACCATGACTCCTGGGCAGCTACTCTTTTCCATAGCGTGTCGTTTAGTATGGTAGTTTGGGAAATCATAAAAAGACACTCGAAAATTTAGACGTTGTATGTAAGCAGTAGAAGCTACTGAATGATGGCCATTGAAAACATATTAAGTACTCCGCAATAAAAGAGCGTGTTACTAGCACGCCGCGTATAGCCCGTGGCTATCCTATACGTATTTATGTATGGTGGGTTTCTTGTATAACGCTAGTTTCTCTTCCCAGTTAATAGCGTGCTCAGTCTTTTCGGTGTTTCGTACAGTTCTTTACGCGCCCCATCTATTTCTCCGCATTGATGAAATACTGAGCTCTTTTCCATTAGCTCTCAGCTCCTACTTCCCCCGGCTACGTATTCCATATCTTATTGGAATGACGGGCATTGTTTGCTGATGGCCCCAGATGGAATATTTATCATTAACATGCAGTGCTGCAATTTTATATCTGATCATACTTGCGTATACGTGATTGAAGCACTCAAAGCCGTCTCCAAAGTAGCCTTGATCACAGGTGCAATTAAATGAACCATGATAATTTGTGCAGCCAGCGACCTGATGACAGTAATACTTGTCCCTACTGCATTCATTAAGATCTGTTAAAAATGAAAACAAACCATTTTTTACGATTAACACAACAAAATGCGTTTTGTTAGGGAGACGTATCTTAAAAGCAACACAACTGATTTCATTGAAATTCTCAATGACAACTTTCTCTCTTTTGAACCTCGTAAAGGGCTTTTCCTTTGTAGATTTTCAAATCCCGCACCCGTATACCTTCTACCACTTTCAAAGGAAAATCCTTATAAGTACAGTCTTTCCATTTCACGACATAGTTGAGTGGTAAGAAATGTAGATTTCTAATAATATCATACACTTCATGGTGCTGACATTTGTTTATTCGGCTTAAACTTTCTTCTATCTTGTGCATGCATTCTTAAACTCATAACCACACCTTACCTTTCTTACAAGTATACTGATGACAGTCACTGCATTTCACGTCATTCCATTCGTATTTGTATTCAACACCAAGTGTATGTACACAATCTTCATCCCGAAAATTGTTTGGTTGGTTTTTGGCCCAAGCTGTAAAGTTCCCAGGACCACGATCTGCCCAAGAAAAGGACCCCTCTGTGAAAATGTCATTCAATCCCAGCCAGGATTTTGCTCCATTGTGCAGATGCTGTAAAAACACATTTTCTTCATTGTTTTGGACATCAACAAGAACCGAGTTTTCTTGTCGGCATTTTTCCAGTGATGTGGTCCAATTTTGACAAGTCTTACTTGTGAAATAGCAAAAGCCGTTGAAATAGTTCCAGCCTGGTTCACAGATGTCTGCAAATTAAACGTAACCCCACAAAGATGATATATGAATACGTTACCGGATTCTTAGATATGGTTTATCGTTAGCAGCATCTCATTTGTAGTATTCTTACGACCATGATGCGAGAAAAAGGCGTCGCGCAGAAAGAAGAGGTCACTTTTTCAATGAGATCGCATCGTATTTTAAAGAAACACAGACCTCTAACGATTTTTTTAAGTATGATCATGCTTTTGATTTCCAGCAGTTTCTTTTATCCTCGTTATTCATCCTTTAAGAAACTTTTCAGGAGTGTATTCCTCGAAGGTTATGAAAATCGGCCTGGAATGTTTTTATATAAAGATATACAAACAGATGAAATTCACTTTCTTGACTCAAATCAACCTGTGTTAGTTCAGGGCATTTCCAAAGTATTTCGAGATAAATCCGGTAACAAAGAGGATTTTTCCGTTTTCATTTGCTAAAAACTACTCTTAGATGAACTGGGCAGTTCACTGTATGACAGACCTGTGAGCACAGCATAACTGACGGATAATGGATCATATCTGGTCTGGTATAATTCCTTGACGCAGGCTCTGAATCCAGAGCTATTCATGTTCTGAAAATAATAAACATTTAACGTAGTTAGCACAGTTGAAATTGTTGTTTCTTCTGCTGGTTGGAGCAAGGTTTTTTGTCCAATGAAACGACACCGCAGTAACGTTGAAACCCGGACCGTCAGATCAAAAGTTGGAGACCACCTCGGCTCCTGAGTATTTAAATGAACTGTACCTACACTATAATTGTTTTCGATAACGTCACGAGTTAGCCAACAAACAACCTTAACTTCACTGGGCACATTTTTACGCCACACTTATTAATCGTGTGTCTCTGTTGAGTTTTTTTCTTTCGTCGAGTTTTGGTTTGAAGTTTGTTTGCCAGGACACACCCCTACGATACGTGCCAATTAAGAAAAATGTTACCTCGATCCAAGTTGTAATTCCGTTGTGGATAGGTGCTGAATTCCCAGATACTGTTGTGCTGTGATTGGCTGAGACAAGCACTGTTGGAGTCGAGTTATAGGCTCTCGTGAATGAAACGAACTGCCATGTAAGAGAAACATAGTAACAGCGTTTACGGACACTGTTTCCAATCATAAAAGACTTTAGCTACAGTAAGTTTTTTTTTAGGTAAAAATTTGACAATCAATATTTATGATTATATCTTTTGATCAGAATCAACTGCCAACGTGGTCATTTTGATATCTATTTCAAACATTGTTTTATAAACCAGCTTCTTGATGTTTATAGCTAGTTTATTCGAAATTTTTATATCTACCTCGTATATGTCTACAAGTGTTTTGAAAATATTCATTGACGTAAATCAGCGATATATGTGTTTAAATAGAATGCTGTGAATATGTCGTGCTAATGCTTTTGCAAAGAATTCTTTTCTCACCTCGCAATAAGCATTGTTCATTTTATCCAAAGGTGGGTTCGTATTTGGAAAACTTATGACGCCATGTTCAGTGAAAAGAGGCTTGTGCAGTTTGGAGAAGGCAAACCAGTTCTGGGAAAGGAGGAAAAAACAAAAGTGATATACCACTTATACTTGTAGCAGTATCGTATCTTACCAACAGAAAACACTGTGCATAAACTCAACATTTCTTATGCCCTTTTGAATCTAAGCATTTTGAGCTGTATGAAGCTGTGACCTAACAAAGAGCACAAGTTAAGTCAAGAAAATAATGCAAATCAACAATTTTTTGAAGAAATTAGGCGAATCACGTAAGAGCGTGAAGGGCGACATGGGAACAAGGCAGACCAATTTGTGTGCTATTGAAAATTTACTCCCTGCAAAAAAAACCCAATTCATTATTATTTTGTTTTTCTTTCCATGTATTTCTTTCTGCAGTTCCCGTCTTCTGGCTGAACCATCACTCGCTGATGATCTTAAGTTATTCACGCTTTTCATCTTGGCGCCCGCATGGTTAACAGACCAGCATTCCTCAAACATTTTGTAGAAAGTCGCGTTCCAGTTGCTAGGAAAAATACGGAGAACGTACCACGGTGATATGTTGGTGTCTACCGTCAAAGTTTTGCATTTCACGAAGACAGATTTTCACTGAGTCCTTAGTTACGTCTTCAATCCAAATGAGAGCAGCATCATACTCTTTACCAGTCCTCAGGTGCTCTGACGACACAAGGACTACTGGCGCCTCAGCAAACTTGTCCTAAAGAAAAAGGAAAAAGAAAACGCAATAAAAACAACTGAAGTTATGTTAAGATGAATATTGCTGCAAACATTGCTTGCAACTAACCACTGAGTAACTTTCCCTTCGTATCTATTACCTAATGCTGTCTTGTTAACTAATGTGTAAGGTGAATGAAAGTCTAACATTAATTCATCAATTAATCTCTCACCGTAGGAAAAGTTACATTTGCGCAATTGGTGCCAGACCACCATTTCTGCAACTCAACCGTTCCCGTCAATCCTTCGGGTGGTGCTCCTTGATAAGCCACCCAATCAATGGTGGCAAATGGATTCGCGCCTTCTTCTTTCCTCCCGGTTTGCATGACACAGACGGTGAAGTTTTTTGTGTTGATACTTTCTGTCCATGAAGTAACAGCGTCGTGGACTGTCACAGAGTCATTCAGCTTCATGTGATTGACTGTTATTTGAACATGAACTTGTTTATCCGGATAAAACCGGTATGGAGGAAATGCGACAATCTGACAGTTTGAATCTGACCATTTTGGAACGTGTAGTAGATCTATACGGCCCCGTAAAATTGGAAAACCTGTTTTATAAAAAAAATAAGTACTTTATAAGGAAGCATCACAGCACTCTTTAAACATTATCATTAATTAAAGGTAACTTCGCTAGCTTGCGTTTTAGTGCAACTCTAAATGGTGAAGGTTGGTGATATAAAAATGCGTGGAAATAGAACTAAACTAGGCTATAACTTGAATGTCGTCAACCTTTCAACAACGAAATTTATGGATACTTATTATTGCATTCTGGTTTCAGTGCCCAAGATAATATTGGAGGAGGCCAACAAAAAAATTGTAAATCAAAAGCGTACCTGGTGATTACACGCGTGCGTGCCTCAGCACGAAAAATTTACTCAGTGCTAATAAGATGCAAAAATAGGACAAAGATATCAAATAATGCATTTGCCTTCAAATTTTCTACCCCGTGTAAACTGGTATGAAAATGCGATATTTACTACCTTTGCCTTTGATTTCCTCCTCTTTTGCACTTTTGGGCATTTTTGCTCCGAGCAATTTTGTGTCAATCTAATTTTTCGCGATAAAAAATAAAGACAAAAGAGCTGATAAAATATTGCACAGATAAAACATCGGCTATAGTCTCGGCTGTTACACTTTTGCTTGCTAAAGTAGAGAGACGAAGTAGCTTGTTACAGCTACCTATTATACCCCCGGTAATATTATTGCTTAACCTGCGTGGGGACCTAAAACAGAACTTAAAAGTAGCGAAATGTCATGAACATATTAGCTAGAAGCCAAATACAATTTTGAGCCAACAACTATAATTCTAAGCGACCGAGAGCTTAACTGCCAGACTATTGTATGTGGTATATCCAGCCAAAAAAAACATTGAAATTATTTTCCGTTACCTTCACAGCTTCCTGGGTGATAGACCATATTATTTTCAAGTCCTCTGCAATAGCTTAACTTATGCCAGCATCGGTTGTCGTAAGTTGTTCCGTTTGCAGTGCACACTGGGTCTTCATATGAGGGGCATTGGTCATCGCACTCACACCGAGCGTCATGCGCACTGTAGGTCCTACAGACTCCAAATCGAGGGCAATGAACATTAAGGCAAGGATTACGATCTGTACCAAGAAAAAAAAAACAACGTAATATTGAGTAGTTATCCATTTGGAGTTCATACATTTGAATTAAAACTAAGTTGCTGTAGTAGAATCATGTTTATATGTACTAGGTGCCTCAACTAATTGTTTTTTATACTTAGTAGACCTTATTGACGATATCCAGCATCTTTGCACACGCTTTAGGACCGATGGAATGAATTAAAGCAGTGTTACGTGGTTTCTTAGGGGACAAAAAAGAGATAAAATCAGCAATTACAAGAATGCAGTCAAGTTTGTTTGAAAATTTCGCAACATATGCATGTGTGGAAGTGACTTTGAATGCAGTACGCGATAGTAGAAGTCTCTACAGTAAGGAATTATGACATAAAACTTGTCGAAGTTTACATTTTGCATGTTGCATAACTAAAATCGTCGTCTTATTTCGAGGGAATAAACAAAACCCGACCGCGATTACTCGATTACTCGTATTGGCAATTTTACTACTTGTCCGCCCTCTAATTGCCCTTACCCCATAAATCCTAAAGTGCGTTCAAAGATACATGTAGAGTGTAACATGAGTAAGGTATATCAGTGTTTGTACTCCAGTGTTTATTTAATTATATCATGAAATGTTTTCCTACATATGGAAAATTCTAAAAGATATCAATAAAAATAATAGTAATAATGATAATAAAAAATAACAATAATTCTAGAAATAGTGATCATTGCAATAGGAAAATTAATAAACAACCTCCAGTAACAGCGTAGCTGACAATCAAGGGATCATGACTCGACCCTAATCCACTGAAGTCTTTAACGCATAACTTCATAGATTCTAATCCAACTTCCTACAGCAAAATGTGATAGCACTCATCAGTTACTAGAAAATCCATAATTTCTTTTAAATTTCGACGACGATACCTTTAAGTCATGAATATATATGGATCAATTCCAAATTATTTGTTTCTTATGCCTTTTCACAGGCCTTTTCTCAATTTACTAGATAAACGACTTGCTTCTCCACCTCTGATTGAACAAGGAGTATTTTGGATCTCAAAGGTGTCGTGAGAGTTCAAGCATCGAATACAATAAAGTAGCAAAACACTAAAAAAAATGCCTGTTCATGACCATTGACCACACATTACCATCAAGAATATTTCCCAGTGAGGAAAACCTCGTTTACCGACGCAATTACTAGTTTTCCCGTGAAAAGACCTCTGTGGAACGAGTATAGAAGTTCCATACAGATGACGTGTACTTTCCAGATCAAGTTAGGGTTCCTGATTGGTCATGCAGCAAGAGAAATGTTCTTTAACCAATCAGAAGTACTGCATGTCCAGATCTGCGTAGTGACATATCATCAGTATGCAATTTCTGCGCTCGTTCCTCAGACGTCCTCGTCGTCGCGCGAGATGTCGGCTATTTTCTCAGGCTAGAATAAAAAGCAAACCTACCTCTATCCAGGCTGATATTATATTATTTTCTGGAAGACGACTTCCCTTGACCTTAAGATTATACTCATGATTTACGGAAATGATCACAATTGGCGATTTGTAAAAGGTCGTATTAAAAGGTACTTCCTGTAAATAGGTGAAAAAGTCATGTAAGTTAGTACAGTAAATGGAAGTGAACGTGCTCAATTCTCCCTCTATTTTTGCCCATCACGAAAAATGCGAACATAAAAATCGCGAAAAACATGCCGCGCTCATCTGGTAACTACCATTTTGGATAAAATGTTGATAACCATGGCTTGATAAACTTGGGTTCGCAATGGTAAACTTGGGTTTACCATATTAAGTTTTCTCTAGTGTGACCTCGACCACTGAAAATGTCACAGTTTGGTGGCTTGCTAAATGTTCTTGTTACAAGTAAAGTTTTCACCTGACAGAAGCCGTAGTTGTTTTTGGCTGATGGATTTCCACTGTTTGGAAAGATTTCTTCTCCTGTTATTGTGAAATTAAGTTGACTCCCATTTCCAGTGAATGCGAACCAGTCCTTCGGACAAGAAAATAATGCTTAATTTGTTATTTTTTCTTTACAAGTCGAGTTGCTTCAGTCTACGAACGACATTTCCCTTAACATAAAGAAGACTGCACCACGTGAGACAGGACACTGACCTTAATTGCGTCACGAACTTTCTGGGTAATTGGTTGTCCGGGCTACCGGGGTGCGGCAAGGTCAAGTTATTTTTTTCGTCAATACTATAGTTTACTCGAATATTTTTCTTCACTTACCACATCTGCATCTTGATGTTTGCCATCAAAGGGCAAGAATTCCCTTAAGCACACTTCAAATCCTCCAGAACTGACGTTCTCCAACCATAAGTACATAGCATCATTTGGCTTTGTATTGCGAATGTACTTAACAGAGACAAATACATGAGGTTTGGAAGCAAAACTCTGCCAAAAAAAAATATCAGATATACAGTGTATGAAAAACTATTGACTGAAAAATAAACAAGCTCCTCGAGGGATAAACTGTCGCGAAGTTAAAGCAAATTTAAAGAGAGGACTGGCAACTATCTAGAAGGCCTGGTTGGAAGCCTGAAGGTTTGGCTACTACGAAAAAAACTGTGAATTGAAAAACGTGGTCGAAGCGAATATAGCCTCTTTGCATGACTTGATCACGTGATCAATTTTTTTAAACACGAAAACAGTTCACTTTTGAAAAATTTTGTTAGCACAAGCTGAAATAGCATATTAAAATTAAGTAACCTGAGAATTTTCAGCCATGTATTTCAAAGGTAGCGATTGTAACGACCGCCGAAAGTTAGAACTATTTGTTTGAGAAAAACAACTTTTGTTAAGCAGTAACGCTTGCATGGTTTTCCGTACAAATCCTTGTAAATTCTAAAATTTCTAAACTGTCGTTAAATCTTTCCCTTACGCATTTAAGGGCTCAAATTGCCTGTTAAGAATAAAAGGAGATTTGAGCCCTGTAATGCTCAAGGAAATATTTTATGAAATGTTTGAAAATTTCGAACTTACAAGGATTTGTATGGAAAACCAAGCAAGCGTGCCTGGATGGCAAAAGTTGTTTTTCTCAGACAAATGCTTCTAACTTTCGGCGGCCGTTGCAATCGCTACTTTTGAGATATACGGCTGAAAATTCTTAGGTTACCTAATTTAAATATGCTCTTTCTGCTTGTGCTAACAAAGTTTTTCAAAAGTGAACTGTTTTCGTGTTTACGGAAAGTTGCAATTGATCAAGTGATCTAGTCATGGAAATAGCCTATTGGGCATATTTGTTTAATGTTTTGTAGTGGAAACAAACATTTAGGGTTAAAACTTTAAGTATTCGCATCCTTGGAGACATATAGTAGCAGAGCGAGGTTATCAAGTATTACGTGCAACATGAGCGGACGTATTCGCCAGCGTTTAGGTCCGACGAGGAAGCGACTGAAGGATCGAATTAAACAAAGTCAAACCTTCCTGCAACAAGATATTGCTCTGGATGAAAGAGAACAAACCCAATCAATTACTCCTCAAGTTCGAAGGAAATCTCAAATCTTATATTGCAAGAAGCATCCATTGGCAAAGAATACGAAGCTTAAAGCCAGCGACTGGAAGATGAAATTCAGTATTCTCGCGCTTGATGGACACGAGGCTATTTGCGATCTTAAAACACATATTGCTAAACGAAAACAGGAGACAACTGAAAAGGCGCAAAAACAGATCGAGGGCAAGAACTCATGAAAGAGAATTTTAAATAGAAAAACTTCAAATAGAGAAGGTCCTTCAGCTGGCAAAACTTAACCAAGATAAAGACATTCAAATGGAAAAGATGAAGTTGGAATTGGAAATTTCAGTGAAGCAGATGGGGATTTTATACCAAACTGAAAGTTTCCTGACTGTGTGCATTTCTTTGGTGCATGAACCAGACAAGCCGTGATCGAAACAATAGCCGTCGTGTACGAACTCACAAAAAACAGCTATCTCATGTTAAATCACTCGAAGACCAAAGTTATGCTTATGGGAACCCATCAAAAACTGAGCTCAGTCCAGTCATTCACAGTCAGTGTTAATGACAAAGATCTTGAAAGTGTATACAAATTTAAATATCTGGGCGTGATTCTGGACCCATGCCTAACTTGGAACGATCACATTGAGCATATCGGTAATAAGATCTCGTCCCGCCTTGGAATGCTACGTAGAGCACGGAAAGTCATCCCAAAAGAAGCTTCCATCCTTCTGTTTAATGCTATGGTTCTACCGTTATTCGATTATTGTTGCGCTGTGTGGGATGGTTGCGGTCAGGGAAATAAGAACTACCTTGACCGTCTTCTCAAGAGAACTGCGGGAATAATTGCGGGTCGCAAGGCTACCGATACTGATATACAGCAAACATTGAAATGGCCATCCCTACAATGCCGCAGAGAACACCAGAAGTGCATACAGGTCTATAAGTGTATCAATGGCTTGGCTCCTGTTTATCTGCTAGACGACTTCCACTCCTCGGAGCAGATCCATAACTACGACACTAGGAACAAAGACCTTATCCGCCTGCCCCTTGCCAGGACTACTAAACTTCAAACATCTTTTAAGTACAATGCCGCCAAATCCTGGAACACTCTTCCTCGTAACTTACGCCATGATCAGTCTCTCACTAGTTTTAAACTGAAAGTCAAGAAATATCTAAATCATTTTAGTTAGTTTTCCACCTTCATGAGCTCTTCGAATGACTTTTTGCTTTTATTTCTATATTTTATTATTTATTCGTTTTCTTTTGCACAGATCTCCATTTAAACCAGCTATGCTGAACTGGAATTTCTGTATAAATAATGTTTATAAATAAATAAATAAATAAATAAACAGCTCAGGAGAAACTGTTCGCCGATCGGGCAAAATAATACAAAGCATTTTTTGTGCCCAATCAGGAACCGGCATCCGCTTGAACTCTTGGAAATGGTTCGGTGAGAATCGGTACCCAGGGGCTCTTTCGCCCGTACTTGAAAACTTTCGTCGCGCCCTTTCTCCTGGGTCTCCGAGGATGTTTTCGACGCCATCTTGACGAGTAGGCCGCAAACGTGTGAGGACTTACAGTGTTTGTATGAGAATCTAACGACGAACAATTTCGTTAAAACGCCTTTTCTGAAAGAAATATCAGTTGTAAACAAAAGCTACAAAGGAAAAGATTGTCCTCAACAGAGGCTTGCCTTAGATTTTCCATATATTTATCTGTACTTTTTCCCGTGATTTTCTTGCAGACAAATGTATAGAAAATTTTAAAAAATGGCTCTAGGTCTTCTAGCGCATGTAACGCCCTCCATTTTTTCAGTAGAATCCTTAGGAGTGAAGCTTTATTTTACAATTCATGTGTTTTTCAGAAAATCCGTTTTACTGAAATTATTCAACATTAGATTCTCATACAAACACTTTCATTTCTCACACGTTTGCCTACTCGTCAAGATGACTAGTTCTTTTGGTTACGGGCAAGATAGTTGTTCTGAACTCACTGCCAGGCGAAAGAAGGTGAAGCTCTGGACTCAAAATCAACTCACAAATCGAATGCACAATTATGGGAAAAATACTCGCCTCTTTGGAAAAGTTCAAAACGTTTTATTCCACCTCAGACTGACGGAATGATCGTTTTTCCTTTAACATTGGTTGTTCTGAATCCAAAGTAGTTTTTTTCCGCCCTGAAGTCGCCGAGTTTCCGCAAATTGGGACGGAGAACGGGAAACTAGCCTGGCTTGAAGCCAGAAGGCTTGGCTACTGAGAAAAAAATCGTGACTTTGAAAAATGTGGTCGAAGCGAACAGGGGTCTTTTCTTCATGAGCATGCGCGACCGCTGAACAAGTGATGCGCATGGAGGCTCACCACAGGGTTTGCCTTCATCAAAATGGCGCGTCTCAAAGCCATCGTCGCGATCATTTTTCTCGTTGGTCTTGGCGAATGTGCTCGTGATTTAACAAAATGTGTAGTTTGCAAAAAACTGTAACATGGTCTTAACAAAAGCGAAGTAGACCGACTTTAACATACACGAGCTACCATCAAATTTCACCTGCCCACTTGACCTGGACAACATTGCGCGTATATGTAGTGCCTGTAGGATTGCGCTAACCTCATCAAATTATAAACAAAGCGCCGAAACGTTTGTTGATGCAAGTAAACACTTTCAATTTTCTTCGTTTTGAAATGCGAAAGGAACAGAAATATTCCAAAAAGAAAAAAGAAAAAAAGCAAATTTCAGCGAGCGGGTTCGAAGTGCGCAAAAGCCGGTGTTGAGTTCAGCAGTGAATTAATATATGTTCTTATTTTCCCAGCACCTTAAAGCTACAAAATTAAGAGCACACGAGACGTAGATTAGTCACCTGGTGAGATATTGGTGGTTGTAAATAAGTCACTCTGTATGTCTCGAAAAATAAAAAAAAAATGAATATCAATGAGACACAGTCAAAACTGTATTCAATAGGACCGAAATTAAAGTCGAATCTTGAGACCGATTTTTATACGGCAGATAATTTAGATCTGAAATACCCAAAATGCTGTTATAAAATTGGTAATAAATAAGTTGGCGAATGGCATATCTAGCCAGCTCGATATGGGCGCACTCTGAGACATTTGGAGCCAATTTTTTTTAGCAAGGAAACTACCTTTTTTAAAAAAATAATAATGCAGATTTGGATACCATCCTAAGATTGTATTTGTTTTGCTTTGTTGTTGTCATCAAGCTTTAATGTTTCATTCTTGTAAATATCGATTCCGAATTCTATCCTACTGGCAAACTAAAATTGCTTGGTAATTCTCTTTTAAAAATTGCCATTTCGACCCCTCTAGCTACTTTTTTGGTTGTGTTCAGTTATTCCACTTGAAAGCAAATCTAAATGTCTTGATTCTGGGCACCTTATACGTGCAAAAACACTATCAGGTGAGCTCGGTTCCCTGCACCAAAAGGGTAAGGGGCACTGACAGTTATCTTTGATTGGATTAAAACAGAACTGCACGAATTGGGAAATCCAAAGATCGGTACCGAGAAGTGCGGGAATCATGGGAATGGCTAATTCAAAAATATGAAAATCAAAAATATAAAACTTGTTTAAAGTTTTTCTGTTAAATGCGGGTTACTGAACTGACAGAATTCACTACTATCCTTCGAAAATTTCAAATAGAGATTTAAAATTCCGCATTGCGTCAGAATGTGGGTGTGGAGTCTTAAAGGTAGGTTTTTCAAAAACCTCACCCCACTGGCAAAATATTAAGTTTTGAAATCTTAAAACTGCAAGTCATCTGAGGATATGAAACATCGGATCAATAATCCCGTGTCTTTGTTTACTCTTTTGTTTCGTTTTTCTTCAATCCAAGTGGTTAACAGACTACAGACCTGCCTGTACTATTTGTAGAGATTTTAACAGAGTTGCGAAAAACAAATTAATCGACTGAGAGCTTTGAAATATAATCATTTTCCTGAGAACATTGGATGTAGAAGATTCGCAAATAACAAGATGATAACTACATCGCATAAGAGTCTTTAACTTAAAAATTCGTCAGCTCGAGCACTGATGAATTAGTTACTTAAAAGCGAGAGATGAAGTGGCGGTTGTGTCTCCCAAAATTGGTAAACAAATAAGAAATTCAAACGATCTAACTGTCAGACCCTCTTGCTTTAGTTGAGGTATGAAAAAAAGTATATTCCCTAGAAAATTGTTAATGAAACAAAAAGTCTTCGACCGACTTGAATTGGGTTTCAGGGGATTAAATTTGAAGAATTTTATAAAACAATTGCTACTTGAAAAAGGAATAATTTTGTCAGGTATAAGAAGCTACACGTGTAGATTGCAACGGCCTAAGATGGAAAGAAGAGTTGTGTACCTTCTACAATTGCAGCGAGAATCTCCAGGTTCAGGAGAAAGACAAAAAAGGCACATTTTCTGAGGTCCATCCTGCTGCTGAATCTAGAGGTAGTGGCCTGTCGACATGTGGAGGTTTTGTTTTATGCGCTCGCGTTTAAGAATTCAAGGCTCCAAGTATTCCAGATCTTCTTACCAAGCAAAAGCAAGCTGATTAGTGCGCAACATGATGCTCATAACAAACACAATATTTTCTTTGGATTTTAGGGGTAACAAGTAGGCGTGTGTTTTATAACATTCTTTGCTTGTAACTAGGTTAGCGTAACTCGATTAAACAGAGAAGAACAACAAAAGAATGACCAGTGACTTTTAATTTGTCAAAAGTATTTCATCACCATATGCAAACTAAAGAGAAAATGCGGATACTTTTTTCCTTTATTTTGACTGATTTCATATACAATGTGAATTTAATAGAAAAGGAGTCTCGCTTTGTCCCAATGTGCAGTGCGAAATTGACCTGTCTGCGAAAATAGCTAGTTCAGATTAATAAAATATTTTTTTAAGCGATGTTCTCAGTTTTAAAGCAGTTTCATGTTGATATTCCAACAGTATTAATTTATTTATATTGCAACGGCAGCGATAGTTTACAGTCTGTTTCCTAAACTTTATATTCCCTGTATATGGACAGCCAGGCTGGCCAAACCTGGAATGTAACTGGCAGCTGTGTTTTCCTGAGGGTTTGCCGTTTTAAGCATTTTAGAAAGTGTTATTACATAACGTTTTCGGAAAAAAAAATAAAATAAAATAAAGACGTTGCAAACTGTCACTAAATCAACCATCTGCTGTTTTCCTGGTCATTCAAAGATATTACGGTTGCATTTGCACTTTGTTCGTGATTTAACTTATTAAATAGTTGATGATTCTTTTAGATCTTTTACTGGGCAAACGGTACCGTGTTTCAAAAAGCCGAGTAAATGTTAAGGGCTTTCGGCGATGACCCATCATACCATCTTAAATTGGCGCGACAAGTATGTATTATGTTCAGAAAGCGTCCGCTCGTCACATGCAATACCTTTAAAGGAACATTAAGGAAAAATTTCTTTCTGCGCCATTCAGAAACAGTAAGTAAAGGGTAAGCTGTTAGTGGACTTGAAGAAAAGCGCATCTAATTTTCAGATCCATGCCACGTTTCAGATCGAACATCTAAAACATTCATTAAGTAGACTGAAGTACCTTAAATGAGCATTTAACTCTTTTTAAATCTTCCTATTTTTTGTTGTTGTTATGGATATGTCGTCACATTTGCTTGCAGTCTGTGTGAGGTGCAAGCCAATGTACACAACCGCAACCTTTTAGAAACCACTTAACAGTAGAAGGTCTTAATTAAAATTAATCCCCAGTAGTCTGCGTAGCAGCTTTAAAAGGGGAAGGGAAACGCGGGAAATAGGCGCGTGAGAGCTCGAGAGGCGCGCGAGGAGGGGGAAAAGGTTCCAGTTTTCTTCATCTTCGGGCGCCAGAATTTGTGCTTTCCCTTGCCCCTTATGAAACCCGGCATTCCGACTTCCGCAAGAAATGAATAAACTGTACGCTGTCAAACTTTAAATCACATATGCATGCGTTAACGTCTTCTTACTGCTACTGAAGACCTTGTGTACAGTTTCAGACTTTTTAATTCAACATGTTCACAAAATACGAACAATCTAGCCAAATTTAAAAAACATTTACGAATCAAATAGTAAATATTATTTGTTATTCTTTGTTAGGCGGCCAGGTTTGATAACATATTTTCATTCAGCAGCTTTTTGGACCGAGGTACATCGTAATACCGCCGCTTAATCCTCGATTAAGAAGTCTTTAGACTGAAGGAATCACGCTCCCAAGAATTAGCAGAGAAGACCTAAAATTAAAGGAAACTAACTCAAACAGTTGCGTTGTTTCTTACATTTAAAATGTCTTATTGATCCTTTATTTTAGGTAATATATTTTAGGTAATATATTTTGTGCAAGTTTTATGCGTGACCAGAGAGAATAGTCGACAGATGACAACGGCTGATTAAGCTCTCTTATGATGTTTTCAGGTCTCCCAAGTGTCTAACACTAATGGAAAACTAAAGATGAAGCCCCATCACGATAAGGTTAACCAGTTAGAAGGAAAAAGGAGAGTGAAGAGATTGCCGACTTACGTTATTTAGGTGAGCTGAATTTGTCTGCTCGGGTATCTTTTTTTTCTTAGGGTGATTGATCAGTATGATCAATACATTTACTTCCTTATAAAAAGATAACGCGGTACGCTGTGGCACTCAAAGGCTCTCCTAAGATTTAATTTAAGTCTTTCCTCCTTATCTGATAAGTGATTTATACCTATTCAGACCTCTAGGGTTACTTATCGAATGTGATGTATAAGCTGCTAGTCGAGACAACAAGTCTGCAGCGGTCAGATTTAAAAATACATACAAAATGTCCATTCTACTGCTCATTAAATAACGTATTATCATTCACGTAGAGAAGCTTCGCCTAACCAAGTTCAAACTGCTTCACCAGCACAAAAAACGACGACAACAACAAAACCCAGTACAGTACAGTATCTTTATTAAATCTCCACTACGTGGCTCTTCCGATTTAATTTACAAAGTGGAAAAATGAAAGAAGAAGAAGGAGAAAAACTAATTTACAAATCTAATTATTAGTTAAATAATAAATGGAAAAGTAGAAAAAAATTAAATTACGAAATAGCTACGATAATATATCGCATATACTATATACATCTACATATACTTATTATTAACTTAAAAATGCTAATGCTCTAATTATGACATATAAAAATTGTTTTAGCCAATAACATGCAATCAGTCTCCTAGTTCTCGGTGTGAAATAGCTCCAATTTTGCACCGCGCTTCAAGCTAGTGAGCGCTTTACTATTTCTTGTGCTTGCGCTTACCGAATTCCAACTGTTGATAGATCGATAGTGAAATTAAAGGAGCGTTGTGCAGTGGCTGTCCTGCACATAGGAACGTCTAGATTTTCCCAGAATCTGGTAACCCAATTAACGCTAGTAGAAGAACCAGTCAACTTTTTCTAAGAGGAACACCTTTGGGGCACGCACTGAGTGTTTGTCTAAGACTCAGATGTCCGTCTTATAAAGAGTCAAATAAAGGGATCAGAGAAAGGAAAGGACCAACTGTAGATGTCCGTTTTACCGAGATACCCGTCTTATAGAAAAGTCCGTTAAGAGAGAGTCGACTGTACCAGAGACAGAACAAAGGCCACTTAAATTTAGAAAAGAGTTTACATGGTAATAAGAGAATCATCCCTCGTATCATTTTTATCCATTTTATCTTTTGTAGAAAATTGTTTAACGTCATTACTTTTAATTTTATTTCATTAATTCTATTTAGTTAGGCATCTTGCGTGATAGCAACCCCATTGCAGGACTACAAATTTTTGAAATACAAGTTGAATAAAGGTGGAGGACTCCACCCGGCGATCGTAGACTCCTTTTGTCTTCTTGATCGAGGAGGAGAAAAGGAGGCTATGCTTTAAACGCGTCAAACTTTTGAGGCCGAAGCAGCCCTTTGTATTTTACTGCCTTACAAGATATCAATAATTTTGAAACTTAAGGTCATAGAAAAAGACCGTGGTTAATCTAGAGAATCTGAAATTTAAAAACCAATCCATCGAGGGGTTTCAAAATTATTCGCTTATTTGTTTAAGAAGACAGTGTTTACAAAACAGCTAAGTAGTCAGCGCCTCAGTACATACTAATCAAATCCTTCTTTCTACATCGGTCAAAGCTATCCCCATGATCTTTCACTTAAAATTTCATTAATTTCAAAAGCACTTCGTTTTCTACTGATGACGACCACCATGTACATGATACGGCCACCAAAATTACAAAAATGATACGATGTACTCAACATGTCCACCATCTATGTCTAACTTGATTGACACAAAGAAGTAATTTGACGTCACTATGATACGGTCAGTTTTCTTTGTCCTTGGGGAAGGTCCTTACGTTTTCTTTACATTCGTACACACTGAAATGAGGTCCTGTTAGGGCAGGAGCCTAGCTAGTTAGGGTAAATTCAGACAAGCAACATGGCCTTGAAACAGCAACATTGGAGGAGAAATGGTAACAAGCGGTACACAGATGGGTTGAAACTGCGACGGCGATAGAGAAAAGCGAAACTACAATTATAGTGAAATACCGACAGTGACACGGCTACCTCCTCAATACGTGAAACACTACATGTGCAGTTTTTGAAATTCAGACTAGGGACGTACGTAACTCTCGATCCTAAAGCCCTGAGAGGGCCTCTTAACTGTAATATAGACACTCGTTAACGAGGCAACAGACACATGATTCCTGCCCAATCAAGAGATTCTCGTAGAAAGCAGCCAACCACGCTAATGCGTGCTCTTCATTCTAATTTGCGTGCATTAAAGCTTTCCTTCTTCAATATATTCTGAGTGTTTCCATGATGACGGTCTTTTGAAAGTTAGGAGAAGTTCAATTTGGCGATCCTAATGTCCTGTTTTATTCCTTTAGTATTTTGTTCAAATAAAGGGTGTATTATTTCATTAAATAACATCATGCTTAATAGCGACACCCCGTTAATACAGACACTTTTTATGACCCCTCCCCCCGTGATCCGTATTAACGGGTTTGTCTATAACAACAATGTTGAGGGGCTGTATTGGATCTTTTGGGTCGGCGTTCCAATTCGCACCTCGGTTACCACTACTCATACAGCAGTTCCCTTCGAAAGAAAGTCAAGGATTTCGTTATAGCGATTCGTTATTTAAAATATCGAGTTAACATCCACTCTATGCCTATGCTCTGATCATGACTAGCTGAAAGCTATTTTTCATGGAAATGTGCAAAATTTTCGGACTGAAACATCGAATTTTAACAAATACCGTAAAGTTCGGCAAGTAACGAGTACTTTCAGATTTAGCAGCCTTTTCATATCGCTACTTTCGAGAGGTCACAACTTCTGTTAGCAAAAACGTGTACAGTACATGGGCCTTTCTAAATTCAAGTAATCATCGCCACAATTGTGAAAACATCCACTATTTTTATTTGGCGAAAAGCGTTTCATGTTAAAGCTTTTTGAACAAAAATTTTAAAGAAGCCTTAAGTACTGTATGGGTATTCACAGGTAAAAGGAAGACTTTCGGAAAAAAAAAAAATGTATTATGTACCTTTCCCGGTTACATACCGGAATGTCAGTGATCATTCGCGGGGTCATTATAACCGTTAAAAATAAACCTCGGATCAGTTTGGTAAAGTTTGTTGTATCTATAACTTCCGTTATTTCCAGCAAAAAGGGAAATTACTTTTGAAGTCATCACTTTCGGAAGGTTGTTATTTTCTGGGGGGTCGTTACTTTTGTACTTTTGGCATTCGCTAACACCTGCGAAAGTTTTTCGCTACTTTCGCAGGGTTGCTTCTCTCGCGAAGGTGCGTGGGGGAGGGGGGGGGGGGGGGGGTCGTTACCCTCAGTAGTTAACTGTACAAGAGGTTCATTCTATTTAGGAGCTTGAGATTAATGAAATGAATGATTTTCCAGTAATCGGAGACCCATGTTTTGCGCACAGGATTCTGGGATCGCCAGGGGGCAAACATTGCGAGTCGCTACAAAGAAATGTATGACGTGGAGTTGTTTCTCCGTTAAAAGCGGTGTCTTTGGACAGAGAATGCCGCATTTTGCCGTGATTTTATGAGAAGCGGATGTAACTAAAGTTGGGGCGTTGAAATTTCAAGTTTCTGTGTGATTAATGCGATAAATTCTATCGATAAACACTCCTTGCTTGAGGTTGAGGGTGAAATTCTTGTTTACCGAATTTACACAGTGATCTACATGAAGAAAAGGTCTCGAAATATATAGTGCAAATTTAGGTATACATATAGGGGGTCATTTAAGCGTTTAAGTTATAATTACGTGTGGTGATATTTACGACGAATGTAATAACTACGCTCGGCCGCGATGAGCGCTGTGCGGCGCTGTGCGGGTTATGACAAGACAACAATCATAGGTATGTACGTAGCCGTAAAAATAAAAAAATCCTGCTTTACTTTGGTGTAAGCAAAGTGACATCTACGAAATATTTCATGGAAAGTACATAGTATTTAACCATTAGTAGATGAGGCAGAAATCGTACGAACGAGTAAGATTTCCGATACAAAAGCACTAAAAGCAGTCACAAAATTCAGAGACTCTATATCTTCCCAAAAAAAGATTGGAAAAGACATTAGAACTCATTGGTGCTCTGGACCATGACAAAACATTTCGCTTGTGTGTGTGTGTGTGTGTGTGTTTTTTTTTTTTTTTTTTTTTTTTTTGCGAGAAGAAATCAATATAATGTGGAAAAGTTGTTAAGTGTTTTTGTTTTTAAAGTTAATACATAATCAAATTCGACAATACATAAGCTTACCTTCGATCGTTGTTATAAACCGGCACAGCATTGATCTAGAACCTTGAGGATAAAGTAAAAACCCACCTAGATTTTTCCACAGTTAGCCTGAATAGGTTCTTATAGAAAAGTGGGAGTTTAGGTTACTAAATAATTATCTAGAAGACAATTTATATCAATGCACGAAAAACTGGATTTACAAAAATTTACTCGGTGCAAATATGATGCAAAAATGTGCAAACTAGGGGGGAATCGAAAGCAAAGATGGTAAATACCTCATTTGCTTGTAAGTTTACATGAGGTTGTAAATTTCAGAGCAAATGCGGTATTTACCATCTTTGCACTTTATTTAACCTTAGTTTGCACCTTTTTGCACCACATTTGCACTGATTAAATTTGGTGTAAATCAAATTTTTCGTGCAGTGATATATATGATAGCCATACAGTAAATTTATCTTTCCAAAGTACTAGCACTGCTTGCATGTCTTTCATGTTGTCCATAAAATTCTGTGTTACATTTTTAACCTTACTGGCTGAAACCTAAACTCAATTTTTTTTCGTATAATTTTGCCTCTGTGCTTTTATTTTTGTAAATTAATTAGAACCCTTTGAAAATGTTGGGCTAAATAGGTTCCTATGAAACGGGAGTTTAAAATGAAAATTTTAGCCTAACAGGTTCTTAAATCAGATTTTAGGTTGTTATACGTGGGTTTTTACTGTTCAGTACTACATGAAGTAGCTGTTGCAAGAAGGCCTCCCTCGTCAAGATTCTTGTTTTACTTGTCGCCTCGTTCAGATTCTCTTACGTTCAGTTTAGTTTCCATACAATTAGATCTGAATCACAGTGGGTTAGAAAATGTCGGGCAACAGATAGCCAGAATTAACCGCACGAAAAGAGGTTTCATGTTGCTCTATTATATTAATTAAAATGTAGAACTGTAAGGTAAAAAATTTTCCGAATAAACACCGAAAATGTATTGTCGCGGACAGGATGAAAGTACAAATCCCCCTTTTAAGAAATACGCACGGGGAAATTATGTTTACGAGGTTTACGTAAGAGTCCTAGATTAAAATGTAAATTAAAGAAATTTTGTGAAATCGAAATTTCTGAATTTTTGTTAAAATCTAAATAACCGTTCAGATAAAATTGTTTCTTAGGTTTCAGCAGTTCAATACTATGAAAAGAATTTGGAAGGAAAACCGCAGCGGAAGCAAGATCAGTAATCAGATAAACATTCACATTTCATAACATTTCACTTCGTTTATTACGATCAGTCAACACCTTGAATCCAAAGTTAAAATTCAAAACGACCCTAATAGACAAATCACAACTACTACTGAACGCTCTGTACCTTGAAGCGACTTTAACTTTCCTAAGGTTTGCTGCAAAACACTGCTCGATAGCTCAACTCTTCGGCGGTTCTTATCAGTCCGGAGCTATATGTTGCATATTCCAAACACTGCAGAGGGAATTTGTTTAACAGAAAAAGAAAACCACACAATATGTCTGAAAAGCGACATCAAATCAATAAATTTGCGAATTACCAAAATATAATAGTGAGAAACAGTCCCTCCTTCGACCGCCATGTTTTTGTTTCTTCTCAAGACCGTTGATCTATGGATTTTGACGTAATGCGCATGATCAGTACCAAATCCGCTGGCAAGACCCTTGCTGATCGCTTTGCAAGTTGTGAGAAGATCGTTTGGATTTCATTTAAGAGAATGTATGGGAAGTACCTTCCCCCCCCCCCCCCCCCCCCTGCGCGGTCGTGTACAAAAACGCTAATCAATGAATGAGGACTCCAAGTAATTACTTTATCTTTAACTTGGCCTGTGCTGATGCTTTACTCACTGTATACGCCGTTCCAGTCAGCGCTGTCAGCACTGCATATCGCCACCCATGGCTTATCACGGGAGTCGCGGGCGAACTGCTTTGCCGTTTATCACAGTTCATTGGTCAAATGTCAGTCTTAGTCTCCACTGAAAGTTTGCTTGTGACTGCCTTGGATCGTTTTTTTTCTGGTGTTTTATCCACTCAAGAGAATAATAACTCTTCGTATCGCCCGGCTTCTGATTGGTGTCATTTGGATTTTTGCGATCGTTTTCACGGTGCCGTTATTCAAAATGACCACTTTAGTCGAATTCAAGCCGGACTTCCATGTTTGTACCTTCAATTTCGGAATCATTGGCTACGTTATCATTTATTTATTATTCTGCTTCCCTGCGGTAGTATTACTACCTATCATTGCTACTATCCTCATCTACGTTGCAATTGGATTCAAACTGAAACATACCATAGCACCCGGCAGCCAACTCCCTTCAAATCAACATCGACGGGATCAGATGAGCCGCAAGATATTAACAATGTTCGTCACTGTTGTTGCTGTGCTAATCGTTTGTCGTTTTCCGTTCATTTTTGGAATGATGGCTTGTTTCTCTGGCTTAAAAACTGCTTGCTCGTGGAACTTTCTGTTCCTTGGCTGGTTTCTGGTATGCTTTAACAGTGGAATTAATCCTTGGATCTATTTCATCTTTAATGAGCAATTCCGCCAAGCTGCGAAATTGTTGCTACAGAAGCTGCTTCCGTGCTGTTTTAAGTCACAAACGAAGTGGAAATGTTGGAATCGACTGGACGTCAAATCAAAACGCACACCTCACAAACACACGAGAGTAGCCACGCGTGGAGTTCTCGGTACAGTCCAGCGAACAAATAGCTCAATAAAAAAAAAAAAATTACCCTGACGCTGAGCAACATGCACATTTTCCAGTTTCTTCCCTTTGCATCACTTATGGTACTAATGACATAAATTTGTTCAGAACAAGCCGGGGATTGTAGGATATTTCTGTAGGTTTAGCTGTGTCACGTGTCACTGTCACACTCCTTCGCTGTGTCATTTCGTGAAGTGAAACTTCATGATGAGTGTGGTCCTTGCACAATACGAAACAGTTCTGTAGCAATAAAACGATGATTACTCGTGAAACCTGAACTTCTGTGAAGTTATATATATATATATATATATATATCAAATAGTCGTTAATAAATGTTCGTGTTTAGCCTTTTTATCTTCCGCTGTATCAAAAAGGCGGAATTGTTTTTATTTGATCTAAAATATAACGGTTACTTGCACAGATAGTTGTGTAGCCTATAGACCGCCATATTGACCATACTATAGTACGTAATTCAGCAGGTGACGCCCGCGTAATTTGGTCCATTTTCAGCAGGTATCACCCATAGGGGTTGCGTGAATCGGGTGGTCTTGGATTTCTGGTAATGAGTCACCCAAAACCTGTTAGTTCATCCATTAGCAAGCGTGACGCGAACCTAATTGACGTAAAAATGATATTTTTTGTGGAAAAATTCATGTGCGTAAGCGCCAACCTTGAGCAACTAAAGCATCAAAACAAAGGATAAATACCATTTTTTATGTTTTCCTCGTTTTCGTTTTTGAGGTATGGACACCAAACAGCAGATATAAAACCTTTTCCAAAGCTTACTTCAGCCACACTTTTCTCTCAAGAACCTCGAAAGAAACTCTTTCTTCGTCGACATGAAGCTAGTCTCAAAATATTCGAAGGCAAGGCATGCAAGGTACCGATAAAAAGCTTTATAAAATAACTAAGATAGTCAAAGAAGGTGTGTCATTTTTTTTTGCGCTTAAGCTGACATTCTAAGCGAGAAAAACCTGTACTTTGGAAAGCATCTTTTTTGCAAACCAAAGGCTGATTACGCGTACAAGCTTCGTGTACAAGACTTTGCGACTGGTTAGAATTTCTCTTTTAATTAATGCTTTAAACAAAGGAGTGTTGCTTTTTTTTTCTTTCTGGGGAAAGTTAGTTTATAAAAACAATATAAACTTTTTTTCTGTGTTTGCATATGCTGACATAAACACGAGAGGGGTTGGGAGAAGTCTCGACGGTTATGCAAACCCTCGACTTCGTCTCGGGTTTGCATAACTGTCTCGAATTCTCCCAACCTCTCTCGTGTTTATATCAGGCTATGCAAATACGGAAAACGTTTTCTATTGCTTAACTTTAAAAAGCTCTCGCTCGTCAACACATTGTTTATTAGCACCAGTACACTCTCATATGGCGATAAAGCCTGACCGATTTTCGCTCTTGTCGGGCTGGCAATATGGCCGCGCAGAATTTCAAAGAAGAGGACTGGGGAGATTGGGACACTTTTCGTGGCCGAAATTGGACAAAAAATTCCCAAGCGTGAAAAGGCAATCTAACGTCTACTAAAGACACTTTTTTTCTCGGCACTTGGTGCCCCTCTTTACCGCTCACTGCACGGCATTACCTACTAGTCTTTCAGAAATCTATCTACGAAATTTGCCACTCGATGAGACGGTTGAAATTCAGGCTACACGTTGAAAGGTCATGATCGAGGCTGACCTGTTTCAGTGATCATTTGTTTTGTGTGTGTGTGTGGTTATTGTTTTTGATAGGAATATGTCTCTGATGAGATGCTCTTTAACCTTTTCTTTGGCTCTGGGTGGAGGATCAGGACCAGGACGTTTATATGATGAATTTGTTCTGGAAAAAATCGATCTGCTTCACTCTTCCTTAGTCTACAGATGTGTGTATGTTGAATATTTGAAATAAATGAATTGCATTTCATGCTATCTTTCCTTGCAGCGTTTTCCCCTATCTTTGTTCGGCTGATTGCCGCATTACAAATGGCTGCCATAAAAAAAAAAAAAAAAATGTTCAACTTCTGTTTCTAAGAAGAAATGTTATACACAGGTTTTTCCTCTTGTGTCAGGTATTTCGCAAACCAGAACGCTTTTCTTTTGTGGTTTACTTTCCACGAAGATTGCCGATTTACTACACGTGTACGGAATAAGCTAATTGCAGGTAGCAAATGTCTTTTTATTCTGAGATCGTTAAGGAGAGTTACACTCAGGCAGAATTGGACCATCCCCGGTTTCAAAGTGGTTAGATCCCTGATTTGGCCTATTGTCTATCGATCTACGTTGCTGTTAATGCACAGCTCATGACTGTAAAGTGTTTCCTGGACCAGTGTCTCAAGCGGAGATACATATCTAAGGCGGTTAACATCTATGATCTTTTAGAGAAACAAGATAGGAAAATTTTCGACAAGGTGAAACATCAAGAGAATCATCCTCTAAGAAACGTTATGACAGCTGTAAACTGAAGGTCACAGAATACAATCTGAGACACAAATCTAGTCACCAGCCGGAATTAAACACGGATCCAATGAAAAACCCGTATTTTAATGCCTAGCTTTGTAATACAGTGTAGGTATTTTGTAAATGAGTTAATAACAGTTAGATTTTTTTCTTATTTAAACATAATTTAGCTCTGTAATTATTACAATGTTAATAAGTTTAGTAGTTTAGTAGTTTAGTTATCTTATGAATTATTATTATTATTGGTGAAAATTGTCTTCCAGATCTTCCTTTCCTAATCCAGTCCAAGTGCCTATATGTTCTAGAGTTAACAGTTAGTTTCGAGTCCAACTTTAACAACAATGCGCAGTGGGTAAGAAAGAAAAATATGTGAAGTTGATCAACGAAATGAGTAGAAATTACAGATGTGTGAGATTTGTAAATCTCTCCATGAGTTCCCTTGGCGTTTTCTCCGATGAATGCTCCACAGTCTTAGACATGATGAATGACATTGGCATTGAAAAAAAGCAGCAACGTTATATAATCAAGAAAGTGATAAATATAGCCATTAGAGCAACATATTACATCTTTTGTTGTAGAAACAGGAACTGAGATAGCCCAGACTTAATGCAATTTTGATTTTTTTTTCTGTTGTTGTTGTTTTTTGGATTTTGTTTTGTTTTGTTTTTGTTGTTTGTTTGTTTTTTTTTAATTTTATTTTTGATAATTCAATCTCAAGCAGCATTTGTAAATTGCCTATACGTAGCGAGATTTACAATTATACATTCAAAAAAGCAAATAAAGTTTCCATTATTAGTATTATTATTATTATTATTATTATTATTATTATTATTGATTATTAGGACATTGAGCAGAACAGACACGTTTTGTGCATGTCCTCGGTTTAAACGTCAGTTTTGTGCTTGGATTGAAATCTTCTTTGGGTTGATCAGTGGGGGGCTGCTTTTGGTTGTCGGAGGGCATGATTTGTTCGCGGTTTTTGTTCGTTTTGCTCGCTGGTGTAGTCTGTTCGTTCTGCGGTAACGATTTTGTCTCGCTGGGCCGCCATGCGTGGCGCTGTAAACATAGAATCACTCGAGCAGAGCGTCCTTCTGCTTGAGTGGATGAGGATGCGAATGAGTCAGTCGCTGCAGATGCTTCTTCTCGTGTTTGTCTCGTGAAGTGCTGCTGTGGTAGACTTTGCAAGGGTAACAGAGGATTGAAGATGCATCAAAGGAGTTGTAGAGTTGTCTTGGGTTTGAATGATCAACTTCGTGCTGACCTCAATGATGCCGTACTCACCGACCAAGAAACTGGCGATGTAGGTGATCCTTTGATGGCCTCCGGTGTCCCTTCCTCTCAACTTGAAGACCATTGCTTTCCCGATTTAAAAAAGGGACTAAATCTACCTAAATCTGAAGAACAATGGTTAACGGCCAACGAATATTTTAAATCCGTATTATCTCTGAATCTTCCAATCACTGTTCAGAATCTCAGCTCAAGCGTTAAACTTCTAAACGACACTGTTTATGACTATTTCTCTGCTAATTTTGGTCAAGCTGCACAAGCTCCTGATGAAAGCCTGATTAGGAAATACGAAGGCAAATCTAAAAATGATCTGAAGAAATCTCTCAAAGTCTTGAAACAGTCTGCTAACGCCGACATCACAGAAATCAAATACGTATCTCGCTTGTTGCGTGACATACTACGAGACAAGACGTCGTGTCAAGTCAACGCTGACCTGATGAATCATGATTATTCCATCTCTAAAAATTTCTGGGGATATGTAAAAAAGATCTTCAACAAAAAAGATGAAATCCTCCCTTCGTTTTCCATGAATGAGTGTTTTGATTACTTTGCAAGAACTCTTTCGTCAGTAAATCCGACTAAAGTATTCAATCTTCCAAGCTGGATACCAACTTTATCAGATCCTGTAATTCCGTTTAACCTTGAACCTCCAACATACCAACACATCTCAAATGTGATTAGAAAAATGAAGGCGTCTGGTTCTCCTTGTCCCCTAGATCAACTGTCAATAATTTGTTTCAAAGGATGTCCTTTTCTTCGCACCTATTTATCCTGAAATTATACGCACAGCTTGGTCAACTGGAACTGTCCCAAGCGAGTGGAAGCGAGCCTGCACAATCCTCATCCATAAAAAAGGAAAACGCTAATGACCCTGCTAACTTCCGTCCTATTACTTTACAATCTGTGCCTTTAAAGGTTTTTACCTCGTGTCTTCGTAATGCCATTTTCAACTTCCTCTCCGCTAACAACTACATTGAACAGGAAATTCAAAAAGGCTTTACACCAGGTCTTTCTGGAACTTTTGAGCACACTGCTCAAATGGCTGCTATCATTAACAAAGCTCGTACCTAACAGCGTTCAATCGTCATTACTCTTTTGGACCTTAAAAACGCCTTTGGTGAAGTTCATCACAACTTGATTCAAACCGCTCTTGATTACCACCACATTCCCGATCATATCAAATCACTGGTGAAAAGTCTTTACACTGACTTCAAAACCTCTATCCTTACAAATGAATTTCGCACTCCTTTTATATCTGTTGGTCGTGGTGTACTCCAAGGTGATTGCCTAAGCCCACTTCTCTTCAACTTGTGTTTTAACACGTTTCTACAGCATATTAAATCTGAAAAATACCGTCAATTTGGCTTTTCCCTCAAGTTCTTAAATCCCCTCCACTGGTTCCAGTTCGCTGACGATGTCGCTGTCATAAGCGGTCAGGAATCAGAAAATCAACATCTGATCAACCGCTTTATAATCTGGTGTAGTTGGTCGAACATGATAATAAGAGTTGATAAATGTTCTACTTTTGGAATACGGAAACTGTGCACTAAATCTGTCCAATATTTACCCAAACTGTTGATCAATGGAGTTCTAATTCCCTGTGTGGAAATGAGTGAATCATTTCGTTATTTAGGTCGCTTCTTTGACTTCAACATGTCTAACAACCAACACATGTCTGAATTGTCGTCTCTTGTACAAGACTTCATGAATGACATTCATATAAAGCCACTACATCCTAAACACAAACTTCTTCTGTACAGCCGCTATGTCCTATCTAAATTGTCATGGCATTTCACTATAGCTAATATATCCAAAACCTGGATAACGGAACATCTCGGCTCTGTACGTAGTGAATGGCTATATTCGAAAATGGCTTGATATTCCGATATCTGGAACACTGAGCAATGTTTTCCTAGAACGCAATAAATTTTGTCTTAGTATTTGTCC